>JAUMJK010000259.1:1204206-2408412 GCA_033558105.1 Coccyzus lansbergi | reverse complement strand
GATATTTATCATTCAGGTAAGACGTCAATTTCTGAATTCAGTGGAGTTAACACTGACCCATGTTGTCTTGTAATATGGAAGTCATTTTTCCTGATGCAGTCTTTCCATAAAGGAAAGTTTTTGCATTGTTAGGAAAAAAAGGTATGGAAAAATGTTCCTTAAAGGCATTTAAGACAAGGATTCTTTTATTTTTAAATAAACTTTATGTAAACATTATTTTTCTGGCTGTATTTAGTAAGGAGTAAGTTTATGAAGAGCAACCCAAATTAAGTCCACATCAGATTGCTGGAAGACAGTATCACCTTTTTGAGAAAGCTGTGTACAGCCTCAGTTCAGTTCCTACTGTCCACACCTCACAGTGCTAGGCTAGGCTGGTTATCAAGAAGTTTATAAAACCTCCTTACCCTCACTGTTTCCTTCCAGGCAAGTCCCTTTACTTGATCCATACAGAATTTGGTTTTTGTTTCTTTGCAGGGTTTTTTCACTTGGTTGGTGGTGGTGATGGTTTTTTTCTGGTTTTTTTTTTTTTTTAATTAATTTTTTTGTTTTGTTTCTTTCTGTCCATGGGCAGTACCTAAGATCTCTGTAGAATTTAAAGAATCAATTTAAGGTTTTATTGTCTCAGAAATACTGCTTGTGCTAAGCGGTCCAATAAAGCCCATATGTAACCTCCTCTGTCGCTCCTTCGTTCACAGGGTAATACAAGTTGGAAGAGAGCTCTGGAAGTCTCTCGTCCAGCCTCCTGTTCAAAGCTAAATCATTTATGGGGTCAAATCAGGTTACGTGAGGCTTTATCCAGATTACAATTAATAAACTCAAATGCGAACCTGGCCTTCAACAGATTGTAATTCTAATAGCTTATTAATTCTAAGAAGTACATTTTTTTTCAAATGAAAGCTTCCATAGGCACAAGGCTGGTGCAAGAATCAGCGCATTGTTAATTATCTTTCATTAGGACTCATTCAGTTTTGATTTTTTTTTAACCAGATGCCAAATATGGAAAAATATATACATATTTCAATTTTAAGTACTTGGAAACACGTATACTTATTGAAAAGGAAATTAACTTAGTTCAGGTAATCAACTGAGTTCTTTTACAGCACAATTGGTGTAGTATTTACCTTTGGAAATCATAGGAAATAGCAAAGATGGAACTTCATCACTGTAAATGAAACATTTGTCATATTTCTTCCTTTAGTGATAGTTTTTAAGTAACGCTCCTTACCTGCTTTGTATCTTTTGAGTATGTTCTTAGTTTCTTATCCTCCACGTACAGCTTTTCTGTAGCACTGACAGTACTGGGCTACTTACTGGCTTCTCACAAAAAATACCTTCCTCAACTAACATGTTTGAAACTGAACTAAGAACAGAAGAGTAACAGCATATAATGAGGGCTGCATTTCAGAACTGCTTTGCCAGCAGGTTCAAGGGAGGTGATTCTTCCTCTCTACGCAGCACCGGTAAGACTGCATCTGAAGTACTGTGTCTAGTTCTGGGTTCCCTACTTCAAGAAAGGTACAGCTTTACTGGAATGAGTCCTGCAAATGGCCACAAAGATAATTAGGGGACTGAAGCATCTCTCATTTGAGGAGAGGCTGAGAGAGCTGGGAATCTAATCAATGTTATAAACACCTGGTAGGAGGGAATAATGAAGATGGAGCCACATTCGTTTCAATGGTGCCCAGTGACAGGACAACAGGCAACTGGCAGAAATTAAAACACATCAATTCCATCTCAACACAGGAAAACATTTTTTTTTTTGCTGTGAGAGCAGTCAAATACTGGAAGAGGTCACCCAGACACGTTGTGGACCCTCCATCTATGAAGATACTCAAAAGCTGACTGGACATAGTCATGGACAACATGCTCTAGCTAACTCTGCTTGAGCCAGTGGAGTTGGAGTAGTGATCCCAAGAGGTGCCTTCCAATCTCAACAATTCTGTGATCATCTCAGAGCTTTCACTGGACTTCATCTATTGATTAAGATATTGATGATAAGTAATAGGTCTTATCCACATTCATGGTTATGTGGAACATCAAACTGAAGTCCCCTCTGGTTAGTGTCAGAGTATCATATTAACATAGGTGAGCTTGGCAGAGGTGAAATCATAACCATACAGGGTCCAGTCCAGTTCTGTGTCTTTACCAATGACCTGGATGAAGACATTGAGTGTACCCTTAGCAAGTTTGCAGACGACACTAAGCTGGGTGGAAGTGTCAATCTGCTGGAGGGTAGGGAGGCTCTGCAAAGGGATCTGAACAGGCTGGACTGCTGGGCTGAGTCCAATGGGATGAGAGGGACCTGGGGTTGTTGACTGACAGCCGACTGAACATGAGCCAACAGTGTGCCCAGGTGGCCAAGAAGGCCAGTGGCATCTTGGCCTGTATCAGAAATAGTGTGACCAGCAGATCCAGGTTGGTTATTCTCCCTCTGTACTCAGCACTGGTGAGACCACTCCTTGAATCCTGTGTTCAGTTCTGGGCCTTTCACCACAAGAAGGATGTTGAGGCTCTGGAGCGGGTCCAGAGAAGAGGAACAAAGCTGGTGAAGGGGCTAGAGAACAGGCCTTATGAGGAACGGCTGAGAGAGCTGGGGTTATTTAGCCTGGAGAAGAGGAGTCTGAGGGGATACCTCATTGCTCTCTGTAACTACCTGAAAGGAGGTTGTGGAGTGGTGGGTGGTGGCCTCTTCTTCCAAGTGACAAGAGGGAATGGTTTCAAGCTCCGCCAGAGGAGATTTAGGCTGGACATTAGGAAAAAATTTTTCACAGAGTCATTGAGCACTGGACCAGGCTGCCCAGAGAGGTGGTTGACTTACCTTCCCTGAAGGTATTTAAGGCACAGGTGGACAAGGTGCTAAGGGGCATGGTTTAGTGTTTGATAGGAATGGTTGGACTCGATGATCCCGTGGGTCTCTTCCAACCTGGTTGTTCTATGATTCTATGATAATACTTCTCACCAACAGGCATGTCGAGGTGATAAGCATGATGATCCAGTTGTTTTTCGGGATGCAACAGATGGTAGTGATGAATCCATTGTCAATGAGACTGAAGTGGATGCAGCTGGTGTCTATACCCTGCCTGCTGGTGCAGACTTTATCATGTGCTACTCTGTGGCACAAGGTAAGTTCTAATATGTTAGATGATGATGTCTGATATTCCACTGTAACAAGCTTAACGCTTCTTCATTTTGAAGTCAAAATAATGATTACAAATGCAGATCATTGTCTTGCATGTCTGGTAAGTGACATCTTGCCTGGGAAAGAGCATCACATGTTAAGGAAAAATTGAAAATATACCTTCAAGGTTGCAGTTCATTTGTGAAGCAGATACATTCTCATCATAGTATTGCTGCTGAGCTGTCTGCTGACAGAAAGCATGCCCCTTTTTTCTTAGATTGTAGGATTCTGGTAGCTTATAAATTTCTTTGCGCTACATGGCTGTCCTCTCCAGTCCTCTGAGTAACTTGTCTTCTTTTCCATCTGCTCTCTTGTAAAGGGCAGATACAGTCCTGTAAGATGTCAGTCCCTGATCCACAAGCTTCTCTTGTAAAGTGCTATAAAGTGCCATTTCTTAAATACAGTCTCCAATGAAGTTACATAATTGGCAAAGTAAGATGTACAGTCATTAGTAGTCTCTTATACATGTGGCTAGCAAGCAGTAACTCTCATGAATATATATTTCAAGTGGCACCACTACTTATATTTAGATAATATATGGTATGTTCCTTTTCTACAATAGGTTACTACTCTCATCGTGAAACTGTAAATGGCTCCTGGTACATTCAAGATTTGTGTGAGGCACTCAGGAAGCATGGCTCTACCTTGGAGTTCACTGAACTTCTTACTATCGTTAACAGGAAAGTATCTCATCGCAAAGTGGAAATGTGCAGAGACATTAATGCTATAGGAAAAAAACAGATTCCTTGTTTTGCCTCGATGTTAACTAAAAAATTGTACTTTCATCCAAAATCTAAGTAGATTGTCACTTAGCAATTACAACCATTAACTAATATTCACTGCAGAAGTGAAAACCTTACCATCTGAGTTCAGGAGATTAAAATCCTACAAGACTGTTGGCAAAAACACTGGGATCAATTGTTAGAGTTTGTATATATAATAGTTTCTAAAAATCCTTAAGCAATTTTAAAGCAAGTATCGTAGGTTTGTTCCTCTCAGGGAATTTGAGGAGTTGCTGGTGCAGAACTATTAAGTGGTGCTCAAATTTTATTGAAATCAGTACTCTAGATTACTTTTATTCTTAGAATTTTTTTTGCTTGATTTCCATCTAACTATGACACACTTTCCTATTTCCAAAACATTTCAAATGTTGCATTAGATTAGCACTTTTTCCCCTCAAGAGCACAGTTTACAAGGAGCATGTTTGTAGGGGCATCTGTTCATGCCAATGCACAGTAGTATCCAGCTTCCAAGTTATATGAATTTATTGAGCTTTTTAGACATTTTTATTTTCTCTCAAGACTAAAAGGGAACTTAAATTCCTTATGTACACTCATAGAATGAATATAGATAAAAGGCTCTTTGCTTGAAAATCATTTACATTTTGGGCACAAGTTAAGCTCGCAGGTGGTTTGTATCCTCAGGAGAAAAGCTGGCAGTTTAGATGACGTACAGCTTGCTTAGCATGATTTGGTTAAGCTTGCCGTGTAACACATCTCTAAAGCTAAACCAAATGGTTTCAGGGTTCTAGGGTCACTTACATCTGCTGGACATCTTAGGCAGCTCTGCAAAATACAACATATGCACATCTTCACACCTCGGCCTTGGTGATGGATCAGCCCCTTGGCCCCAACAGAGATGAGCCATACACTGTCATTGTGTATGTAGGAGCGATAGTGCATTTGTCACCTGTGTTTCACCATAGGATTGTTTCTACTGCAGCATTAGTAATTGCAGTGAATATTTCTTGTTTTTTACATTGTTGGTACACGTACTTAACTCTGGGGGATAATGGAGAAGTCAAGCTGAGAAAGGTGTCTTAATCCACTTTCCTGAGTACAAAATAACTGGTTTACTGGCTCTGCTTTAGTTAAACCTTTCCATATACTACATTCTAAGTCTCGGGTATTAATTCATAGAACCATAGGATAGTTTGGGTTGGAAGGGACTTTAAAGATCATCTAGTTCCAAGACCCCTGTGATGGGCAGGATCACCTCCCACTAGATCAGGCTGCCCAGATTTTACTATGTTAAATTTTGCTATGTCAAATTTTACTATGTCTACTTTTTAAGCTCTGTATAAATCATGTATGTTTGAATGTTTTGATAATTTTTTTCAATAAAATGCAACAGTGAAACATAAATGATTTTATAGTAAATGAGTTTGATATATCTTACTTTTCTAGAAATATTTATTACAAAAGCTTACCTGTGACGCACATCTAACCTCCACTTAACGATGTTACACCAACAGAGTCAAGGAAATAATAATTTCAGGGAAAAAAACTCCTTATAACTCAATGCAGAAGTTAATTATTCTAAGAGCTACTGCTGTGCTATAAATGGTAAATAGTACTAAAAAGACAGCCCTTGTTGTATAAAACATCCCTGTCATTTTACTAGCAGGCAGAATGCTTCCATTTCATTAACGAGACCTACAGATATCTTGAAGATTTTGCTTCAGCAGCTTCTTTATAGGGTTAAAATAAAGCCAAACAAACAGCAAACCCTTAAGTGACCAGATAATTTTTACAGATATTTATTGCAACTTTCAAAACCATAGTGGTCAAAAATACCCAATTTCTGTAGAGTAACTAAGTGTTTGTATCAGCTCTGAAAGGGGAATTCTAATATGTACAAACCCAAAGTTAGTCCTTGTCACTGATTTCTTGGATTGGAAGCCTCAGGTGCAGAGGTTGGCGCAGACGTCTCAGCGATTCTTCTACCTGCCAGTACAAGAAAGAGTGAGAGTTCATTCTTTTGCGACCCTCTGTTTTCCCCTCCTTTTCATAGATCCAGTATCTTTCCCTTCTGAGAAGGCACTGGTCTTCTAGACAAGAAACAGAACTAATCAAATGGGAGACACTGAACATTTACAGACCTGCTCATGTCATTCAGCCAGGGAGAAGCATGTGCCCTGCCCATCCACCCACTCACACGCAAAGTATTGTTTTCCTTAAGTCATGATTACAAAAATCATACTCACAGGCTACTGAGAAAGCACTACTCTACTCTACCCTACCCTACCCTACCTTCCTCACTACTCGAGCCTTACGTCAAATGCGGCTCATGAAACAATACCCTGAAAACACTAGTCCTGAACTAAAATTGGATAGTTTACATTTTCTTTTACAAGACATTGAACACAGCACTGATGAGATGGGATGAAGGAGTAAGATGTGAGAGATCTGCTATGCTTTTTTGTGAAGGCTATGAAGTTTCTGCTGGAGCGCACACCACTTTTTCCATTCAGTTACCCATATTTTGTAAATCTAAGCCTTTTACCAAAGGAATAGGATTAAGATGTCAAATGCTGAACTATACAAGACAGTATCCTTCCAAGGAAGGGAGGAGATTGTGTTACCAAAATAGTGCAGAAGGGAGGAGATTGTGTTACCAAAATAGTGCAGCAAACATAAATGTCTCCAAAAGCAATGTGGCTAATCTATGAACATGGCCAAAAAAAGCCACGTATTAGAGTACACGAAAAATGCCCAGATATTTAGTGCTGATAAACTGCCTTATTTGTTTTAAAATAAATTCATTAAAGTCTCTCTGATGAATTACTGAAGTAGTTTATATGTCAGTGGCAAACACTGTATGGTTACTTGAAGAGCTTAAATTGGCCGATAAACAATACACTGTTTTGAATATAAGCAGCAAAACCTCGAGGTCAATTTCCTATTAGCTGAGTTTACTGAAAAAGTCTTAACCCAGAGGCTGCCTTGACATTTAAGGACTGTATTTAAATACCTCAGCCAGGTCTTCTTTGAGCTTGTTATATCGTTCCACATTAAAATGCTGTTTTTTGGATTTCCGATAGAAGTAGTGGAGGAACTGCCTGTCTTTAGCGTCAGGGTAAATGTAGTCCTGGTGATGAAAGCAGGGCACATATTTGGGGTTAGAGGTCAGAAGATCATCTGTACAAATTAACTTTCAATAGAAATTCAGCCTGTTTCAGGAAGCTTTATCTAATTCAACACACACATATGTTCTGTTAAGAGGCTCTGTATGAAGTTATGCCCTCATAGGTCATAAGGGCCTTTTAGATATATGTTAGGAATAATTCTATTGCACTTAGAGGAATTTTCAACTATAATAAAGACATAGCGTGATCTTCACAACTGGAGCAACTGGAGTCAAGGGACACTTTCCAAGAAGTCAAAGGAAGTTCAGCTACTATTTCTCAAAGACTTATTTCAAAGTCTCAAGCAGTGGCACCAGCGGCTGTTCAAAAAAAGCCAAGTAGTAATCTCTATAAAATAATACACAAAAAGTAGGAATGCCTTAGCCCTTCTTAAATATCAGTAAGGAGTAAATCTCATATTCAGAGCCAGCTGTTCTAAAAAAAAAAAGACAGGCCTCCTCTTTTCACTAAAGAAACCTGCCGTCTCAAGAAGTCTACGGATCCATTGGTATTATGGAAGGAAGTATTGGCTACTCTTCCACATACTTCCATAACTGTTTTGCATCACAGGAAGTCTGATATCAGGATGTCCATGATGGGAGTAAAATACAGAACTAAAAGAGGAAAAAGAAATATTCCACAAACTCTTACAGGATTTTCAGGGGATTTTCAGGACAAGTCTGTATTGTGCAGCTCAGTTAAGGTCATTTTTTTTGTTACTCAGCAAACCTTTTTCTTCTAAACAATGCCTGTTTCCTGCCCCATTTCAGCTGTCCTAGATTTAGTTCTATTCATTCAAAGTCAAGGAAAAGCAGTCAGATTATGAAGAACAAAGCAATGATTTTTTTTCAGGCACTAAATTCGGTATATTTCAATTATGCAATGGCCAGATTTCCAAAGAGTTTTGCACCCTGTACTCTTTATACTTAAACTCCAGAAAATAAGAGCTACTGTTCAGGGATTTGCTTCCTGGCCTGCTGTAAGGCAGCATTCACAAACTGGCACTGCACTATTAGCTGCTCTTCCTTTACAGCAATGAGCTTTGAGTTTACAGCAATGAGCAATGAGTTTACTCTTTGAAGTAATCTTCAAAAGTTTAATATTAAAGGAGAGACTTTTTTTTCATTGCTTTTCATTCCCTAGGTTATGAAATCTTACAGATAGTAATTATGCACACCAGCTGGTCTGAAGCTCATGTTGACCAGCACTTGGCTTGATGTGGCATAATGTAATGTTCATATCCAGCCCCATTAGGGGGCGAACAAGTCCCTGTCTGATGCAAAGGCTACTGACCGAATTATATTTTTATCAGAACCCAAATACTGTGATTTTTCAGAGTCAGTTATCCTCTCTTACAATACGGCAGGCACTTACAAAACAAGGACTCACCTGTTTAGTAAGAACAAAGTAGGCATAAAAAGCCATGGCACTCCCGTAAGTGATGAAGTATGTGACTGGCTCCATGATGTCCCAGGAGTAGACCCACCAAGTGAGCCACGCCAGCGCTCCGCCTTGTGTTGACATTAGAGCTAAGCCAACCCATAGAAGCCTGGAGGTCTTCGCATCTGCACTGTCCATGATTCTGGCTTTCATCTAAGGAAAGGAAATAGAGAAACCAGTTTAAGCAAAAATGACTGCAACTAATGAGCATCTACCCCACCATGTTTTCTCCTACTAGGCGAGATCCTTTTTCACAGTCTTTTGCTAACTGCTTTTACCAACTTACTCTGCAGAGACAGAATAGGACTGAAATCTAAGGGCAAACAGATCTGCCTGTTGTGCCGAAGAAATCATCTCCCTTTCCCACTACTTATTTATGCTTACTGGATTTCCATTTACCATTCAAGGCAGTTCTGGTTAGTGTTGAGGTGGATCCCACAAAGCAGGTCTGAATCCAAGGCAAAGTTTGTACATTTTGTCAAGTCTCTTCCTGGCTTCCTCCCTCCATGACAGGTCATCTTAGCCTGCCCTAGAGCAACATTCATATATTCCTTTCTTGGATTATGGCAACCATTAGTCCAAAAGATCTGCCTCATTGCCTTGCTGATAAAGAAAATCCTAGCCTAAGCCACAGATTATTTCTACCTCACTTCTCCTTTTTCTGTAATGGCTATTCAGAGCTCATACATCAGCAGGTGACTAAGTGGACTTTCAATCCCAATACTAGCCATGCTGAAGTTTGTTCATGACAACTGTCTCCAGGTGTTGTGATTTCTACCCAAAGCATGTGCATAACAGAAGTAAAAAGAACTGAAAACAACTTGAGTTATATTTGAATAGACACTCATTTGCATAACGAACAAAACAGACAGACCGTAGTCACTCATGCTGATATTTTTTTCTATCACAGGACTTACTGTTGATGAAAAGAAATGCTTTTCAGTTTTAAAAAAAAAGTAACCCCACTTTCCAACCTGTTCAAGAGGCAGCAGTTCTTCTTTCAGATGGTCCAGTTTCTGTAGCAATTCTCTCTCTTTCCTGATCTGGTGATCTTCTAAATGTAGAGCCACAAACAGTCTGTGAACCAAAGATTTGATATCTTCCACTTCAGTAGCATGCTCACTGCTCAGTTTATCTGAAAAGAAAATATTTGTCTTATAAAACATTTCAAGAACCCACCTTTCTTCATTCTTTCCCCACCTCCAACCCCCATCAAGCAGGACCATCCAATGGTGAAAATAAAAGAAGATAAATTCCTTTAACCAGACAGGTTAAAGAGAGACTTCCTATGATTTTCACCAGATGAAACGAAAGAATCGAGGTTATTAAGCATCACTCTTACCTTTTACAGGTGGTGACACACTGTATGCTGTGTTGTTGATAACCAGTTTAAAGTCATTCATCAATAAAACCTCCATCAAGGTTGCATCAGAGACCTTGTTACCATCTGCAGAAGAAAGATTTAAGTTCTAAATTATTTATCTTCAGGAATCTTAAATATTAGCTGATATCCCATTGAAAAAGCATTAGAGTTCTTTATTAACAATGTTCAGAAGGGAATGGTACTTAGAGTAACTCTGGTAACTGATACTAAACAGTAAGGAGGGACACCAACGCAGAGTGTGTGCCTGAATGCTTTCTCTAGTCACTGGACTTGTCACTACTATGAGCAGACTCGCATTTGCTTGTGCTATGATTATAACTAGAACTGACTCACTGGGAGGGCCAGGGCAGAAGACAAAAGAACTCTTGCACAGAACAGCAACAAATCACCACATAAAGTTCTGCATTTTCATTTTTCTATCCTCACACAGGATGAAGAGTTTGGGGAAATTAATAGACTTTCAAAGACCTTATCCTCAGTTAAAGATTTATGTCTTTCTTTAAACCTCTTCTAGTCAAAAGGAGCAATTCTCATCAGTAGCAGTGTTCAGATTTTTATTAATGGTACTTGAAATCACTCTGTTTCAATATCAGTTGTGACTGGGAGTTGACAGCTAGACTACCCAGTACAAAGCAGAGCAGGAGCCACAGAGGCATTAGTCTGAAAAGCTCTGGAGTACCCATTTCTACTTTTCTTTTTCATGCAACAATTTACTTGAATGCCATCCCATCTGCAACACAGTGAACAGGCTGAGAAAAATCAATCATATCTACTTTAAATGACTTAAAATCAAGGACAAGGGGGCAACTGTGACATTCAATCAGGAAAGCTGGTTGTTGAAGATTTTATCCTGATTTTATATTTGTTCCTTCTTTTCTTACCATTTTTCTTTGCCAAAGGCCCTTTCACCCAAAAGGCAGTATTTGTGTCTGCCTAGGACTTAGAAAAGACTGCCACCAGCAGATGGACCACAACTTCAATATATGAAAAGACTCTCACCTAACAGTACAGACACACTGCAGCCTTTCCCAGAGCATTCTCAACACAGCAGATCTTGCAAGATTAGCACTCTGGGAACACATCTGATTTCTTGAACATGAAAACCAGCTGCATCCAAATAAGAAATTGAACCCTTCTTATTTTACATTCAATACACAAAGGTAGATGTAATCTAAAACCTCTGCTGAAATTTAAAAGATCTCTTTTGTCATAGGATCATAGATAGGTTTGGGTTGGAGGGACCTTAAAGTCCATCCAGCTCCAACCCCCCTGCCATGGGCAGGGACACCTCCCACCAGATCAGGCTGCTCACAGCCTCATCCAACCTAGACTTCAACACCTCCAGGGATAGGGTATCTACTACCTCTCTAGGCAACCTGTGCCAGTGTCTCACCACCTTCACAAAAAAAAAAAAAAAATTGTATCTAACATCAAATCTAAATCTTCCCTCTTTCAACTGTTATCCCTTGCCCTACCACTGCCTGCCCTTTAAAAAAGTCCCCCTCCAGCTATCTTGTAGGTGCCTTTCAGGCACTAGAAGGCTTTTATAACATCTTCATGGAGCCTTTCTTCTCCAGGATGAACAAGCCCAACTGTCCTTATATGGAAGATGCTCCAGCCTTCTCATCATCTTTGTAGCCCTTCTCTGGACTCACTCCAACAGCACTCTCTCCTTATGCTGCAGGCTCCAGAGCTGAATGCAGTACTCCAGATGGGGTCTCATGAAAGTGGAGCAGAAGGGGAGAATAACCTCCCTTGACCTGCCGGTCACACGCCTTTGCATGCAGTCCAGGAAATGGTTGGCTTTTTGGGCTGCAAGAACAGATTGCTAGGTCATGTTTAGCTTCTCATCAGCCAGCATTCCCAAGTCCTTCTCAGAGCTGTTCTTAATTCATTCTCTGCCCAGCCTGTATTTGTGCTTGAAACTGCCCGCATGCAGGTGCAGAGTCTTGCACTCTACCTTGTTGAACTTCGTGAGGTTCACATGGGCCCACCTCTCAAGCCTGCTCCAGCCTGTCTGTCCTCCATCCCTTCCATCCAGCATGTTGACCGTGCCACACAGCTTGGTGGTGCTGGCAAACCTGCTGAATGTGCACTCAATCCTACTGTCCATGTTGCTGAAAAAGATGCTAAGTAGCACTGGTCCCAATACCAACCCCTGAAGAATGCTGCTTGTTACCGATCTCCACTTGGACATTAAGCCCTTGACCACAACTCTTTGACTGCGACCACCCAGCCAATTCCTTCTCCAGCGGGTACTTCATTCATCAGACCCCTTTCTCTCCAGTTTAGAGACAAGGATGTTACGTGGGACAGTGTCAAATGCTTTACACAAGTCCAGGTAGATGATGTTTGTTCCCTTCTCCACCAATGCTCTAACTCTGTCATAAAAGACCATCAAATTTCTGAGTTACAATTCATCCTTAGCAGTCATGCTCGTTGTCACCATGCAACTCCTTATTTTCCATGGGCCTTAGGAAAGTTTCCTGGAGGATCTGTTCCATGATCTTGCTGGGCACATAGACCACTAGACTGGTCTCTAGTTCCTTGGATTTTCCTTTTCTCCCTTTTTGAAAATGAAGGTTATTTTTCCACTTTTGCAGTCACTGTGGACGTCACCAGACTGCCACGACTTCTCAAACATCATGGAGAGCAGCTTAGGAACTTCATCTGCCAATTCCCTCAGAACTCATGGATGAATCTCATCAGGTCCTATGGACTTGTGCACTTTCAGATTCCTTAGATAGTCTCAAACCCAACCTCCTTCTGTGGGTGGTTCTTCATTCTCCTAGGCCCTGCCTCTGCCTTCTGTGACTCAGGCAATGTGTCTTGAGCCCTTACCAGTGAAGAGTGAGGCAAAAAAGTCATTGAATACCTCAGCCTTGTCCATACTCCAGGTAACAAAAAACAGTCCCTGAGAGGGTTCAGATGGTCCAAGAACTATCAAGCCACACACCACTGCTGCTGGACACATCACTGTGGTATGGGGGGGTTCAAAAGCCACAAAGCAGCTGCTCCGCAGCAGCTATTTGACCTGGTTTTCCCCTGCCAAGGGGTAGGTGGAAAACAGCATCTCCTCTTACTGCCAAGACGAATAATGATAAGGCTACAAAATATGAGGATTTTTGTATGTAAATATTTGTCACACTGCTACTGCCCCATCTATCCAACATGTGTGCACTACAGAAAGGCACCATAGATAACCCCACACCTGCAATTTTTTATTCACTGACACACCAGCTGGCGCACTGACCCCACTTTGCAGGTAGTACAGCAAACCTTGAAGGCTATCACTTTTAGTCCAAAATCTGAAATTTTAGTCTGTCCATCCACTCATTCCTCCCTCCCTCTTTTTTTTCACAGTATAATAGAACATCAAAGCTCATTTGCATGTAAATTATTAAAGAGACATTATAAAGTGACATTTAAGCAAAAAGTGCTTTTCAAAAGAAGTGCCAGACCGGCTCTTTGTTCTGGATGTGACACAACACTGATTGATTAACCTATCCAACCTCTCATTAACTGAAAAGCAAAAATGTCTCAGGCAGGGCGGTGTTTTATTTCAGAAAACACCCCACAGGCTTTCTGCAACTGGCTACTTTCCTTACTGTACCTAAGCACAAGTAGTCAAATGTAGTCCAAGGGCCATTTTTCTATCTACAGGAGTTTTGCAGAACCAAAATCGAATTCATAGAATCGAATTCATAGAAAATGAAAGTGATTCATCATGTACAGCACAAATGCTTTCAGTTAAGGTTGGGTTTCATTTAATGGCTAAATGACACAAGAAGAAGTGTCTGCACTAAATCAAGTCTTCATAATTTTTCTTTAATAATAAATGTTTAAATTAAACTCTCAGTACTTGACCAATAGATTCGGTTTACAGTATCACTTTCCTCATAAATTAAACATCTAAGCTGTTGTCTAACATTACAACCCCCAGCACTGGAAAAATACAGAGCAGAGAACTCTTTCACAGTCATGGTTTTAATCAAAGCTGACAATGTTTCTCTTTCAAAGGAGGAGGAGGCTGGTGTGGTGTCAAACAGATGAGATGAAGTGAAAATGGCCAAAATTCCTTTCCACTTTGGAACCTGTTGCCCTTTCATGCAAAAAAATGGCAGACTTATAAGTTTCTTACAGAAATTATCTTATGCTTCACCAATGACAGATATCTGCACTGAAGCAGAATGAGTAGTTAGTTCGTGCTGACATACCACAGAAGAATGGGATTCAGCAGTGCAGCACAAATAACTCTGTCAGGGATGTCTCTCCACAGATAGCAGTACTTGGAAGTTAACTGTTTGCTGGCACATGTTTTTTACTAGCTCTGCCTCCCCCAGTAAGAAATATGTTTTATCGAAAACTTCCATGTTAATGCAAAAGTAAGCTGTTGACGATGATCATTTGTTACGTGGCTTCTAAAGATACAACAGCCTCATATAAAATTATATCTTTTCAAGATAATTTTCTACCTTACCCGCCTAGCAAACATAGCACTAAAACAAAACAAACAAAAACCGAAACCAACTGCTTCAAACTTCCTGTGTATGCAAAGCTCATATGTACCCAGTTATGAGCCTTTGGACCAACCTTCCTTAACCTCATCCTTTCCTCTTTTATGTGCTACCTGATTGAAAAGAAATCATTCTACAGGGATTTAGCTTCTTTCCCCTCTCTCTCTCTTCATCTCTCTCTTTCCTTTTTAGGGTTTAGGAAAGACAGGTCCTGCTTGACTAACATCATCTCCTTCTACAACAAGGCGACCCACTTAATGGATGAGGGAAAAGCTGTGGATATTGTCTACCTAGAATTTAGTAAAACTTTTAACACTGTTTATCACAGTATTCTCCTGGAGAAACTGGCTGCTCAAGGCTTGGATAGATGTATTCTTCACTGGGTAAAAAAACTGTCTGGATGGCCAGGCCCAAATTCTTGTGGTGAATGAAGTTCAACTAGTTGGTGCCCAGTCACAAGTGGCGTTCCCCAGGATTCGGTCTTGGGACCACTTCTGCTTAATCTCCTCATCAGTGCTCTGGACAAGTGCATAGAGGACAAAGGAGTAGAGTGCACCCTTAGTGAGCTTGCTGATGACACCAAATTGGGCACATGTGTTGATCTGCTTAAGGGTAGGAAGGCTCTGCAGAGGGATCTGGACAGACTGGATTGGTGGGCTGAGACCAGCTATGTGGGATTCAGCAAGGTCAAGTGCTAGGTCCTGCACTTGGGTCACAATCACCTCGTGTAGCACTACAGTCTCGGGGAAGAGTGTCTAGAAAGCTGCCTATTAGTAAAGGATCTAGAGGTGTTGGTCAATAGCTGGCTGAATATGAACCAGCATTCATTTTGAGGAATGACAGAAATGTAAGATACCTGTGGCAAGGACTTCTGCTCTCTCAATTCCTCTGTCTTCTCTCTGCACATCCCGCAGGAATGCCCCTACGGTGGTCACTACTGGCTTGACAGTGAACCTACAGCGTTCACTTCTTGTGGGTAGCGTCAGAGTTATCACAGGAAGACCATGTCTGTAATGAATAGTCACTTCTAGGGGAAGGGAAAAGAAAACTAAGTGAAAAAAAGTCATGTTGTAAGTTGCAGCTGATTTTAAAAGTTGTTTTCAAAACAAAAAATGAATAAAGAAAAACACACAAAATATTCTAGATTTCTTTAATAAGTATAGCACTGCTATTCCTCGAATACATATATAACATACAACTAACATCATCTCACCCTATTCCCATAAAATAAACAAAAAACTTGTCAGCATTGATAGGAAGGGGGGAAATCTGCCAGGCAAGCTTACCATCAGATGGCACCAGCACACTATAGGGTGCTCCTCCTTGGCCCCTCCAAGCTCCGGCATGCCTCCACAGCCACACCTGCAGCACAGACACAGGGAGCTTGCTTTAGAAAGATTAAGTTGCAAAATTATCTGCTCAAAGGCAGAACCCAGCAGGTCACAGTGATCTGCTTCTGTGTGATCTTACAACAGAGGTGTCCTTCTGAAAAAAACCCCTTGCTTACCGATTTCAATGTAAAAGACATAACCACTCATGTAGAAAGCATAAATGTTGCCAAGGGTATTAAGCCTATAGTTTAGCTTTTTATCTAGCATGGTATAAATAAGTCAAGGAAAAAGGGAAAGGGGAAGGAAAGAATAGAGAAAAAATGCAGAGTTTGTGAAGTGCTTTATGCAACTCTTACAGTAAGTCCTCTTCTCTACCCCAAAAACAGCTGCTTGAAAGATCCCTGCATTCTTGTGTCTGATGGCAGAAGCATTCTGCAGCAGTTCAGAGTCTGCAGAGTAACTTTAAAAAGAGTGCACAGTTTCAGTGAAATCTTTTACTGCTGAATCATAAGTAGAATGGCACTCTTCATAATCTTAAATAGAATAAAAGCCAATGCAGACTGAGGTCACTCCCCTTAGCCCTGTAATTACATATTATATACCAGAAGTTAACTACTTACATTCATGGTGTTAAAAGATAACAACAATGCAGCTTGCCAAAGAATGGAAGATATTTTGTTTTTATTTTTTTCAATCTGATCAGCTCTTTCAACTCCAGTTGAGATGCAATTGCAACTAACTGCACCACTAGCCTCTGGTACTACATCAAAGGAGGTTCACCCATATGCAATAAGTATCCCCTGTGACCTGAGACAGTGCTGAAAGCAGGTGTTTTGAATCTGCATGGTCACATTTCCAAGCCTGTCCCATCCAGGGACATTGGTGAGAACCATTAAGATGCTTCAACACAGCCATGTCAAAACTGAGAAGACAAACTGCTCTGATTAGATAGATCCATGTACTTAAAGCAGTCAAGCCATGCTGTGGAAGATGCAACTACACTGACACAAAAGTAGTCTGCTTCTATAGCTACTCCCCCTCCAAAGAGAGGAGCCATTTTACTGCAGTAACTCCCAAAAAGTAGGCATTACTGGTATAAATAAAGTGTAACAGGGAGAAGCAGAAAAGGAAACCACATCCCTGACTAAGCTGGTTACAAAAATTGTGTGGGCTGAACCAAGGCATGGGGTTTGAAATATGATAGCTAAGGGAAGGAAAAAAATTATGTGGGGAGAGATGACAAGAATTAATTCTCCCTCTGGTGAGCTTTATAGCTCATCTTTGTGAAATCAATGACATTTCATAGTCTATAAACTAATCTTCTTTGACTAGGCAGGAAAGCTACAAATCCAAGAAGCCTTTGTCCACTCAGTATGTCAAGCACTGCTCACCATGTTCACGTGATTTATTTATTTTTAAAGAATCACAAACTTGACTGGATAGAAACATCCTATTAGGTTAAATAAAGAATTTACCCATAAAAATAAATCTGTGTGTTTCAGAGATGCTGACATTCCTAGAGCTTTCTAGCACGTTTCAGAATTTAAATAAGATAAAAAGAATCACATTGGGAGATTTCCAACACTGAGAAATTTGTAATTTGTAACCTTCAGGCAAATTCACTCAGAAGAAAAAGACTAAAAGTTAAAAAGTAAAATACCTTAAACAAGAGTGCTGTCAAAAAGAAAAAAAGAAGAAGAAATTGTAGACAGTAGGAGCTCAGGAATGCCAAATGGCCACCCAGAGCTAAGACACATGGAGCAACTTATTTGCTCATGAGACACTCAGCCTAGCCTACTAGTTCTCACCATCTACAAGGGGCACTTAAAACCCATTTAGAAGGTTTGGGTTGGAAAAGACTGGAAAGATCACCTAGTTCCAACCCCCCTGCCATGGTCATGGATTGAAAATATTAAGTTAAAATATCTATTATTTTAAATTCCATTTATTGAAATAAGATCTTTAAGATATTTGATTCTATTATTCTTTATACTTTGACATTTACCACTCCTGATCCACAAAGAATTGTAGCTTTTTTTTTTATTGTAGCTTTTTTTTTTCCTTTTTGATTGTCAATGCAGCCTACCCATTAAAATCACCTGCAAAGAATATGTGAAGTATAAGAAACAGGAAAGCCACTGAGCCACTGAATTCCAAACCATGAACTCTTTCTATACAAGCTCTGTGTTGATTAACTGGGAAACATGAAGGGCTGAGTCAACTTTCTCCCTATGTTTCCAGAGTTAAATCTTCATTTTCAGTGAAGTTATTAAACCATTAAAATGCCCTAAGCCAAATTACTATGCCCCTTTTGAGGGCTTGAAATTAACTGGAAACCACTGCAGATAAAACTTGAAATTAATTGGCAACCACTGCAGATAAATAGAAGACTTAACTATAAGACCAAACTGATGAGGCTGTCCTCACAGTAACATCAGTGAGAGTTGGAAGAGAAGGAATATCTCCTGAATTGGGAAGTGAGATTATGCAGAGAAAAAATCAGAAGGGCTAAGGCTCAACTAGAAATCAGACTGGCAAAGTCTGTGAAAGATAAAAACAAATCCTTCTATAAATATATAAATAATAAAAGAAGGACTAGGGAGACCATACAGTCCCTACTGGATGCAGAAGGAACAACAGTGACAGGAGATGAGGAAAAGGCTGAAGTACTTAATGCCTTCTTTGCCTCAGTCTTTAATTGTAAAAAACATTGTTCCATCTGTGTACAAACCCCAGAACCAGAGGAGGAAAAAAAAGCTCCCATGACCCAAGCGGAGGTGGTCAGAGCCTTGCTTGCCCAACTAGACACCCACAAGTCTATGGGGCCAAACAGGATTCACCCTAGGGTATTGAGGGAGCTGGCGGATGTGCTGGCCAAACCCCTTTCCATCATCTTCCAACAGTCCTGGAAGACTGGGGAAGTTCCACTAGACTGGAGGTTGGCTGATGTTGTGCCCATCTACAAGAAGGGCTGCAGGGAGGATCCAGGGAACTACAGGCCTGTCACTCTGACCTCAGTGCCAGGGAAAATCATGGAACAGGTGATCTTGAGTACAAGAGAACAGGGTGATCAGGCCCAGTCAACACAGGTTCATGAAAGGCAGGTCTTGCCAAACTAACCTGATCGCCTTCTATGACAAAGTGACTAGACTCTTGGATGAAGGAAAGGTTGTGGATGTATCTTCCTGGGCTTCAGTAAAGCCTTTGACACAGTTTCTCACAGCATTCTGCTACGGAAACTGTCAGCCTCTGGCCTGGACAGGGGCACACTCTCCTGGGTAGAAAACGGTTTGGATGGCTGAGCCCAGAGAGTGGTAGTAAATGGTGTTAAATCCAGCTGGAGGTCAGTTACAAGTGGGGTTCCGCAGGGCTCAGTGCTGGGTCCAGCCCTGTTCAGTGTCTTTATCAATGACCTGGATGGAGGCATTGAGTGCACCCTTAGCAAGTTTGCAGATGACACTAACCTGGATGGAAGTGTTGATCTGCTGGAGGGTAGGGAGGCTCTGCAAAGGGATCTGAACAGGCTGGACCAATGGGCAGAGTCCAACGGCATGAGGTTTAACAACACCAACACCGGGTCCTGCACTTGGGGCACTTGAACAACCCTGTGCAGAGCTACAGACTGGGAGATGTCTGTCTAGAAAGCTACCAGGAGGAGAAGGACCTGGGGGTGTTGGTTAACAGCCAACTGAACATGAGCCAGCAGTGTGCCCAGGTGGCCAAGAAGGCCAATGACATCCTGGCTTGTATCAGAAACAGTGTGACCAGCAGGTCCAGGGAGGTTATTCTCCCTCTGTACTCCACACTGGTGAGGCCGCTCCTTGAATCCTGTGTTCATTTCTGGGCCCCTTACCACAAGAAGGATGTTGAGGCTCTGGAGTGAGTCCAGAGAAGAGCAACAAAGCTGGTGAAGGGGCTGGAGAACAGGCCTTATAAGGAACAGCTGAGAGAGCTTGGGTTGTTTAGCCTTGAGAAGAGGAGGCTGAGAGGAGACCTCATTGCTCTCTACAAATACCTGAGGGGAGGTTATAGAGAGGAGGGAGCTGGCCTCTTCTCCCAAGTGACAGGGGACAGGACAAGGGGGAATGGTGTCAAGCTCCACCAGGGGAGATTTAGGCTGCACATTAGGAAAAAAAAAATTCATAGAAAGGGTCATTGGGCACTGGAACAGGCTGCCCAGGGAGGTGGTTGAGTCACCTCCAATGGAGGTGTTTAAGGCATGGGTGGACGAGGTGCTAAGGGGCATGGTTTAGTGTTTGATAGGAATGGTTGGACTCGATGATCCAGTGGTTCTCTTCCAACCTGGTGATTCTATGATTCTATATGCCTAAAACATCTCTAATGAAGTCAAAACTATGTTCTGGAATCAAGCCAAACACTTGTGAACAGCATTTAGCTGTGAAACACCATTTCTCCCTCAGCTATATGAGTTCTAATCCAAAGGGACAAGCCTAAAACTGTAGGTGAAGGACCAAGATTGGGAGGATAGACCAAGTGATGGTTACAGAATATGTTCTAACCTGTCACAGTGAGATGAGGCTCAACTTGATCACTTCACTGTGTATGAGTGGATGCATGCTCAAATCCATACATTTTCTTACTCATGGTCAGAAAATATCAGCTTCAAATGAAACTGAAGAAATCCATGATAGAAACTCTTCATTATTTCCTTGTGGAGGAGAGATCTCAAAGACCATGTTAGTGCTCAAAGGAACCCTTTTTTTCTTAGTAGAAGATGTGAAAGCAAAAATGACAGAGATCCTCAGAAAATTATCTGTGGGATTGCTTTAAACATTGGTAGCATTGTATGCAGCTGTGCGTCAACTAAGAAGGGAACTATTTTGAAGGTGACCATAGCTGATTTTCTTAATTTGTTAAATAAAAAGAGTTACAGGCACAGTCTCAAGTTTTCTTGGTGGGTTTTTTTTTGTGCCAGACCTAGTATTTGCTTCCTCACACAAAACACCTGGGAGCAGATGTGAGTCATGGTGACCTAGATCTCTTGGATCAGTTCAAGGTATGGACTCTGGGAAAGAAAACTCATGAGAATTTAAGGTACAGAGTGCAAATTGTGATAAAAATAATCAAAACCAATATTCTGTTAAAAAATACTGGTTGGTGCAAACCAGAAAAACATATATCCAGTTTAAAGAAGTTCATCTGTTAACATAACTGCACTTTCTAATAGCAGCGAAGTTGCACTGTTAAAGTCAGAGGGAAATTTCAACCATCTGGTTGAAAGCACAGCTTTAGGGACTAATGTAGCAGCATAACTGAGATTGAAAACTAAGTGGTCAGACATGGGAAGTGGGGCACATACAAAGAGCAATAATGCATTTTTTCACTTTTGAGAGTGGTAAACCACTGAATATACCTACATTGCATTTTCCAGGGTTAGCTCTCCCAAATAAGCAATTCTGTTATTGTGACGAACAATTGTTGCCACAAACAATTGTTGCTCAGATATATGTGTGATCAGTTATGTGTAAGACACTGGTATCCTCATCAGTATATGAGGTGGCATGAAAGACCCTGATCTTCCTCAGCACTACATATGCAAATATCCTCACCAGGAACCATTAACTTCTGATCCATGGAAAATTGTAACGTGGGTGGAAAAGGAGAGAGAGCATGAAGTATAAGTATTTTTCTCACAAAAAAAGTGACCTTGAAAAAGGAATTGTGAAAAAAATATGTCATTAGGAGATTTTCTGAGAGCATAGAATTATTATCTTTGACACACAGTTTATTCATTTCATTTTGACTTGCCATACCAAAATGTTGTAAAGTATCTGAATCAAACCACAGCTAGCTAACAATCATGTATTTTAAACTGTTTTGGCTTTGCTTATATAAATCTCAGAAGATTTGGGGAACAGCAAAAATAATGTAATGCTCCTTCAATATTCAAGTATCCATTAATTTGCATTTATTAGTGGAAAGCTTTTCATTACAACCGAAAACCAGAGTCAGCCTAACTCCAGCTGCGCTCTTCTTGAAATGACATGCAATAAAACAACAGAAGTATATAATACTTCTAGTGTTAGACGTTGTCAGTAATGCCTCAAGTCAAACTCATAAGCAGCCTTCACAAAAAAATCACCAACACAAACTGTTTGTATGAATGCTATAGTCCAGAATGTGTTAATTTCCTTCTCTCTAAGGCAATGATAAGAATCTGAAACAAAAAAGCACAACAAAACACAATACTATACTTCAGCAAAACACACTCTAATTAAAATATATCTCGCAGTGTGCTTTTCAACAGTAAATGCTATGGGTTTTCCCTCAGTGGGAGAGGAGAGCTCGGTTACCTCCTGGAATCCTCATCCAAAACCTGGTGCAGCTCCCTTCACATGGCTACTGAAGAAAAACAGGGGAAGAGAATAGAAGGGAGAAAAATCATGGGTGGGGGGGAACTAATAGCTGCAGGGTCTAAAAATGAAGTTGGGCCTCTCTTTCTGTCACTGGATGAGCCAACATCCCTGCTAGATGCATCATTCTCCCCGTGTGCTGATTGTGCTTGTGAAGGAGAGGGCAAGTCACCTCTCTAGGTGCTTCTTGCTTGCCTGGAGCAAGACGAAAATAAGGGCAGGCATAGCCGCTGTTTGGTGAGGGCACGTACTATAAATAGCTATTTATATTTTCTATATTGACTTACATGTTTTCCCTCTCTAATAAACACTCCTAGAATTTCTCTGCATATGAATGAGGTCAAGCCCTGTCTGATTCTCCATGAAAAACAAACGAACAAATTAATTAATTATGCAGTAACAACCTGAAATTTCAGAATTAAATATCTACAGACATTTCAAAAAGGTTTAAAACCAAGGAAAAAGAGGAAAAAAGGCAGATGCCATCAGGGTCTAGTAAGTCTGCGGATCTCGAATAATCAAGATTACCAAAAATGAATCAGTATTCAGACCAAGTATACAATAACTACACATAAGGCATTTCCCTTTTTGAAATGAGTCACCAAGGGCATTTTGGAGACATCTGCTGTTAGAATTCTGTGCTGTTTTTATAAGCACTCCTACATGAACAGGAAAATAAAGATATCGGAAACCCTCACAATCATCTTCCAAAGCCCACTTGAGCTAAAGAAGCACCTCTCATTAGATTTTCAGTAATTTCTCTTTGCTTACAATAAAAAGTTAGATAATCATGCAACAGTCTCAATAGAAACAAGGCACATCGCTTAGATTTAGCAACCAGCTTAAATTAAACAAACAAAAAAATCCACACAACAGACACATCACTCATTCTGCCCTGATATCCCTCTACCTACTAATAGTTTCAGTTTCAGACAGTGAAGATACTTCTGACACTGGGGAGTATTCAGGATATAGTTTCTCTCCTAGGGAAAAAATACCAACCAACCAAACAAAAAACCAAAACCCCTGATTTTTCAATTTCCTGAGGCACAGCTTTCCTGTCTCAATAAGGACCACGCAGTGAACACTTTTCAGCTGCTCCACAAGGCACTACAAGTGCATTACGTCGCCCTCCTCTATCCAAAAGCATGATTTCAGTAACAGTGACTCCTCACTGCAAAGAAGCAACTGCAAGAAAGTGCTGAGAAGTACAGACACTAGCTGACATCTGCCTGCAGCATCTTCTGAGCACTACTTGGAAGGTAGAAATAATCCTCATTTTTCAAAGCAGACTTCCAAGCAAGCATAAGGACAGGATCCAAACCCAAGTCAGTTATGCAGGCCAAGTGCATTGTTACGAGAAATATCAAGAATTAAGTCTTAGCGTTTGATCAAATCTTCTTCTTCCCCTGCTACAAAAAGCAGCAGGTCTAAAATATCCAAGTCTAAGGTTTTATAGTACTGGAAATCTTACCTTTTTACCCAGTTTTACTGACATCTGAAAGTTGCTGTTCTACCCAACCTACTTTATTTTCAGAACAGAAGATGAGATGCAACACCTAGAAGGAAATTCACAAATCAAAAAGGGTAAGACTTCAAGAGGAAAGGATTATGGTAGGAAAATGTATTTGTGCATTAGCAAAAGCAAAAGCAAGCCTACATTCAAGAGCTGTGCCATCTGTTAACCAACACCAGTCTTGGTCAAAAGATAATTTGTCAACACAGACAGGATTTTTGACTTGTCTGACAGAACAAATCTTTGCTCTTGTGCCATGCCTTCTTGGACAGGCATCCTGACCAGGGCAATGTTCCAAAATTTTACTTCAAGGGTAACTAGAGTGACTTTGCTTTCAAACATAAGCTTATAGACTATCTTATTAGAAAATAGGCCTGCTTCATCTTTTCCTACAAATGTTTTAGAAAGAACATATCTTAAAGCACACAACTGCTTTTGTATCTCTCAAAAAGATCCACTCAAAAGCATCTTGAGGAATAATACCGATTCTTCCAAATTGCCAGCCGAGAAAAAGCTTGTTTAAGTTGCAGCTGAAATGAGATAGCAGAAGTGAGATAAGGATGCAAAGCCAGATGAATGCACTTAGTTTAGCAAAGTTTCAGCCAATTCTTGCTCTTCTTACAGAGCTTTTCAGATTGAAAGCAATGGGCAGGTTGTGGCACGCAGGAAAAAGATGATGCAACTCAGGAAACAGAACTGCTTGTGAACATTTTTATTTAGAATGGACACATCTATTTACAATATAAAGAATTCTACCCTCAACCCCCACTTAACCCCCCACCAGTTTTTGATATATCTACAAGGATGCACTTTGGTTAATTTTTATGGGTATTGTTTTCCCTGGCTTTGCTTTACTCAGTTGTGAAGATTTCAAGTGCCTTAAGGTATTTTGAGATTGGCTAATAAAAGGAGTACTTGGGAAATTTGATTAACTCAGGGCTTAGATTGGTAGCAGATAGATGCATGCAAAAAGGTCAGTCAGAATGATCCGCAGTGGAGAAATCCAGCAATGTCTCTCACTTGGCTTTTCAGTTTTTTATCAGGTAACATGCTGCAGATGCACTCCACCAAACAGACCTTGGAAAGGGAACCAGCTGCACAGCGGCTAAAACATGCCAGGCACGGAAAGTTGAATGTTCTGCACAGCATCCACTCCAGTTCCTACTTAGCTACCTCTCCAAAAAAATAATTTCCATCTCTTCTCCATTGAATCCATTTCTCACTTCGTCCCCTCTCAGACCTCCCTAGGGTCAAACCACAAGCCATAAGGAACCCCAACACCCTGCAAAAAATCAAAGCACTATTGTTGTGTAGTAGTAGTGACATTTTGCTATCTCTTGACAGCCATTTGCCCACAGCTAGTATTTTCTTCCACTCAAATACCGACATCCCAAAAGCAGAGCATTTCTTGGCAATGGAAAACATCCTCCTAGAAGCTATGTGAAAGCATATGGACAATAGGGAGATGATTCAAGATAAGTCTCATTAACTTAATGGCCTTCTATGATGGGGTCACCATCTCAGTGGACACACAAAAAAACAAGAGAACTGATCAATCTGGTCTTTTATATAGCCTTTAGTACTGTCCCCCACAACACGCTTCTCTCTAAATTGGAGAGATGGATTTGATGGTTGGACTGTTTGGTGGATAAGGAATTGGTTGGATGGTCACATTCAGGGAGTAATGGTCAACTGCTCAATGTCCATATGGAGTTCCATGACAAGCGGTCAGTATGGGGATAAAGGTTGTTTAATATTTTCACTGATGATACAGATAGTGAGATCAAGTGCACCCTCAGAAAGTTTGCAGATGACACCAAGCTGAGTGGTGCAGTTGCTACACCAGAAGGATGGGATGTCATCCAGAGGGACCTGGACAAGCAGAAGAAGTGGGCCTGTGTGAATCTCATTCAGTTCAATGAGGCCAAGTGCTAGGTCCTGCATCTGGGTCGGGGCAATCTGCAATTTCAGTAAATGATGGGGTGTGATGTGATAGAAAGCAGCCCTATGGAGAAGGACTTGGAGGTGCTGACTGATGAGAAACTTGACATGATTCAGTACTGTGCACTGGCAGCCCAGAAGGGCAACCATATCCTGGGCTGCATCAAAAGAAGTATGGGCAGCAGGTTGAGGAAAGTGATTCCTCTCTTTTACTCCACTCTTGTTAGATCCCACCTGGAATATTGTGTCCAGTTCTGGAATCCTCAACAAAAGGATTTTGAACTGTTGGAACGAGTTTAAAGGAGGGCTACAAAGATGATCAAAGGGCTGGAGCACCTCTGCTATGGCAGGCTGAGGGAGCTGGTATTGTTCAAAAGAGAAGGTTCTGAGAAGGCCTCATAGCAACCATCCAGTACCTGAAGGGGGTCTGCAAGAAAGCTGTGGAGGGACTTTTTACAAGGGCGTGGAGTGATGCTATGACAGGGGGTGGCTTTAAATTGGAAGGGGGAAGATTCAGATTAGACATTAGGAAGAAATGCTTCACAATGAGGGTGATGAGGTTTTTTCACAATGAGGTGCAGGTTTCCGAGGGAAGCTGTGGGTGCCTCATCTCTGGAGGTGTTCAAGGCCAGGTTGGATGGGACCTTGAGCAGCCTGGTTTGGTGGGAGGTGTCCTTGCCCATCGCAGGGGGGCTGGAACTGGATGACCTTTAAGGTCCCTTCCAACCCAACCCATTCTATGATTCCATGATCAAATCTAAGGCAATAGAGGACAGTACTAGAGAGAAGGTTCTTAGTTTTACATGTGTCTCATTTAGTCCCCGTATAATGTAGGGAAAATCTAGCTGCATGTATTTGAATGTTGCGCACTATTAGAAAGATTTCTCCTTTTTCTCCTGCCACTATATATCCAGGAATGATTTGACTACATAATTAAACATAGCAGACCATAAAAAAAAAACACAAAACTTTTTATAAGAATCTCCACATCTCTGTTCCTTTGGGTTTTTTTCATTGTTTGGGTTGGTTTGTTTGTTTTAGGAGCCAGTGGTTTGCATAAGCAGCCGTAAACAGGTATTTTTCTAAAGGATTGCTTAAAAAAAAGAACAGAAGAACAGACAGATTAGATCAAAGCAAAAGCGCTTCTGTGTTAGCAATTGGCATGTAGGTACAATGATTTATATGGTTTACAATAGATAGTTACAGAGTAATTCCCAAAGGATACTTAGTAGTTAGATTATATCTCAGCTTTATGTGCAGTTACACTCCTGTGGATGCTCAAATTACTTGCAGGGAGTGCAAAATATATTTTTTAGCCTTGTTAGAAAGTAACCGAAGAAAACAAAGTCATAAACAAGCAAGAAAACAGAATAGGCTAAACCCTTCTCTTTCCACAGCTTCTGATGAAAAACATAAAAAAAAAAAAAAATCTAAGGCAGATACTATAAGAAGTCAGTGAACAACAGCGACCTTAAGATCACAAATAGGTAGAAACTTTAACAGGTTTTGTCAGTAGCTATAGAGCAGCCATTTAATAGATCCTGGCAGCAGGAAAATGTAAAATAAATTTTAACATCAGACAAAAGTAACGAAAGTAAACATTTCTATGCAACAAGATCAAAGGGGTCACTACAAAAGTATCAGTACCGGCCTGTTTAAGAGCTTCCAGCCTTTACTCATGCTTCACAGAAGTTGCAACAAGCTGGGTTTAGGAACACTGTGTAGCAACAGCAACACTTTACTTGAGAAGACAACTCTCTTTTGAAGTTTCTTATCAGAGATCTACATAAATAGTAACCACAAAACTCATCTGAGTAGGCAAGCTTACAACCGTCTAATTGTTTCTTGTAAACCAGCTTTCCTGGGAGAAATAGCTTCAACAATGTTCCTGCTAAAAGAGTAGACATAGAGGAGATGCCTAGAAAATCCAAGCACTGCTCTGGCATGAAACAAAACACAGCCATGCTGTTGAGTGTGCAGAGGCCTCGTTAACTCAAGAGTTCAGCAAAGGTTCTGATGAGCATGTCCTGGCTTTTTAAAATTTTTGTCTAGGGACCAATCATTCTCAAATACTTGTGCATAGTGGTCTCAAACATCATTATCATACCCAGAGAGACACATCAAAGTGTTGCTAGATGTCAAGAAAAACCTATTTTTTGCTTTACTTTTTGTTTTTCTTTTGGAAATTTATCTTCTCCCATTGCTTTTCAAGAAGCTCTTCTAATCTAAAAACAACAAATGGTTATGGCTTTGCTGATGCTGCCTACTTCCCTGTTCCAGCTGCTGACACAAGTGTTTCATAAACATATCTTAGCTGAAATAGTGACTCAGAGAATTCATTTGTAACACTCCTTATCAAATCCAGCATAGTCTGATTTCCACTGTCTTCCTATGGGAGTATAAAGCATACAGACAGTAATGATATTTGGTAATCAACAACCAATACTGGCTGTGGTACACTGAGTCATCACCCTGTTCTTCAGTCATTTTGTACAGGCCTGTAATTTGTACTTTCCCATAGGGCTGGCAAAGTAATTAGAAAAGATAAAGATTTCCTGTAGAGGTTTCTAATGACTTTTTCTAAAGCTTATTATCATGAGGAAAGTAATGAAAACCAGTACAAGAAGATGAAAGGTTCAGTATGCCCTGGATGGTCCGGCACCTGTGTTCCGATGCATACACTGTGCCTCACGGGGTGGCAAATCTGCATCTTAGCTGCTCACTTTTCACCACAAAGCCTTTGAACTCCAGCCAGTTAGGAGCTGTTCTACTTTCCTCTCCTTTATTAATTCATGTTGGACATGTATTTGAAAGACTAATGCAACAAATAGGATAAGAGCCTGCATTCTCTAAACGCAGGGTTTACTGTGCCTTTTTAGGCAACCCTTTTAATGCTAATGCAAACAAGAATTTAATGCTATGCAGAACAAGCATCCAATACCCAAAAGCTGCTACTTCTCAAGCCCATAGTATCATCAATATATATTGGATTTAGTCATCTGGTCTTCCAACACAAGCAGATCACAGTGATTTCAAGGCAGAACCTCTTACCCAGCTCCATACTTTGGTAAACATTTAAATGAAGCTGCCACCAATGAATCAGACTTCTGTGGACAGCAGAAGAAGACGACAGCCTGCAACACTAACAAAAGTCTGTTTTATGCTGGCAAGTTTTCTCTAAGGTATCTCCAACAAATCCTCTCACTTCGTTAATTAATTGAGTTAAATTTGCAGTTTAAAGCCCTGTTTTGTTCTAATGTGCTCCTAATTCAATGGAAGCATAGCATTCAGAGAAAGTACTACAAGAAGAAAACTCTAATATAAGGAAAACAAGTCTGCAGACTGCTCTGTGTCAGGTTGTAGTCCAGAACAAATCACAACACTGAACTAGAAATTGAATGGTCTGCATCACTCTATTCACTGCACTCACAATGTGCACCCAAATTTGTACAGGAATTCTATGTAAAGTCAAATTTCAAATTTCAATTTATTGTAATTATTAGATGTTTGACATACTGATCATTAACGCTTTACTACTCAGAGTAAGCCGTGGAGCATATAATCTGCTCACATTCAATGGACCTGGAAATCATTTAGTTCTTTTTCCTGGAATTTTAACACAGGGTCACTGGAAAATTTAAGTTACTCCTTCCCTCTGTGATGTAAACGTGCATATGCAAAGAGATTTACTACCAGAAGAATATTCTGCCACTGTTTTGATACTATTAAACAAAGAATATCAAGGTCGTCTTATTTTGCAAAGCATTATGTATATGTAATTTGTAAATTAAAAAAAAAATATGGGGCAGGCCAGAAGCTAATGTAACAAGTTGCATCCAATTTTTCCTCATGACAGCAAAGAAATTCACCCTTAAAACACTAAAACAGAAGGGCAATCTACAGTTTTGATACACCAACTAAACAATTTACTGGGAAGCTGTAAATTGTAAGGTGGAAATCATATATAAAACTGAATTAAAAATTACACTTAGCCTTTAAAAAAATATGGATCCTGTTCCTCCTTTTTTGAACGCTGATCCGAAGGAAGATGTAGAGTACAAGTTATATCAGCAGCTGCAAAAACTCCAGGCACTTTTGAGTTGCCAAATGGCCTAATATTTTCTAGGTCAAGTTTCTCAGTTTATCAGGAGCAATTGAAAGCCTTATTAACTCTGGCAACAGAAGAGGGGAAAACCCCTAACTTCAGGTTAGGACTATGGTGCAGAGTCATGGATAATCTGCATTTTTCTTTTCCTTTGGTAGTGTGGTTTCCTATAGAAACAAGACACATATTCATGTTGTATGTCTGTCTACCAAAGTCAGTATTCACTATGATTCAAGACTATTTAACTACACAGGTACCAGCCACTGACAGTCAGAAACAGTTAACAAGCGCTCAAAGACCCAACAGTCTACTTTCCCTCTACTATGGTACATAAAACAGCATATTAGAGGTGTTAATTTTAAATTAAATATGATTACAGAGAGATTCCTTAAAATTGACATCTAACATCTGCTTATTCTCAGCAGGAAGCTTCCTGCTCTGTACCACCAAAACAACACAGAGATATAATGCCATGAAGGAGCAAGATTGAGCAGTTCCACTTAAGCATATTTACACATTACCATTTTAACAACATTCAGAATAATTTTAACATGTTGTTTTGTGCATATGACCAGAAGTGTCCCAAATCAACAAAAAAGTAATTCCTGCCTCTTTACCTCTAGCAATGTGGAAAGACTGTTATCTTTCATAAAGGTTATCAGTAGTTTTACTTCCAGAATGAGCACTGGAGCACTGCAAATATTGCTGTTCAGAGACTGTGATCATTGACAAAGCCTGAATGCTGATAAAGTAAGAGCACTGTGAGCACTGTATTTAAAGACACGTTATTTAGTGTCTCATTCTTGGAGCAATTCAGTTATAACAAAGATGTCCTCAGAAACATGGAAATTATATGCAGCCCACTCTGAGATCACTGCTTTGTAGGCTTTATAAACTGCTAAATGCACATGCAGGTATTTCGTCTTCATCTTTGACGCATTTCTCATTCATTTTCCTGCAGTCCTATGGCAAGCTCTTCCCAGCCCAATCTGCCCTTGGCCAGGGACAGCACAGACTGTTCCCAGAATCTATTACAAGAGCATAACTTTCTTATCTCCCTAAAAGTACCAATTTTAACATCCATAAAAGTGAAAGAACCACACTGATGTATTCTGTGACATTTTACAATGCAGCAATTTTCTTCCTGCTGGTAATGTAAGCAGGTCACCTGGAAGTTAGACAAGGTGGTATTTCTGGTTCCGACTCACAGGGCAGACTTGGCAAAGTCAATCCCATCCAAGTTTTGAAATAGGACACCAACCTGAAGGTGTTTCATGCTTCAGGTGTTTAAGCCTAGTGTCAGGCACCTAAAAGTTACCACAGACTTCAACCTCACTCACAGCTGCCTTCCAACTAAGCATCTCAAATCTATGTGGATAAAATGTTGGGTTATTCAGTCTCTAAACTTCAGCTTTAAACTGGAAATTAAGCTGTAAGACTTTCAGCAGATCATGAAGCCAACTATTACTCACTGTAACCTATAACACTAGAGGTTAATGCACATCCATTTCTACATGCAAATGGTACATTCCAGGAAGTTTTCTTAGTGCTGGCTGTCAAAGAAAACAAACTCCCTAAATTCTTGCTCTGTTTAGCTCTGTATATAATTGATACAGAGTATTTTCAAATATCACTGTTTACTGGACCTTTATATTGGTAACTGCATCATATGGGAATAAGAAGAGTAAGAGCCTTTGGAGCTTTTTGTTTGGTTTGCTTTGTTGTTGGGATTTGAGTTTGGTTTTAGGAGATATTAAGCAGGGCATGGATCAGTGAGATCAATCCTATCTGATGTGCTACATGATACAGCACAGAAATTGCTATAGTTCAGCCTAAGGTGAAACACATTTTTTTCAGAAAACATCTTTGCCTTGATTTAATAGATGGATGTTGTAGATTCTCTGTAAATCAGATATGACAATTATAAACCAATATAGTAAAAATTCCCCAGGCACTATGTTTCTGTTTCATGGATTGAGTGAGTTAACCTCCACGGAGTTTAACCTGATTATATTAAGAGTTGTTGAGCATCAGAAATGTCTCTCTTTTCTAAGTACCCATAGACTACATATAGAAGGGGGAGTGAGAGTTTGGGAAGCAACCCTGCAGAAAGGGATCTGGGGGTTCTGGTTGACGGCAAGTTGAACACAAGCCAACAGGAGGAGCAGGCGCTGATGTCTTCTCTCTGGCGACCAATGATAGGCCCTGAAGGAATGGCAGGAAGGTGTGCCAGGAGTGGTTTAGACTGGATATTAGGAAAAGGTTTTTCACCCAGAGGTGAACAGGTTCCCCAGGGAAGTAGTAGTGGTGCCAAGCCTGACAATACTCAAGAAGCATCTGGACAACACCCTCAGCCACATGGTGTGAATATTGGGATTGTCCTATGCAGGGACAGGAGTTGGACTCGATGATCTTTGTGGGTCCCTTTCAACTCAGGACACTGTATGATTCTATAAGCTATTTTTGAGAGGGACACTGCAGAGTGACAGAAAAGACACAATATTCTCATCCCTCCAGCAAAGAAAGGTGATGCTCTGCTTGTAGCTTTGGCATATTTTTTTAAGTTGCCCTCTTTTTCAGTCTGTGCTTGCATTCATAACATACCCTCACTTGCATCCTAGATGAAACCATTTCCATATTCCACTCCTGTTACCCTCAGAGTGTGAAAGGAAGATCTTCCACACCAAGACGAGCAGATCAGCACAACAGCATGATTTCCTCTCATTTCCTTCATCTGAAAAGTAGACGTAAGTTTAAGAAAGCAGATAGAAAATAGCTGACATGAGTCACCTTCCCTGGAGGTGTTTAAGACACGGGTGGATGAGGTATTGAGGGACTTGGTTTAGTGTTAGATAGAAATGGTTGGACTAGAAGACCCGATGGGTCCCTTCCAACCTGGTTGTTCTGTGATTCTGTGATTTCTAAATTGTAGGTACTTTAACGACACTACTATTAATAAGGCAGTCTCTTTGAAAACTTCCAAACAATATGTTTCACCCTCTTGCCTGCAGACAATGTGGTCAGGCAGCTAAGCTATATAAATTCATCCACCACCATGTACTTTTTTACAGCACGTAGTCCATAATTCACCTATTTCCTATTTCTTTCTTCCTTTGCAAGGAGAATAGTCAAAACTCAGTAAATGAGCAGCCATATGACAAGCTTGGACATTTCAAAATCCTTTGAAACAGAAATGAGAAAGAATTTTTATTTTGCATTTCTCAGAAGTTATACAGAATGTGTGCTGAAATTTCTGAAGTGAAACACTTCAGCCCAGAGGCTGCCTGCCAGTTCTTTGAGACCTATTACTTTATCATTACCAGGCAGGTTGTTTTGACAGCTTCACTTCTAAGCTGACTGTAAATCTGTGAATATTTCACCGATGACTGAACCTGAACAACTACTGACAACATCCATTGGTTTGGAGAGTGAAGGTTTAGCCAGGCTCCAGTAGTCAATAGCATACCTCTATAGGAGTTAGGGTGCTCAAAATCTGCATTTACTTTGCACCGTGTAATTCATTTGGGTAATAAAGTAATTGTTAACTATCTGACTAAATTAACAGCATACTTCAGGAGGCGCAGCTCTATTTAAACAATAAGAAAAAACTCAAATTTACAAAGAAAAACAGCTTTCTGAAAATTAAACTTTCACAGAAAGGAAGTCATGCTCCTGTCTCACCACAACTGACGCCCGAGAAGAAGCTGCTCCGATAGGTCTTACACTTTCAGCCTGTGACAGGAGCTGACTGACAGCCACCAAGAAAGGAGAAGGGGGTGCCTTGAGACAGCTCTTTGTAGCTTCCTCGCTTCACATTCTCTAAAGGAGGCTTCCACTACAACAGCCTGGCCTTAGGTGGTAATCACAGTTGGCACATCCTAAGTATAAAACTGAATGAACACCTGGCATCTTAATCCTTTCCAGTGTTTTATTTTCAACTGCTGGATGTTCAGGCACAGAGAGTAGTAAAAAGCACCTAGTCCCAGACATAACATCTGTCTGTATTCATTGTCCAACAAAGCAGAGAACCTGCCAAAAGATTTATTTGAAGAAATTTATTTGGAAGAGAGGGAAAGGTTGGAGGCAGGAAGCACATTCCTTTCTTTTGGAGCACTTACAGCTACTTTGATTATAAATCTCTTCTTCACACTATAATAGAGCACCTCTGTCTCTCATCCTCAGACAACTGCTGCAGGCAAGGAAATAACTACTTCTTTCTCTGAATTGAAAAAACAGCACAGTTTGAGATTTGCCAAAGATAACACACAAAGCTTATGGTGGAGGAAATAACAAAACCTCTGTATCGAAGTATCATTTCTGCATCACATATGGCAGTACCATGTGCTTTTCTGTTCTAGGGTTCAGCAGAAAAAAACTTGCCAAGATAAACATTACATTGTAAACCATGCACCTACAACTTCAAAATTTTAAATCTATAATTTCTAAATCCTTCTTTTTTTTAATAAGTGCACTTTTTTTTTTTTAAAACTATTTTTTTTTAATCAAAGTACACTGGGTTTTATGGGGTGCTGTCCCATCCACTGCCTGCATTTTGGGGGCACAGCAGATCAGATGTCAAGAACGATGAAAAACACTGAAACCAAGACTAATCTCAGACATTATAAATTGCCATCATGCTCCAGACAATCATATAGCTAGTTCAACATCCCCCCCCATCTTACTGTGGGTAGACTGATCCCTTAGGGATGCCCAGAGAGGAATAAGAACAGGACAAGAATGTTTTCATTCCCTTCTAATCATGTTTCCTCTTCAAAAGAGTAAAATACAAGTGCATTTAACATGAGTTTCACACAGTATGGCAGCCTGATATCCTTGTCACAATATTATTCTGGTTTGTCTCACAAATAACGCTGCAAAGATAGCATGTATTAAAGACATTCAGCAGCCCGGTTTTAGATCCAATTTCATAGCCTTCAGCTATTTTGCTAAATGCAGAAAACAGCTGCAACAAAAGGAAGCAACAAGTGCAGAACACAGAGACTGTACAGCGGTCAAATCTATACTGCCAACTCTGGCCCATTTCAGGTAGATTTCTGTCATGCCTGCATACTTCAGTGACTGAAAATAGCAGATAATGAAACTGGTGCATACTCTAAGAAGAATCTCAAAGGAAGACCAGTAAAAGCCTAAAAATAAGGCCTTGGCAAAGGAGGAGGAGTTATTACCACTTTGCTTCAACCTGACCATCAGATAGAGTGGCTGGTCTGAGAAAGTCTCTCTGTGCCTGCTCACACAGCTGCTGCTCTGGTTGTGGCTAACATGCAGCCTGTCCCAAGCCCTGATGTATGTTTGTAGTGGCGCCATTAGGACAAATCAAAAGCAATGCATCAGCAGGACACAATGGGCAAGAAGGTTGTTGCCACCTGCAGCCTGCTCTCTCCTGCAGCCGTCATCCTTGCACGTTGATTGACTGGCATTGTTTTCAGAATCCATTAACCTATGGATATGGTGTCGATACAACTTCCTCAGTTTACTCAAAAAGTTTTTGAAGGAGATCCAGTAGCAACCAGGCTGCTGCAGCTTTCGTACTTCCCAGTGTGACACAGGGGGAGCCTGCACCATGTGGAAGGAAGAAGGATGAGCACTCTCACCCTCAGCAAGGTCACTGTTCAGCTCACAAGTACACAAGTTACAAGTTAGAGAACTTGGGAGTCAGAATCCTCATGAATTAAGGGATGAATCAGTGAATTCACATTAGATTAGTCTGCCCAAAGAGGATTGAACTTGCTTGATGCATTTTTTAGTTTCCTTTCTTAACGAGCTCATTAAATAAAGTTTCATTTACAGAGTACGTTGTCCTGTTAATTTGAGAGATCCTAATGGGCTGTGGACACTCTCATACACTCAACCTGGTGTTCAAGGATGACAAGAGAGTGATTAGTCTGTCAAGTTTATAAATCTGAATTTGTCTGTAAGACCCAAGACAGCATGGTTAACTCTTGTTGTGTGGCATGTCCTTCACGCTAGAATCAACTAATGCTGACAGCTAACATGACTGATGCCACAGGATGAAACCAGACTCAATACATACATCTAATCACGCTAAAAGGACAGGATTTTTCTTACTACATATTTATTAGATTTCTGACTAGCAGAGTTCTGTGTATGTCTTGCAATGAATCCCCATCCTTTCCCAAAGCACAGTATTTAATTGTTCAGAATATATCACTCCCAAGAAGTCAAACTTTCTATTTCAGCCTTATTCCGAATGAAACACGTAGTTCTTTTTTTTTGCCTATGTTTGCACCTCTCATGCTTGTTGGATTTATTAATGCCTGTAGTCATTGCTTAGGTTAGTTATGCATATTTGATTCTTAAATTTTTCCTCATAAATTACTACCTACAGCTTCTACCTATATGCACCACTTTTGAGTGCCCTTCAATGATCAGCATCTTTGTGGTAATAGGAACACTAATGCATAATATAATACTGCAAGCACTGTCATCCCAGTGCTTTTATTCTTTTGTTCTCTGAAATGATTCTGCCCACACATGCAACACAAAATTACACTGGTCCTCGCTACCACTCTAGCATATTTATATGGTTTCTTCATCATTGCAATCTTTTTACAGGAGTGCTAAAATTCAGTGGGTTTCAACACAGGGAGATGGGGAGGAGCACAGCAAAGGTATTACATTTGCTCTTTTCCTTTTATTCAGCAATTTTTATCTACCTCAGAGACAGAGCCTACTACAACAGAATAACAAGCAACTACAAGCTGCAAAAATTACAAAAAAAAGTACTACGTCAATTCCCCCCAAAGCCTGTCACATTTTTCTTGCTCTTCAGATGCCTTTTAGAATCTCTATCAACATATTTGCCACTGGATTTCACTGGGTCAGAAGAAGAACTTATAGTTATCCATCTCTTTTGTCAAATAGCTCTATATTTTCAGCAAGGCCTGGGAAAAAATCACCAGCCACTTCAGAAAGTCATCTTGCATTCTGCATGTGCGAAACATAAGGTATACACACAAGCACTGTCTCAACTCAGTAGGAGCAGTTGTGTTAAGCCACAACAGGCACTGCCATGCAGCCACTGCTCTTTCCCTTCCACGTAACATGGATCCTGAAACTCTGCAGGAACATTAAGGATTTCAGTCCAGAGGAGGGAGGTGTGAAGGAGGACAAGAGCAACTCAAGCTGGCAAACTCATGGCCATGCTTGCAAAAGTGATTTATGATAAGGAGAGAGGCCTTGCATAATTGCTGCACCCATTGATACAACACGAACACAAACTACCATTACAGGCTTGAAAACTCCTTCCTTTACAAACAGCAGGCCAAAGAGAGATAAGATTGGCTACTGAACTTGCAGCTGGTGAACAGCAAAATTTGACTCCATCAAACCACTAAATTCATGGTCACTTTAACAGCCACTTTATTACAGCCAGCACCTATCCTGATACTTGTGAAAGTAAACTCAGAGGCAAAATACTCCCTTACACTATGCTACATCAACTATACAGCTCAAGAAGAAACTTTGTTTTCCAGTGACTCTCAACTCAACATATTCTAGTTTCTTTTTTGCAAGGATCTGGACTTTAATTGTCCTTGCTCAAGAAACAGGACCCTTCACAGACATTTCTGCAGAGAACTATGATCTCTGTGTGGTTTATTGCCTTAGAATCACAGAATCATCAAGTTGGAAGAGACCCACTGGATCATCTAGTCCAACCATTTCTACCAATCTCTAAACCATGCCCCTCAGTATCTCACCCACCTCATTGCCTTATTACACCGATGGCTGAGGGATAGTGAGACTCTAAGAACAGCCTGCTTCTGGTAAATATTTAACTACTAGAGTTGTGCCAACACACTCTCAGTTTGATTCTCCTTAGCTTTACCTCAGCATTTTGCTTTCATTTTCCCTATGGTCTGAAACTGATAATGAATCACATTTAGCAATGTAAGCTTACTCCTCCTCTGTGATGTGAATGAATCCTACTAACAGAGTAATAAAACATTTAATCTGAGATGAACTTCAGTCATTCCTCTTATCTGTTCAGATGAGGAATCATCTAAATGTTTGTTCTACACTTGTTGCTTGATGAGCTTTAGCTTTACAGATTAGAAAAATTTGCTCTTTTCTACAGTATTAGCAGAGGGGAAGGACGACCCTTAGCCTCTAAAATAATTTGGAGGAGACAAAAGGGTGGCAATTCACAGCTATGCATCGACTGTTCTCCAGCTGAGTAAAGACCAGGGCAGGGAAGCGCAGATGTGATAAAAATAATCAGTCAATTCCAGGCCACAGCAGCTACAGAGTCCACACATAATGTGAGCTTCCACAGCTCCACACAGCAGGAACTACAGCATCCAGTCATCTCCTTCCTGGAAGAGTCCGTAGGAGGGAGTAGATGGTTACTACTATCACTGCTCACTCTTCTTTCCCTCTTTCCTTATGTCTTGAGCCTGTTAAAATTATACTTACAGTATCCAGCATCTTTGGATCTCCTCAGGAAAAAAAAGTCAACTGAATCCTCTAAAGCTCTTCTCTCCTGTCAACATTCAAAACTGAAAGGGGATCACGGTTGGAGCAGCACACAAAAAAGAACAGGCACTTGTTAAAATCCCAAGAGCTGGAGTCAGAGGGTCCCAATCTGTAAATCTATTTGCTAAGAAAATCAAGTACATTCTTATTGATTACAATGCTATAAGGACATCAAATCCAAATGGCCAATCTGAAGTGCAGTTCTGGACAAATCTCTCGGTCTAAACAACCTTACACTTTCTTTAAGCTGCCTTTGCAAAGACAGGACAAAGCAGCTTTCATTCATATCTCTGATTTGCAGCAAAACCCTCTAGGTTAGACCATTTTCAGCAGAATAAATGCTTTTTAAATGAGAATTTAGAATATCACTCATTTCTGCAGTTCCGGCTCAACTGTCACCAGCACCATTAGAAAAGTAATGCCAGGACTGTACTCCCAAATATACTTGTAGATCATAGCAAGCAGCAGATCTCATTATTATAACTGTTTCACTTCTGTATTCCACTAAGATTGCAGGATTCACTCTGCAGCCAATTTATTAGCAGAAGTTAAATTTATTTCAGCACTAGTAGCAACAAAACAGATGTTTATGTTGCATTTGGCAGTGGGCAACAAAAAAAAAAGTTTCTCTTCTGGCCTTTGTCTTTTTGCAAAGACAGGCAGCACCCCATGGTGCTAGTGCAAAAAGATGTGCTACAGTTAATGCTGAAGGTCATGCTGGCAGAGTGGTACAGGGCCAGCATCCCAATGTGTTGAGAGTCATCACCTCCCAGCACCTGACTCCCACAGTGTTCTACCGTGAACCAAAATTGAGAGTCGCTGCCTCACTTACTGGCAAGATATCATCAATTAACTGGCTGGCAGCATCTCACTTCTTTGATTGACAGCACCTCCGGCTTCCACCGAGTACCTATTAGCATGCCTAACCTCTACTTTAGCAAGGAAAAGATAATTTGACATGTTATTCTTGACAAGCTGCTCACCTTGATTCACAGCATCACTGGATTGGTATGATTAGTGTCCTGCTGACTCAACACTGGATTTAACTCTTGCCTCACTATAAGCTTAAAGATGGAGTTATATATTTTTAAAATTTTCTAACACTAGCTTTGCTAAGGCATTGTCAACATTAGAAAGAGCTTATTGATATAGCTACCATCAGGAAACATCTCAGCAAAGACACAGAATATACATTATAGGAGTCCTTTAGGTACTACTACTGGCTCTGAAGTACCTAATAATAAAAAAATAATCCACACAACTTTTCTGCCCAATTAATTTTCAAAGCTACCAGCCACAATACAGAAAATGATCAATCAATAGCAAAACAGAAAAAAAGAAAATAGCAAAATAGAAAATTACACAGCTAGATATTAAGACTTCCCTGTATGTTTATCAGAGCATCAGTCCTCATATTCTTTCATATTTCTTATTTTAAATACCTTACCCTAATTAAATACGTAAGTATATTAATATTATGATATCATGTTGTTCTAAGTATTTTAAGCTTAGAACTTCCAAAGTAAACAGAAAATAGGTGACTAGTAATTGCTGTAAGTTAAACTCAAAACCTGTGTTTATAAATAATGTCTCACATTTGTCAGTGTCCACAAATAAGATTTTTAGTACAGTAATACCAACAAAGCCTCTCAGTATAGAGAAATCTCACAGGTGCAAACCAGATAAATAAGTACACTGATTATTTTTCATTCAAAGATCTTAAACTAGGATTAACACCAGTCCTTGGCTTTCACTAAATGTAGGACTTCGTCTGGACAAATTCCTGTTCACAAGATGTTTCAAAAAGCAGAATTCCTACTGCAAACAGGCCTAGCACAAAACTAGCCAACTGTTTCAGCATTAGGAGAGGTTGAACATTAAAACTGAAAGTTTAGCTTTTGAATGAGACCAACAAATACTTTGACAGAAAATACCTGAAACATTATCAAAACAAGAATCATACTTCCTTCACTTGGAAACTCAATTTGATGTTGAAATCTATTCCCTTCACATTCAGTCAAGTCAGTCTTTAACTGAGGACAATGCTGCTGATCAAGTTAAAAAAATTATTTTAAAAGTCCAGTCCCAGACAGCAACACACATTCATCAGCTACTCATACACATGCATACTCTCCAAATTTTTGGGCTATTTTTTCTCAGTTCTTCTATAATTGCCTGTCTACAGGGTAGGAATCTCAGTTTTTCTACAAGATTTTATTCTCCTCTTGACTATGAAAGAGCTGGAAAAGAAACAGTATTCAAATCCACCTCAAGGGCTCAAATCCCAATGAAAAGCAAGTACACAGAACCATAATATATTCCTTAGAAAATAAATGCTTAATGCTTCTGAGACATTACAACATTAAAAACATACCCACACACAAAATAATCAAGAACTGCTTGCTGTCAGCTGACTGAAAAGGACATCCACTGGTAGAAATACAAAGTGAAAAGGCCTTCTGTACCTTATAACCTACTTTTGTTAAGGATTTTCTTTCGTTTTGAGGTACCTTGTGAATTTGAGACTCAGACAAAAAAGCTGAATCCTGAAGTAAGAGCCTGAAACAAGCTCAGGCACTACTGCTCTCTTCCTGACCTGGTGAGAAGGCGCATGCTAAATAAACTGTGCACAAATAAGGAAGGGCTTTCTGGTCCAGGTGCACCAACACACCGAGCAGCTACATGCTGCTTCCAGGATCCCAGCTATTCTATCCATATGGACAGTGTTCTCTGGATATAGCAGCCCACTCAGAATGAGCCACAGTGAAAAACACAACCATGCCCACAGAACCTAATCTGCGTCCAAGACCATCTGCAATATGAAATGCAGATACCTAGGACTAACAGCTCATCATCCTCCTTACTGAAATGGAGAAAATGGGATCAGCCATGCTCTCAGACAGTCGTTATTATGAAGAAACAAGACAGTGGGAGTTCAGCTGAGTTCCCTACATATAAGCAGTAAAAGAATTCTTGTAAACCTTTCTCGCATTGTAAAACTTGTATCTTCTTGAGAAAACTGCACTTCAGAGAAGGTGCAGTAGCTTATAACAAACACCATTAGGTCTCAAGAAAGGGTTACTTGGAGTGCAAAATTGTGTCTAAATTTTCTCAGTCCTGGCTTGTTAAAAGTCTAGCAAATTAGAAAAGATACCTGATTAACAAGTGAGAAATACAAACTTACAGCCACGTGTGCAATATGCCATCCTGGAATAAGGTACAATGGAAAACACAGTCTCAGTCTCTTTGATGCCACCATATTTTGTTACGATATGTTTTTCCAATGTGCCAGTTCCAAGAGTAAGGTTTGATATAGATCAATAAATGTACTGAAAAACCTGTTTCCTTAATTGTTTTGTGGCTACACAGAACACAAAGAGACTGATCAGTCTCTGTAGATAATTTCCTCCACATCTTTATATTGTTTTCGTTGTCAGAATACCATGATTAAAGTTCAGTTAAAAACCTACCATCTTCCATATTTACCTGTTGCAGCTGAGGTCTCTGAAGGAACATGCAAGCTACTGACATTTAAACAGAAACCTTAATTAATAGTACCAAACAATAAACTTAAAAGAAAAGGGGTACCTGCATTGATGAGGGGATATAAATACCACAAGAGCACACCAGGCAGGGGATGCTACAACAAACGAGTTACAATGCAGACAAACTGGGCACTAAACATTGCTAGTCTGGGCTAAACACCGTAGTCCATCAATTCTGTTCTTTCACCACTGCTTTTCCAACATTTCCAACATTTCAACATTTCCCTCCTTCCAAGTACGTGCTGCTGGGGTTCAGCTCTACTTCCCTGTACTCAAACATCAGATTTTTTTGCTTTCATCAGCGCAGGGAGACAATGAGAGAGCATGAAAGCAGTGAATAAAATCAGACAAGTTCCTCCAACTACAGATTCCCCCTGAAGCAGATCTCCCATGAATGCTGAAAACGACATCATGACCACATCATACTGGCTGAGAAGGCAGCACTGTGGCAGGGCAACCCTCACTTCTCTTCAGGGCTTCAGGCTGCTCCTGACAGTGACCTCCTGAATGACAGAGCACTGAGGCACCTCAAGCAGGAGCTAAAGACTGACATAGGGTCAGCTGTATTGAGCTGGGCTACGTACAGTGTCAGCAACACAAGGAGAGATGAACGGTTTGGGTTTTTTTTTTTTCATTTTAAATGACACACCAGTGCATTTCTAATAAGGCAAGGGAACCCTTCTGATACAAGCAACCACTTCATTCAAATACAGTGTGTGACCTGCCATCCCAGTTTTGAGTTTGGTTACAAATGAAATAAAAAAAGCAGCAGAGAAGATAGGTAGCCAGCCAGCTGCAGGCCTAGGAATAGCTGCTGGCTCTTTTTTCACTCTCAGAATTTTGCATTGCTTGGCATATAGAGTATCGTAAATTTGAGTCATGGAAATATATTATTCTTCTCTTGCACGCTTACAGATGAGAGTAGCCTGTGCTATAGGAGCATGCACTGACCTGCAAACCAGCACATAGCTTCCGACTTCTTCTAGTGGATCTTGCTGGTTTGACTGCTGTCATGAGGTTCTGTGTATTTTTTTTAAAGCTGAAATCATGGGATTACACAACCACTTAGCCCACCATCACAGAATCTCATCCAAAATCTAGAAACTGCTAAGAACACCACAAAGACCAACAGTAACCTGAGGGCTTGAATACTAAATGTTATGTGACATTCAAAATTATTATCAACACATGAATAATCAACATCAGCATTTTTGTTTAAGACTGTGAATAACTTCTGATAGCATCTACCTTATTATGTAACTTTATGCAGCTACTTGTATTCCAGTTATGAATATTCATAACTTGCATGAAAGGTTTTATAATATGTCAAGAAAACTATTATCTACTCATAGTCAATGCCAAGTAAGACAAGATGTGCTATAACTGTTAGTGGCAGAGCACAGTTATAAGATCTTACTTCCCAACAACCCAAAATAGTATTTACATTTGAATACCAATGAGATTACAGTTTCCATCAGCAGGCCCCAAAGCCAGCTGTTCATGAGAAAAGTAATGCAGCTATTGCAGAAGGAAAGGTAACCGACTCACAAGGAGACAAGCTACAGTATGTGCAGCATTATGACGGTCTGCCCAGATTAAAGTCATATCAGGTTCTGATCTATAGTAAAATATACTCACTTTTTACTTCCACTACCATGAAGAACAGCTTGGGGTCGATACTCCAAGGAGTACGCATGAGTTAACAGCTATAACTCAGTTTTAGGGTCTCAGCTATTCAATATCTCTTTAAATTACTCCAGCTCAATTACATTTCCAATGTGCTTGTAGTCACAGAGCACTGCAAGACCAACCCTGAAATTTCAACCTTCAAACTGCAGTCTTCTCAGCCTGCCTCATTTCATTACACTAGAAAGGCTACAGACACTGAGTATACATCTTTGGCTTCTAAGAAAAGCGCACAGACCTAAATATGGACTATAGCTTTATATCCTACAGCACATCAAACTTTATGGCTTCAGATAAATAATGTTATTTAAAATTACTACAATAAAGAATACTAGAAAATGCTCTCACAACAAACAGAATAAAATTATAAAAAAGTGGTAGAAAACTCAGTGCAAAAATTTCCGTGTCTGCACTTAAATCAGGACTAGCTCCAGCTCTGCAAAAAAATAGTGTTACCTGCCTTACAGCTTCTGACTGACAGCCATTGCAGCTAGCTCACAAATTGTACCAGTCAGAACTGACTGCAAGATAAAAGACACTGCTGTGGTGCTAATGCCTGGAAACACATTCTGGAGGGAATCTTGTCTTGAGATTTTTATTAGATTTCTCTTGGTTTAAATGACTCACTCTGCAGCAGGTCATCTCCCATGAGCCAAGGGCAAAACCCCTAGGAACCTCCCCATCCTGAACCCCCACAGTCTCCTTGTGCTGCAGCTATAGCATGGCTTATGCTTTGGGATATTACAGGGAACATACTATGGCTTCAAAAACTTGTTCAAATCAACAGCCAAACTGCCAAGACATGTGCCACAAATGCAAGTAACATAAAGCCGAATAGTTCACAACTCAATTAAAAGCAGCCTTTGGGAAGGCACCAATAAGAATATCACCAGCAGCACGTAAAATTAAAAGGGAACATGTAAAGTAAAGGCGACGTCCCATCTAACACAGTAGAGTGTATGGCTGAATCATAGCACAAAAAGATCTTCACAAAGAGCTCCAAGGACTTGAAACAGTTTTCCTATTTAAATATAGTTTGGGGCCACACAGCAGTCAAATCAAAACAGTGGAAGGCAGAAGAGATGTACTCACCCTCCTGCCTCTTACAGCAGAAGAAAACAAATTGCTGAAGATCACTAATTACTGTGTCTTCATTCCCTCTCTCCCCAAATTTAAGAGACTTCTAGCCTCTAGTTAAAGATTTAGTGCTCTCAAAAAACAGTGTTACAGAATCACAGAATGACTAGGTTGGAAAAGACCTCCAGGATCACCGAGTTCAACCATTCCTAACTGCCACTAAACCATGTCCCTGAGCACCTCATCCACTCATCTTTTCAGTAGCTCCAGGGATGGTGACTCAACCACCTCCCAGGGCAACTTGTTCCAGTGCCCAATGACCTTTTCTGTGAATTTTTTTTTCTGTGTCCAGTCTGAACCTCCTCTGGCAAAGCCTGAGGACATTTCCCCTTTCCCTGTCCCCCAACACTTGGGAGAGGAAATTTACACAGTTGGGGAATTAATCTCCCTTGGTTCTGTCAATTAGTGAACTCAGTGCAAACTTTAAAAGCTGATGCTAGCTTTTAAGAAGCTGGTGAGTTGTTAACAATTTCCTGGAAGTTTTACCTTGAATTTTAAAATCCATTAAATTCAACTTCTCAAGTAGTATTTATGTTATTACAGATGTATTTCTTCCACTAGCCTTATACTTTTGTACTTACTTTAATTTTACTGTTTGCAAACACTTCTTTCAGCTTCTTTCCTTGTCTAGGGCAAGGCAGAGACAGCATATGCAGAAAAGGAAGTCAAACTACTTTGTGGTTATGCAGTGGAGTTTGCCACCATCTCAAAAACTTTCAGACAGTTTAATTCATCTTACTTTATTGCAATTAAATTAAAACTTGATTTGCTAAGACAATTATTCAACTGCATACCTCAGGCTAGCCAAAATCTCTGCCTGGCTCCCAGCTGAACCATCACTTCAGCACTTAGCCTCCACCAAGCTCAGCCTGGCAACGCACCCACTACTACACCAACCCCACCTCTGTCCCTGCCACTGTACCCCCTAGAGGCACCCGAGCCGCAAACTTGTGTTTGTGCTAAGTTTGCTTGTTGGATCAGGAACCCCGTTGTGTCTGCATTTCACAGGAGGGAATCCAGCCTAGAGGAGCCAAACGCAGAGTAACTGGGTCCCTAGTTGCATAGATGCTGCTGTGTTTCAGAGGCATGACACCTTTATACTTCTGTTTAGAACATGTAAAGGTGAGGGTTATGTTACATACACTGAAAAAAAAAAAAGTCTTTCTTCCACAGCTAGGACCATGGAATATGTTCAAAGCTCTGCTGTTACAGGCAGTGAGAGGTTGGTTCAAAAAGCAATCACAGAATACCAGATAATGAATAGTTTGCATGAGAAGGTACAGAGGAGGTCAGGTCACGCCCTAGAAAAAAGAAACCTCAAACGAAACCGCAGGAACATTGTTCTGTGAACAGTATGGCACAAGTTCTTCAGGTAAAAGAGGTGACTGCACTGTAAATGGAGAGCATTCATCTTTTTCCCTATCATGGCACTCTGACCAAAGTGATGTTCTCATTATATATTACATTTGATTTGCCAGAAGGAAGATCAATATAATTTCTCCTCCATTCTGGCAAATGTGCAAGACATTTAAAGATGCTTTCGTGATCTCTAAATCAACTTCATGGTCTCTTACTATACTTTTAAGTATCAAAGAAGATGAAATCACTGCCCACTTTGCAGATAAACATTTCTTAAAAGACAATTTATTTCCATCCCTCTGACTGCAATGTGAAGACTGAAGTAATTTTGTTCCAAAATGACCAAACAGTAAATGTGAAGAAAATCGCTTCAAAATTGTTTTTTGAAGTAAAAAAGTAAATTATATCTTGCCTTTGCATAATGCACTCAATTTTTCTGTCCTCTTGAAGGTGCAGTGCCTGTGCTCGTTATGATAAATGCACCTTTTAGAAGGTATAAATTTCCCATTTGCACAGTCCCTTTCAGTCCTTTTCCATTTCAGTCAATGTTTCCTTACCAGCAAGGGGAGATTATGCTTGTCAGTCTCTTTCACATAAGCACAAATCACCAGCTGCTGACACCTGATACTTCTGCACAGACAGAACAGGAGGTCCCTTGTCCTAGTTAGCCCCCTTGGATAAGGCAAAACTGGTTTATGGACAAGCAAAGTTACCATCCTGAGCAGGCAGGCAGTCACCGAATGTTCATTTGGGGAATCCTTCTTCAGCTGTTGTGTTACTGTAAAGAGAGCCACTAACACAAGGGATTTATGTTACTAGTGATTGACCTGACCTTCAGAGTCTAGATACGTATCTTCCCTCTTGGGGATCACAGATTTTGGGTCAAGCATTTCCTGTAAGCCATCTACCCTCACCATGATCACGCCACAGATTCCTCATATGCTGTATCAGTTACAAATGGATGTATAGCAGTACTTTCATAGACCAAGCCACTCTTCACATATCACAGGAATCAAAGGGCAGACTGCCTGGCAAACACAAAGTGTATTTCGAGCATTATATAAGAATACATGCATTGGACACAATTTCAAGATAATCCAGGACTCATGGGTCAGCTGAGGATGGAAAAAGTCACAGCAAAGAACTTACAGGCCTGAAAACTGTCACCTTCCTCAACTCCCTATGCAAATTTGCAGAAAAAGTAGCTTAATTTAATTGTTTGTTGAACTCCTCAGATTATCTTGGGATACGAGAAACAACAGAGTGAGCAGTCATAAAAGTGGCAGTAGTGACCTAATAAAAATCCAACTCTGCCCCACACAAACCTAATCAGCAAGTTATTACTCAATATTTGACAGCAAGATAGATTACAATGCAGCAACACAGAGAACCTGCCTCTCCCTTTTTCCTCTCTGGAAGGAGCAAAACAGAAAAGAAACCAAGTCAGAGCAAGTACTGGTGTCACATGCCCTGAACAGTCAGTTATATTACAATGAGAACCAGAAGTGATTGTGAAACAGCTCCAGGCTCAGAAGAGCTTAACTATCCACTTAGCTGTAGGAAATTCTTCCTTGCCAAGGAGAAATCAAATGAGAAATTCACCTTCACTTTCAAGTATGCCATCAGTGTGAAGATTATCCTAGAAAAACCAAGCCTAGTTCAAACCCAGCTATTCCATCTGTTTTCCTTTAGCTTGCTTCCCTCAAGGTGAATGAGTAAATCAAGATTTTAATGTTTAACTACATGTTGAGAACAGGTGTAGTGTTTGGTTCCTTTTTGAGACTAGAAGGTTCCTGGAGTGTACGGAAGACAACTCCCTCAGACAACTGGTAAGTGAACCAGCAAAGGAAGGCGCCCTCCTGGACCTGCTGTTTGTGAACAGAGAGAGCTTTACGGGGGATATGATGGTTGGAGGACAACCGAGACAAAGTAATAATGAGATGGTAGAATTCTCAGTTCTAGGTGAGGTGAGGAGGGGGGTTAGCAGAATGGTCACCTTAAACTTCCAGAGGGCAGACTTTGGACTGTTCAGAAGGTTAGTTGATAAAGTCTCATGGGAGACAGTCCTTAAGGGCAAGGGAGCCCATGAGGGCTGGGAGCTCTTCCAGATGGAAATCCTGGCAGTGCAGGAGCAAGCTGTTCCCATGTGCTGTAAAATGAGCCAGCGAGGGAAAAAACAGCTTGGTTGAGTGGGGAGATCTGGGTGGACATCAAAAAGAAATGGAATGTCTATGAGCTTTGGAAGAAGGGACAGGTATCTTGGGTGGACTACAGGAAGGAAGTGAGATCATGCAGGGGAAAAATCAGGAGGGTTAAAGCCCAACTAGAACTCAGACCAGCCAATTCTGTTAAAGATAATAAAAAAATCTTTCTACAAATACATCAATAGTCAAAGGAGGACCAGGGAGAATATTCAGTCCCTACTGGATGCAAAGGGAACAACTGTGACAAATGATGAGGACGAGGTACTTAATGCCTTCTTTGCCTCAGTCTTTAATAGTAAGGAAAATTGTTCCCTATGTGTACATCCCCAGGAGCTAGAGGAGGAAAATAAAGCTCCCACGACCCAAGAGGAAGTGGTTAGAGACTTGCTTGGCCAATTAGACACTCACAGGTCTATGGGGCCAGATGGGATCCACCCAAGGGTACTGAGGGAGCTGGTGGATGTGCTGGCCAAACCCCTCTCCATCATCTACCAGCAGTCCTGACTGACTGAGGAAGTGCCATTGGACTGGTAGCTGCTTGATGTTACACCCATCTACAAGAAGGGTAAGAAGGAGGATCCAGGAAACTTCAGGCCTGTGAGTCTGACCTCAGTGCCAGGGAAAGTCATGGAACAGGTGATCTTGAGTGCTATCATGAAGCTCAGGAAAGAGCTAATTAGGCCCAGTTAACATGGGTTCATGAAACGCAGATCCTGCCAAAGTAACCTGATTGTCTTTGTGTATTACTGGATGAGGGAAAGGTTGTAGATATAGCCTTCTTGGACTTCAGTAAAACCTTTGACACAGTTTCTCACAGTATTCTGCTACAGAAACTGTCAGTTTCTGGACTGGACAGATGCACATTCTCCTGGGTCAAAAACTGGTTGGATGGCCAGGTCCAGAGAGTGGTGGTAAATGGAGTTAACTCCAGCTGGAGGCCAGTTACAAGTGGTGTGCCCACAGCTTAGTGCTGGGTCCACTCCTGCTCAATATTTTTATCAGTGACCTGGATGAAGGCATTGAGGGCACCCTTAGCAAGTCTGCAGATGACACTAAGCTGGGTGGAAGTGTCAATCTGCTGGAGGGTAGGGAGGCTCTGCAAAGGGATCTGAACAGGCTGAGACCAATGGTATGAGGTTTAACAAGGCCAAGTGCCGGATCCTGCAGCTGGTGCACGACAACCCTATGCAGTGCTACAGACTAGGAGAAGTCTATCTAAAAAGCTGCCTGGAAGAAGGTCTTGAGGGTGTTGGTTGACAGTTGACTGAACATGAGCTAGCAGTGTGCCCAGGTGGCCAAGAAGGCCAATGGCATCTTGGCTTGTATCAGAGATGGCGTGGCCAGCAGGACTAGGCACAGCAGTGCCCCTGAACTGGTGAGACCACTTGTCAAATCCTGAGTTCAGTTCTGGGCCCCTCACTACAAGAAGGATGTTGAGGCTCTGGAGCAAGTCCAGAGAAGAGCAACAAAGCTGATGAAGGGCCTGGAGAACAGGTCTTAAGAGGAACAGCTGAGGGAGCTGGGGTTGTTTAGCCTTGAGAAAAGGAAGCTGAGGGGAGACCTTATTGCTCTCTACAACTACCTGAAAGGAGGTTGTAGAGAGGAGAGAGCTGGAATCTTCTCCCAAGTGACAGGGACAGGATGAGAGGGACGCCAGGGGAAGTTCAGACTGGACATCAGAAAAAAACTTTTTCACAGAAAGGGTCATCGGGCACTGAAAAAGGCTGCCCTGAGAGGTGGCCAAGTCCTTGGAAGAGTTTAAAAGATGTGTAGATGAGGTGCTCAGGGACATGATTCAGTGGCAGATAGGAATGATTGGACTCAGTGTTCTAAGAGGTCTTTTCCAAACTGGTGATTCTACGACTCTATGATACCAAAAAACTTGCTGTGTAAGGAGTACAAACCAAAACCTTCATATCCTCAGCCCCCTCCCTCCCAAATACCCCAAATCAAGCAAACAGAAAAAGCCCCTATAACTCCCTTTCCTTCTTATCTGACCCCTTCAGAAATTAATATAAGCTCTGGAATAAAGTCTACATTTTTGCCCTGTAAGCGTTAAAACATTATTTTAGAAAGAAAAAAATTGCCACATTATCAGAAGAGACTTGTTATTAAAATATGCACTAGGTTTGTAAACAGCATTAAGTACTCAGCAGTTCAGTGATTTGTGGTAAAAAAATAGAACACCCAAGACATTTGTAAAGCAATTTTCTCAAAAAACCTCTAGAAATTTAGTATTAGTCTCTTTGCATGTACACAAAAATGCATGGGGCCTTGCCCAGAGTACTAGAAGGAAGGAGCAGTGGCAGATTTAGATGTTCCTCACCCCATGAACAACAAGAAAAATCACTCACACCTACAGCACTGTTTGTATGACCACAGCATCCACTTCAAATGAAATCACAGCATCATTTTCTGTCATCTACTTTATTAACCATAGAGCACGCAATAAGGTTACCACTTCATGGTATGGCTTAGTCCTATCCCCATTCTAAACTAAAATAAATAAATGAACAATGTAGCCACAGTTATCAACAGGGAGTTACATAAATTTTTATTTTCCTTTCTGATAAGCCTGTTGCATACATTTGGAGTAACTTACTTCCTAAACTTTGGGAAGCACAACCTACTACTCATACATCACATATGAGAAAGCTCTTTGGGAAGTTTGCCAAAATATTATACATAGTATAACAGCACATAGATAGTAATGTTAGACCAGCATTTCAGTTTCAGGGTTTCTTTACATATTCTGCAGTACCACACAGCCTCCACTTAGCTCACAAAAGCTGCAATTTCTTTAAGCCTGTGATCCTGAAGAGGATGACTGCATTCTTTCCACGTTAACAGGAGGTGATTTTCATTTCCATTCTTAGGAACTTCTGTATTTACACAAAGACAGGTATCTAATGACAATTACTCAGAGTGGGCAAAAAACCATCCTAACAGTCTATGCAAAAAGAGCTGATTTGATCTACAGATCCAAATTTGTCACACATGCATGTACAGGAGCATTTCACAACCTACAAAGTTACTACAGAATCTGTACCAGAGAGAGAAGATGCAGAAAAGCAGCACATGAGAGTATGTGTAGAAGTACAAAGGATGGTGAATTTCTGTGCTGTATATCACATCTCACCCCCAAAAGTGTATTTATCAGAGAAAAATGTAGCCATGTTGCAGCTGCCAGATGAGAACAGAAAAGCAAAGGGCTAGCAGCCATTCCCAGTGCCATCCTGTTACTCTGGCATAGACACAGTATCAAAGGCAAATAAACAAACTTGCTGAGACACGCACATTTCCTGCAGCCCATGCCAGAGATCTTCTAAACAACCTTTCTATGGCATATATAAACTAGTATTTGCAAAAGTGAACAGTATTTCCATAAACAAACAGTTTAATGGGTTGTATATTTTTGTTGACATACATCAGTATGAGCACAAGGTTTCTGTTTAGAAAACAAAACTTGGATCAACAAGCTAACTTTTGTTGTGAGAGGCTTTCAAAGGGAAGGCAAGCCAGGGGAAAACAGGCCCAGTGGCCACAAATTACTCCCAGTTCTTGGCTCCAGTTAGCTCACAGTTTCCAAAGGACCTGTGTAGGCTGAAAATACAAAGCAGGGACTTAAACCACATTTATGTGGAATATTCATCTGCACAATATGCTCAGTAATAATTCACTTCTCTGTAGCTCCCTGGGATGCCCTGGGTCTGCTGCTGTGACAGAACATCTTAGGAGTCCCAATAGTAGAATACGTGCAAAACAGAAAGGGACAAAATTAAAAATCCAAATAAAAAACCCAAACAAAACTGACGCCAATTTATCCTGTGGTTATCTTGACACATACAGATCTTCACTTATACGACTGTATAAAACTGGAGGACAAACTGTATCAGTATAATGCTGAGAGCATTGCAGTAATTTAGGAGTAAGGAAATAACTATAAAGACTAACAGGAAGTACAGGAAAGAAGTTCAGGCCAGTCCTGAGGAAATGAGTAGTCAACAACATCAGCTGAAAGCATTAAAAGAAACATTTTTGCTAGATATGGATGACACTGGGAGCTGACCAAAAAAAATAACCCAAACCAAAAAACTAACAATCCAAAATAAACTCCTTTGTGTTCTGCTTTCGGCGGATAAACAAAACCAATGACTCTCCTACTGGCTGTAATTTGCAAGTAGGAAGAAAATTCCCCTCAGTAACAAGCATCCAAATCAAGGAAGAAGACAAATACTCAATGTTTTCTACAGAAGCCCTTGCAATTTGATCTTGCCAGTTTACACATAATCTTTTCTCTCATCAATGTATTCCAGGGGCAAAACTTTAAAAGAACTTAGTATACTAAATTAATACTGTTAAATAAACTCACATTTTGAAAAAAATGAAGTTTTCCCAATTTAGTTCCTTCATTCATATGTGTTCAAAGTAAGCCTTGCCTTTTGCAGGAGACAACATCACCACTCCAGCATCTTCATATAAGATAGTTTTAGCAAGAACAAGGCTGCATAACTGCAAGGAAACACGGGAATCCCATGTATATGAATGTCTATAAAAAGCAACACAATTTTAGATCAGTCTGATTCAGCACTACAGAGAAACTAACTAGGATAATGTGAAAACAAACATATTAAATCCAGCCCCTTCAATGTTTCCTGGCTAAGAATGTTCATGAATACAGAGCACCACACTCCCCAGCAATCTTAAGCTTTGATTCTGTGTTAACACATCTGTTCTCCATTGCAATATGGTGAAGGGAGCTTTTCCTCCCAGAGAGCAGCATCCGCAGGGCGTTTCTCTCAGTAAGAGCTGTGGGAGTTAAAATGTGCAAGAGAAGAGGAAGCAAAAGAGCTGGCAATCTTTAGGTTTCATCACATGTGAAATAACTGCACGATGACAAATCCAACACTCTAGCAAAACAAACTGCACCCTTTTGGGAACAAAATTATGTGTAATAAGAAAGCTTATCCAAAGAATGCAGTATAACATGATTCACTTAGTTTGAAAAACTGTCTGTGAAAGTACTAGCCACTTCTCACAAAAAAGTCCAACAAAAAATACAAAAAAACTCACAGAACAAAAACTTCAACTTTACAAAATTAGGATAAATTTGTATAAGCACTGCTCCAAAGGCAAAGCAGTTAACCACAGCAGTCAGAAGAGTTGTGGATTTTGTCTAAAAGCAGAGCTGAAAAGCTAACAATTAAGAGTAGAGCTCTCCAGGACTGCAATACCTACTTTTACAGAGACATTACAGCAATCTATCCAAAGCAAACAGTTTGTCCCTACAGCAGTGTATTCATTAGTTTGAAACACTGCACACAAACATGCCTCAATCTCACACATCTGCTCATCAATACATGAATGGATCTTGCAGCTTGTGATGACTACAGACACATACCGCAGCCCTGTGCGGCCACTGAAGTGTCACCTCCAGTTTTCCAAAGAGAAACCTACAGTCAATGCCCCAAAAGCTGTTTGGGCAAACTGACTCCCATCACCAAACACAGGATGAAACAAGATGGAGAACATGACCTGCGATGTCACTGAATCACACTAAGTGCAAGAGCAACAAGCTACCAAGCTCTGCTTTCCTCGGCCTCACAAAAGAGCTACAATCTTCCAGAGCTAGAGGTAAAGTATTTGTTCATCCAAATAGCAAGCAGGAGAGCTAGCACACTATAGCACACAATAACAACAGTAACAACAAAAAAAATTAAACAAAAAACCACTGCTGATTAAAAAAAAAAAATTAAATAACCGCAACAAGGTTTCCACTGGACAAGACATGCATCAAAATCTAAAGAGCTAAACAACCGCAACAACAATTGGGACATTATTTCCACTAGCTTGAAGTTACAGCTACAGGCTATTCATTTAAGGTTTAAGAATAAATATTTGAACTGCCTGAACTGTTCTGCAGGCACATAGTAAAAAAGTTGAAAGGTACACAAAAATGAAAACAGGAAGGGGGAAACCAGTAAATGTGCTTCATTATCTGTCACACTGGCAACTCTATAGAAAAACTATGACTGTGGATTATATATATTGAAAATATTTTATATTAATTGTAATATAAAATTTTCTGTTTAAGAAATAAACAAAATTTTGCATTAAATACTTGTACCAATTGGACTTTCCTCAGCATTGCAACATTCGTACCCTCAAATTCTGTGCCAACATTTAATTCCTGAGACACATCACTGTTCTATTCCACAAAATAACAGGGCCGATCTTTTCTCTGCTCTTTCTTGTAACAGCAGCACTGCCAAACCAAGAGCTTTTTCTCCTCTTTCTCTTCTTCCTCCTAACATTTTTGGTGTCTCTTCTTGAAGATTTATCAGCTTTCAGTCTCATTTCAGAGCCCTAGAAAAGCACCACAGTTGTCTGCAAAGTAGTATCCTGGAGAAGTCAGAGGTGACAAACTGAATATGGAATATCAGTGTGTGCTGAATGGCAGTGTAAATGCTCTCAGTGCGGTGCAAGATGCTTTCAGCACACTATGCTTGAAGATTAACAAGGCTAAGACAATATTTATCTTAAATACTCTTCTTAAATGTGCTCACGTGCACACATGACAAAGCAAAGAAGTGCCATTCACATTAACAGCAGTGGGGCAAATTAATACCATGGAATCTTGTAAAAGGGCTTATGAACAGTTTGCATAACAATTCTTGGCAAAAAGTACGGAGTTCATTCTGCGCAACTCCTTGACTCCAACTGCCAGCACACGTTCCAAGGCTCCAGGTGTGGAAGCTGCTTGCTGAGGGGCCCCAAAGAGACCTGTGTGCCCTTCTGTGGATGCCACCACACACCCCAGAGACTTCCTTGCTATGGATGAGCCCTGGATGCAGGGACGGGGGTCTGTAGCGTTCCACCTCAGCAATGCCTGCAAGCGTATATAGCATGTCTATTGTTAAAAACAACAGTGAAGTAATAAATTGCCTCCTCTCCACACAGTCACTCAGGACTCTGCAACCAAGTCGTCCTACATCCCAGCAGATCTTAAAAGTCATTGTGCCTTCTTGCTCCCCTTCATCCTCCCTACTTACAAGATCCCTGGTACTTCTTAGCGCCAAAAGCAGCTCAGAGGGGGATTCACTTCATTACTCCCTTAAATACAAGACAGTTCCGCAGGAGCGCGTCAGGGAAACTTTCTTTTCTCCCCGCGCTCCCGTTTTATTTCTGGCACTTCGCAACCGCAGCCCATCACCGTCCCACCGGTTCGGTGTCGGAAAAGCCACAGAACGCCTGAAAAAAGGATGGAGGAAGCCGAGGTGCCTGCCCGGTGCCGCTGACCCCGCTGCCGACCCCTCCCCCCCCCCGACCCCGGGGCAGCCGGACGAGGACACCGAGAACGCCGGCGAACAAAACCTTTCTGAAGACTCGCTTCGGAGCTTTGGAAAAGCGAGCGCCCTTTATCAGGGCTGGGCAGCACGGGCAGCGACGGCCGGCAGCCCCTGCACACAGACAGGAGCTGCCACAGGATCTATTTCCCTCTTACAGGTTGTACGGATAGGGTTTTTTTTTTCTTCCCAGAAATCTTGTGCGTATTCTATTACTTTCCAAGGTCTAATTTTAATGCTATAATGAAACTTCGCGACAGCCAAAACTGTTGCTGATTTGGAGCTGGGACCAGCTCCGCCTAACCTTGCCTTGGGGCTAGGGAAAGGCTGCACACAGAGGGGGTTGCAGGATAGGAGGCACCAGTCCAGCGCAGATCAGACTGGACACGGGATATCATCATCGCCGAAGAATGGACAGTGTCTGGAGAAACACTGTCCGAAAGAAAACGCTGTCAGAGGAGCATTCCGTCTGACTTTCATACAGAATCACTGCGTTGGAAAAGACCCACCGGATCATCGAGTCCAACCACTCCCATCAGTCACTAAACCATGTCCCTCATCCACCCGCCCTTTAAACACCTCCAGGGGTGGTGACTCAACCACCTCCCTGGGCAGCCTCTGCCAGTGCCGAATGACCCTTTCTATGATTTTTTTTTCCCTGATGTCAAGCCTGAACCTCCCCTGGCAGAGCTTGAGGCCATTCCCCCTTGTCCTGTCCCCTGTCACTTGGGAGAAGGGGCCAGCACCTTCCTCTCCACAACCTCCTTTCAGGTAGTTGTAGAGAACAAGAGAACACAACGGCTTAGTTGAAAAGATTTTCCACTTTTTTTCCCTTGCAGCCGCTGCTGCTGCCGCCCCCGGGTCCCCCCGCAGCTGGGACCGGCCGCTTCCCGCCTTACCTGGCGCGCGCAGCAGTCCCGCCAGCGGCGCCGCGCGGCCCGGCCCAGCATCCCCCGCGCCCGGGCAGCAGCTGCCCTGCTCCCGCCGCCTCGGCTGCTCCGCTCGCCGGCGGCTGCACGGGAGGGGCTGGGCTGGGCTGGGCTGGGCTGGGCGGCTCCCTCCGTCCCGCTCGGCAGCGCAGCCTCGTGGAAAGGGCGTTGAGATCATCGAGCCCGACCGTACCTGCCCAACACCGAGCCGTGTCCGCGAGCACTTCATCTAGCCGTCTTTTAAACACCCGCGGGGATAGGGACTCCACTACCGCCCTGGGCAGCTCTGCCAGCGCCTGATAGCTCTTCCAGTCAAGAAATTTTTTCCGATGTCTGATCTGAACCTCCCCTGGTGCAGCTTGAGGCCGTTCCGTCTCATCCTGTCCCCTGTCACTTGGGAGAAGAGACCAGCACCCACCACTCCACAACCTCCTTTCAGGTAGTTGTAGGCAGTGATAAGGTCTCCCCTCAGCCTCCTCCAGGCTAAACAACCCCAGCTCTCTCAGCCGTTCCTCATAAGGCCTGTCCTCCAGCCCCTTCACCAGCTTTGTCGCTCTTCTCTGGACTCGCTCCAGAGCCTCAACATCCTTCTTGTGGTGAGGGGCCCAGAACTGAACACAGGATTCAACATGCAGTCTCACCAGTGCTGAGTACAGAGGGAGAATAACCGCCCTGCACCTGCTGTCCACACTGTTTCTGATACAAGCCGAGATGCCATTGGCCTTCTTGGCCACTGCTGGCTCATGTTCAGTCGGCTGTCAACCAGCACCCCCAGGTCCTTCTCTGCCAGGCAGCTTTCATACCAACAGGGAGCTGTGAGCCAGGAGGCAGCTCTACAAGGCACACCCAGTGGCCTGTGCACACAGGTGCTGTCCCTCATCTGCTTCACCTTTCTCCCTCTTGCAACTGAAAATGGATTTGAACAACTTTCTTTATAAATGAGATTAAAGGAATAAAAAAAATTGTCTTACCTGAGCATCTACCTTTTAGGTGGCTGAACATTAGACAGTTTACTTTCCTGCTTTTAAGGAACAGGACTATTTCTATGCACAGCATTTCTGTAGAATAAACACATTCTAGCACCACAGACATTAATAGCAAATAAGGAAGGCAAACACTCTTAGGGTTTGTTACCTCACAAGAAAATTCTGCTTAACCTTTTTCTATCCAGTCCTATGCTCGTGGTGATACCATAAAGCTATAACCTTATCCTACAAAATCTCTCTGTTTACAAATGTAGGATTTTGGGGTTTGCAACCACTAAAACAAGGTCTGGAACTGAAGACTGTTCAAGGGGGGCAGCTTTTAGCATGGCTTGCTAGTTCCTAAACTCCCCACCTCCACCCCAGTGCTTACAATGTAGTTGGCAGCAAGGAATTAGATTATGGTAACTTGAAACTAGCTTGGAATGAACTTTCTTCTTCTATGAGGCGCGAATTAATCTCCTCTCTTCTAGCACCTATGTGTTCTGCCAACAGAAAGTGGCACTTCAAGGGAAGTGATTTATGCATGTACAGTATAAGGGTTCTTGCCTCCATATAATGCTTATGTGACTGGCCTGAGTTATCAGTACAAACCCCTAAAGAACATCAGGCCCATGGCATTACCTCATGGAAACAAAGAGGAAAGTGATGTATTCCTCTACCCTTTATGTTGTTGTTCCACCAAAGCACAGAACAAAACCAACCTTATCCACTGGTAACAAAGGAGTCTTAGAAACTGTTGATCTGAAAGACTGTCACTATCACTGGAAAACACAAGTGATTGCATATTTGATGGCTCTGGGGAGTAAATAAGACCCCACTTGTATCCACTATATGAGCTCTAGAAGGGAAACCTTACACAGCAGAGCTCACTGAGTTGCTCCCACCGCAGGGTCACTACAGCCTATTAAAATGAATATGTCTCCAGGGAACAGCAGAACAGATGCTGCACTGTTAACAGGCAATGACTACTAAACATGAGAATGTGTGATACAATCAATATTTATCATAACAAAATTTCCCAAATTCTTATTGGAGGAGTTTTCCTGTAGCTAAAGTAAGAGTTAGCTTCTGGACTTATGTACCTTGTTGAGTAAATCATATCCATGAAGTGGCTGACAGTTAAATAAGGGTTTAAAGAGTTAAGTGTATTAATTCAAGATGCAATATTTATGGTTTCATCAAGAAGAGGTAACTAGGTTATGGCAATTGGCTTTTTTTTCTTTTTAAATATACTCCCTACCACACAGTGATGGTTTTCTTTGGTAAGGAGATTGAGTATCAGGAATAGAAAAAACATCCTTTAGTTTTGGCCATTGTGCAGTGCTACACTTTCTATGCTCTGTTTTAAAAGGTCAGTTAGGAGCAAAGGAGCACCACCACTCAGTGAGACTTGTGGATGCTAGCTTCTGTAGGGGATTGGGAATGAAAAAAATAGTGTTTACAGACCAAGAGACGCAAAAAGAAGACTTTACTAGCCAAGTCTTGCAACACTGCCAAGTTTAAAATGATTACTTTGATGCTTTGAAAAACCTACCCAACATTTACCTTTCATACCCTTCAGACAGCCTAATAAAGCAACTATTTCTTTGTTTGCTAAGCAACATGTTTTGTGTCTTACGATTTCCACTGTAAGCACTCACTGTAACTTAGTCCCAAAATGCACATATAACATACTTCCCTCCAAAACTAAACAGTACACACAATTAACACTTGACAAAGAAAAGTTCACATAAAACTGCCTTTGTATTTATATGTTCATACCCATTGAGTACAGTTGACATAAAAAAAATTATGAAACATTGCTACAGTCACAGATACCATTAAAATAACTATAAAATGCAGTTAATGGTAATGCTTCTTGAGACCACTAAAACAAAGTCTGGAACTGAAGCCTGTTCAAGGGGGCAGCTTTTAGCATGGCTTGCTAGTTCCTAAACTCCCCACCTCCACCCCAGTGCTTACAATGTAGTTGGTAGCAAGGAATTAGATTATGGTAACTTGAAACTAGCATGGAACGAACTTTCTTCCTCTATGAGATGCAAATTAATCTCCTCCCTTCTGGTATCTATGTGTTCTGCCAACAGAAAGTGGCACTTCAAGGGAAGTGATTTATGCATGTACAATATCAGGGTTCTTGCCTTCATATAATTCTTATGTGACTGGCCTCAGTAAGAAAATGGTTAGGAAAATGAATAGATTATTACAGACTTTAAATTTACATTTCAATTCATGTTCTCAGGGACATTTTTAAAATGGAGACAATTTACTAAAATAAAACCAGAGTTCTAGGGAAACATGAAACTGAGGGAATTAAAGGGACCTGGCTGCAGTGTTTCCAGGTGGTAAAGGATCTGTCTTATAAATCTCAGGTCATTCCTTTCAAATCTTTGTTGAGGCTACAAAACCCTGAACCAATAAAAACAACAAAATAAAATTTAAGGTTGGGCAGAAGGACACAGATGATCTTCTGAATTAAAAACTCACTGGGCAAGATATCAAGCTCTAGTAGAACTCTAGACATTCCTCAGCAACTGAATTGTCAGAGGCACAAAACTGCAAGAGCAGAGATCTCTACCCTCACCATTACTACAGAGTAAAAATCTACACTAGCTAGTTTGATGACAAACTGAATCAGGACCTCAATAGGATGTTGTTCCCAAGGAATAAAAGTATGTTAACTTCAGTCATGATTACATGGAAGACAAGAAGATTTACAATTACAAGAAGATCCCTTTTCCTCCTCTTCTCTTACCTTCATGATAGTTCCTTCAATGCTCCCTTGCTTGTTCACAGGTACCTTTCCAGAGTTGGAAAGCAAGAGAGAGAGAGCAGAAAAAAAATCTAATGATGAAATTTAAAGCCCTCATCTGTACAACAATGCCCAACAGCGACAGATAACTTCAAGTTCTCCCTCTAAGGAAGTTCTATGCAGTCATCCTTCTTTAAATAGGATTTCCTCATCCCATGTCCAGCACCCCCCGGAACAGAATTTTCCAGTGCATTTTGCTTAAAAACCAACAACTGGATATTTTTTAACTATAACAAAACTTCAGTGTTTTCCATAGAGTAGTGGATCACACCCATAAGGTTTCTAAACAAATTGCTGGAAGGCATGGCACCACTTGGGAAAGGATCTGGACTCCAATCACAGAGATGAATTTTTACTCAAGGAATGAGGACTACTCAAGACTGGGCAAATGATCATAAATAACAGTCTTATTACAGCATTGCCAGACTGTATAAATTGCACTTGAGCATTAAGCCAGTAGGGCAGAGACCTGAGTCATGATTATAGGGAGGCTGCATGATGCACACTCATTGCTTTTTCCTCCCTCTTCTGAAACTTTTTACAGTGTCTCGGTGTTTGCTCAGACTTTCTTTTATGCTTTCTCTTGCTTGTAAATTTATCTTTAATGCATTGTAAGCATAAATTATTACCAAAAATTATCACGTTTACACTAATACAGGAATGACACACAGGATCACTTGATAGGCACAAAAGTATCAAAAAAACCCTATCATGGCTAAGCAGTAACCCTTATTCAGATCAGGATTGTGCATACTAGCACAGTGTGCACCAGGCAGGAAACCAGTTCACCGGATGTGGTTCAGAGTCTGTCTCCCAGAAAGGTTAAAACAGACAGAACCAGGCCTTGAGGGAAAGACTGCAGCTTGACATCTAAATTGTCCCCAGTGTGATAACTCAGGCCAACTCACTCGGAATTCACTTAGAATATAGTATTTATGGAAAACAGTGGTGTTAGGGTACATTAATTAATACTAAAGTCAAAAGTTCAATATGAAGTTTGCTCTTGTTATGGAGGCAGCACATTAGTTTTTAATTTCATATTCCCAATACAATTGTAGCAGCCCATTAGGTACCAACACAGCTCTTCAGTGAAAAGTCTTCCTTATGACTCTGGGGGAGCGCATGGTCTCAAAGAGAAGAGTCCTGCTAGTTTTTAGATCCCTCCCACTAACACCTTCTCCAGAGGACAAAATGAAGTTTATTACTCCTCATCTCTCAACATGCTGAGCACTCAAGAACTTGCAGGAACAGCCATCTAAAGCAAGAGGAATTATTTGTATAAGGCGGTGCAAATGCAATAGGCACATTTTTGCTGTCTGGTTGTGAATACCTATCTAGGGACAAGCAGTTGCACAACTGATACAAGGGAGGCAGCAGGAGCATGCAGGTACTGGGCAAAGACTCTCTGCTATGAAAACAGGCTGAGAGCACTAGAGTTTTTCAGCTAGGAGAAGAGAGGGCTCCAGGGAGACCTTAGAGCAGCCTTCCAGGGCTTGAGGAAGGCCTACAGGAAAGCTGGGGAGGGCCTCTCTACAAGGAACTGTAGCGATAGGACAAGGGGTAAGGGGTTTTAAGCTGCAAGAGGAGAGATTTAGATTAGATATTAGGAAGAAAATTTTTACTGTGAGGGTGGTGAGACCCTGGAACAGGTTGAAAGAAATCATGGAGGCCCCATCCCTAGAGGTGTTCAAGACGAGGTTGGATGAGGATATGAGCAACCTGATCCAGTGGAATGTGGGACTGGATGGTCTTTAAGGTCTTCTCCAAACCAAACCATTGTGATTCCCCTAATGCACAGGGAAAACAGCCTAAGCTGCCATGAAAGTCACAGGTTCATGGAGAAATAGTCAACCAATGCACCAGAAACATTTGGGTGGAGACCTCCTGTTTAGGGTTTAGTTCTGGAGCCATTTCCTGGTTGTGGAGCCTAGCTCCTGCTCAATTTTTCACAAGAGAGGAGCAGGCATAATGGAAAAGTTCAGCTGTTCCTCGTTTCCTTGATACATCATCTACATCAGGCAGAGCTTCAGCCGGTTTCAGGGTCTGGTTCCTTTTGCACCAGTCTGCCAGAGACAGAGCTCAAGTCTTTAACTTCACACCTGCAGCAGTTAAAAAGAGCATAGAAATCCTATGTTTACATAAGTGTTTTTTCTTAGTCAGGAAGTCTTAATGACATACCCTAGAGCTCCAAATGACTCATGGCTTAAAATGTGGAAAAATAGTAAATTTAATGTCATCAGTGCGGGACAGGAAGCAACGACTGTTCAGAACACAGCACATCACAATCCTTCTGGTCAGGGCTCTGCCGTGAAACATCTGCCCAAATACTCAGTGCTAATAACTGAGAGGAATAGCTAAGCACAGCTTGACACACTTGACTCAAATACATGGAAGAGAACATCGAATAGAGGTAAAAAAGTGGAACTGAAAGAAATATAGTCCAAAACCTGCAAGTAGCAATAATATAGGGCTCCTCAAACGACGATTAACATTAATTATACAGAAGAAGCCATGCACATGTAAATACACAGGTTCATTTTGTTTGTTTTTGTTAAGCCATTTCACATTAATCATTACAAATTAACACCAGAGCTGTGCACAAACTCTGAGTCACAACCATATTCCCACTAAAAATTTTGACATCTCATTTTATGCAAATATTCAGGGGCCTGAGCATCCACTCCAACCTCATTCCTTTTACAGGAAATTACATACCATTCAACTGTTCTGCAGAGCATGCTTTTGCAAGGGTTTTGTGACTATTCTTTGTGTAATAATTCTCCCTCCCCCTTTGAGGCAATATCGCATTGTTACTGTTTCAGGCTAAGGAAGAAAAACTGCTGGGAGCATGGCAGCTTGTTGGAGAAAAGTCATTTGATTCATGTAAAATTCACAAGTAAAAGCTGAAGGACATTCCTAAAGTCCTGCCCAGACCTTTTCTGCAACATAGACAGTTATACAAGATTTTCGTTACGTCTAGTTATTTTTTTAAGGCAAGTCCTTACTCTGAAGTAAGGAGCCAAAAGATTCTTCCTGCTACCCTAGGGAACTGCCACTGAGGCAGTTCACAGGTTTTGTTTCTGTTTTGTTTTTTAAACTTCTCCAGGAAACCATACAACAGTACTTTTCTTTTTTAACACAGTCTTAAAGACCCAGGTATTACCGTTAAACTTACTGTAACAAGAAATAAGGATAAAGAGAGTTGAAAAGATAAAAGGCTGGTGACGTCTCTGTATAAATCATTTGCAATACCTTGCATAGTACCAGGCAATCCATCTCCAGTATTGTCTTAGCGGGCAGTGTGAGAAGACAGATGAACACCATCAAAAATTTAAGCACACTGAGAAACTGAAAGCCTGAGAAAGCATATTATGGAGAGGACACGACAGTGCATCAAAGAATGGAAGGTGTAAAGCAGTTTGGTATCTCCTGTTATCCCCAGCACAGGAAGCTGCTGAACCTTCAGAAATAAAAAAACCCACAACATCCAACTCCCCCCTCCCCCACCCAAAAAAAAAAAAAAAAAGGTTTTCTTGACAGGTGATTAGATTGCAAAAGTTCTCTTTAGAAGAAGTTATTCAATCGAAGATCAACAATACTCAGCTAGATTGATCAGCAAAAATGCCAACAGGTTTTCACATGTCCAACTGGTCTCTAAATACATAAGGTAGAGATGCATCTTGGGCTAGGACAACCTGTGTACTAGGGATTTCCCATGTTTCACCCCAGACCATCTAATACCAACCGTTCTTAAAGGAGACAGGATGCCGGAGCAGACTAATGGGTCACCACTTGTTGATGTAGCTGCAGTCAGACAGCAATGGAGCAGCTGACTGACCCCTCACATGCTGCTTTGCTCAGTGGTTGCGTTCCTCCTGCAGAACCAGTCTACCCACACTGCTAGAGATGCCACAGCCATGGTTGTGGAAGTACTTTCCCCACTTTTTTTCCAGCAACTTTAACTTTCAAACCACATCTTTGGAAGGCCAAAAGACTTCATGCTTGCTCTCCATGAATAAATTACACTTTTTTGTAAACAAAGTATGTCTGGTAATCATAAATAATACTTTGGATGTAGAAGGGGAAGAGCTTGGAAACTCAAATGGCTTATTTATTTTGAACAAACATACAAGGCACTTTGAAATACAGCCATAGCACAAGAAATTTCGAAACTCCAACATCTGGATAGACAAAACATCAGTCTTTAAGAAGCTATGTATGTGTTCAGCAAGGGGCACAAAGACATTCATCAAACATCACAGATGCCCGTTCTGCTTTTACTCCTAACTTCCCCTAATTTCTACTTCTGATAATAAAGGCAGCATATTCAGTCACCAAGGAGACAAAGAAAAGCAGAAAGAATTCCTTAGCTACAGATGACAGCTACACATTTTGTTCTTTTTTTTTTTCCTTTTGCTTCGGTGTTAGGTAATCATCATCAAAACATTAGGTAATTTTTAGTAATGTGTGGCATTCATAATAGCTGGGATTTATAGCCTGTAGAAGATTTTGAAAGCATCATATCTACAGAAGTTATTAATAAGGCATTTTTCTAAATGTGATTCCCCCCATTTTTCTAACATTAAAATAAAATCTTCTGTTAATTTTTTAAGCATGTTTTCAAACAATTGATGTTTAGAACAACATTTCCTAGAACTAGTAGGCTACCAAGATGGTTAATTACCATCAGCTTTTCCTGACGCTTGAGGATTCTTGCACCAGTAAATACTTTCCTCAAGAATCTCACAAAACCTCTCACAGGTAGAGAAATTCTGTTTCACAAGTAGAGAAATTCTATTCCTGTTGATAAATATAAGAAAAGAAACATCATACTATTTCCTAAGCAGTGCTTCCTTACGATACTCCTGAACCTAAAACTGTCCCTTTTCTTTTAATGGTAATGTAATTAAGGTGTAATTGGAGATCCATTCTCACTGATGCCACTAGAATGGTGTTGTCAACATCTGAAAAAATGAATACAGCCCACATACGTACTTTAAGAAAACATAAACCAGAAAATCATAAACAGGTGCAAGAAAAATAAGATGAAAGAACTCATTTTTCCTTTCCATTTTTTTTTAACATTTCCAGGAGTTCTGCCATATCCTTGATTTATGTTCTACAGAAATGTGCTGCTGCTACAATCTTCGGCATGATTGGTATTCCTAATTAGGCAGTTCTATCACTTCTGCTAAGGATCTTTAGAGGAATGTACGAAAAAAATATCTGTGAAGTATTCAATATTCTCTAGTTATCAAAGCTGTAAAGGAAAAGACATCAAATGCCATGCAAGTGGAAGTCAGTAAGAATTCAGGATTGGAGCATGAAGAATTACCTGTACTGTGACTATTTGAATTTTCGTTGCTCTTTTAAATATCTCGTTTAGATGGCATTAATCACATGAGAATTCTCTTGCTACACTCAAACAGGTAGGGTGCCTTCAAATTTTTCATGAAAAGGCATCCATAGCTTGCAACAAAAAACAGAATGTTCTCAAGAGAGACTTCAAATACCAGTTACATGAAACAGTTGTAACGACAGTTTCCTGTATATGAATATAACATTAAGTCAGTTTCAGTAAAGGCATGTAAAGCTGCTAGAAACATGGTGGGTTTTTTTACTTCTAGGAACTGACAAAAAAAAAGAAAAGGTATATCAATATATCATTAGTCTGCCCACCCTCCCTTTAAGACTCCCAACATAACTGTAGCAAAAAACCCTGTTAAATTAAACCTCAGAATTATCTAGGTCCAACAGGCCTTACTATTGCATTCTTCTAGTTGGAACTTAACTTTTGTGATCCTGGAAGACTGATTATATTCTACCTAAAAAAAGTGAGAAGCAAGAATATGTAGACACGCCTACACCCTTCTTTTTTAAGCAAATAAATTACCAGAAAGAATTATATAAAAGATTTAATATTAAAAAAAAAATTAAGAACTGATTTTAAACAAAAAGCCACTACATAATTTTGGACATGGTAATGGACATGTATTTGGGGTATTGCGTAAACTCATCACCTGTTAAAGCCTCAGACCTCCAAATTTGCTCTCAGTGAAACTGGCTGCCAAGCTTTTGTAGGGTTACATCATGTCTGCAATCAGAATACAGAACCAAGGCAAGAGAGAGCTTAAAATTAAAATAAACTCAAAATCCTTCAGGACTCTGATGCATGAGTTAACACTTCTAACAACAGAGTATAGATGTTGCAATTATTCCCTCATAAACGTGCTTCTGTCCCATACCCTGAAAATTTCTCATAAAATTCCTAAAATATATTCAGCCTGAGAAAATGTTAAGACTCTACATTTAAAATTACTGAAGAGTTCTTGCCTCTCATGATTACTAGCAACTGATTTTGTCTTCTTAAAAACAAAAGTAATGACATCAGTATCTCACAAAATGTACAGAAAACCAAAGACAAACAAAATCACCTGCACATCTTTTCTCCATTGCTGTGATGCCTTACATCAAGATAAATGAATAGGCTTATTTCTAATAAGCTTAAGAACACAATACAGAATCAAAATCAGTAATAATTCTCAGGAAGCTACATCATGTGTCCTACCGTTGCAAGACCTTTCCAGACAGGAATTTCTCCAGGAGGAACTCTTATTTTACTTAGATGGTAAAAGAAGTACAAGATGTTGCTTTCAGAACTAAGACGTGGAAAGGGACACCCACTGTCAGTATTTAAAATACTGAGAATTTGAACTGATCCCCAAAGACTTACTTAGCTGGAGCTGGGAAACATTTTCCCCAGCAAATCTTAAACTTCTCATTAAATAGGCATGACTTATATTATGCAGTGTTGAAGGTGTTTTGGGAAGAGTTCAATCCCTAAAAATGTTAGGGATCTTCTTTGGACAGCTCAGCACTTAATTTAAACAGTATTTTCCAAAAGAATATGTCCTTTGTCTCTCCTCTGCAGCGTTTCTCAGTATGCAAAAGGCTTGTTTGAGCTTCACAGTGCACCCCTTAGTAGGGATTCATCTTCTGGTGTGTATCTTCTGGTACAGTGGTCTGATCCAAACCATCGTAAGTAAAACAGTCTTTTAGATATTTATGCCATGCCTACAGATACTCTGGTTGTTCAAAACACCAAATCCTAAGATGCTTCAAATTCAAGATACTTCCAAGAGACTGTCTTTTTAAAACTTAAACTAAAGATCAGTCAGAATGGAGATGTGCTCTATAATTAGTAAAAAATAACTAGATTCTCTGTGCTGTGTAATAATTTTACTGAACAAATAGCTCAAGATGTACTTTTCATAATTATCATATACAAAAGAAACATAGAAGAATAAAGCTTTAAGTATTGGTTTTACAGAATATGTTGCAATTAATCATAGCATACTATGTTCCCAGATATTCAATACTAAGCCCACAGATCAGAAGCATCTATCATAGGGCATTTAAAACTGTAAAATGCCCTTCTCATCTTTGCAATTACAAATGATTTTTAGGATGCCCTACTTCAGCAGCATGTAGCTTTCACCTAATGCTAATTAATCTACAAACAAGTACTGAAATCCTGAAGGTCTTATTTAGGGACAACATTCAGCATCGCCTCAGACATTTATTACAAGACAATTAATATGAAAAGTTTCTCTTCAGTAAACTCTGAGCAACTTAAACACATTTACCTAAAGACAACACATAAATTTAACTCATAAGGTAACTTCTCCAAACATTGTGTTTGTGCTAACATGCAGAATAAAACACTTGCAGAATTCAATTAGTGCAGCTTTTAAAGCATTTGCAAACCACAGATAGTACTTTTATCCTTGATTATTTCATTCAGGGGCTATGACAGTTAAAATGCAGTGTTAGCATTTTCAAAGCTACTTCAAAATAAAAAGAAATCATACTAATAATAATAAACTTTTTTTGTACTTAATTTGTTTGCAGTCACATTTCATTAAATCAAAGAATAGTAAGTGTGAGTGCCTGTGCTTTATGAACTATTCCTAATGTGCCTCTAAAAATAAACAAACCAAAATCATCTCAACATAACAAGCAAACTTAAAAATCAGAGATGAATCTATCAAAAAGCCCAAACCATGGAGTTACCAAAATATTATCAGGAACAAGGTTTCAAAAAGATGCAATAGTGTAATTACATTTTCAATTTTGACATTTTAAAGCCTTTACTTTCATTGCTAAAAGGTAATTAATGTTTACACTCCCCATTCTTTTTTTCACAGCAGAAATCAAATGATCAAGTGTGAATAAGTGATTACCCATGCTTAATCTAAGCGGCAGACAACACAAGATACAGAAAATTGGACCAAGACTACAGCGGTATACAAAATGTAAAAACAAGGTTGACAGAGAAGCCTTCTTTAGGGTAATACATAAAAATGTTTTTAGAAACTTTATCTCAATATCTCATTTCAGACAATGCAGTGTTTTCTCCTCCCTTCCAGAGGTCTGTGAAACAAAATGGTAAACATGTTCTCTTCACTATTCAGTTCAGTAAGAGTTTAGTTGCAAAAAGGTTACACTTGCATAAATATAAAAACACATGACAAAGCAAAATATTTTTAATTAGTAAGCCAATCAAATAAATTCACCTAAAATTAACAGAAGAAGCAGCGACGTTCTTTCTACATGGTTACTTTTTTTTAGCATAATAGTCAACTTCATTGTCTATGCTGGGACAAAATAACTCATCATTGAGCACTCAACAATTCTGCACACCAAACTAAGTCTTTTTTTTAGTTACATTTTTTACATTTTCTTTACAAATGTAATACTTATGTACATTATATATCTTATTTCTACAATTGCTGTACTTGACTGAAACTCTACAACTTTCATAGGGAATTTGCTGAAGTCTTTAGTAAATATGAATCATTCCTTTTAAAAAGAAATCCATATAAACAACCAACATACAGCACTGCCCTTTGACGTCTCTGTTAAGAATCTGGATCTGGAAGGGCAACTATAATAATGTAAGAAAAAAGGCTTTACCTAATTGTACATTTTGTTACGAAATATTATCCCACATAGCTACATAAATTCACCAGCTTGCAATAAACAGAGCACCATACTGCTGCACAACTGGAAACATGTATAAACCAACTTAAAGTTTACTAGCGAAACAGCTCATCGCTCCTAGCACTTTAGACTGAATTAAATCTGCAAAATTCTTTTAGAAATGTATACTTCTTCAGCTGTAAAGCTTCCATAACAGTGCTGGTCACTGTATATTATGAAGAACTAACATCCGCTTTCATAACTTCCCATATGCTTCTCTTGGCCCATGCTTCTATCTGAAGTCAGGATTTTTCTTCTACTTATTCCTTTGTTCATTTACAAATCTGCTGTTGAATATTAAGTAAGAATTCATAATATGAGAAAGCTGCTTCTGTCCGATCCTCAATTAAATGCTGAAAAAAATCCATTTTGGCAGGATTCTCATCTCTGAAAGAAGAGAGGAAGGCGTTTTAGTTCAAACAGTGAGCTAAAACCTCACTACAAATTCAAGAAGAGGCATAAGTTCTACTGAGTTGCTTTATTGTCCTTTGAAGTCTAGATTCACTCTAAAGATGCTACAATTACAAAGAATTCAAAATTGGAAAATCCTTAAAGCTTGTAATACACTATCAAACAACTTCTATTATTTCATACTTTTTTAAAAGATGCAGGGGGGGGAAAGAGTATTTAAAATATTTCGCAGAAACACAAAGGAAGCAAATATGATTTTGTCTTAGAAGTTAACAAACATGCTTGTGGCAATGAGCCTTGAAATGAGCCCTCCTTCCCAGTTTTTCTTATTTAGCAACAGGACTGAGTAAAGAAGGTAAATGTGTCAAAATGCTGGTATTCAAAATTATTGCCCAGTAAAAATTTGCTGGGACATAGCAAATATTTGGTGGGGCACACTCCTCTGTACTGCTATTGTACAGCATGCAGTAAAGCTTGACTATTTACTGTGGTCTCTCAGCACTATTTGCAATTCAAGTAGTGGCCGCAATGCCAACAGCTTAAGATCTTCAGTCCTCCAGCTACAAATATTTATCTGAGAAAGTCATCAGACTCTCCAAAATGTAATCTCCATGAGGCTCAGTAAACCAAATACTCTGACAAAGACAAAAGTAAGCTCCAACATGAACATTTTATATAATTTCAAGTTTAAGCAGGTTATGCCTTGAAAAGGTTTCAGAACTTGTCTCAGATACTGTAAACCAATCGTTGCCCTACAGAGCTCAGCAACAAGTGCCTACCATTACCAAGGCATCTACAGATGATTAACCTTACCTGTTTATTTTTTTAATTTGTGTGTTCTGAAATTATAAAACCTATACCAGAAATTAACCTGGTGAACCCAACTGAACACAAGGATATCCACTGCAGCAGTATATTCTTTATATAAAACAGGTAACTAATTCCTACCCATAAAACTGTTTGGAACTCAATTTGCACTACATTCAAAGAAGACTTGCTGCTAAGGGGTCAGCTGCTAAGAGAATAGCATTATATCAACTGGAATGTTATACAGTTTCTTCTGGGTCAGATATTCCTACTTTTTGTCACTGTCAATTAGAAACAGTAAATACAAGTTGTCAATAATTACTCTAACAGAAATACTTACTTTATCACTTGAAGAACTGGACTTAAAGGTCTGCTGTCTCTAAGCCAAGATATAAAAGATCGTGTCCTTTCTGAAGAAAGCGCATCTACCTCAGGAAGCTGTGTCTGGTTGAAGGTAATTGAAAGAAGTCACCAACTTTTATTATGAAAGCCATTTTAAAAAGTAGATTCTGACAGTCATAATACGACCCAAGCCAATTTCTACTAAGAAATTGTCAACCATAGATTACATATACACACTTTTTCTTCAATTTAAAGTACAAAAATTCAGTAATATCTGTTCTGTAGTAAGTAGTACGTCTTTAACTTAAACTGATTTTGAAATGCAAAAGATTTTAGAAAGCAAACTTATTGAAATAAGCCATCTTTTCAAAATGCTGCTTTGTATCACTGAAAAAAATGAACAAAAAGAAATGAAATCTTAATTCTCAGCATATTTCAATGGAAAGATTACACTGGACTATTTGGTGGGGGAATGAGCTGAAATAAATAAAGTTTGAGCCATTCACCAAAATATACTAGCTCTTAGGCCGATCCAATCTTTTAGGATAATTAATATGACATAATTGATTAGTGATTGAAAAGTATTGCCATTGCTGCCTTTGTAGTAAGTGAATGTGGGACATAATTTAAAAGCCAAGATAGCTTCTATTTATGTTAGGTTTTTCCCCCTCTCATTTTCATTATAACAGATGCTATACAAACACTGAAAGTAGTTATAATCCAAGTTCTTCCTCAAAACTGTCAAGGAATACTACTACCAGCTGATCAGAGGAGATAGTTGTAAATTGCTAGTACAAACAGAATACAAAACTCTGAACAAGCAACCCAGTTTTATAGTAGTCTTAAAACTCACCACTTCTACCCATTGTAACAAATACCACTTGTCAGTTACTTCTCCCCTTCATACTGTGTAAGCTTTATAAGCAGAAAATATCTGCCTGTGTTTTTCTACAATGACTAATGCATTTTTGGTACTATCTGAACATAGCCATTCAATTCTGAACTCTTCCATAGAGTAGTATAAGAGTCCATCCCTCCCTGCTACTTGTTGACATTTTAGAATCACTAAGTGCAGAAGAGGAGTCTTCTCTTTAATTGCTGCTCTGTTTCACGTACTAGACTATAGGTACAGGTTTTAACAAAAACACCTCCACCAAAATATGCATCCGAGGGTCTTGGACGCTCAAACAGCCCAAAGCATTTCTTTCTAACATTAACTCAGTCTTGGAAGCTCAGCAAAACCTAACTCTTCCCCTTTACTTACAGGTCTGTGACCAGATAGCATAAGCTTGATATCTTACACTAGGTTCAGAGAACACAAAGTTTCTGAAAACCATGATATCAATCAAATAACTCTAATCTGAAGAATTAACACCTCTGAATACATATTGTTTATATTCATCCTATGACATTCTACCCTGTTCTTGTGATCCCACATGTATTTCCACAACAATAATAGAAGCAATAATATCATAGAACAATTTTTTGTCATTCCAGGAATGCCAAAATTAACGTGTTTACATTCTTCCCTTGAAAGCATTTGACAGCTTCTATGTGTCTCCTATAAAGCTTGCAAGAGGCTAGAAGAAAGCCAATTAAAAAACCTAATACACCATTACATAATTAAAAACTGAAAATGCAGAAGGAATAGATTAAATATAGATTCCAAATGTAAGCACTATATACAGCACAGCTCATTAAAACGCCTACCATTTTCTGTGGTACTGACGCATAGTTTGGGTATCCAAGGACATCTTTTATGAAGTTGTTATCACAGTTTTTTCCAATCCAAATATAAAAAATCTGTAAAATGTCAGAATGTGTTTTAGTAAAGGCATTAGAATACCAGAATAACAACTTCCATGCATATGAATCACTTGAGAGCTTCAGTTGCAATTCATATATACAAGCAGTGCTACAGACTAGGAGAAGTCTGGCTAGAAAGCTGCCTGGAGGGGGACCTGGGAGTGTTGGTTGACAGCCGACTGAACATGAGCCCGCAGTGTGTCCAGGTGGCCAAGAAGGCCAATGGCATCCTGGCTTGTATCAGAGACGGTGTGACCAGCAGGTCCAGGGAGGTGATTCTCCCTCTGTACTCAGCACTGGTGAAACCACTCCTTGAATCCTGTGTTCGGCTCTGGGCCACTCACCACAAGAAGGATGTTGAGGCTCTGGAGCGAGTCCAGAGAGGAGCGACAAACCTGGTGAAGGGGCTGGAGAACAGGCCTTATGAGGAGCAGCTGAGGGAGCTGGGGTTGTTTAGCCTGGAGAAGAGGAGGCTGAGAGGAGACCTCATTGCTCTCTATAACTACCTGAGGGGAGGTTATAGAGAGGAGGGAGCTGGCCTCTTCCCCCAAGTGTTAGGGGACAGGACAAGAGGGAATGGCCTCAAGCTCTGCCAGGGGAGGTTTAGGTTGGACATTAGGAAAAAAAATCTTCACGGAAAGGGTCATTGGGCACTGGAACAGGCTGCCCAGGGAGGTGGTTGTTTTACCTTCCTTGGAGGTTTTCAAGGCACAGGTGGACGAGGTGCTGAGGGGCATGGTTTAGTGTTTGATAGGACTGGTTGGACTCGATGACCCGGTGGGTCTCTCCCAACCTGGTTATTCTATGATTCTGTGATCTCTGTATTCAGCATTTGTACATTTACTTCTGAATACATTGGTAGGGTTTGGAGTAAGAATATTAAGTGTCAAAAAAACCAGGTAAAATGAAAATACTGGAAGAATGAGGATGCATGGTTATCTATACTGGAACACCTAATTCACTAACTTTCTGCTTTTGGCAATGCAGCACGCATTGTTGTCTGGAGGTAAAAAAAGGATGTGTGAATATATGAAACTGGTGACTTACTGAACCACAATCCATGAGGAAAGCTCCTTCTCTTGTCAACTTCTCTGCAGACAACTTCTGAAGAGGTGGCTGAGGAACAACTCTATCATTTACATGTATTGTAGCCTGCAACGAAAAACAACACTCAGTAACACCAGAATATAAATAAATTGCATTTTTTTTTTCATCTAAACAGGTAAAATGAAACATGGAAAAACACTCAATCTAGAAAAACTGAGAAATCTCATGTAATAAAATGCTATGCTCAGTCTAAAATCATTATGAACTAAAATTTCTAGAATGTTACTGAACCTAAGGCTACCTTACTACGTAAAAATGAATAGTACAAGTTCATTTAAAGTTGAGTGTATAATATTTCTCATATTAACATGCTAACCTTTCAAATGAATTCTAGTGTCTAAACCTAAATTTTCTACAACCGCCAGTTTTTCATTGCATTCTACTTCACTAGACATGTTTTAAGAGCAGAAAAACATCAAATTCCGCTCTGTATAAGGGTACACTATTCTACTGCACTCAAGTAACAAAAGTTCCTTGTTTTAACATCCTGCCTGACGCAGTGCATGGCATTGTCCACAGAGCACCATCACTGATTATATCAAGTAAGTGATAACTTTATTGGAAAATACCCACCCCCCGCCGACCACCTCCGCAGCAATAAAAACAAAGAAAACCAATAAAACCATCATTTTCAGATTAATGCTGCTTCCCCCTCCAATACAGTATTATTAAGAACACGTGAAGCATTCTCCAAATGAAGTAGGGAAAACAGACTACAGAACAAGCACATCTCCACATGGTAAATGATCATTAAAACCCACAAGTTTTAAGAATTCTGTACTATAACGCCAAAAAATTAGGTTTTCAGGATCTGTTACTGAAATCCACCTGGGAAAGTTCCAGCACTCTCAGGAGTCAAAAGAGCAGAAATCCACCAAAAACATTTCAAAATTTTCTGTTAATATATAACAGGGTATTTTCTAAAGAAATAAGAAATTTAGGAACAGCTTCTGTCCCAAATAGTTAAAATTGAAGTAAAAATTAATTAGCAGATTAGAACTCTGTTATATGATTTAAAATGACTGTTCCTTCTTTGTACTTTAAAGTACAAAATATATACACTGAAAATGATTTTAACTGTTATATGATCTGAGTACTTCCTCAAGTCTGGTCATGACCATCTAGAAGTAAAATTCTATTTCATCCACATCAATGTGAGGAAACAATGTAAGTTTGTTATATCAGGAAACTTTATTTGGTCTCAATATACAAGACCCAGAATCCTTCACCAAATCTATTTTATCCATGCCCTCCAAACAGTTCTAGAACACTGGAGATGACTTCAATCAATACCATCTTCTCTGCTTTCTTTGTATAACAGATAAAGATGGAATTAATGTGGTCACTGAAACAAAAATGAAGTAAAAGCACAGTTCTGTTCAGGACACTATTGTACTAGCAAACCAAAACTTGAAAATAAATATTTTCCTTGATTTTTTTTCATAACTCATGCTCATTTTAGATTACAATAACAACTTTTAATTATAGCAGCACTCCATCAGGTTTAATAGACCACTAAAACTAGAAAATGTTATAAAACAGATTTCATACATTACCTCATCAATCAACTTGTCTATTCTGTACAAATTGGGATGTATCATTTTCATCAAATGAACAAGAGGCTGGCTCTTCATCTGGCACATTGCATATACACGATCATCCAAGCGTGTACTCATGCCTGTTCTAAATGCTTTCTGTAAGGGAACAGTGATGTTACTCAAGTCACTCCTATATTTTATGCCATATCTAAGCACCATATTTTGGGATTTTTTGGAAATGACAAAGATATCAGAGTTTTTGTAAAGAAATATATATATAGATAGGTCAGAATCCTAACCAAATACAATACTGAATATAAACTTAATCCATTCTCCTTCCTTACTGATGGCAGAGAATTAAAGAAACATAACTCTCCCACTCTTACTTTTGCCTTCTAATGAGTCCACTTGTTAATAAATGATCTGATTTTTCTCCACCATTCATTGGATTATTTACACAAGTATCAAAGAAGTCTCAGTTAGTATGCTGGGGACCAAAGTAATCATTAAGCCAAAGGAAATTAACAGTTATGATTGTATTTCTTATCAAACTTACATAATTCTATCTTCTTGTCATGACTTTTTCAGACATGAAAATAACTAAGTATGAGTTTTATTGATTAAAAAGTCATTTCCTACAGGGTTTTGGTAATACAAAGATATTAAAAAAGTAATCAAAGCAGTGACTTCCATATGAGCTTTAAACTACAACACTTAAGTTGCTATAACAGACTGCATCATATTTTCATGGAAACTCATTTTCCTTCTTCATACTTTAGAGTATGAAGAATATGCACTGAAAAACACTGACTCCTAAAACAAAATTGAAGAAGTACTAGTAAGCAGCTCCCAACAACCTTTATGGGCAACATCAGTTAGCTTCCAAAACCTGAGAAATGCTAGTTGTTACAAATATATTTTTTAAATTTTCACTACAAAAAAACCTAAGACAAAATATAAAAAAATCAAAATCAAGTAAACAAAAAACTTCGTCTAGCACTAATTGTCTGAAACAAGGTAACACAGTCATCTCTTACATAAAAGCTTGAAGAACATAACCCAAGTTTAACAGTTTTAGAGAACTGCAGTCACTGCTTGACCTGAAGAATTTCTCAAATGACACTAAGAATTAAATATCAAACACAAATCATTAGATTATACAAACCTGTTTAAGAAGGGCCAAAATATACAGTGGAAAGAGCTTGAGGGAATTTGGTGCTATCAGCATTGACTGCTGCAGATTTGAGGCAGTGGACATGTATGCTGCTAAGGAGTCTACCACAGCATTAACTAAGGCATCTCTTGCATCTGAAAGACTAGAAGAAACTGAACGATCCACAGCTGTTGGGTTAGAAGGACACAAGAAGTTACTAAATTTAGCCTCATTCATTCCTTTGAATTTTAAAAGTATTGGTTGTGCTTTCAGGTGATATTTTAAGATTTTAAAAAAAAACCCCAAACCTAAACCCCACACCCATGATCCTCTTTTTTCAGGAGTAAATATGATGACTGCCCACATAAAAAGTCACTTTCATGATGCTCATGAAATATAGTGGAGCTCATCTCCATTCCCTTGTTCCCACTCTAGAAGAATTTCAAAAACATTTTAAAGTGGTGTATATGCTCAAGACTATATATAAATCCTGTTTTAAATCTTATACAAATAGCTTAGTTACCTCCAAGGTAAGATTTGCAGCAATTATACCCCTTCACCCCCCCAAAATCTCTTCCATTATTTCAGTGGCATAATTATCATTAGTATAACTAAAGCTTCATCCTTCTCTGCTGAGAAAAGGCTGCAAAATCATTCAGTTGGAGGAAGCCACCTGCTGGACTGAATGCACATTTAAGATGAGATAGAGAAGCACTATTTATTATGTCTAATTTATTTGCCTATTAATATGCAGCACAAAATATACTAAAATGCTGCACAGATTCATACATGTTCAATGGTAGATATCAGTCTATGAAACAGCTACTTATGACCCAGAAGCACAGTAAGAATCCTCAACTCAGCAACGACAGGATAGAAGCATACAAAACTAATGCACTCAGATATACTATCCCTTTTAGTCCCCAGCAACTTAATCACTCCATTTTCTTAAGTAATCCTGGAATGCTGACGTTTGAGATAAACATGATGATGATGGTACAAAAATGACCATTTTGATCCAAGTGCATTATGAGTCCTTGTCCTTTAAAAACTCTCAAGAACAATTCAAGGTGGCTTCTTTTAGAAGATTGAAATTCAGTAAATATTCAGACTAAGGAATATTTCAGTCAATAGTTTTTAATCTAACTTGAATTTTGTCATCTTTTGTACTTTCAGGCTTCAGTGTGCTCCACCTCAGCCTTTTTCTGCAATATTCAGGCTTCATTCACTAGTTCATTTAAACAGCTGGCAAAACTAAGAACTTACAGAGATACTTGAATCTTCCAGGTCTGTACTCACCCATGTTTGCTAAAAGGCATACAACTGCTTGTACATCTGCTCCTGCATATACATCAGCCAGCGAACTTACTACAGGCAAACAAAGCGTGTGCACTCGAATTCGACGTTCACCTAATAAAAAGAAATAGAAATCATCATGCAGTATCTCCTGGTAGAAAAAGGTATACAAATTCAATCATTATACTGTAACTCCTTTCATCCAAGATGCACTCATTCTGTAAAAATATAGCAGTTGGGAAGTTGCTGTCTCAAACTCTTCTAATTCTTCAATGCTATAAAGCATTGAATCAGCACAAATTCCTAACACAAACTAGCTTATGACACCCAATATGTCTTGAATGTACAAATAACGTATGTGGACTTCCACCTCAAAATACTGTGGTGTCTTACACAATAGAAAGTAGCTGCTCTTCTTTATGCCTACCAAAAACACTAGCCACTTAATCAAATTCATCACAGGTCTGTTTTTGGAAAGAGCAAGTGCCAAACATGTTAATGTTTATAACAATGATATGCCTTTTAAGTAAAGGAATTTTGCTCTAAGATGGTCAGTAATTGACTTTTCCCATGAAAACAAATTTTATAAAGACTTATACTAGGTGACTAACCGCTAAGCAGGCTTATTAACTTTGAAAAGATTTCTCTTTTCTAGAGCATAGAGAACAAAAGGCTGTGGAACTAATTATACAACTATTATGTTAGAAAAAGAGGCAAACCCCTCAACTAGCTAATTCATTTTAATTTATTTACCTTTGCTGGAAGTATACAAAAGAGCTGTTTGAAAACAAGCCAAAGATGTGTCAGTCAGACTTTCCTCAATAGACATCTGTACTGCAAATCCAGCATCAGGATTGACATTGGCAAGGGACAATAAATCGGTAGAGCGTACAAAAAAGTTCCCATGAAAAGTGTGTATTGAAAGACCTAGAAGTAGATTAAACAATTCAGAGTGAAGTTAAAACAATAAAAACCCCTTCTTATCAATAATTAAAACCCACAGTCCTCAAGTCATGTTTAGGAAAAGAATAAAAATGGTTAACTGAACCACGCAGAATCAGTTACATGAATCAACAGATATTTCAGCATGATTCTGTAGAGTTCATGTTTAATTCTGAACCACATATTGTCAATAAATTGAAGAACGATGATGCCATCTGCAGTAAAATAAAAACCCCAAACCCCTTAAAACTCCAGATATTCAAATGGAAAAAATCTATAGCAACTTACATAAAGAAGGCAACTATCTTACTCTTCCGCGAAAGAGAAATAAACCTGAGATCCAATGTTGCTAAAGACTAAGTATATTCAAAATGATAGTTAATATAGTTACATCAACACTTCCATATGAAACAGTATTTAAAACATACCCTTTGTACATCTTATACGCATAACTGCTTCAAAACCAATTTTTCTTGTGAGGTATCTTTTAAGGTCTTTTTGCAACTTTTCAGCCTGAGCAGGATTATGAATACGATGGAAAGATGGATAGTAATAGATGCATCCAGCAGAATACTTGGACATGCAAGCTGTGAAAGAAGAAAAGATACAGTTAAGAGGTTAAAAAAAAAATTGCATCCAACCTTCTGTAATTCATATGTGTGTTCAGCTTTTTCTAGATATGACCCCCATTGGTAAGACTATGAGAACTGGCCCAAACTCAGGCCACTGCAGACAGAGATGAGTCACCCCAATACATAATTATCTAATGATATATTTACCTAAAAAGCAGGCCACCTTTGGCAGTTAAGACAGGAGTGCATGCAGAAATATTTAATAGGGTAGAGACAAAATCAAGCGTATGCACAGAGATAAATCTTGGTTTAATACTGGAAGATGAGAAACGTCTCCTACCCCTATGATTACGTTTTATTCATTCCTTGTCATCTAGCTGTTTACTGTTTGTAACTCTGACAGTATCTTCTAGTCTAAAAGCATGAAATCCCAGAGTAAATCGCCTGATACCACCAATCCAATACTCCTGGTCTTTACTACTATCGAAATCAAAGTCAATCCCTTGTAGCATTGGCTGCATTGGAAAAGTGCAAAAATTAACATGATTTAAGAATTTCTGAAGTAGCCTGTGCTTCCAAAGAAAGACAACAGTGTGGAAAAGGTGAATGAATACATTAGGTATTCCTTACCAAGAGAAGCTAGATCAGAATACTGTGAACTTAACAGAAATAAATCCACAGCAGTCTGCTGGCCTGAGCAGTCCAGTGCCAACTTCTTATAAAAATCTGTTGCTGGACCAAGATGTTGGACCACCTTTGGTGAATAAATCACATAGGAAAGAGTTAAGACAATGATTGTACTCTTAAAACTTCATGGAACAAACGACACGTCATTCAGTAGCAAAATAATATAAGGAAATTTCCTTTAAACAATAATGTACAGACAATTCTACCTGTAGAAGTAATTTTCCTTATGTTCCATATTCTTTTAGCTTGTATTTTTAAGTAGTTATGTTCTTAAAATTGGGGAAGTTTGTTTTCATACAAATAAACATTCGTATAACTACATAATGCTTATTGGAAGATGTAAGCTACAAGGCCAAAATGTAATAAGCCATATTCTAGGTCTCCAAATTAGTATTTCCATACTTCAGTTCAAAACCAGGTAAATATTAACTGAGTCAGACATACTTGTTGCTTCTTCTGCTTGCCAAGAAAAGCCATGGAACAAAGGTGCTAAAGACAGCTCATACACTTTGAAACAAGTAACATCACACGTACATGTCTAAATTAGTTATCTGAAACGCACAAACATGGACACTGAATAATTTAAGTTTAGTGAATCGCTATCAACAAAATCCAAGAGTTGGTCTGCAGAACTATGCAAGTCAAAGACAGGGTCAGTCCCTGATCTCAGGAGATGAGCATTAAAAGCAGTTGTACCTTTGTGCTTGACCTTTGATTGGGATCTTCTCTGGAATGCAAAAGCCCTGCTCCCAGAGATGGTAACTGAGTCTGAAACACAGATATCCGACCTCCTGTGGGAGACATCAATTTAAACGCAGCCTGAAGAGCAGGCCCCAATGCGCTGTGTGTTTCTCTTGTATTGGTGAACATATTTGGTAACACATTCAACAGGTCTTTTATCAGCTGCAGAATAGAGTGAAAGGTTTTTTTATGAGATTTTGCAAGCTTGAGATTTTCTGCTTTTTTCTAAGAAGCTGTCTTGCCATAATCTAAGTGATGAACAATCAAGTTTCAACACAAGGGAAACAAGGCCATAGTTTTAAAATCTATGATGCAAAACAACAACATGCAATACTTCTGTAATTTAAAAGCAGCATTGGAATTGTGTATTATGAAGATAGGCTTGAACTCAAAGTTTAAAAGGAATCTCTGTTTTGAGTATTCAGTTCCTTAAATTTAATGATATATTTTGAGCAGCCATACCTCTTTGCTTTCATGAAGATTTACAAGTAAGCTATCTGGTGTAGGTAAGAAAATATCTGCAGGGAAAATGGAAATAAGCATCTTATTAAAGAAAAAATATCATTAAACCAGAAAAAAACATATCAGTTCCCGCTGCTACACATACCATCAAATACAGTCTACTTTTCCAACACATATTACAGAGAATAATAGAGTCTATACAAAGCTGGTTTTATTCAAACCAAAATGTACGTTTGAATTCCACTTTTCATACATCACCTACTCTGTAGTTAGTGGTATATTCCCTAAACATTCAATAATTTTGACCTAATATCAGAACATTTGGTAGATTATAATCTCTCCAATGGGGAAAAAAAGTAGCTTCTCAGGAATTTGGTTTCCAATTTTTACTTACCATCAATATCTGAGACAATTAGCATCTGAGGCTGAGATAAACCTTCTTGCAAGTTGTAAAACTGAACAGTGCTGTCAAATGTTATGAACCCTATTCGTGTTCTTGAGTCTCCAGGAAGCCTGAAACATTTAAAAGAAACTATTAAACCCTACACTTCTCTCAAGACACATATATGTACAGCTCCTGCTGACATGCACACAGGGGCGAAGAGAGAACAAGAGAAAGAATCATAGAATCACCAGGTTGGAAGAGACCCACCAGATCATCGAGTCCAACCATTTCTATCAAACACTAAACCAGTGAGATCTGAAACATCAGTACAAGTAATATTTCTTCGTGATTTTTGAGGAGCTGGGATAAACATGCACTTTACAAGACTAAGTGTAAAGGCACTCACTAATACATTGATGTTTTGTTCCAAGAGAGAACTTACTAAGTTCATTTAGACATTACACTGACATGAATAAAGGTAACTTTCTCAGCTCTCCAGCAGAAAACAGTGCATTCTGCTCTTTCATAATTCAAAAACCCCATTTACTAATGTAGTTACAGAACTTGTGCCGCTAAACCAAAATTCAATATCTCTACAATGCAACATACTTATTTGTCATGTGCATCACACTCCTATGTATGGCATTAAAAACAAAAAGAAACCCCAAAACTAAATGGGATTTTGCAAAACATAAAACATCAGTAAATGCTGAAAACAATGACAGTGAACAAAAGCAATAAAGGCAAATATTGGTTTTTCCATCTGGGTATATAAATTCACTGGATGTACTGATTTTCCTATATAATTGTATATATTTAAATGATTTTTCATAAAATCATTTAGCATGTTTCTGAGAATCTGTTGACTACATAGCTGTAAAAATCTGAACAAAGAAAACACTAAGCCAACAAATGTAAGTGAAGATTTTTATTTTGCATGTTTGTGTCTTAATCAGAAATTAAAGTCAAGTTTACTAAGAAAAACTCGTAGAAAACTATTTTCAGAATGAGGCCTCCAAAGGATACACATCAGTTTGGAAAAGACATGAGAACAGTGAAGTTTACCAGTCTCCCTCAAAAAGCACCACCCATTCCACACATGCTGTTCCAGTGCAAAAATAAGAAGACACAGAAAGCATCACAGGTAGATGTAGGTAACAGTGACCTAAAAGACCCACACTGTCAACATAATTCACCTAGGTAGTCTCACACTAACGGTTCCAACATTCCATTATGCAGCACCTCAGCTGTTTCCATGCAAGAAGAGCCAATTTAAACTCAGTAATTTATTTACTTTTATTGGTCTTGGCAGTGGGGAAGTGAACACTTTAAGGACACTTGTACAACCAACATGTTAGAAGTTACAGCTAAGTATTCTTTGCACATCCGTCTTTAATCATGGACAGGGAAAACAGCTCTCATCACTTTCTTTTTTTTTTTTAAACTCTCTTCTCTGTCCTTCAGAGACAGAATGTTTAAACACTACATGCAAGTGTTCAGCAAAACTATGGGTTAGTATTGTTCATAATACACGTTAGCTAATTTGGAAAGCTTACTGATATTCTTACTTGTCTAAGTTTTCCAGCAACGATTGGCAGACTATTGTCAAATATCCAGCCTCCACTGCATTATGAGATACATCTAAAACAAATAAATATACCGCAGGCTGAGGAGGACGAAGCTACAAAGTAAAAAATAAAAATAAAAGTTCAAAAATTATATTTAAAGAAATGTTAAAATTATTAGTCATTAGAAAGGGAAGCAGAAAAGGGAGTACTTAGAAAAATGCAAGGCATACATTATGCAATAAACCAAAACTGATTTACTAAGTCATGTGGATAGACTTAACCACAATTCCCAGAAGCTAATAATTCTCATTTGTAGTAATCGTAGAATCAGAGAATTAAGATGGTTTGGGTTGGAAGGGACCCTTAAAACCCATCCAGTTCCAACTTGCTGCCACTGGCAGGGACATCTCCTACCAGCCCAGGCTGCCCAAGGCCCCATCCAACCTGAGTGTGTACACATCCAGGGTTGGGGCATCCACAACTTCCCTGGGAAACCTGTTCCAGTGCCTCATCACGCTCAAGGTGAAGATATTCCTCCTTATTTCTAGTCTAAATCTCCTCCTCTCCACTTTATAGCCACTGCCCCTAGTGCTACCAGCCTTTGTAAAATATCCCTCCCCAGTTTTCTCGTAGACCCCTTCAGGTACTGGAAAGGTCAAGGTCGCTACATATTCTCCTTGGAGCCTTTTCTCCTCCAGGCTGAACAACCTCAGCCTGTCCTTGTATGGGAGGTGCTCTAGCACTCTGATCATCCTTGTAGCCCTCCTCTGGACCCCTTCCAACAGTTCCATATCCTTCTTATGCTGAGGACTCCAGAGCTGGACATTGTATTCCAGCTGAGGTCTCACAAGAGAGGAATAGACGGGTAGAATCACCTCCCTTGACCTGCTGGCCACATACAATTTTATGCCTCAGAATAGAAACTGAATATTTTGCTCTTCCAACAGTAAACTCAAACATGACTCTTTGATGTCAGATATGGAATTCACTCTTCAAAACAGCACTGTTCTTTCAGTACGTGAACAATGTGATCCACTAAACACGGTTAAAATATTCTACCTACATCGTTTTCCCAGTCCTATAACAAACTGTACTTAGCGCAGTGTTTATTCACTTGCTGAATGTCTTCACCAGAGCGTCTCAATTCAAAGACAAAGCTATTTATTTTTGCTGTTGTTAACAATTATGAGCATGGCCTTTTCCTAGGCCTTATTTAGCTTTCTTGGAGACATAACTACTATCACAGCAATAGGTTGACACCTAGGTAGAACTGATTCTGTTACAATTACTAACTAAAAATTTGAACCCAAGTTAATTTGATGGTTATTCCATTATCAGTCATTCAAAACCTCTTAAAAATGAAGGAGAAACCCAGAAACCACATTGCATCACACTCAAAGTAGACTATGCCACATTAAACTACATTGGATGAGTTGCATTTAACTGAAAAGCCCCTGAACATCTACATTTTCCAGAATTCAAAATAAACATTAATTTTAACTATTCTTTCATGTTAAGACAATCTTCACAGGAATATTAACACACATCTCTGGAGCAATACACAATGTTAATATCAAACACATACATATTAACATGAAATTTTTTTTTACCATATAGTCTGAGGAAGCAATGAATTCTACTGTAGAATTTTGGACCTCTGGCCGTTTGTGAGGCTCTCCATAAGATCGTGTCAGCGGATTATACATAAATTCTTCAGGAACTATAAAAAAATATCCACAAAGAAGTTTATATATTTGCCAGCAAATAAAAGCCATTACATATCATCTAGAATCAAATTCATGCAGACATATTTCAATTAACACTAACAACAAAAAAAAAATCACATTAAGGAAAGACAAAATGAAAGAACATTTCAAGAATCCAAAGCAACTAAGTTAAATAACTGGAAACAAAAGGTTTATTTGAAACAGCAATATGTTCCCAACTTAAAAACATCAATGCAAATAAAGCATTTCACAACATACTTCAATCTGTATTGTTTCTCAACACTTCTGGCCTGGATTGCAGACAGCAGTAGCTGTCATCATGTTTCTATCTGCATATTACACAGCAGTCAAAGTAAGTTAATTTCACTATACAATTAATCAGGGTAGCACGATTACGTTGTCTTTGTCTCCCAGAAAATTGCAAAACAACATTTTACTTAGGAAAATGCACAGCACATCCAATTTACAATCCAGAGAAATTAAAACAGAAAAATCTTAAGAACACCATCATTTTAATCTACAGTATTGCATGGATTGATATGATGGACTTACTTCAAAGAGTTTCTATCAATGCAAGCATCTCCTGCCACTAAAAAGAACAACTTACCGTCATTAACTCTATAGCAGAGATTGCATTTCCACCTCCTTTGATCAATGAAAGAAACAAAAGGGTTGATGTATGTCCTGCAGGATCTGCATCTTACTATTGTGCTTGACGTTATTACTGGTAATTGCTAAAATGAAACAATGTAAAGTTGTAACAGAGATACATAACATGTTACAGAAAATATTACTATGCAGTGCAGTGTACAAAAGCTTCATAAAGCTAAATATTTTATCCTGTTTCCTTTTACCCTTGTTAGGCATCATTATCACCCTGTATGAAAATGAGCCATTAAAAATATCCTACCCTCAATAAACCAGAACAATAATATTTAATTATTGTTTTAATCCAATCTCAGAAATTAAAGATGTGGTAAGATTTTTAATTAAATCACTCTAAATTACCCAATCACAATAACACAGCTATTGGGGTAAGAAAAATTATGAAAGACAGCAGAAATTCAGGTGACTAAATATGACAGACAGTAAGTCTGGCAAAAAGAACACACATGATACGAAGAAAATCATACCAGGTAGTTATTCACTTTTTTTGACATAAATACAGAGAGAGAGCAATTAGTTAACAGTTATGAACACAGCTTTAATTTTACATTAAGCTTACGTTACACTGACAGCATTTATCATGCCACTAATATATTCAACATGAGCACCTCTTTTCAAGATGGCACTGTAAACACCTTTTCAAAAACTATCTGACAGTTCTGAGCTCAACATACAGAGCAGTAATTCAGAGCTTAACAGAACCACAGGCAAGCAAAGATTTCCAAAAATAAGGAAAAAAACCCCCAAACTTGAACAACTTGTCCAAAGCTCTTCCTTTGCAAATTTCAATGAAGTAGCAATTTCAAGGCTTTTTCCTCCTTAGTCTCAAAACATTTTTTGCTAGTTCTGGTAAATTTAGGACTTACAGCTCACAATATTTTATTCTTTGAATGAAAATTGGACAGATGCATATATTAAACAGATACTAAAACAGTAAACTACTTTACCGTTAGGTCTCTGAAGGGATGTAGCAACAAACCCAAAGGAAGCTTAGCTTTGTTTAACAAAGCCTGTGTCTGTGGAATATTTGTCAACGTACATCGAAATGAGCTGAAAGGAAATAAAAACATTATGTTGAAATGAAATTTTTAAAAATGTTGAAGGCATTTTGTTAACATTTGATTTTAAAGAATTTTGAAAATTAAGAAATTTTGTTTTACAAAGCTGAATTAATAAACAAAGTTAAGGCAAAGTGATTAAAAAAGCCTCCTAAAGAAATTAACAAAAACCATGCTCTCCAATTCAGTAGTCCAGCAATGCAAGTATACAAAAACAAGCGAGCAATAGAGATACAACTACTTTAGGTACAACATTTAAAATATAAAGATTTTTTTCGGGCAAAGGGACTAAGGAGGGAATACAGGATTTACCATTTCCCAGAAAGTAATATCTACACAAAAAAATAATAGAAAATGATATCAAATACTGAGAGAGTCAAAATCTTTTCTTTTGTTTATATGAAGTGAAGGATGGACTTAAGTTAAATAAAGGGCATTTAAAACAATGCATGAGCAGTGCTGTCCCAAGTGTTCCACACCTAAGAATGATTTCAAGTACCACAGTTTTTTGATTCCTGGTAGGACCATGCACTGTCACTAGCACATTAATCTGAGTTAATTTGGGGCAACAAATAGAATTTGTTTCAGAATCAGAATTAAAGATCTTTGGAGGAGAAAAATTTGCATTGCACCTAGCTGTACTTGCTTAGGATAGCAGATAATACTACTTCATGTTAGTTAGAAGTGAAAGGATACATCATGATTGCATGATTACCACAGTAAAACATACTCACAGTTCATTCAGGGTATTTAGGCACGACCATCATAATTCTCTGGAAAAAAATCCTATGCAATATTATAAAAATATTCTATGAAACGTACTGTATAACATTAAGGTGTATATTAATAGATTTTTTTTTCTAGGTGGACAAACAGATTAAGCAGCTTTCTTAATGTTTTAAGAAGTGAGCTAACTCATATTCCACATAATGTATTCTGATGGTAGGACACAGTTTCGCTATTTGTGTAAGGAGGCACAGGATAAACTTATATTCAAGTGAAAGGGTTATAAAGATCTTCTTGATGACCTAGTAAGTCAGACATTTTTTGTCACTTGAAATAATTATTTGAAAAATGTAAGATATTGTTCTAGAGACAGTACACTTACTCAGGACTGCAGTTTAATTTTCTAAGATCAGAATTCAAGTTAGGCACGGGTGCTGGAACTGAAGATACAGGCAAAATATTTCTATCTTGTGTAAGGTTTACTGGTCTCAAGCTTTCTGGCTGCTGAGAATGCTGGAGACTTAACCCTCCTAAGGAAGAGGACAGCTGGTTCACACCTGTATATTGCTAAAAAAGGTAAAGCATACAATCATGTTTAAATAATAACTTCAAATATTCTTGTAATCCTGATCAATTCAGACATGTATTAAAAAATATACAGCAGCAGTTAGTAACAAATCCAAACAAACCAGAAGACAGTTGTACAGTGGAAATTTAAAAATGCTAAGACAAAAAAGATATACCTTTCAAATCTGTACAACTGGACGAAATTCAAATCCATGTTACAAATCAAAATTGGAAGTCATATAATCCTTCAAGTTTTTCAGGCATGAGAAGTTACAAAAAAGGCTGACAAACATTTTCCCTCTTTTTCAATGCTAGTTTCTGTAAATTGGCAAAGTTACTTTGTAGGGGTTTTTATATATATATATATATATATATATATATATATATATATATATAAATAAAAATGTATTTTAAACTAGAAGAAAACACCACAGAACAGGAGACAAGGTTAGGTTGGAAGGCATGATTGCACAGTATAATCTGCTCTAGAGCTTCCCACTGCCATTCTTAAGAATTTTCTCCATATACGTGCAACTTGTAATTGATGGGTTTTGTCATTTTACTGCATACTCCTGAAAACAGCCCAAGTATATCTTGCATAATAACAAAGATGAAGTTAGGTCTTCCAACTTAAAAGGGTTGCATTTTATATTACTTCCAGAAAGCAAACTGTATCCTGAGCTGCATCAAAGGTGTGGCCAGCAAGGCAGGAGGAAAGGCAGGAACTGGGGAGAAAAGGCAGGAAGTGGGGGGAGCTGGAGAGAGAGGGGAATATGGAGGAATGGAGAGAAGAGAGGAACAGGAGGGACTAGGGGAAAGGGAGAAAGAGAGGGGAAACGGAACGGGGAGAAACAAGGGAAATGGAGAGAGAGAGAGAGAGGAATGGGGGAAACTGGGGAGGAACAGAGAGAGAGGGGGGGATTGAGGGGAAAATGGAGAGAGGGGGAATGAGGTGAACAGGGGAGAAACATGGGAAATGGAGAGAAAGGAATGGGGGGCGGGAACTGAAGGAACTGGGGGAAATAGAGAGAGGAGAATGGGGGGAACCAGGAGAACTGGGAGGGGAATGGAGAGAAGAGAGAAGAACGGGGTGGGGTTATCTGGGAGAACTGGGGGAACCAGGAGAAGAGTGGCTGGAAAGGTGCCTGGAGAAGAACCTGGAGGTGTTAGTTGAACACAAGCCAGCAGGGACCCAGGGGGCCAAGAAGTCCAAGGGCATCTTGGCTTGGAGCAGACATGGCGTGGCCAGAAGGGCCAGGGAGGATCTTCTCCCCTGGACTCTGATGATACCCAACCTCGAATTCTCGGCGCAGTTCTGGGCTCTAAGAAGAACATCGAGGTCCTGGAGCCTCCAGAGAAGAGAACGGAGTTGGGGCTGGAGAAGAAGAGGAGCAGCCAAGAGAGCTGGGCTGGGGGGGTTAGCCTGGAGAAGAGGAGGCTGAGGGGAGATGTCATTGCTCTCTCCAGCTCCCTGAGAGGAGGTTGTGGAGAGGAGGGAGCTGGGCTCTTCTCCCAAGGGACAGGGCAAGAGGTAATGGCCACAAGCTCCACCAAGGGAGACTCAGGATGGACAGCAGGAATAAATTCTTCATGAAAGGGTCACTGGGCACTGGAACAGAGATGGAGCTGAGTCACCAACCCTGGAGGGTTTAAGGGCCAGGTGGACGAGGCGCTGAGGGACATGAGTTAGTGATTGATGGGAACAGTTGGACTCAATGATCCAGTGGGTCTTTTCCAACCTGGTGATTCTATGATTCTGCCTCTCTACTCCTCTCTGTAGAGACTTCACCTGGAGTACTGCATCCAGCTCTGGGGCCCTCAGCACAGGAAAGACACGGACCTGCTGGAGTAGGTCCATAGGAGGATCATAATGATCAGAGGAATGGAACACGTCCCACATGAGGACAGTCTGAAGATAATCAGGGTTGTCAGTCTGAAGAGAAAGCTCCACGGAGACTTTATTGCAGCCTTTCAGTACTAAAGAGGGGCTTATAAGAACGAAGGGGACAAATTCTTCTTCTGCTAAAGAATAAGAAAGATTTTGTTACAGTGAGGGGGGTGAGGCACTGATCAGATTGCCCAGAGAGGTGGTAGATGCCCCATCCCTGGAAATGATCAAGGTCAGGTTGGACAGGACTCTGAACAACCTCATCTACTTGAAGGTGTCCTTGCACACTGCAGGGTGGTTGGACTAGATGTCCTTTAAGGTCTGTTCCAATGCAAACTATTCTATAGTTTCATGAACTATTTGGAGACAAACTTAAAACTTTATTTCAAAAGCCTTCTAGTAAGAAGTTATGACATCAATATTATACTTGACATTTATTGGCTCAGAAATTATGAAAATTAAAAATATAAATAAATTATGAAAATAAAAAACCCCATAAAAATAAATACATCACACATAAAGGACTCTTCACATAAAGCTAATTCATGAAGTAACTTTTAATTTAAAAAATGCAAACCTGTGGATAGTGTTGAAACCCAGGAGGCTGTGCTGGATTGCTGGGCTGCACAGGAGTAGGTGGTGCTGCATTTTGGTAGCCAGGTTGCAGTGCTGGATATCCATAACCAAACGGCTTAGAAGTTTTTGATGTTTGGGGGGCTGATGGAGCAGGAACTGGGCTACTGGTGACAGAACGTGTCTCTAGAAGGACAAAAGAAACCCCACAGGTATTGAACATACTTCCCAATTCTTAGTTTAAAAGTCAACTCGTAAATTCTTAACAAATAACACTTTACTAAGTGCTGCATTGTAAGTTTTGCATTATGCATCAAGTTTAGACGCACTGACCAAATAAATTAGCAAGGAGGATTACTGCAATTACCTTGATAAAAGGTGCATATATGGGGAGATGACCACAGACTTGTGATCTAATAAAATGCAACTTTACAAAACAAAATGCAACTTTTAAAAATAATACAACTGAATAATAATATAAAAACTTCTTAGAATCACATTTTATTCCAAGATCTGCACTTGATGAAAACCACAAGAGACTCTCCTCTTAGACTCTCCTCCACCACTTGTAAATAGTTCTAAAACATGAGTAACAGAACTATTCTTTACATGCAGACCCAGAACTTTTCTTGAAATAATCTAAGTACCTCCTGTATAACCCTGCAGCACAGTTTGGTCCCACTATTTTTGAATGCCAAATTCAAAGTAATGCATTGACCTAATTTCACACCAGAGTTAACAGTTGTAAATACATGAAACTACACTTCAGAAATGTCTACAAATGTAAAGTAAGTTTCAGAAGAATGTAAGCTTGGTAAAAATCCACTGGGAGAAGTGGCAGGCGAAGAAGCTAATCACCAAGAAACTATGTTTGGCATGAGTGTTCCAGGAGAAAAATAAACAAACAAAATCAAAAGATAAAAGAAATGTAATTCTTTAATGAAAACAAAATGAACAAGTTATGTTTAGAGTATGCTTTCGGTAGAATTGAACTAGTTAGTTATCAGATGAAAAAACTAGAATTCATAACCCAGCATCACACCTCTGCTATCCTTACTACAAAGCCAACTGCAATATTGGCATTACACTTGACAGATTTCACTTCACACAGCAACCCATCAGATTAAGTTACCGTAACATTATCAGAGGCAAGAGCAATGTAAAACAGCCAGAGTGTGAGGCCCCTCAAATTAATATGATTTTTTAAAATACTGGTTAATATATCTACATTGAACAGTATTGAGAGCTTACAGATTTCAAGACTGAGTCTGCTAGTAGCTTCATTCAGAACAAACCTGACACTTGATACTTTTGGAGATAAATAAAATAGCAGCCATTTTCTTTAAATGAAATAAAAAACAAAAAAACTCCCTTATCCAAGCATGTCCAAAAGCTGATCTCATTCACCTCTCAAAACTATTGTAATAGTTGTATTGTGTTGTACCAATTTCAACACAATCAGGCAAACAGCATAGGCTAGAGAAAGACACCTGCTTTCAAACTGAGCATACTTTCAGCGCTGTCCACAGTATTACAATGGAAAGTCTGACTTACCATACAGAGAAGTTTAAATACTAACTTCAACTTCAGTGTTTAAACAGTGAAAAGTGATTAAAAAATTAAGATATACTCTCTCTGATTATTTCCTCCACTCCTTTCATAGGCATTTCCTTTCACCTACTTGTTAGTTAACAATAAACAGAAATAGAAAAAAGCCAAACATAAGATTTTAAACAAACAGTTCAGAATTAACATGCAACAAACTGCTTACCTGGATAGCCACCTCCTTCCAGGGCATCATAATTGTTCAGAACAGGAGAGGCACTGCTTGTAGTTGAGGAGCTATCAATTGCTGGGGGAGGAAAATAATTTCAAGTTAGTTGCTTCAGAAATGACATTTTTTTGAGAAGAGGCAATTTTAATTTTTTTTCCTAAAAATTTATTAAGAAGCTGTCGAGAAAGATCCTGAGAAAAAAGACCACTCCAGCCCTAAGACTTGAAGTCTATTACCACTGCAAAGAATAGGGGGAGGAAGATATAAACAATCATCATAGTATTAAAAAAACAAGCAAGCACATGCCCAAACAGCAAAAGAGATATCAATGAGGAAAGGACAAAAATAATGAAAAAAAAATTGTTTCTTGAAATAAAAAAGTTTCTATATTAAAGGTTCTTTCTAAACTACATCAACTGAAGCAATGCATAAGATTTTTTAAAATAGTCTCTATCATGACTGTCTTTACTGATCCTGCTCTAGTCAGAAGGACCATGACCACATATCCCATTGTGAAGCTGAAAGCATCTCAAGGGAGAACTTCCACAGTGGAACGTTTAAGATACAATCCCACTGCAAATGAGATTCCAAGTAAAGAGACTCCCACATACAGAAACATAACATTGTTGAAATTTGGGACGCACCATTACCATGGCAACATCATGAATGTATAGATTATGTTTGAGTATTTTGACTTGAAAGCATTCAGCAAATAAACAGAAAAACTATTCAAAAAATATCCCCTAACAAGAGATTTTATTTTAAATAATATATTAATACTGTGAAAGTCATAACATTAGTCTTCATATTTTTTTCAATTAAAATTTCCCTTTACTTTTCTAAATTTTATAAAATAATGTAACTGCAGAATTCCTTTTCCTACCAAATTTTATCTTTATATTCTAGAAAATGAAGGAAACAAGATTCCTTATTCTCTTCCCTAAGCAGTAACACAGATTTTACAGCTTTGGCAAGTCCTACTACAGAAAAGCCAAAATATACAACAAAAATCAAGATTTATGGATTTTCAAGAACTTTTTCTTTTCTGCCCACAATTTAGTTCTGCATTTTAAAAGTATACCAAAAGAACTCAAGCACAGTTGTGAATGTAAAAGACACTAGTTCAAGTTTTGTGATTTAACCACAATGTCACCATTTACAGTTTTTCTCATATTAAATTATATACATAAAATCACATCCATCTATAAAATAATTCCATACAAAGTAATTTTGTCCTTTTCACTACTAAGATACTAATGCTACAGTGATAGTTACGAAACAGCAAAGAAGAAATATAATATGCTTCCCAAGTTCTGCTGGAAAAGGATAAATCAATTTGACAAATATATGAAAAAATACGTCTTAAAAGCATGATGTAAGGTAAAAAATGCAATTAGTCATATTTCTACTACTACAAAAAAATTCCACAAATAATTTCTAAAAGTTCTAACCAGAAAGTATAATCTCAGATATTCTGAAACACAAACAAGGATGACTAACTAAAAATAAAGTGAATCCTGCTATTCAGTATCTCGTACTTACTGAAGACCTTACACTTAAGGTCTTGGCTCAGTTCTAAAGAACTTTCAAATTTTGTACTGTATTCTTGAGAACTGTCAGAGTCCCAGTCATTGCCTGCAAGAATTATGATGTTTAGTATTCTATTCTCTATGGAAAGCAAATAGTTAATTCAAACCCACTGAGGTGCAGTTTCCTGAAGAACAAAAGTAGCTTCAAACTCTTCCTTGGTCACATGTCATGGAAATCTCACAGATTCTCCCTCAACAAAAACCACAAGAACTTCCACAAAATTAAACAACAGCTTTCCTATGCTTAAATTAAGCTACAACAGCTGTCAAAGTTTACTTTAGCATAACAAGCACCAGTCTAGAGAACACATTATGAAGAGAGAAAATGTTTGATAAACTAAAAATATTAGGAAACACAACAGTCATAGTTATAACACGCTTATGGTTAAGTAACTGTTTTACCAATATAACTTTTGCTTTCACAGTTTAAGAACTCTTCTGCAACATAAAGATCAAACTGGGAAGAATGACAAATATTTTGAGAAGCTACACAAATGCAAGCAACCAGATGTCCAACATATGTTTTTCATAAAATGGCACATCTTGAGCTAGAAACCTGACTACAGGATATGTTTAGGATTTACTTTAACGCCTGGTGACAGGGCATAAACCAGGAAGCTTATTAATCAGGTAGCATATGTATTGAACTTGGGTGCCCTTTCACTGTTTTGCTTAAGATAAGCTTAAATACAATAATAGCTCAAAAGCTACAGGGTTTAGCAAAGTACAGAACCTGAGAGAAAGATGGTAGGGTACATGAAAACTTTATTCTCTAAGTCCACCAGAGACAAGGGTTGCAATTGATTAAAAAAACGAAAGTTATAAATATCCTTTGACAGAAGTCTTGAGATAGCATTAGGCAAAGATAATTTCTGCAGACAATTCAGTAGTTAACCCTGTAACAAAAAAAAACAAATGCTCTGCTGACTCCTTTCACCTGCTCTTTTGAAATTAGAGTACAAACAGCAGCTGCATTACAACAGACAAAGCAAATTTTACACCCCAAAGAAGAATAATTCTCTAGCTAGTAAAGTCTAATTATACTCAGAGCATTGGAACAAAAGCAGGTATCTTTAGATTTAAAATAAGAGTTATTCAGGAGTCACTATACGTAACTTTTTACTAACACTCAAGTTTGTTGAAAGACTGAATATGTTATCACAGGAAGGGTAAGAAAGTAAAGAAACTGAACTAATACTCTGAAACAGCAAGAATTACAGAGGATATACAAGGTGACATTATACTTCTGCTCCACTAAAGGCAGGGTAATAATATCACTTGTATTGATGCTATCCCACTCTCCAAATATTGTCCTTCACAGGCTGGAACAATGACAAGTTTCTTTGGCTGAAAATACATTCCTCCTTGGTAAAAGAGCAACAACTATTTCCCTCTAACATTCTGCTAATTATGCAACATAAAAGTTGAATCGATATCTTTCAACTGATAACATGAACCCATCACACTATTCTTAATTATGACCTAGATGTCATCATAATTTTGCTCCACTCTTCATTATATCATTAAGGGCACACTAAGATATTTTCACAGTATTTCAGTTTTACAATTCAATTATTTTAATAAAACTCAACTATATAACACCATTTTTTTTTTCTGCCTAGTTATAGTCCTAATTATAAGCTTAAAGTTACAAAAGTTTGCATTCTCAAATTGATACTCAAAGCCAACACACAGATGGGAGTAGTATAGCAACAAAAAGAACGTGCTATTACTCCTGTCTATCACAAAGGGTAGAAGTCTAATGCTTAAAGCTTTTTACGCTGTTGCCACTCTATATACAGAGTGTAAAGACTTAGGTTAGAAGAAAAAGATGTTATCATGTAAAAAAATAAAGTGGTGAGAAACACAGAAGTCTCAAATTCAGGCAATTCTGATAAAATACAGGCAGAATCTTTGCAACCAAGAATACAATAACTCAATCAATCAGGACAAACCGCTTCTTAAAAAAAACACCCTAAACCTTTCAAGTCCCCTGCAAAGCAAGCGTGCTAAAACCAAACCTGTGTGACTGACCATAAGGACGTATCTTAGAAGGAGAACACAAGCAGTACAGATTAATGTACTGTCTTAAAAAGCACGCTTATTACCTTTCAATATTTGCTTTGCTACCTTAATTGTAGGAGTTCCTCACACAAACTGGAAAACAAGGTAAATACTGTTTAATGTAATGATACAAATGACATCTAATTCCTTAACTTAAGCAATTATCAAGTCTACGTTCTATAGCCAGTTATATCCAGTTAAGAGTTTAAAACCTACTACAAATCCAAGTATTAAAAATACAGGAGTCTTTCAAGTTGAGACTATTACATTGTTAGATACGTGAAACATCTGATATTAGTACAACAACAACAACAAAGAAAACTGCTGACCAATGCTGATCTCCCTTTTATTTACTACACTAGTAACAGCTGGGACATTTCTAACTAACTCAATACACACTTCACGTCAGAGTGGTGTTATGCCTTAAACAAAAAGATGTTTCAAGGGATGGAAATATGGAACAAAACTTGGGTAGGCAGAGAAAAAGACACTGGTGTAAAGCTAAAGCCAACCTGCTTCCTCATCCTCCTCATCCTCTTCCTCATCATCTGAACTTGATGACAAGGGAGCTGGTGCAGAGCTAGCTTGATTATTAACATATCCACCATACTGCATGCCTGTGAAGTGGAAAGCACAAACATAAGAGTCAGACAGACAGGAAAGATGAGTAACAAAAGTCACAAATCATTGCATTAAAAGTGAGAGAAATTAGCCATTCCAGAGAAAAACCCAACATGCAAATAGTTAAATCTACAACCCTAGACTATAGAACTATATGCCATATATGAACCATATAAGCAGTAAAGCAGAAGCTAATTTTAGTGGGGTAGTTTGGCAAGTATTGGTAGCACGCAGAAGTTAGCAAGAAATTTTATACACATACGTGGGTGTACATGCATATCAGGAAGTTAATGATAGACATTTTCTTTCTTTATATGTATTTAATCTGAATCTTCTCACTGAAATACTCTCATGAGTTCATATATATAATAAATTAGCTTCTTCCCAGATAAATTCATATTGTGTTATGAAAACATTAACATTGAAAAACTTCTTGGCACATATGCTCCTTTCAAGCAGGAATCATACACGCTGGAATTCTGAACACTGTCAGAAAATATTCAAGCAGCTAAATACACTATCCACTTTTAAGATCTGGTGATAACTTAAACAATTGTAACCATGGTCACCTCCAGACCACCACTTCTAAGATTTTTTTTTTTGCACTTTTTTTTTTTTTTGGTTGGTTTCTTTTACAGTATCTCCTTGAAACATGTGAACAATACACAAAAGCAGCACATACATATACCATTTTAAACCAAAGAAAAGCATGCAGCAATGCCTATTTCCTACATTACTCACTACTGATGGAATTTCAGCACCTCCAAGAAAACTTAAGTTTCTCTTGTCACCAGACAGTTAGCAAGGGTTTGCCAGGGAGATACATTCTAAATAAATGCAAGTAATCACTGTTTCCTTCTTAACCATCCAAAAGATTGCTACAGCAAGGAAATATCCTAATTCTTCAAAATGTTTCAGACTCCTGAGAATGTGGGATTTCTGGCCCCCCTCTCACCCTGGTAGAAGCACTATGGTACAATTAGAGTAGCTTTTTTTCTTTAACACCATAAAACATTACAGAACTGTTGTATGCTATACATAAAGTAAAACCATCATGGTACTTAATAACACCCCCCCTCAACTTAAATAAATTATATCAACTTGTATTTTATTTTAACTATGGGCTAAAACTGCTGTTAGTTTTGTGTTTGTTTGGGGTTTTTTTGAAGAGTTAAACAAATGAACCCAAGAGGACCAATTCAATTTCACTGAAGAAAAAACAACAGAATCAAGATGAAGAATATTTATTCAAGCAGTTGAAGTAAAAAGAAAAAAAGAGCAAACCATGACATTCTTGAGAAGCTGAACTTCCATACAGGAGGTTAGTGCACAAAGAGACTGATACTGTTTCACTCCTAGTGCATTAATTCCAATCAAGCTTCTCTACAATGCAAGTAGTCACAGTGACGAAGCCAAAATCAAGCCAAGTGCAACCAAGGAGGTACAATGCTTCAGTTTCTCTGTATCGCTAAAACACAGAACTAAAGTGATTATTATTCCCATCTTTTATGAAGGCTAATGGATGCACCTGATAAAGATGATACAAGAAAAAGATTCTCTGCACAACAACAGACTACAGCCATGAAGACCATGTCTTTTCCTAGCCCAGGAGAGCTACTGAGAAATAAGATGGAACAACTGCATTATTGTGAAGAAGAAAAAACAATTTAAAATAATTAACATGCAAGTAATAGGAAAAAAAGGCCAGGATGACAAGAAAAGATGTGGTGTAACACAAAGAGAGCCAGAGTAAAAGAAGATGGATGAGTATTAGTGTGCAAATACAGATGTCCAACAAATACTTTCTTCTCCTGTCTGCATACACAATATGTAAATCTGCCTCAAACGGATATGCCAGTGCAAAATTTCCAAGCATGAGCAGATGACAAAAAAGACTGAATTAGTCTTTCTACTAATGTCACTCTGGAGATCCTAGACATTTTTTTTTTTTTTTTTGAAAAAAAGCTCTCCCTTTTACGGTCACTTGTCACGTACATAAAGGATGCCAAGTGTTCTGAGGGAGCATTGATAAAGAGATTGAAAATACACTAGTGACACTGAAGTTCAGTAACCATGAACTATGTTACCATGAATCCTCCAAAAGCAGGGATATTTCAACTCTCAATAGCCTTACAAGTTTACAAAGATTTTTTTCTTCATTTTTATATTCATTACCAGCAGTACTACTACCTTTTGCCTTTAGGGATACTCCAGTATTGTGCTATCACAACTGCCCAGCCACAAAAACAATCTGAGAACTGACGGCTGAAAAATAACCTAGTCAAAAAGCCATCCTTAAGGAGCCTCCCATTCTTGTTCAGTGCCCAGCAATGCCACCTGCAGGCCAACACAGGTGAAAAAGTAACTGAAAGGCAGAAATGGGTGGCTGAAGACAGCAGTTCCAAGTGCCACCATACAGCTAATCATTATTTCTGTTGTGACAACTCAGTTCTACTTCGTATCATTTACAGAGTGACTAATAACATCATTAATAAAAGCTCCAACTTTAAACCTGTGAACACTTACTTAAAAATCATTGATTTTGCGTGACATTACTTCACAAGTCTGGCTTAAAATGCAACCACATACATTTGAATTGGCACAAATTTCTTGGCAATGGAAATTTCTAAGCCCTGCTACCTGTAACATAATATTGCACTCTAAAGTTTTATCCCACTACCATCTACAGATCACTAGAAACACAAGTGGGAGGACACAAAATGATAAACTGGGATAAGAAACTGTTTGTCTATGAAATTAACTATTTAAGTATTTTAAGTAACAATCACCCACACCATGAAAGACATGCCCTCCTTTTCAACAAATTTACTACAGCATTAAGATATTAGTATTAGAAATACTAGTTCTTACAAAAATGAACCCTCTGCTTGTCCACTTTTAAACTCTGCTTTAAATTATTTTCATTTCACATCATCTTCTCTCACAAACATAAAACCTAAGGAAGTCTACAAATAACACCCAGACAGGACACACATTCTGAAAGTTTCTCTCTAGGATGCTGTTTTCAAGTAAATTAGTTTGTTTACATTAAATGTGTATGGATATAGAATGTTTTAACTGGAATGCCCACACAGGAGCTTAAAACAAGGAACTCTACTTCAAAAATTAACTCAAACTGTTTTTCCAGAATGCTTTTATGTAGACAACACTACTTTATAAGATAAAAATCAGTCTGTTTAATCCCTGCACGAGAAACACAGTTGGAATTCTAACAATCCTGACTAATTCTCTGTAGGTATGTTCTGTTTTTCCTATAATTTCTACAAGTGAAGTTATGACATTTAATTGTTGCTAAAAGTTATTGCAAGAGTACTTTATGTATTTTTGACTCCTCAAATAAAACTGAAAAGCATCTGAAATCTTCTAATGCTCATGAAGTTATCACCTAGACATAGAAACACGTGTGTGATAGCACATACATAGACTTATTATTGACTATATTAATGTAAACACAGCTAGAGCAGCACAAACTCCTGACTGCTTATGTATATATTCCTGAGACAGGTATACTGTTGGTTTTAAAGAGTGTTCATTCAGCTACATAGTGCATTAACTGTCACTTATATGGAAGTATTTGAATTTAGAGAAGAGATCATTGGTGACTATAATGATTTGTACTTAATATACCAAGTGTTCTCACACTATTGAGGAATCACTGGAAGGACATATATTGCACATTAAGGCAAGCATAATTAAACCTTTTTCTCATCAGAAACACGGTTATGCGATTTCTTTGGAAGACAAACCAAGATTTTTCTAGCAAGCACTACTAAAGTACAAATTCTACCAAGTACCAAAACCAGCCATAAAACTGTGCAAGAATAAAGCACAGTTCCAAAACCAAATTAATTCCCTTAAAATGGTATACTGTACACAGGACTTCATAGCAATAAATAATTATCTTTTGTCTGTAAGATTGTACAGAGTTGATTCACAGGTAAGTAATTTTTTCACATTCTCTACTCCACCAGAAAAAGCAGAAAATAGAGGAAAAGGGGAAATTTGGACATTTGGTCAGAGGACTTTGAAATGTAAGAATAATAAAAAAACTCCATGTTATGACAGTCATATACCAAGCTTTTGAGAATTATTTTGAACATTAGACATAGCACTTTGTTCTGGTCAAAAATAACGCTTACTTCCATCTCATATACTGAATTCTTTTTGCATAAGAACTTCAAATTCTAAAATTACTGAGAGAAAATAGAGACCAAAATAATAAAAAACCAACCAACTGAACAGTAGATTAGATCTGGAATATTAGATACAGAAACATGCAACAGTCTAAGAGGCAAGTCAAAACATTAATTAGCATGGGCAAAGAAGGCTTAAGACCCAAATGATTCTTTGTCAACAGGCAACCAACATCAGAATATGGAAGGAGTTTATACAACAACTCCTCTTTTAGAATCACAGAAACACCAGGTTGGAAAAGACCCACCGGATCATCGAGTCCAACAATTACCATCGGTCACTAAGCCATGCCCCTCAGCACCTCATTCACTTATCTTTTAAACACCTCCAGGCAAGGTGACTCAATAACCTCCTGGGCAGCTCTTCCTACCCAATGACCCTTTCGGTGAAATTTTTTCCTGATGTCCAGCCTGAACCTTCCCTAGCAGAGCTTGAGGTCATTCCCCTTTGTCCTCTCCCCTGTCACTTAGGAGAAGAGGCCAGCTCCCTCTCCCCAACCTCTTTTCAGGTACTTGTAGAGAGCAATAAGGTCTACCCTCAGCCTCCTCTTCTTCAGGCTAAACAACCCCAGCTCTCTCAGTCATTCCTCATGAGGCCTGTTCTCCAGTTCCTTCACCAGCTTCGTGGCTCTTCTCTGGACTCGCTCCAGAGCCTCAACATCCTTCTTGTGGTGAGGGGCCCAGAAATGAACACAGGATTCAAGGAGCAGTCTCACCAGTGCTGAGTACAGAGGGAGAATCACCTCCCTGGATCTGCTGGTCACACCGTTTCTGATACAAGCCAGGATGCCATTGGCCTTCTTGGCCACCTGGGCACACTGATGGCTCATGTTCAGTCAGCTGTCAACCAACACCCCCAGGTCCTTCTCCTCCAGGCAGCTTTCTAGACAGACTTCTCCCAGTCTGTAGCTCTGCATAGGGTTGTTGTGCCCCAACTGCAGGACCCGGCATTTGGTCATGTTAAACCTCATGCCACTGGACTCTGCCCAGTGGTCCAGCCTGTTCAGATCCCTTTGCAGAGCCTCCCTACCCTCCAGCAGGTCCACACTTCCACTTAGTGTCATCCGCAAACTTGCTAAGAGTGCACTCGATGTTTTCATACAGATCATTGCACAGGGCTGGACCCAGCACTGCCCCCTGCAGGACCCCACTTGTAACTGGCCTCCAGCTGGATTTAACACCATTTTCCACCACTCTCTGGGCCCGGTCATCCAACCACTTTTCCACCCAGGAGCGTGTGCACCTGTTCAGGCCAGAGGGTGACAGTTTCCATAGCAGAATGCTGTGAGAAACTGTCAAAGGCTTTACTGAAGTCCAGGAGGACTACATCCATAGCCTTTCCCTCATCCAGTAGTCAAGTCACTTTGTCATAGTGCCCCATAACAAATCCTGAAGCAGTTTTCCAAGGGACCTTACAGCTAGAGAATAACAATTCTATGAGTCTGAATTCAGTACTCAAGCTTGCTCTGTTACCAGTGCTAGCAACAGCAAATTGCTAGTTTATATCAGATTTCTCAATACAGACAGATTACAAAGCTAATTTTACGATCTCATTCTAAGAGGTCAAAATGGTAAACACGTTTTCAGAAAAAAACCCCAGGGAACTGAAAGAAGGACTTTTTATGGAAGAGACATGCAAGACTGCCAATGAGACAAGACAAAGATGATATATGGCCAAAGGAAATGAAACAGAAGAGCTGACAGAAGTTAAAACCAAGTGGTATGAAACAAGACAACTAGGGAAGCCTGACAAAATACAATGAGATGTACTTCAGTCAGAAAAATGCAGAACAACAGCAAGAATGCTTCCAACTTTCACGTTTGTATGCGCAACAGGGCAGAAGTCTGTATTATAACTCCCCATTCCCTTTTAGTACCTTCCTGAAGGGCTGACTCTGGTGACTGCGTAACAGAGGGAGAAGATCGTGGCTGTGAAGAAAGGCTTGGAGCAGATGTCCTTACTGACGAGTTCACAGCAGAGGAAGCAGATGTTCCAGCCCCAGGCTTGGTAAACGGAACAGTCTGCTTCACAGAATGCACAGACTGTGAAGAATCAATGCCACCTGAAAACAACAGCAAAAAGCAGAAATATTTTCATAGACAATTACACAATGCAACCAATCACATTTGATTTCACAATAACTATAATACCAAACCAATAAAGTACTTCAAAGAGAGATGTCGGTCAAACAAGTATATATGAAAAAGTTGGCTATTTTAAATAAAATATCTATGTTAAAGCTCCATTAAAATGAACAAATTGTTCTGACAACTAAATAGCAAAAGAAAAGCAAGATGTAGTAAAATCACTATTATGCAGAAGCTAAATTTTTGATCCACCCCCACAACTCCATTCTTTCAGAGGTTCCTCTTCCCAGACAAGAATAAAGTCCATGTGGGATAGCTCGATCTCAATATTGCTCCCGAAAGCAGGAAATAGCTGTGCAGTAGACCAGTATTCTGCCTCCCCTACAAAGCCTGCATTTCACAATTTTTGTACTCAATTATTGGACTTATATTCCAAGCAACCTCTTTCAATCAGTCATTCATATTCTGCAGAACTTCTGATGTGTGTTAAACATCTGGACTGAATATAATCTGTTTAAGAGAGTCAGATAAGTTCTTTGAGACATTTAACACTGTCCACTTGAAATTCTTATCAGATGAGGACAATACAACTTAATTAAGTTAGCTTTTAAGATAAATGCTCTTTGTTTATAAATTGAAAAAAATTATCATACTATGATTCTTTCTAAAAAGCTGTCACACTAAACTGTTTAAAATAAGATAACGGTTTGATCAATATTACTCAGTAAACAAACATAGAAATTAAGCAACAACAAAATTCACCATTTGTATTTGTACTTATTTAAGATACAGAATCCACTAGAATATGCACAAGCAATATTAACTATGGGTCCTCTGCACATACAGCAGTGTAGTTCTTACAGTTCCTGACTTTTCCTTAAATAATAGAGTTGATATCCAAGATGACCTTAAGGAAAGTTGAAGCTTCCTTTAGATGGGGAAGAAGAACAGGCAACTTAAAAGATCCTTCTGTTTTTCTAATTTACCATCAAGATAAACAGTATGCATCTTTACCACTTTAATAGAACTTTTATTTATAATGCAGTTTTCAAATATAATGTTTTGCATATACTTGCTATAACCTCTGCTTCTACTTGGTTATGTCTTGTTGACTCCCCACCAAAGCATCATCTGCGGGTCAGCAGAAATGTGCTAGGGTAGCTACACAGCTCTCTCAAGCAAGATATATAAGACCACCAGAAGTTCTTTACAGCATTAGTGTGCTTACCCAGGTTCTGTAGCAGAGTATTGTTTATGGGGTTATAGTGTTTTCCACACTTCAATTCAATATAGTGATGCTTGCAGCATTAAGCACTGTTGTAGCGCACACTAAGTGCTGTAACACCACACGTTCAAAGCCAAAACTATTTTACATACACATTACCTGAAGTTGTAATACCCTTCCTACTAAGCACCATTATCTATTCCCAAACAAAATCCTTCAAAATTACATGGATCCTTTAAATGTATTGTAATAAAACATTTTTAAACTGAGTAGAAAACATATTTTTTTCTTGGTACAAAAATCCAGCCTACGAAATCACATATTGAACTTTATTTGGTGATGGTAATGTCTTCAAAAGCCATAAATAACTAAACCCAAAGTAAACATTTGAACAAATTTTATCTTTAAAAATACATTGTTGGTAACTACCATCACAAGAGGTAATCTATAGTTATGTAATTATGATATCAATGTTTTTTTGCCGCTAGACAGTGAAAAGATTGCACCCTGTCATCCAAGTACTCAGCAAGTCTATTTTAGCTCAAGATAAAGTTGGACAGAAAACCAGTTTAGAGTAAGTGTCCCATCAGCTTACCCAGGACAAGTCCAATCAGGTCATGCAACACATTATACCAACCAATGGCATGAGAAGCCAAGAGCTTTGTCAGGCTGCATTAAATGTAAGACTTAATCTCATTGACATTTGTACTTTCTGGTTTCCACCTCCCAGTACTCTAAACATTAATGTGCACTGAAGTTTTCTCTCACACTTTTCAACCACAAACATCTCTTGCTCCAAAAATGACCAAGTAGGTAACTTGGTTACAAAAGCCACAATAAAGGTCTATAGCTACAAGGCGTGTTACAGAAAAATTTGCAGAGCTGTACAAATTACCAGTGTAATTATTTTTCCTATACACTATCACTTACAAGATTTTATTTAATTTCCAACTTGATACCTACAGATAGTAGTTAAAAAGTGTATCACTACAGTATCTTCTCAAGCCTTCAGAAGAGATGCAAAAATTATCCCTTTTGAGTGGCCATAGCTATGATCTTGATTTCTTGCACCCTCCTCAACACAGAATGCAACTGCTGCAGAGAGATCTACCACCTCCCTGCAGATGAGTTTTCAACAGTATCATATCCTCTCAACCTCTTCTATCTTGGCTGCAGTATTTCCTCTTTCTCCAACCCCACCTATATTAGCAGGTTTTCAGGATTATAGTCTACATTCCTATGGAACTGGGGCAGCACAGACTTTAGATCCTAAATTGACATAAGGGGAAGTATGTGCATGAGATAAAGAAATTGAAGTGTCTCCTGCTCAAGCAGATGGCCTACAATTACAAGGCAGCAGACAAGGTCCAGGAAGCAAAGAACCCCATATCATATACCTGCAGAAGGAGTTCTCTACCACCTTCTCCTCAGGGAGGAGTCCAGTAAAAGCTGGGCATCCTGGCTGACATCCACACTGACTGGAAGGCACCAAGAAAAATCAGAGCACACTGATTTCAGCTGAAATAAGCTGGAAAAACATTAAGAAAAGCTACTGATTTAGAAAAAAAGAAAGCCTAAATAATACAAAGTGTGTTATTTACACAGCATAATACCATTTCTGGACAGATTTATACTAATATTGTTTTACTGAAATACAGAAATGAAAATCAGAAGAGTGCAGTTTTGCTAGACGAAACCAGTTTAAACCAGCACCAGAAAAACTTCAAATGAAATATTTCTACTCTACTTTTTTTATACTTCTAGAGTAAAGAAAATTATTTTCACCCATCTAAACAAGTCCACTTCCAGCAAAAGATATCTTTCACAATAGGTTTCAGTTGTCCTGGTAAAAGCTCAGGTAGTTTCACTGAAAATACCTCAGTGATTTCAGACAGTGACTGCCAAAGTTTGAGGAAAAGATTTTGTCGCAGTTCTGTATCCTCAGAATATGACATATAACAGCTCAGGGGTTTGATCTTAATAATCATTGCTCTGGGGGCTTTCCAAGACACTACATAAATTGCTTCATTTAAAAAATCTAATTTTAAGTCCAAGACTTAGAACTTTTCTAATTTGATTCAAAAATAATTTAAAAAATCACAAAACTTCCTTTTTCTAAAGGCTGCAATTAGAATACTGCATATAAAATGACTCCATCCAAGAACAGTAAGACTACACTGAGAACTTTAGAAAGCATATCAGTGTCCCAAAAAGTAAATCAATTTTGCCAGGACCAAACAATGACTTGCTAACTTTTATTAGTCAGGTGTTGTAGCAATTTTATTTTTAACACATTTTAGTCAAAGATTCTAGACTAAAAAATGTTGGCCATTATCGAAGGCAGCCTGTTTAGCCCCTGATTTCAAAATGTAAGTCTTTCAAATTTACTAAAAGAGCTTGGCTCTTCTTTCAGCCTAGCTACTGGTCGCTACCTTTACTTATTCTTTCACAGTCAGCAAATACAGAATCATTTGTGTGCAGAGGTTGAACCAGGATTCAGAGGGAGAGAAAAAAAGTTATTCTCCTGATAAATCAATTCCACAATCCAGTCCTGTGCAACAAAGCACAGGGTATGCTTATGTCAGCAGCTTTACAAGCTCAGAAGGAGTTTGCATGTGGTTTAAATAATTATATTTACAGTCCAACAAACAAATCAAGAACTGCAGTTACTCAAGAGTAACCAAAACAGTGGATCGGTGTTCATTTTCATAACTGTGAAGTGAGTCCTTATTACACAACACTACCACAGCAAGTTCTATTATCAGGTCTTCAAAATTCAAGTGTACCATTACTACTTTTTCTTCAGGCCATTTATTAACTCAATCACTCCCTTAAAAGGGGCGCTGAGTGGCTCAGAATTAAGACTACCCATTGCTCATATTGCTCTTCATTGTCTGGTCAAGCTTTACTGTTTCACCCTTAAAACAACTGTTCATTATAAAAATTACCATTATGAACAAATAATAGATTTTAATAAAATTAACAGGCATTTAAGTTACAAACTTCGGTAACTAAAACTAACTGTCTGAACAAACAAGTTTTCATGTGACTACTGCAAATCACATTATTCTGTTATGTATCCCTGTATTCTGTCACGTCCAGCTGTACATTCTGTGCTCAGAATCACTTTTTCTGGCCAGAGTTTGAAACTAGTCTCTGAAAGGATTTATTTCTATGCTCAATCCTGAAATGCCATTACCCTCTGAAGCTTTTTAAGGAGCTCCTCATTTTTCTTTTTGAAAGATTATTTTATCATTTTGAAATATTAAAGAAAATAACACAGAGCACCTCAAAGACAGAACTGAAATCTACTAATAGTCAAACTAATAAAACTGAGCTGAAGAATGACACTTTACAGTCTAGTCTTGGAAGGAGTGGGAGGGGAAATAACATTGAAAATAAATTCAACCTTAGTATGGACTGTATGAGCTCAATTTAAGCTTAGCTGCTTTTCCTAGGCAAAGCTTTATCATCATCAAAACCATGTTCTTTCCTAAATCCTTGCTTTTAAAAATCTCAGCTACAAGAACTTCAAAACACTTCCAATGCTAAATTATAATCTGAAATATCTAGCACGAAAAAGGAAACATTCTACAGTTCTTGAATATTATCTCATCAGTAGAAGAAAGTCCTTCACAGCTTACAAGTGAGAACTGTATTAAGTCAGGAAAAGTATCACTATAGAAAGAAAACAAGAAATATCTTGCATAATTCTTTTACTATCTCAGATAGAGTCCGACATCGAAGCATTCCCACATCTTTAATATCTTCCATTCTTCCTAACAGGAATTGCTTACCTCCCTATGAACTTGCTGTACTCAGTTTTCCTATGAAACAGAAGCTGTGGCTACTAGCAAGAACGGAACATACTTGCCCTCAACTGGCACCTCTGCAACTGAATTCTCTATAGTTACATCTATTCTAAACCCATGAAATTATTGCTTACAAAAATCAGCTAAACCCAACAAAACTGCTCTCTCATTTAAATGCTTATAAAAATATTAATTTAAAAAAAACCCCAACCAATTGCTTCCAAACTCATGTAGGCTTCCACTTTTTCTGAACTTTTCAAAGAAAAGAGTGCACGTATGATCCTTAGGTAAAGTTTAATGAATCAATTTTGATCATGAGTTAAAATATCTCCACATTCCAGAAAGGAAACAGGTATCTTTGTGATTAGCAGACATTTCAGAAATGGCACATTGCTTCAAAACTGCATGAAAAGACTCCCTTCAAGGTCACTTACATTAAGCCCCCACCCCGCCAAATTAAATGAATTCCCCAAACAGCATCTTCCTCTGTATTTCTCAACAGAAACATGTCAGTGATATGACTGGCTGCTATTATGAGAACTGTAGTAAACAAATGAGAAAAGCTTCAAGAATGAATAAAGACAGAATTCAAAATCACAACCCAGAATATCATATAGTGAACAAGTACAAACCAACCAAAGTACATGATTCCTGATGTTTCCTAGACACATCTGGAAGATCATCATCCTTAATGTATTACCATACCTCTATTTATTTGGTTTACTTCAGCAACTGATCCAGTTAGATTCCTGCTGTGGCTGTCTTGAATGGACTGAGCAGATGAAACAGCTGATGTCGAATTATATCCCGTGGGAACGTGCTGTTGAAGTGAATGAGGTACTGATGCACTCTGGCTAGAAAATGTAATTGTCTCTTTGAACTGTCCAACAGCAGGTAGGCTCTGAGAGGTAAATGCCTGCCCATACACACTGCCAGCAGCCACAGGAGGATAGGAAACATTGGGATACACGGCACTAGAAGCCACAGGCATGGTGTAGTGATCAGAATTAAGGGGAAATCCCTGAGATGCAACTGAAGAGCCAACAGAAGTGCTATAGTGATTAGCAAACGCTGAATATGACTGCTGAGCACTTGTATGCAAGTAAGACGCAGATGATATTGCTCCTTGAATAGGTCCTTCAGCCGACCCCACTGTATGGGGAGGAGTTTTGTACAGCTGCTGTGATTCATGTGGACTCAACACATTGGTTCCCACAGGAGGTGTCATAGTATTTTGTGCTGGTGTTGAATAGTAAGTAGGGTAGTAACTGGCTCTATACTCATTATCCAAATGTGAAGCAGCAGCTTTATTGGGCACTTGGGAATAGTGTCCTGAGGGCACACTATAGTTTGGAGGATGCGAGCCATAGCCAGCAGGGAAGTGCATCTGACCCTGCACAGGACCTGAAATAAAGAGGAAGAATCACATGTATTAAAGGTGCGCATACTAGTAGTGCCAATGAACTATGTACTTACTCTACTAACAAACAATAGGTTTCTTATAGTTTTCCATCACCCTTCCATTGGCAGAAAGAGAACAAACCATGTATAATGCACGTAGAAGACAATATTTGAAGTAATTTGCAAACACACACATAAGTAAGAGAAAAATTAATTGCTTCCATAATCGAAAGATGTTACCATGCCAACACTGTATGCCTCACATTGGTGCTTTGAAAATTTTGAAGAGTTTTTAGGAGGTTAACATTTAAACAGACAGTGAGCCACCGCAACACCAAAAATGTCTCAATACAACACTGTGCCTTAAAGAAACCAAGTAAATATTGAAAATGAAAAGCTGCAGTCAAACCAATCCATCAATACATAAAGATGCAGGTGCTGCTCTTCACAAGTCCTTTTTATGGTGACCAAGACATAGTGCTACAGAACAGGGGGGGCTGTGTACATTTCTTTTGTATTATAGCCTTACAAAAAACAAGATTTCTATGCAATTACAGAGTACCTGACAAGGCACTAAATTTATGTTTACTGCCTGATACTTACATCAGGTACAGCAGATGTTGATATCAGAGAAAATGACTCCTGCTGTCAACTGCAAATGGCTCTGCAACATCAGAGGTTAATTACATACAGGTCCAGCAAGGGTCCAACAAGTACTTGTTTGCTGCAGAACCAACATTAACTATTTCCAAATTTTTTTTTTCAATGCCAACTGATCAATCATAAATCTCAACGTTCTTCCTTACGGATTTTTTTTCTGAACTCTTTTTATTTGCTAGTGAACCCTAAATGCATTTCCTTGGATAATTTCCTTTCTTAAAATTATCACATGCCACGGCTTACATCCCGCTGATGACTATGTTGTTACTTCCCTGTCCTTCACTAATAAAAACACAAGCACAGCACTAGGCCACTCCAGAATTAAACAGCAGCTGTGTTACCAATGAATTTCCTCCCTTATATTTACAATGGTTACAAAATGTAACCATTATTAATGGTGCCCTGAAATTCTAAAAAGTAACTGTTCTCAAAGTAACAGAGAGGTGTTCTATGATTAAGCTGCAAGGCAATTTTAGTAACGAATTTGTTAATGGAACCTTGCAAGCAAGGAACATAGTGTCCAAAACTGCTTTCTGGTAAAATTGGAACATAGCGTCCCAAACTGCTTTCTGTCATTTTGTAATTGACAACCCAGAAAACTGAGAAGAAGAGAAAGGAGCTAAAAAAAATAATTAACAATACTAACTTAAGACTACTGGGTCGGAAAGACAGAAAATTTTGGGAGAAAGCGTAAAGAAATTAACCCCTGCCCATCTATCCTCAGATTTGAGTTGATAACCATTCTCCTTAGTCACCATTTTCTTGAAAAAAGTGGGAGTTGCTTCATAAAGGTCTGTAGTCTATTATCCTTTAAAGGAAAAATACTTTGAGTTATCAAGTCATTAATATCTACGTGAACTTCTGGCCTACTTTTTTAAAAGCCTGAAAGAGCAAACTCAAAAATACATTAGTAACTTATGTCTGTCAAGGTTTATTGCTTTAGGAAGTTATGTCACTTAAAACGTTTGTGCATTCCTTCTACTAAAATGCGTGGAATAACCTAACTAATAGGTGTAATCTAGACACTGACTTAAGAGCACTGGACTTTGTAAGTAGAAGGTTGCATATCAAATAATCTACTGCAAAGTCTTCCAGTACCTGGCTCTGATTTAAAAACACACACCATAATGAAGACAGATTACATTGCCAATACAAGATACCAGTTTCTACATTACAGAATGCCCAAGCTATCTTTATTCCCATTTTTAAGTAGAAGCATCTATAAGTTCAAAATTATACACGAGCACACGAGCATAAATTTTATTATGACTTCAACCAAGAGACACACTGGACATTTGAAGAACAATATTTTTCATTTCAAACTCCTGGTCCTTTAAAAGCAAGGTTTGCGATTACAGATGAAAGATTATTTTCATTAACTGGAGTGAGCTTTTAGTCCATTTGATTATAAAGAACGTGAGCAGAAAGTAATTTTTATACAGCAATTAGTAGCTGAAGCTACTAATTGGACAATTAGATAATTGGACAATTTTCAATGCTACAAATTTGGGTACATCTTCAATGTCATTTTGAAATCTGGTTAACTGCACCATATGTCCTGATGTCTCAGGTGCTCTACCTTTCTCCCAAAACACCTGACAAATCTCTCAAAAAAGAACCCCAAACCAAACCCCAATACTCTATGAGAGGAGTTGGAAACCTTAACTGCACAGAGAAGGTTTACAGTTAAAACAATATCTTTATAACAAAGTAGTTAACCTCTCCTTCTACACACAAATTAATACTTTATAATGTTATAACGTATAACTACAGAGACATTAACGGGTGAACCCCAAAAGCTTAATCATGTTTTAATGGGGGGAAGCCACCACCACACTCCCAAAACCAGCACTATGGCTATACCACTATGTGAATTAGTAAAGCTCTACTTGTTGTGTTTGTTTGATGTTTTATGTCCTTGTATTTTCTCACGTGAATAATTGAGCCAGCTGCCATGTATCCTACCTATATATGGTCTATGTAACCTGTAACACCAACTTTCCTTCTAGCCAAAAGCACCTGTTAGTTTTCTGTAATTCATAACATCCTTTTTACCCCTCCAAAGAAGACTCACCACAGCTCCCATACATATCCCTTAGAGGATGGGCTGGGGATAGCACTCCTCAGCCTCCTGAAGCTCTGCCTGCCCTCAACTGCCAGCACACAAGCCAGCAAAATCAAGCCACTCAGTCCTAGAAATAACGTCTGGCTCCTTCTTTCACCCAACTTACCATTTTTACAAAATATTCAGGGATGTCATATCTTTCAGTACTCTATTCTCTTTACCAAGTTCAATGAGACTCTCTAGAAGATCAGAAGTCTGAGGTGGGATGGAAAACAAGGCTAAGCAATGTCACAATGAAAATTAAAGTGCCAAAATGCTAGTAGTATACCAATGGTAATCTTACAAACCAGTTTCAGAAAACACTAGCCAAAATCTTCTGGAGAATCATGGGGATTCAATGCAGTTAATCCTCTCAGGGTTAAATTTCAATACATGAAATCATTAGCACTGAAGTCTTCCACTGCTGCTTGAAAAATACATAACTTCTTAGTGCTTATTTAACAAGCAATATTTTATTATGCTGAAACTAGGAAACAGGTCCTTTTCCATTTAGATACAAAGTCACCTGTAAGACTACTAGAATAAAAGCTTCTTAAACCTGCAACACCTCATTGACAAGAAATGCATTTTAAAGTCCTAGACTTTAAACCCCCCAAAGGGGTTTTTTTTTTGCTTTATTTTTTAACACTTTATTTCAGTATAAGATCAAACTGCAAGCACTGTAAGAGGAAAGACAAAAAAAACCAAATACAAACAAAACTTATTTTTTTAAAAAGAGGCTTTACGTTAAACTACAACTGAAGTCTCCAAAGGTCTCAAGTGGGCTTGGTCACTAGACCAGGCAAAATTCATTAAAAAAGGCAAACATCCTTTTTAGTATCACTGTATGTGCTTTCTGCGAGAGGGAAAAAAAAAAGAAGAAGAAAAAAAAAAAAAGCCCCTCTTCCATCAGATCCCAGAAACTTTGAAGTTTTATCCAAAAAGTCCACATTTTATGAAATTAAAACAGAGCACTCTAAACATCTGAAAGGATGCACTGCAGTGTCTTATATGTGAATTCCACTACATTTATGTAAAATTAAGTAAAAAGCAATGACAACTTTCTTTGTGAATTTAGTCACACAAAATGGAAATTTCCAGTACAGTATTTTTCAGTTATTATTTTCCTCTACTCCCATTCTTACTACAATTTTAAAAAACCAGAAGCCTCAAATCCTGTCTTACAACTTCAGAACTTAAAATTTCAATACCAGTACTTAAAGAGAACATACAAACTAACCCAAAAATTCTCAAATGCTACTGCTAACTGACAAACTAAGACAAAATCATCAAATGCACATCATTAAAGTGCCTTAGGGAACATGGAAGACAATGTTCACACAACAGGGTATGCATTTCTCAAAATTAAAAAGAAAGTATTTTTCAGAAAATAAATGGCAAACTACAAGGTTTTAAACAAGCTGATTTTAATTATATTAGCAGCACCTTGGAGTTAATTAAAATAAAAAATAGTAAAGATTTTAAATTACTCTTTCATTCAGCTAAATCACAGGGAAAACATATAACATCTGTTTCTGTATGTTTCTGTGATGGTATGTTTCTGTTTCCACGGTTATGGATGCTGTAGTAGCTGGCTCCTGATAACAAAACTTCTTAAAAATTTTTATTAAAAACCATCCAATTAGCATTTTCTGAATAATTTTGAAAAAACTCAGTATTACAGTATTTAAGTTGGAAGAACACATCTAAAGCATTAGTATTTCCCTAAAATCTACCATTTTATTACCTTCTTTTTATTCACTTTAATGACTTTTGCATTATCTGTAAACTCACTCAAAACCTACTTGATAGGCATGTAAGTGCTTTATCACCTGACTACATCCTTTAGACATGAAAAATACTCACGAAGAAATAATTTTGTCAGTTGTTAACCCACATACCGATCTGTGCAGAGGAAAACCATGTGCACGAAATAGCCCAACTACAGAGTAAAGGGTTTAACAACAGGAGAAATCTCTAAGCAAGAAAGAGGCCAGATTTGACACCAAATCATCATTAGGTGGGGACGAACCACGAAGGCATTCCAAAAAGTTAATGAGAGGTATTTATAAAGAACTGATTTTATAACACACCAGTGCAGGAACTGAATGTTAGTAGTACAGTTGCTCTCAATACCTCTCCATCTGAGAAGCAGGCCAGCATTTCCTGACGTTCAACTACTTTATGTTTACTTGCCATCAACCCATATTTCACTAGTCTGACCTTGTTTATTCAACTCAAAGCCTCATCTCTAGCTGCATGCACGCACACCTACTCACGCACTACTCTTCAGTCCGTGAGCACTTACGAAGTCAGTAAGCGTTCTTGCTTGCAGCGCGTAGGTTTTAGCCCAGCTCTACTCACGCACGACTGCCAGAGCCAAGGCCTGGAGGTGCCTCAGCCTACAGAGCTTTCCCCAGAGGCCACAAAACTGGCTTTAAATTGAAGGAGGAGGGGATTTAGATTCGAAATTAGGAGGAAACTCTTTTCGATGAGAGTGGCAAGGCACTGGCACAGGCTGCTCAGGGGAGTTATGGATGCGCCCTCCCTGCTGGTATTCAGGGCCAGGCTGGATGGGGCCTTGGGCAGCCTGGTCCGGTGGGACGTGTGTCTGCCCATGGCAGGGGGGTGGAACGGGATGTGCTTTAGGATCCCTTGCAACACAAACTCAACGATTTGGTTGAGATTTAAGGAAGAAATTCTTCCCCTTGAGAGCGGCGAGGTGCTGGCACAGGTTGCCCGGGGAAGCTGTGGCTGCCCCATCCCTGGAGATGTTGAAGGCCAGACTGGATGGGGCCTTGGGCAGCCTGGGCTGGTGGGAGGTGTCCCTGCCCATGGCAGGGGGTGGGACTGGATGGGCTTTAAGGTCCTTTCCAACCCAAAGCATCCCGATTCCAAAGCAGGCGCCACGGCACCCAGCCCACCCAGCCCTGCCACAGGAGGAGGCGGCGGCTTCCCCTCCCTCGCTCCTTTTCCCAAGGCCGGCAAGAGGCTGCGCCTTCTCCCACCTCTCAACTCTCCCCTCTCCCCGCACGCAGCGCCGGGCTGCGCGGGCCCGGTCCCGTCCGCTCCCCGCCGCTCACCGTTCTGGTAGCGAGGCGCGGCCTCCCGGGGGGCGGCGGCAGGCCGAGGCGGCAGCCCGGCGGGCGCGGACATGGCGCCGGGACTGCGAGCGGCTCCTCCTCCTCCTCCGGGGCCGCCGGGGCGGAGGGGGGTGAGGGAGCCGCCCCGCCGGGCGCGAGGGGCAGAGCCGCGCAGGCGGCCAGAGCGCCGCGCCCAGCACGCAGCGCCCCCTGGCGGCGGGTTCCCGAAGCCTTATGCGTGTTTTGTTTCCTTCCAGGGTCTGATTTTGGTGTCATCGTGAACTTCACAACGGTCAAAATTGCTGATTCGGAGCCGGCTCCGGCTCTGCCTGACCTTGCCTTTAAGACCGAAAGAAACGCTGCACACAGAGAGGATTGCAGGGGAAGAGATACCAGTTCAGCACAGATCAAACTGGACACAGGATGTTATCATCTCCAAAGACTGGACACTGTCTGGGAAAGCAGTGAAAGAAAACACGCTGTCAGAGGGACATTCTGTCTAACTTTCATAGAACACAATTACTTAGATGAAACTTAACTCTAGCTTAAATCAAAATGTTCTGATTTTGTAACAGTAACTACTTCTTGTATCACTATGGCAGGGAGAAGGGAGGGACCCAGGGAGGGGGCCCACCCTCAGTCTGTGTCTAAACCTGCTGGATGTGGGCTGGCTGGCTGGGGTGGTGTGGTGGGAATAGAAACGTAGCATCATAAAATCATGGAATGGTTTTAGTTGGAAAGGAGTGTAAAGCCCATCCCGTTCCACTCCCCTGCTATGGGCAGCAACACCTCCCACTGGACCAGACTGCCAAAGGCCACGTCCAACCTGTCCTTGGACAACTTCAGGGATGGGACAGCCACGACTTCTCCTCTGGGCAACGCATGCCAGTGTCTCACCACTCTCATCATGAGATCACTGCATCCCCATCCCGACCACAGGGCACAGACATGTATGTATCCAGCGTGGCCAGCAGGATGAACGAAGAGATTGTGACCCTGTAGTCAGTGCTGGTGAGGTTGCTCCTCAAATACTGTGTTGAGTTTTGGGCCCCTTGCTACAAGGACATTGAGGTTCTGGACCACATCCAGAGAAGAGCAACGGAGCTCGCGAAGAGGCTGGAGAACAAGTCTTACGGGGAGTGGTTGAGGGAATTGAGTTTAGCCTGGAGAAAAGGAGGCTGAGGGGAGACCTTATTGCTCTCTATAAGTCCCTGAAAGGAGGTTGCAGAGAAGTGGATGTTTGTCTCTTCTCCCAAGTGACAGACAACAGGATGAGAGGAAGTAACTTCATGTTATGCCATGGGAGGTTCAGACTGGACACCTAAAGGCTTATTGGGCACTGGAACAGGGTGCCAGTGGAGGTGGTTGAGTCACTATCCCTGGAGATACTCATAAGATAAGTAGAGGAAGTGCTTAGGGATATGGTTTAGTAGTGGACAGGTACAGTTTGGCTTGAGATCTCAAAAGTCTTTTCCAACCAAATGATTCTATGAGTCTATACATATACCTCCCATCACTTTGCCCATTTGAGGCTTTTCTGTCTGACTAGATAATATAAGCTTTCTGTACCTGAGGACTTACGTACTCTGGAGCACATACAGGTACTGTGTATGCTCTGCACAGTGAAAAAAGAACTTGCAAGGTGAGGTGAGGTGAAGTGACAACTTTCCCTCTGTAATTATTCCATTTATAGACAGAAAAGCCTCAGTGAGGCAAGGTGAACTGAGGCAAAGCTTTTCTTTCTGTGTTAGGACTGCACACTGTGTATTCTCTATAATGTGTATACTATCTCTATAGACAGAAAGGCCTTGTCAGGGAAAAGCAAGGTGAGATAAGGCAAGGCTTTTCAGTCTTTGTACAGAATGTACACTTTATATTCTCTAAACAGCGAATAAATTGGTGAGTCTCCTCTGCTGGCTACCATTGGCAAATGATCTCCATTCCATTTAGCACTTCCTGCAGTCAATCACACACTAAACCATATTAATTTTGACTGTTTGTCTGTCTCTACCACCTGTCTGCCATCTGCAGCTCCCCTAGACTCTACTCAAGACTGAATTCATTGCTCAAAATTTTTTTTATTCATTATGTACAGAAGTACAGAGCACATTAACATATCCTTATAATTGAATTGTCAAGACCACGTCCAACAACACTGAGTCACTTTAACTTTTTATATATATTTGCTCAGTTCCTTCCCTGTTCATATGCTTTTTTTCCTACTGGCTATCATGCATGTCTGTCATTAAATACTACAATATTATTTTAATTTCTCTACTTCTATCCTAAGCATATGGTTGAGCTCTGGCTGTTACTGTTATTTGTTCAAAACGTGCAAGGCATCTTTAAATATCAGAGAAACTGACTGTAGTTAAAGTTTCTTGGCCTTCATAACCTATTAAATCACACAAAGGTGTCTCGCACAGACATCCATTAGTCTTTCAATAGACTGTAGTTCCATATCCAAAATAAATAGTTTCTTCACTATGTCCTAATATGCAAGGGTAGGTAGTGGGCTCAAAATGCAGCAAAGTTCAGGTGAGTTATTAAGAAAAAACATTACCTTAAGATGCTAAAGGACTAAGTGACGTGGCAATCGTGTGACATTGCCGTAATTAATAGGGGTTAACATCAAAATTCTTAACAGGAGTTATACAAGCATGTTGAAAGTCAGATTGCCATCCAGCTTTGGTGCAAGTGATCACTTCTACCAAAGTCCCTCCCAGGGCTACATTGTTGTGGCAGATTCAGCAAATTCCACTCTTAAAACTGTTCTTCCTCCTTTGAAATCCATTGCCACCCCACACAAAATACCGGGGTGAAACGAATGCATGACAGCAGAATAATTCAGAAATATGGACAGCCAATTGGTTTGCCTTTTCATTTTCAATGGCATTTTAGAAGGTGTGCGACTACTTCCTCATACTATGACTGTCTTTTGTCACAGCATGAAATGTGTGAATATGTGTTTTGACAAAACATTTCCATTTCCGAAGTCTTTCTGTCTAACTGCTTATACCGTGAGATCATAATATAGCCTACATCACGGTCTGTGAAAATTACAGATAAGTTTAAGATCAAAACCAAGGGGATATATATCATGCTAAAAGCAAGAAAAGGCAACTGGGAATTTCCCCACTATCTTTAATGCTTTTACAAAACCTTTTACACAGCTCCATTAATTATTTTCTACAAACAACAATTGCACCGTGGTTAAACCCATTCATCCCTAGGAAATCCAGATGTGCTGGCAGCTAAAACACAAGCCCCTGATGGAAATCCAATGTAAAATCAAATCTATTAATTTTGTTTCCATTACTTACAATCTATCTGAATGCATTAGCAAGAATAAGTATTATTGTTTGCTGGTTATGCTATCATTAATGAATAACATGTGAGCTAGGTTACCTTGGCCATAGCTTCCACTTCCTCTAGCAACAAGCTTACAGGAGCAACAAATTCTTCTGCCAGTTGGTGAGGCTTAATTGTTAATTGACTTACTTCACCGCAGGAAGTTTTTGCAAGGACACAAAAAGATCCTTCTATCATTTGTGTCTAGGGGTGCAAAACATGAAAGTGATAGTTGCTGGATGTAGCTAAATTTATACTTAAATTGATACTCCTGGCTGGCAATTATGCCTGATAAACCCCATGAGTACGTTGCATAAGTAAACATATGCATCTATATCTAGACTTGTAATATTCTTGGGTCATTTCATCAGCTGCAAACTTCTACCTACGGCATTAGTACTTACAAATCACCAGGAGAGCTATGATTAAGGAGGAGTCTCAGCTATATCCAGAGATCAAAATATTTTCATGAAATTGTGTTTGGAGGGAAACTAGCCACAAGCTTACATGTGACGTTAGAGGATAGCTAAACAAAAGCAAGGGAGTCTAGGGAATTTTTGTAGCTGCTCTGCCACATCCCAGCTGTAGAAGTATAGCAAACTTCTGTTGTGATCCAAACAGGCTGAGCTTAAGCTTTTCAGTTTTCAGCTATTAAAGTTTTATGTTTTCCCGGTAATTTTTAGAAGACCTGTAAAACTAATAAACCCCTGAATGATCTATTACCCCCTAGCAGTTTCATACTTTATAGGTTTTCCATTAAGATGGAATAATGACTCATCTGAACCACCGGAGCTCCCTCCTTCCTGTGGCTCCAGATGTGCCATTTGCCCCAAAAGCAAAGCTTGCTCTTACTTGTAGAATAGAAATGTGATACAAATGTGGGAATCTGTGTCCAGAAATATTTTCTCAGTTTTTTTGGATGTCTGCATCACTGGTCGCCATAGTATCTTCACATGGGCAGCCAGAAACCTGTAGACCCGAACTGAAAGACACAGTTCCTCCTCTGCATTATACAACTGTGCAGTCTTCACTGTTTATGTACACCATAGGTCCTGAGGAGCTCAGTCACAAGATAATACCCTCAGCTTCATAGGATTTATCATGTGAACAGTGGCAATGAGATAGACTCACGTGAAATGTAGATCAAGCCATCCAAAACTAAAATAGAAGATAATTAAACCATTGGAGCACAATTAAAACCTAAAAATACCATGCTGTGGATTAGCAGCTTAATGCCTTGAGGTCTGTGCAATAATACTTCCAAAACTCTGGTTTTCTCTTTATATTTGAAACAACATAAGTAGCTGAAATTGCCTCTTTCCTTATGTAAAGGGACTGCTACCCTCTGAAACTAATTGAAAAATTCCTCTCACAAAATGTTTTGGCAATATTTTAGAGACTTGTCACGTCAATTAAATGTTATGAACTCTGTCTGACCAGGGCCAGATTCTGAACTGACTGCCTCGTCCTTCTCAGTGGGACTGATTCTGGAGGAGACACATGAACCTCTGTGCTGGTAAGAAAAACATTACTCAAAGATGTCACATGAAGTGATATATTCTCCCTTTACAACTGTATAGCAGTTGTTCCCCATCAGGTGCTACTTATTTAAGTTAGATGTTTTTCATGAGTAGTAGTGCATTGTTTTCAGCTGAGGGAATTTGGAGAGTACTTTTCATTAGACAGAAGAATAAATAAATCTAATGAATAGAAAACTTCCAGTTTGATTCATATAATATACAATACATAAGAAAACCCCCAAAAGTAATTCTGTTTAATTTCCAAGCACAAGGTAAGTAGTAGCATTCATGAAGAAATATATGTTTATTTAAAATCTTTTCAGACATGTAAGCCTTCCATCTAAAAATCCCTTTGTTTTTATAGTTTTTTTTTGATAGCCTTAGCAGTCTCAGTCTTACTTTGAACTTGTTTAACTTTGGATTTTTACATATCTGTAAGTTGTTTCCCAGCAGTCATCTCCTAATTTAATTCATTCTTCATAGTGAGTGAAACTCGCCTTTTATTTTTCAGGACTGACTTCCATTGAAACGAAGGATGGAGCTGTAATTTCAAGTTAACCTGAATAGAAAGCTGTGGAGCAGGAAGCTAAACCTCTGTTTAGCATTGCTTTTGCTAGGACTGTAACAGTTCCTATTCCACAACATAAATCTCAAAAATAACACTAACAGTCAGTGATTTTCTTCCATTAATAAAGTGCCTACATCTAAATATTTCTCTCACATAGAATGTAAATTTTCCTGTACAAAGATGAACTTAGTTTTGTTGTGATGTTTTTGCTTTAAAAAGAAGGGGATTTAGGTTTCTGTCATCTTATCTTTTAAGATCAGTTTGTGCTGTGTGGTTTCACAGAAACAGTGCAGATGCAGAGCACACCTACCAGGACAAAGGAGCATTTTGTTTACAAAAGAACAAGTAGCGCAATATGTAGCATTATCTTATGAGGTGAACTATGTTTCAGGAGGTGTTTGCCATGACTCGGGACAAATAGGCATTGTTATTTCTTAGCCCATAATGAGAGGAATCTGTTTTGGTTTTGGTTTTGTTTTTTTTTTTTTTTTGGGTTTTTTTTCCCTCCCTTCTTCTTTAACCTTTACCTAATTGCTTTCATCATAACTGAGATCACAGTTTGGGGGCAGTTCCAGAAGTAGATGAACGTTTGCTGACAAATTATTTACTACCTGCAAAGAAAGCAGCTCTGACTTGACACTATTTAGAAATGTGGTTGAATATTTTCAACTTAAAAAGTACCTTCCTTAGCGTTTTTGATTCCTGTAGGATGCTAAACAAGGGAAAGCGATGAAAGCACTGGTAGCACCTGAAATGCAACTAAAGGATTCATATTGGGTTCAGCTCCTATCACCCTACTTTTTCTATTTGATGTCAGGAAACCTTTTGTTTTCATGTCAGGCTGACCCAAAGGATCTGTTTATTTATTTTCATTTTGGCCAGAGGATCAAACCAGCCTTTTTCTTTTATTCTTTTATTCTTTTATTCTTTTATTCTTTTATTCTTTTTTGTTTTTAAACCAGTCTCTTGCTTCAGAAACATATGCCTAAAGTTAAGCATGTGTTTAAGTGCCTTCTAGACTAAGGGTGTTAAGCATCTGAGTGTGTACCTGTGTAGTTTCTGAGGACAAAATATTGCTAGAAAAAATCAACTGGACAGACCCCTTTTCCCCAGTTTGCTTGTTTCTAGGAATGGGGATTACATTTATAGGAGACAAATTAACCTGATGTTATCTGAGTTCTCTGAAAATGGGAGCAGTCACATGTTCACCCCAGAGAATCTGGAGCTGTTTAGGAAGCAGCAAATACCAGTATGCAACAGCGTTTTTTCTTTCCAGCTATTTTTTTTCCAGCTCTAGGCTAGACTTGAACAGGCCAGTTGGGGTTAAACTTAGCCTTCTTGTTCAAAATTTCATGCTGTTAACTTCCTATAGCTGTGATGACTTCTGTTGCTCTTGTTGCACAGTGTTTGCTTTTAATACACTGGGGTTGTGTCACAGGACCAAAACCTTTATGTTCATCCAGGGTGGAGAAAGCAGAGAAACGAGGGACCGCTTTTCCTATCTCCTTGGAGACCTGGGAGCAGCTGAGAAACCTGTGCTTAAATATTTTATTTTACTGTTCTCCAAGTAAATGCATTCATGAAGAGAGCTGGTTGAGCACAGGGGAGACCATAAATAAATTGCCTCCTGAGGATAGCAGCAGGCATTCACATTTCCTAGCTGCAGGAACCGTAACCAAGAAGCACTCTGCTAACTTTGGACATTAATCTATCCCCAGGATTCACATTTTATGCACTGAGGTCATTAGTTCTTAAGGATTTCAATTAGAAAAAGCACTGATTTTTAACAGATGCCAAGGAATTATATTAAATTTAAACCAAAATCATTATTTTTTTAAATTGGTAATTTATTTTAAGAATTTGAAAAAATAATGTGGGATTTGTTGATTTCTCTTTCCCATTAGCAGATAGCATGTTAGAAGCACTGTACAATATGGCAATATTACTGGCAATCAAATAACAAGAGAATAAGTAGGATGTCCCATATTCAGAATAAAATTTGAACTGAAGCAACATTGCTGGTGATACTGGTTTTTAATAGTATATGGAGGCTTTTACTTGCTTAGTTTGACAAGTTGCACAACAGTTCAGAGAAAGCTGATTGCTCTGTAGTCTCTACAGCAGCTTCCTCCCATTTCATGTCCTGTGGAGATAACTTCGCTCCCTTTGTGCTGCAATAATTTCTCTGGGCTTTGACGAAAAAGAATAGAATCAGTTTAGATTGAGATGGGATTTTCCTACATGGAAGAAGGCAATATAGGTTAACAAAGGAGTTTGCACGGAGTCAGGCAGAGATGACAAACACAAGTGCTGTGGACCCTGGGCTTCAAGGTCACATCCGTGCTTAGCACATTTCCAATTCTTACTGCAAACTGAAGAGGCATACAGTTATTTTCAGGTCTTTTTTTTTTTATTATTTTACCTGTTACAAAGCACAAACATCCCATCCTCTTGATTCTCTAGTTCTTCAAGTGTAGTTAATCTTTCTGGGGGGAATGAAAATAGTATTTTCCCTGCCTTTTCTTCTTTGCAGTGGAAACAGTCTACATCCCCTCCTCTCCCTCAAATACTGTTCCTCAGCTAAACCTTTCTATATTAATCCAGCAAAAAGAGAAACATTTACATGTAAATGGTGAATTATTTGAGGTTCACATATTTGACTCTTATTTTCTGGTGAATGACTTTAAGCTCTGTTATTTTCCCTGGCTGTGAGTCCCTTGATAGAGGGCCTGTGTCTCCCTATGGGTGTTGTAAATGTCAATCACACACAGAGTGCTCAATAAATAAATAATGCTTGTTTTGTTACTGCTCTGTGATGTTTCTCTGGCCAGAGAAATTACTATGGAGCACAGATCAAAATACGTATAAAACAATATAAGAAGTACTCTTATGTATCTAAGCAGAGAATAGGAAGCTGTGTAAGAGTGCTCTCCTGCACAAGTTTGATGCTACTTCTTTCTTTGGTTTTTTTTTTTTTTTTTTTTTTTTTTTTTTATCACTGGAGACAGTACTTGATCGGTTTTAACATTCTTCTTCAGGCTTCAGAAAAAAACAACACTGAAGCTCTGAACAGCTGCAGGTAACACAAGTATGGATATAATGACCAGGATTAGGAATGAACAGTAGGCAAAGTTCCCGTCCAAATAATGGACTTGACTTGGTTCAGAAAAGTCCCAAAACATGTGCCTGACATTTAACCTTGACTTCAAGAGGAGTTAAGCATGTTTTAAAGCTGCCCTGAATAGTGACTTTCTTTTGAATATGGGCTTTTTTTTTTTTTTTTTTTTTTTTTTTGTGCTGTGCCTAGCAGTGGCAGTGGCCAAAGGGAATGCAGTGGTTACATTCATCTTGTGAGTGCTGAAAACCCTGTACTTGGTTCAGCACTTGCTGATGAACCCAGCTCCAGGCTGCTAGCTACAGATTATTGATGAAATATTAACATTGTCTACAACCTCTCAGCTGCATTTGGAGTACTGAAATCTTATGCAACTCTCTAACCTTTTCATAGAAAGTACTGAAGAATTACCCTAATCCTTTTTGAACTGTTGCCTGTCTGGAACCTATCCACAATATTTCTATAACTTCATGCAATTGCTTTTCTTTTTCCAGATAAAGCAGGGAATAAATTCTTCATTATGAACTGCTTAGAAAGTTAGTAGACGTCTTTTTCATTTTAGCTGATAAAAGTCAGGCATTTGGCAGTGATATGCTGGTACACATTAGTGCAAAAAAATAATTAGCTGGGGAGGGACTGTTTACAAAGGCTTGCAGTGGTAAAACTCAGAGCAATGGGAATAAACTGGAGAGGGACAGATTTAGATGAGATGTAATGAAAAATTTCTTCATTATGAGAGTGATGAGACACTGTCACAGGTTACCCAGGGAAGCTGTGGCTGCCCATCCCTGGAGGTGTTCAAGGCTAGCTTGGATGGGGCCTTGGGCAACCTGGTCTGGTGGGACGTGTCTGGGTCTATGGCAGGTGGTTGGAACTTGATGATCTTCAAGTTTCCTTCCAACCCTAACTATTCTATGATTCTATGAAAATTAGACCTGATATCTGATTTGAGCCTTGGAGAAATTCTTCTCACAAAGGCCCCTGGGACAAGGCCATTCAGCAAAGCTCACCCTGCCTTTCTGGGCAGCTGGTTGGGAGGGATTGTGATCCTCACGTACTGAATTCTCTGTCACTCAGGGGCCAACCCTCACTTTAACAAAGATAAATACTGCCGTGCCACATAGTACCAATACCTAATCCTAGCTGATTCCTTTTGCTGCACAAGCACATGGAAATGAAGTAAACCGATGGGAAACAAAAATTCCTCTCGTGGCTGCCTGTCCCACTGAGCAGAGGGAGCCAGGCCACTAGAGGATGCTGCTGTACGCGGAATGCACCCAGAGCCAAAAAAGACGGAAAGAACGGAAGAAATACTTAAAACCAGGCTGTGCTACAGCGCTTTCCCCTCCCTACATTTTTTTAGGAGTGTTAAAGGGGAAATTTGACACAGAAGTATGTACGAGATTGCTGTGTTGAGTGAAATAGTGACTCACAGTTTGGAGTAATTTTGGAGGACTACTTCAGCACTTAATAAATGGAATTGCCTTTTAATTTGATATAAATTACTAACCCAGGAATTTACTTCTCTGATCTAGAATATTGACTACTGGGATATGGATAACAAAAAGATCTGTGTTTCTCTAAGTGGAAGGCTTTAACCTGCTCGATAACATGACTTAAACATATATTTTAAAAAAAAACAAACCAAAAAACTTCCAGAATAAAATGAGGTTAAAATTCAGAGACATAATAAACAGAGAAAATAAAAATGTGCCTGGGAGATTTTCTACATGTAGGCAGAAACCTAATAAGTTTAATGGTGATTCCAGCTTGAAACTTAGGTGCTGGAAAAGCTCTAGCTGGAGGTATGTTGAAGGACTTCTGAAAATATGACAATTTACTGAAAAGTCCTTTTACATATTTGCGTTTGCTTGTCGCTGTAGCAAAACTCCAGCTGCTGTATAGCTTTATCAGCCTCTGCAGTGACTGGGGATGCTTGCATTCATTTGCCATTAAATAGTATTGTCTTCTGCTAGCTTATGATGATTGCTACCATAAAACGAAGAATGTGAAAATTAGTAAAACAGTGTCAAATTTGTATTGTCCTTCGACAACATAAATGGCTATTCATCGACAGGGATCCTACTTATCACTAGTGATCTTTTCTCTGTGCCTTTCTTGACCTGTTCACTCAGCTCTGGGAATTTTTGTGAAGGCTTTATTGTTTTCTTTAGTTTTGCTCAGGGCTGTTTGAGGGGTGGGTGGGAGAAGGGATACTTTTTAGAAGTATTTTGGGCATATTAGTTGCTGCAGTTCTCTTGCCCCCATTTTATAGAGTAAGGCTAATGTCTTCATACTTTTGTGTTTATTTTTAGATACCCTATTTCCATATTTAGTAAATGCAGTTCTCAGCCTTGCAGAAAAGCAGGCAATTTATATAGGCACCTAAGTACATAGAATTAAAAGTCCAGAATAGAGTATAAATAAGTAGCTGGATTCCTAGTCAGACTCACCTCTCTGTGCATTTGTGGCCATCCATTATGGATATACTATATTGTGCACTTAAATCAAAATGTATATTCTTTAAGGTGCCATTTTAGGGACTCAGACACTGCCTCCATGCAGCTTCCATTACCCCTGTCGCCACCTTTGCAACCAGATCCCATTTGTTGCCTTTGCTGAAGGCAGGCATGGCAGCTACCATCTGCACTATTGGGAAGAAAGGCAATGGTCTATGGAAAACCAGCAGCATGAGAGGTAGGAATGGGATGTGGAGTATGGTGAGCCTGAAGTTCTAAGGAAGGTGGAAATTGATGTGGTAAAGGGGACATATGCACTGAATGATACATTTGATATTTTTGCGTGGGTCAGTTGTAATCAGATGTTATGGCACAATTCCAGGTCAGCCTTGCCAATAAGCCAGCTGCAATTCTGTGGGGCTTTGCAGGGAGATAAATACACACTGAAAGGATAAAGTAACTCTTTAAATTTAATTGAGTAAGCTGAAAAACTTGTTCTTGATCAAAAAGCCTATGCAGATAAGTCCTAAGCTTCTAGGAAAAGTATGTCTTGTACAACAGGGAGCATAATGAGAAGTAGTTACTTTTTTTTCTGTTTCTATTCTATAAGGCTTGCAAATATTCCTTGAGTGAGAAATGTGCTTGTAAAGCTTCCAAGCACTCCTATGTGCAACAGAAATATTACTTTTTCTAAGAAACTGGTTGGAAGATTGTGCTGGTTTTTTCAGTTGTTTCACTCATAGGACCCAGACAGAGGGTCTACTGTCAAAGCTTGATCTTGGGTTACACCAGTTTCGGGTTGCTTTTTTGAGGGAAGGAAGGGAATCTTAAGATACATATATCTTTGCAAACAGATGGAAGACTAGGTCCTGCTAAAGGCAGCACAAAGTCTACTTTAGGCACAAGTCACTGATACCTCTTTACCATAAAGTGGGTACAGATGTTATTGGTGAGCAGAGGAACATTGGAAGCCTTTCAAAGGAAATGCATTTAAGGAGGGATTTGAAGGAGGAAGTAGCAGGAGCTTTGCACGTGAAAGGTTATGATGAAATGTTTAGACTTGATCTGTAAATGACAGAACAACATTCAGAACAGTCTCACCAAGCAAATCATAGGATATTTGATCTGCAAGTGTCAAGTCTGAAAAGTCCCTTGGCTGCTTGTGAGCATTTCACAGTGAACTCTTACAAAAGTTAATCTTAAATGTATGCCTTCCTTTGGAAAGAGGATTAACAGTGCTCCTGAGTGTGTCAAAACAGGCAACATACTCAGTTGGAAAAGAATCTTGATTAACCAATCTACAGTCACAGAAGGTGAGAAAGAAACTAAAGATAGTGGTTGATGCTAATGCCGGACTTCTTGTAGACAAGCCTACTGTTATATGAGGCTTTTTTTATAAAATTAATTTCAAAACCAGCGCTAGGGAAATGGAAATCCCTTTAAAGTGCAGATGATGGTGTTTTCAGTGCTCATCAGAGCCATCAGGAGCTTCTTGGAGATGAATTTGGACACTTTGCCTGGTAGGAGAATGGCAGCACTACTTCAACATTTCCAAAAAGTACAAGTTTCCCTAGTGATTAGTCTGCAGAAGAAAAACGTACAGACTGACTAAAATAATGGAATAAAAGGTAGGAAGAAGGAAGGAAGGAAGGAAGGAAGGAAGGAAGGAAGGAAGGAAGGAAGGAAGGAAGGAATCAGAACAGTTGACTAGAGGTTCTGATCAAATCCATTCTTCCCAGCTCTCCCATTCTCCACCGTTTACTTTATTTAAAGAATGTGTGACTTTGTAGGGGATCTCTTCTCTGATGTTAATACACAGATGTATCAAAACACTTTTTCATAGGAAGAAGGGGGAATCTGGTCACACAAATGCTTTTAACATTAATGGAAGTCCTGCTTTTCTGTCCTTTAATTGCCTTGAGACTCTCCAGATGAGGGTCAGATCCTTATCTCCTATCAGTTTTCTACTGACCACTCACCCAAGTGAGTTAGAGCAGGCTTATGCAAACAGAACTGCAGAATTGTACCTTTGGGTTTTCTGCATGTACCCTCCTGTGTTGACAATTAGTCTTTTCAAAATCAAGCAAGATGAGATAAGAGCAGTAAGTGCTACTAACACAGCCAAGACTTGCATGGACTTCGGGTCATCCACTGGTCTTAAAATGCTGCCTGATTCCTTCAGTTACTCGAAAACCAAACCCAGGAACTAATCTATCTATGGCCAGAGCATTTCTGTTCCTAAAAAAGCCAATCAGTGAGTTCCATATGTAGATTTGGAGTGGTTTTTTGCTGCTGTTATTTTAAGGTGAAGTCCTCTGAGTAGCTGCCATTTCTCATTGCTGTCAGATCAGGCTAATAGTTCAGGCTGTTGCTGCTGGCACTGTGCCTTATTGCAGAAATAGTTTATTTGTATAGATTTCTGATTCCTCATATGTAGGAGACCTAATGCATTTTATTCATTCTTCTTCTGGATTAAAGTGGCCAGTTCACAATCTCCTTTTATAGTCTGCATGTATTTAACAGCTACCAACTGCTCTCATGGAATGAGGATGAGGGTTTGTAGTAGTTCTCTCCTCAAATACCACTGGGTCTGTGCCAGCTTCTTCAGCGCTACCCCACTGTGATTCTGCTTTGGAACCCTTGGTCTCTTCTTCGCTATCTAATTCCATGAACTTTCTTCCTGGAGAGATCCCTCAACAAAATGATAATGAAAGCTAACATCCTCCATGCTAGGAAGGGTTGAAAGAGGCTCTCTTATCTTGGCAGATCAGCACCTAAAAAGTGGGAATGTTGGCAGCTAATCTTAGATTAACTGTTCTGGGGAAACCATCTTCATCTCACTCTTCATTTTTATGCCTTTTACCGTCTCGTATGTCTAGAGTTTTACTGTTTTTCTTGGTGGAATAGATTAAGAACTGTTGATTAGACAGAGATTGCATCACATTTGGTCAAAAATTAAAGGTCAAGATTTAAAAAATATTTAGATAGACAAATAAGCAGCATGCTTCTTTCATAACTAAACTGGTGGCTGAGTGCAGAATGTATGTAATTTGGGCCTTTTATTTGCATTTCCAGGTATGACTTTTTAAGCTAACTTTAGGTACTTCTGAAAAAAGCTTTGGCTAATTGTCAACACCATAATCAACAAGCAGAGAAGCTAGTTCTAAGTAGATCACCCTGAAATAGTTCTACCTTTGCTGAAAATTCATATTATTCCCCCCTGGATCTTGCCCTTGAGTGGTGGTTTCATCACAAATATGGTAGCAAAGTCTGAATTTTCTCATGAGGAAATAAGGTGTTATAGATAGCATACATCTTGTTTATAACCCTCTTGTTGAAAGTAAATATCTTCCACCATCTTCGAGCCCTACTTCTTGGAATCTGTATCCCACACAACAGGCAAAGCTCTGCTAGGCAAAGCTATTCATAATGAATCAATAACATATATTTTGGCCCTGTGTTGAGAAGTGGGAAGGCAGTGTATTTCAGTTGCAGTGGAAAAAAAAATATTTCTGGAGAATGCTTAGTCTTCTGTGTTATAGCTGAAAGCTGTTCTCCTTTTATGTAAAATAGAGGAGCACCGACTTTACCTTGCAAACGCATAGAATGGCTTTTATTGCAGATGTTTCTGACGCTTTAGATCAGGGCTACTCAAATGGGACACTCTGGTGTGAGTAAGGATTTTAAGCACAGTTTGTCTAGACCTTACCAATTTTTCAGACTAATATGTGGAATATCTGTATTTATCTTGAGACCCTGCAAGTCTCCTGGGGACAGCTGCAGTTCTTTGCCTCAGACCCCAGCTGTGGTGGTGACTTGTGCTACTTTTCAAGGAACCACACCTCAGTAAAACTAACCAGCTGGCCATGAGCCCCTCTGTTTTGGGACTTGCCTTGTGGGTCAGTATTTGGAATGTACAAATGTTAGTTTCTCAGCGGTCATGAAGGATGTTACCATTTTGTTAAATGATACTAGGTTTTGTAGATTATATCCTGAAATGCAAATATAAATTCTGCCTTCCACCTGGGATAAAACAGAAGTGGACCATTTGCTTTTTAAGGAGTACCATGTAGAGGCATTAGTGTTAAGTGCTGGGAGGGATTACATGGCCTTTCTTTTGTTGGTAGATAGGAATTCTATATTAAAGGTATCCTATGATGGAAAAGTTGAGAGTCAGATGACTGGCATTTGGTGCTAACGCTGAAGTCCTAACTAAGGTGAGCAAGCAAGTATACAAAGAAACCTATAATAAGTGCCATGATTATGGATTTTAGCACCAGCATGGTGCATATTCATACATTATACTCCATGAGGCTCTAGTGCTGATATAACCAGTCACATCCAGGAAGTCACTAGTAGGATGTGAGGAATTCGTTTTAGTACTGTCAGAAATTGCACCTCAGGTGCAAAATGCTTAAAAAGTACATGTGACTCAGAAAGAAGTGTTATTTGCACTAAATATTTTTACACTGATGTATGTGAAAGCATAATATCTTTATACTGTAAGGATAGGTGAGTTTAACAAGAAAATCACAAAAGATATTACCTTAGATACTCTAGTCTTCTTGACCCATGCACAATTTTCTTGTTAGTTGCTTTTAACCTTTCTTCTAGCCTATGATTAATTAAGAATCTCTTTAGGTATCTTTTGCATCCACAAAATATCAAACTTGTACTTAATTCATCATTTGCCTCTTTGTTTTTCTACTGGCTTAAGCATTAGTTTTAAGTAGTAAACTCATTTTTTTCACTGTTTACTTCAGTTCAAATATTGTGCATATTGCAGTTTCCCACTACTCTTGCTGTTCCATGTACAGAAAACAGACATCAGTCTTTGCAGGAGTGAACATCCCAGTGTAAAAGATTTCTGCTAATGTGACTCAGGTGCATATAGTCAGAAGACAGCAGTGCAAAAGGAAGGCATTCTGCTGGGTGACAATTTTTGCTGGCTTGGTAAGTCTGTGATGATTTCCCACTTTATTAAACTGTGAGTCAGTGTTTGAGCAGAATGCACGCTCATCATTCCAGTGGTTATAGGAGAATAAGAGAAAGCTGGACTGGCACATCATGAAGAGCAGTGCAGTCAGCAGGGTGAATTATAAAGGAACAAACTCATGTCAATACAGCAGTCATGATCGGCTGAGGCAGTATGTTAAATTCACAGCAGGCTACAGCTTATTGGAGAGCTTTTCTCCAAAGACAGAAAATACATTAAAGGCCCCTGAATAAAACACATTTAGAGAAGAAGTAGTATTTAGAGTACTGGTCACTGTTGAGTTCAATTATTAATAGGTTATTGCTTCATTTTCTGGTATAGGTAGTTGCTTTCTTTGAGGTATTTCTATTTATATTCCCTAAAGAGGAAAATACATTGAAATTGTAGATCTGTTAGGAGGTGTTACGTATTTCTTATTTTCGGGGAGTTGGGCTCTCTCATAGAATCATAGAATCACCAGGTTGGAAGAGACCCATCGGATCATCGAGTCCAACCATTCCTATCAAACACTAAACCATGTCTCTCAGGACCTTGTCTACCCGTGCCTTGAACACCTCCAGGGAAGGTGAATCAACTCATGGCAAGTCCTATGTTTGTTTTGTGATGCTAACAAAGAGGGGTTTAGAGATACTGTATTTTGCTTCATTTCTTTCTAGGACATGACTTCTACCATCTTTAGATATGAATTTGGATGGAATAAATTTAATTCCTATCCAAACTCATGTAACTTTCAATTTGTTAGCTAATTCTTGTATTGAGATTAAATCAGAGAAATGCATTCATTAGTATTAATTTTCTATTTCCTAACATTCTAGGAAGCTGTAATACAATAAAGAGACCATAACTGGTTATTTCCCTAAAGTTTCTTGAAATTCCAGGAATGGACTGTAATCTTCTCAGGGTTTAACATGCATTTTCTAAAAGCATAAGTTCTATCCACAAAGCATATGATTAAAAAGTGCTGAAAGAAATGTTGATATTTAATTTCCTTTACATTAACAGTGACATTCCAAAAAGAAATAAAACTTAATAGTTCAGAAATTGAACAAGCAAAAGGGAGACTTGGAGGAAAACTTCAGTTTTCTACTTTGCATTTGAGTTTTCTTAAGGAATTGTGCTTTCCTTATGCATGTGGAGTGGGGAAGCAATAGTACTTCTCTCTTCAGGATCTTGGACTAATTGTGCCTGGTTCCTGGGCATGTCATTGCTGAGTGAGTTAGTGGCAAATTCATTGTGCTGCTTTTCTTTGAATTCTCTCCCAGTTGCAGTCTGAAGCAAGCTTGGCTAAGCAATAGGCAATATGATATCCACATATGTTAGCCAAAGCAGTAAAAGCTGATAGGTATGAGTTAATACAGGGTGAGTGAATAATGTAGGTGAAATTGAGGGCTCTGATTTGTGATCCCTGTCAGATTTGGCAGTGGCAGCTAAATCCTAGTTGCCCCAACTAGCTACCCTGCCCACTTTTTAAGGTTACTGCTCCTGGAGCTGAAGTGGTGGAGTGGGAGATATACTCACTTCTTGGAAGCAGTGCACCATTTTGTATTTTAACATAAACTGAAACCAGTGTTGCTTTAAATTTATGTTTTGGGTTGTGTACTATGGCATCAGTGGAGCTGACATGCTGCCTGCTATTCTATCTCTGCCATCAGGGCAGCAGCTTTTGACAAAGGGGCAAAGAAGATATGAGGAGGAGCAAACTTTATTGATGACATCGCTATATGTACTAGGTATTTTTTTTTCTATTACTAAAGCTGGAAAATGAAAACTGGTGTGGAGAGGAGGAAAATAATTGCACAAACTCCCTATTAGTAACATGTTAGTATATTACTGCAGTCTTGTATTTTCATTATGTTCCCTGCTATCTACATCAGCTTTGAACTGTAGCTTAATAAGTCACTATACTGTAGTGGAATTCCACTTGAATATTGTTTACCTGCAACTCTCAGACAATGCAGCTCTCAATTGACAAGGCTATTAATTTATCGTACTCTTTGATCTCTTACCAGTGTTTACAGCATTTTGCAGGGAAACCAAAAGCAGGACCTAACTACAAAGGGCTTGTAATCAAACACTCAGACTATGACAGAATTAAATCAAGGGACGGATGCAAGTCTCTTTCAACAGCATAGTAGCCAGCTTGCTACAAATTTGTTATCTGAAAGACAAATTCTATGGCTGTAGGTGAGCTCAGGAGGGAATGAGTAGACCCATCCATACTACAGATGTTCAGCAATGGATGAAGCATTTCAAGATATTCATCTCAAGACATTGCCTCAGAGCTGCAGGAAAAAGAGAGGGCCCCAGAGCCAGAGCAAAGACAAAAGATGTTGAAAAAATATGACTTGTATTTCTTCTACTGGGGTTTCACAAAGCTTTAGGGATCCTGGAAGTTGAAGATTTTCTTCCACAAGAGAATGAGCACTGGTCTTCCTTCAGCTTCAGTAACTATGACAGAAAGTACCTCCTCTGCAATCCTTCCCATGAGAGTGAGTGTCCACTTCTGCCCAGCAGAGATATAGATCAACAAGCGAATATGAAGGTAGCAGAAGGATTGTGAAACTCACAACTGTAAGTAATCACAACACTCTGAACTACTCCCTAAGTGTAATTTATTTTACTGTCCTTAGAAGTGTACAGAGCTTTTAGCAGCACCATTTTCTGCCTTTGAAATTGAGCAAAACTAAACTAAATGCAGAATTCAAGAGATCAAATCCAGCATGCAGACCAAATAGAGTTATTGTGATGAAGCTAAATATAGACAGTGTCTCTAATTAGAGTTGGAAGGCCAGGAATGGAGCAGCATGGCACACAAAATTGTCAAGTCCCATTTTATAAGAAAGTGAGTTCTTTTTTCCAATACGGCGCCCAAGTAATTAAATATCACTCAGAGGTACAGGTGTACACTGTATTTTTTAGTAAACAAGATGCATGCCCTTAAAACACTGGATTCAAATGATCAAACAACTTGCATGGGCCAGAGCAGATGGAAAAGCTGCAGCTGCAAAAGTGACTGGAACAGCCTGTCAGTGGCAATGCTTTGCAGCACTGTAAGAACCTCAATTGCTTAATTGAGCCTCAAGCACCACTGACAGCCCTAAGATTTCCTGGAGTCAAACCCAAAATCAAACCAAAACTGCCCACTGCAGCCTCATGTGTTGCAAAGAGAAAACGGGGAAAGAAGAACAGGAGAAAAGATTGGAAAGGATAAAAGAGTGAAATAGTTGGAAGAGATGAGAGATAGTCACCACCTTAGGAGATCCGCATGTAGCAGCAGGTGTTTCTTTGTCCAGTGGGTCCAGAAGATGATGTGTGTCCACACACGACACACAAACAAGAGACAAGACAAACAGAGAGTGAGAGAAAAAACAGGCAGAGACAACAGACAAACAAAGAGAGACAAACAAGCAAACAAACAGAGTTGTGGAGAGCTTCAGGCCTTCATGGGGGGTTTTAACCTCTCTGTACCCATTCCTCACCTGATCAGGTGTGGAAGACAGGTAACAGGCTCAGACATGTTCCTCCTCCCTGTACAAGTCTAGACGTGCTCTCCAGCACTTCCAGCCTTGCCACTGAGGCTGGAGTCCATATGCCTCCTTTGAACCATTCAACTCATGCCAGGCCAGGTCCACACAAAGATTCAGAAAGATATTCATTTCACCTTAGTTCAAGTTCAGAGTTTCAATCTGTGCTGCTTTGCTGGCTGAGAGTATGAATCAAAGTACCCGTGATATTTTAGTGAGGATGCTGTGATCTGTCGAGATTTTTCACAGTCCACATCTTAAACCTAGTTTTAGACTTCAGCTCTTAAAGAAAAAAAAAAATTAAAAAAGGCAATCTAGGCCTGTTTTCTAACAAAGCCTTACAATAATATTCTTTGCTGGGCTGACAACCTTCATGGCCAGTTACAGATGAGCTACAAACCATGGAAAATGAGACTTGTAATGGAAACTGCAATTCAACCATGTAACGATGGCATTGCAGATGGGCTATGGTAGCACAGAGCTATTCCCTGCCTGAGTGAACTGGCTGACTCAGAGATCTGAGGAATTCACCAGCTCTCTACCCATCTTCTCTGAGCAGGAGGGGAATAAGCAGATGTATTTGTACATGCTAAGCATCAGAAATCTCACCGTATCAAGTAGTATCATGGCTAATTTCAGGCCTGGAAATAAGAGAAGGACATTTGGAATAGACTGTAAATTGTTGGCAAACTGTAGAATAGGCCACTAGGAAAGAGGAGAGAGGAAGGAGTAAAGAATCAGCACTTCGTTGGCTGAACCATGACCATAAAAAAGGGACAGATGTTTCCTATTGGAGCATCCTCTTAAAAAACGGTTTCATCCCTTTAAAGTGACACACTGCAGCTTCTATATATAACTGCAGCATAATACAACACAGCTGAGTGTTTATGGAAGCTTGTTTATTTGTAAAACCTTAAGAATAAAATCTGATAGAGTTAAGAGCAGGTGAGATGTCTTTTGGTAAGTACTCAGTATTTCCATGTACAGCAGCACACGTTTTTGTCTACCTTCACAGAAGATGCTGTTATATTCCTGTAGCCAGTGCTGGTTGTCAGTTCTGAATGCTACTTTTTGCATTTATGCAAGACATGAAAGCATCTGGAAGGTTGAGATTTAGGCCATCCAAGGCCAGATAATTGAGAGCTAATGTACTCTCCATATCCTTAAGTCTGTTTCCATGCAAAAGTATATTATGGTGCTTCATTACTAGATCATATTACAGAGTGATGTGACAATGTGACATACTATTCAGCAAAACAGGAAATGTTGAGAAACTTTTCTGTGTTATTCACATCAGGAGCTTTCAATAGTAAAAATTACATGCCCTCAGTGATAGAATGAGTATAGATGCATTAGTATTCTTCATAGTGCATCATTCTTGTCATTATGGTAATGACAGACTTTGCATGCTTAACCTATCACTTACAAAAAGAGTATGTTTGTTTCTATATAACCAGATTGTTCTCCCCCGACATGTACTCAAGTAAGCGAGACAATTTCAGGATTAAGGGTCTCAGCAACGTCAGTAGGATTAAAGCAAACATTTTTTTCAGAAGTGACTGGGATTTGTTAAAAGCCTCTTTCCTTAAACTGTTATTTATTATGCATTCCAGCAAGCACAGTTTTTACTAGGTTCGTCATTATACTGCAGTGCCTCAGCTATAAAACCTGGATCCAGATTCATAGCTGGACTAAAGTCTCAGGTCTTTCTGTTCTTCAAAGACACAAAAAATTGTGCTTTATGACTGACAGACTCCCTAAAAGCAACTTAGTATCAGGAGATTAGGAGCCCCTCTACAGATGGGATCTCAGGTACATCATTTCACTTGTATCTCGGTTTCAACATTTCCAATAAATAGGTAAATAAACTTTTGTATCTGGTAAAAAGGAGTCATATCTATAGGACACATAAAGCATAGCAACATGCATATATTCAAAGAGTTATTTAATAATATAAAATAGTTCTGGGGTACCTCAGGATAATGTTTGTCCTTGAGGATACCCATGCAATCTTACCAAAAAGTCCAGACCTCTTTGTTTAGTAAGTGTCCCTATTCAATCCTTGTTAACAATTTGTACATAATGTTGCACAGGCAGCCCTGCTCCAACACAGCATCAGAATTTTGAAATGCTTTCCCTAACTCTAGTTGGCTTGAAGTGCCCCTTGCTAAAAAAGCACTCCTGTGTAATCAGCAGGGGCAGGCATTCACCAGGGTGTGAATTTGTAGTGCATTAGCTGCTCTACATTAACTCCCCTAGTAAACGTATCATTGTGCTTACAAAATCCACATAGGAAGCTAGGTCAGGATAGCTAGGACTGTATGTAGCCATGCCTTAGCGTAGTCAGTGCTAAATTTCCTATGTAAACAAGCCCATCATCTATCCACCTACCTAGCTTGTATGGGTCATAATGCTGTTTTTTCTCATTTGCCTGATTTCTTTTTTGCCTTTAAGAGTCATTTGTTGCATACTACCCACCATTCAAGACTTTAGGTCCTGCTGCTGCTCCCACATGCAGTACCAGTGATCTCTGAACTCTCAGCATTAGGTTTCGCTTCGGGAAAACGTGGATGCCATAGGCCAACACCTCAGCTTACACCCACTGCCATATTTCCAACCTCAATTGGTATTCTCTCTGTGGACATCCTCCTCTGTTCTCCAGAACCAACTTCATCTTCCGTTGCCTACTCTGCAGCGCTTTGTAGCTGGCTTGGATTAGAGTTGTGCGAGAAAAGCAATCTTAACGCAACCTAAGCATGAACTCACTGACTTACCCCATATTCAGAGAGCAGCGTGCTCAGAGGACCACATGGAACCGTGCCTAAGCAGAGTTGTTTTTATTTTGTTATGCCTTTTACAACAATCTCAACACTTCTAAATTGTTCAGACATCTTTGGCTGGGTATAAAGCTATTCATTGTAACACAGAAGCACTATAAATTTCCCTCCTCTGCCTCACTGCTTGCTTTCATGTTGCTCAGGCTTGTTGCCTGTTGGTTGAATGGTAAGCTACTTGAGGCAGGATTGATATCTTTTATACTTCATCAAGGTCTAGCAGAATGGGGGATCCCTATCCTGTTACATGGGGGCAGAACCACAGTACAAGTGATGGTGATCGTGATTACAGCTGACAACTGAAATAAATGGCACTCTGCAAACCTCTTCCACTTCAGTTGCATTAACACGAAGAGCAGAGAATACAACCATGATCCCAGTGTTGAAAGCTGAGATCAAGCTGATAGTGTTGCAGTTGTATTTCCCAATCTCTTTCCATGACCAGATTACACACCTTATTAAGAATATTTTCCTGCATGCTTTGTGTTGTTCCTTTTGCCCTCAACGGTGAAGAAATGCAGGAGCAAGCCTATCTTTATGCTTTCTCTCCTTCCCTCTTGCTAAAGTATGTGAGACTTGATGTCTAAACCGTAGAGTTTCTAGGGCAGGCTACTCAAAGAGAATACACCATTATTAACAGAGGACATCACTGTGATGCTTGAACAATGCTCCATTGTGAGAATCGAGAGATGTTGTTGATAGTTCAGTTCCAAGCCTTGAATTCCCTCTGCTAACCCCACAGCTGACCCATGGGAACTTTTTTCCTTGCCTGCTACCCCTCTCTTTCCTGAGGAGTCTTTGTTGCCTTTCTGTTAATAAGGATCCTTGGTGTACACATTTGCATAGCCAGTATGTTGCTTGAGTTCTAGAAAGGAACAGAGAAGGTCCAGAGACCTTTAATACTATATTTGAGGACATGCTTTGCAGAGGAAAGACTGTTCCCACTCTCGTCTCTGCTTTTGCACTGTACTTCTTTCAAATACAGGGTTGTTAATGCAGTAAGTGGGAAATTCTTTTCAAAATCCTCTCTGAAAGCTTGATGAGGTGTATGCCCACTTCTTTGTAACTCAGGCAGGATACTAACTTTTTATCACAAGGCCATCATAAATAATGGATTTTAGGGGAAGTTGGAACCATTGCTAGGGAGACTTACTGCTCCATAACCACAGATGGAAAGCTCTTTAGGATGGACACCTTGTACTGATTTCCTTGCTGAAAACCTTTGCAAATGCAGCTTTTGGCTTCCTACCCACAGCTTTGAAGAAATTGCTCTAATAAAACCTCTCATCCTCTCTTCAGGAGGATCCCCCATCACCACCCCCAAGTTACCAGTGTCTCCATGCAAGTGAGAGTAGCCAGGGTGTTTAGCAGAGCAGGCATTTGGAAGAGAGAGCACCTAATTCTCACTTTTGACCCTGCAGGTCTACACTCAGGCACTAAAATTACAAGCTACCTCAGTCAAATGTGGCTTTAAAACATCCAAGTGAAAACTGTGTTTGTGATGATTTCTAGTTTCTGGTTAGGTCAAAATAGGTAAGATATATGATGGTCCTAGCCTTTGATTTCCATGTTCCAAGTAAACACTTTTTACTAGTTTTTTTAAGTGATGTGATAAATAAGTATGTTTCTGAGTTTCAGCAACTTTAACTTCTTTGATAATCTCTGATTCTGGGATTTTTTTAAAATACCTATAAGCAGATTAATTAATCTCAGTGCTAGGTCCAGTCCTGTTCAATGTCTTCATCAATGACCTGGATGAGGGCATTGAGGGTACCCTTAGCAAGTTTGCAGATGACACAAAGCTGTGTGCAAGTGTCGATCTGCTGGAGGGTAGGGAGGCTCTCCAAAGGAACCTAAACAGGCTGGACGGCTGGGCAGTGTCCAACGGCATGAGGTTTAACACGGCCAAATGCCGGGTCCTGCACTTGGGGCACAACAACCCTATGCAGAACTATAGACTGGGAGAAGCCTGGCTGGAAAACTGCCGGGAGGAGAGGGGCCTGGGGATGTTGGTTGACAGCTGACTGAACGTGAGCCAGCAGTGTGCCCAGGTGGCCAAGAAGGCCAATGGCATCCTGGCTTGTATCAGAAACGGTGTGACCAGCAGGTCCAGGGAGGTGATTCTCCCTCTGTATTCAGCACTGGTGAGGCCGCTCCTTGAATCCTGTGTCCAGTTCTGGGCCCCTTACCACAAGAAGGATGTTGAGGCTCTGGAGCAAGTCCAGAGAAGAGCGACGAGGCTGGTGAAGGGGCTGGAGAACAGACCCTACGAGGAGCGGCTGAGAGAGCTGGGGTTGTTTAGCCTGGAGAAGAGGAGGCTGAGAGGAGACCTCATTACTCTCTACAAGTATGTGAAAGGAGGTTGTAGAGAGGAGGGAGCTGGGCTCTTCTCCCAAGTGACAGGGGACAGGACAAGAGGGAATGGCCTCAAGCTCTGCCAGGGAAGATTTAGGCTGGAGATTAGGAGGAGGTTTTTCACACAGAGGGTCATTGGGCATTGGAATAGGCTGCCCAGGGAGGTGGTTGAGTCACCTTCCCTGGAGGTGTTTAAGGCACGGGTGGATGAGGTCTTGAGGGACTTGGTTTAGTGTTAGATAGGAATGGTTGGACTTGATGATCCAATGGGTCCCTTCCAACCTGGTTGTTCTGTGATTCCGTGATTCTGTAATTATTGCCAATGTGAATGTTTGATTTATTGATTTGACAGGTTAATGTTGACCTCTTGTCTTGGTCAATGTTTGCCTAGGAGGATATTAAATCTTAGTGTCTGTTACAAAAGTCAGTACATTTATTGTAACTTGAACAGGAGAAAATTGTAATGCTAGAAGTTTTATTAACCAATAATGAAAGATTGGTAGAACTAATTATTTTCAGGTTAAAATGAAATTAATCAAACATTGGGCTGCTCTTTTAAGAATGGTCAAGCATCTTGACCTGCAATTTGAAGAAGTTTAGTTTCAATTTATCGGAGTTTAACAGCGGAAAATGTAGGGGGAGCAATAGTCAAGATGTTTGATTTGTGGTTAAATAAAACATTTTGCTTAACCAGACATTAATATATTTGCTTTCATGTGGAAGAAAACCCCACTGAAGAAGCAAACAGAATCACAATCATTTTCCTTTTACTTCAGCTAACAAACACAAAAACCAATTCTTTGAGCAGCGCATATTACTGCATTTGTTATACATGATTTCACTAGACGTATCAGGAAATTTCTATATATTATAGCCGTCTAATATAGATTTTAAGAAAACAAGGGGAAAAAAGACAAACAGTCACCTCTAGGGAGGAAACAACTGATTCAGCTGCAGCCAGCTGTTTCCATACATTTACCAGAGTACATTCCTCCAGGGCTTACACCCTGCTGACCTATAAAAGGTGAGCGCTAGGAGCTTCCCAGTGTGTTATCTTTCCAGACTAGACACAAGACCATTAACAACACGAAGAAGGGAAATGTTCGCATTGCTGGAGGAGCCATTTTCCTCCTTCTAACAGGTTTCTCACAGCTCTACCACTTAATAAAAAAGGACATGACACTGGTCCCTATCACACACTCTTCCCATTTCTCTAGGCATAGGTATTTAACAAAAAGGAATGTTCTTCTACAGTTTTGCCTAACTCTTCTCTGAATTACTACAGGACGGCTCATGCACAGCTGTTGTCTTGTTTACATAGCATGGTTTAAATGGACATTCCCATCATGGGACATATGGAGCATGGATGTTACATATTGCATTCTAAAGTAAGGCTACTTAAATCCCACTTTTATGGCTGGAGTTTTGAAGTCCCTGTGAGACTTTGCTGCAGGAGACTGACAGGAGGGACAGGTGTATCAGGGTTTCAGCTTGGTGACAGGTTTTCACATTCAGCTACATTCTTCCAGCAGCAAAGGGCCAGGCAGCTGGCAGCTCCCAAGCCTCCTTGCCTCTGCAGGAATGCCTGCGGCAGGGAGAAGAATGTGTTGCTTTCCTCAGCCTGCCAACACAGCCACATTGCAATGCAGGCATGGCTGCTGCTCCTGCTCATCAGGTGAGGCCTCCTTCAGGCACAGTGTCAGCCACCCTTATTTACCTTGAATATGGTCCTAAGGTACTCACCCTGAGAGATGCTGGGCACTTGTGGGCAGTGAGAAGGTCTCATAGCCAAGTATATGCAAAGAGCAAGGTTTGTTGAGTTCAGCTCTCTCTGCACATAGAAGAATTTTCCAGTTTTGAAATTGAGTGGAAACTAGACATAGCTCATAATGTTTGCTTGTTTAAACAAGGAATAAATTGCACAGTTTTTGCAGGGTGCAGTTTGAAAAGGGTCATTTGGAAGCTTATCCAGCCTACAAGCAAGCTAACTCCATTAAGCAAGCTGAAAAGTAAATAAAGATTGGGCTTTTTTTGGCTATATTGCAGCTAAGGACAACCAAATATGAAGCGAAGGGCTAAATGACACTCTGTCCTTCATGGGTGCATTAGGGAGAAGAGGCCATACTCCTCCTCACGGGTGCTATGGTAGTGAGCAGGATGAAGTGCCATACCAAATTCCTATCCTAACTATTCAGGCTACAAACCCAGACATAGGAAAAATAGCTAAGAAAAAACAGAAACCAGTCACCTTCTTCGGTTGTAAAAAAGGAATGGTGTGAGAATCTAGGGTGAAGTCCCAGCCCCTCGTCCCCTCACATGCACTATAGCCAACAGGCAAGCACTCTTCATAATCTTTTCTTGCAAGATGTGTTATAGGTATTTCTGCATACAAGCTATTTCCTCTTTCCCTTCCCCTCCCGCCCCCCCAGTTGAAGGTCATTGTAAGGGTGAGCTGCATCATTACACAACTCAGCAAAGGCAGATGCTACAATTACCTAGTCTAAAAAATCATGCAAGAGGATTTGCTCTTTTATGAGGAGAACAAGCATCTGGAATCTCTCCTTTTTTTTTCCCAGTAATGTTATTTGTTGTGAAATGAATGAAATTTAGGTCCCTGAATTTGCCTCAAAGACAATCTGCAAGTACCAGCCAGCTGATCTGCAGTGATCTAGAGGGTGGGAGATGTAGAAATCTTTATTTACAGTCACTTTCTCTCCCTCCTGATAGCAGCAACTGTGTCTGATGCATCCGTCCAGTGGTAGGAAGGACAACACAGGTCTGAAGCTGCAATGTTGCTTGGTAACCACCTGCCAAGAGCACCAAAGAGCCAGGTGCTGGAGCCTATGGTGTCACATCTCTCAGACAAATGGGTGCCTTGCAGTTGGCAGGAGGATCAGCAGAGCTCAATGTGGACTCCTCTTGTGCAGCAAAGATGGTGTTATATACTCGGCTGTCTGGTCATAGCATTTGAGATGCTTGTTTCTTTTCCCCACCTCTGCAGTTGCTGTTGCACTCTCCAAGAGTCACACCTTTAAATACAAAAGTGAGCACTCTAAGTCCATAAGCACCTCGCAAACCTATTTTGTGCAGATGGATAGGACCTGTCCCTGCATCCTCAACACCATGGCAGAAGGACTCAATGGCACAGGAACCCATTTATTTATGAAAACATTTGTATTTGGATATATTTATCATATAACCAACTTTTTGTGACATTCTGTCATATGGTATACTTAAAATGTATTTTGGGATTCTGACATATTTGGAGCTGGGTCAACGTGGAGCTTGGCTCCAGATCAGAATCTCACGTTAAGTCATAGTTGTGGTATGAAACCCTAAACTAGGGTTTGTATTCAAGTTAAACTATACTAGAATTCTGCAAGCTATTCTTGTAAGAGCTCAGGTGTATTTGGTGGCTACCTGAGCAGCTGAGGCTTTAAATAAAGTCAGTAATACTTGTTCAATTTTTACCAGCATGATCCGAAGTCTTCTTAAAAGGGGAAAAAACAGTACTTTTTTTGAAACCTAGCTGTGGTTTTTCCCTAAAAAAAATAAAAAGTGAACAAAAATTTCAGGCACAGATATAGCTTCATATCAGGGAGTTAAATAATTTTTTCTTTCTAAGACCTTAATTTCTCTCTATTTTTCTTAGCAATGAAAGAGCCAATAACTTAATGGAGGAAGAAAGATGACCAAAGCAACATAGTTATGATGTATCATGTATCTGATGGTGTTAAACACTGATATCTTATTTAACATTGTGCACATTACTGGTTTAAAACAGAAGGAAAATCCAAACCAGAATCAGAATGTAGCAGAATACTTATTTTATCACATTAAACATGGAGGCACATATTTAGAACAGTTTATGAAGGAAGAGTCACACCTTTAAATACAAAATGAAAGCTGTGTTCTCACCTCACATGTGAAAACTAGACCTAAAACCATAATGTTTTCACTACATTAAGCATACTACAGCACATGGAGCCATCAAAAACTTCCTTAGTTCCTGGAACTTCCAATCCATTTAATAGCTGTTCCTTGCCATGATCCCTGCCTTGTCATTTCCCCCTTGCATAAGTACATATTGTTCTCTCTTAGGCATAGCAAGAGGTGTACAGAGGCCCTCAACTTCTGGCAAGCAGTGAGGACAAGAGAAGCAAAGCTGCAGAGCAGAACCACAGGTGCTTTTGACCTAGTCTCAACGCTGCACAGGTTGCAGGGCCTTCATCCCCAACCACGTCATCCTGTTTTGTTCCAGCAGGGAGGCATCTAGCCTCATGTACCCAGACTGTCAACCTGAACATGGTAATTGGGGGTTATTAGGCAATTCACTTGAAAAGCACGCTTCTGGTCTGAGCTAGACTATTAATGCCCAGCTTGATGCAGCAGCAGCTGCTAAGCATCTCTTATTGTTGCTATAAGCAGAGACATTGTCTGAAGGTGCCCCTCTCCCTTTCTGCCTCTCTGTTGGTGATCTGGTCTCAGAGAAAAAACTTAATATATTCATGCCTTCCCTCTGTATGCCATGTTCCCAGTGGCACCGTACATACTGATGGTGTGTTAGTGGAGCTCTGCATGTGCTCATGAGGGACAGTGGGAAGTACAGAAATGCTCTGTGCTATTTTTGACAATTCTGCCTTTTTTTTTTGCAATAGTGAACTGACTAAAGACTCTCCTCAATGCTGCAGATAATCCCTGGTAAATGAGAAGGAGTCACCTTGTTTCCTCCTCATGCTGCTCCCCTGGGAGTGCCACTGTCTGTGCAGATAAACAGAAGAAACAGTCCATGTGGTCTCCCCTGGGTGCTGTTGCGAAGTGCCCTGTGCCTGTGGGGTCAGGGGGGAGTCCCCTCCCTACACTGAGCAACTCATACTGGCTGAAGAGTACAACTTCCAGACAAATCCAACCCCTCTGCCTCCTGAAGTGCAGGAGGAATCTGCCTAATGTAAATGTGTTCAGGATATTAGCAGTTTTGAGTATGAATCAAAATGTAAATCACCCATTTGTCCAAGAGGAAGGACTTGCTCAAAAAGCACGAATCCATCAGGTCTTCATAAAAAAGGTCATGAGATTGGCTGTGAATCTTCAAAATACACAAACCCAGATTATTTTCAAATTCACTTATGACCTGAGCCTTTATTATTCACATTTTCAAACTCTGAGACCTGGAGGGCAAGAAGTTAACTTGCTCTCTTTCTTTTCTGTTTAAACAGGCTCTCGTGCAGTCCTGACCCTCTGAACCGGGGTGCAGAGGAGTCCTCCCTCTCTGCCATGCTGCCTCAGACAACTTCTCTTGTGCAGGAGCTGCCACCCCTAACAGTCCTGCAGAGAAGAACCCAGGGAATGTGTTTCAGTCTGAGACATCCCCAGACTGCTGGCCACACAGCCCTGCTCAACAGCTGAAGAAAACACTAGTAACCCCAAAATAAAGTAAAGAGATTACCAATCCCAAAGAGGAAGACTGTGACTTCAGGAGTTTGCTGTGCAGGAGTGGCATCTCGCAGAGCAGCCAGCCAGTGGCAGCCCAGCAGCAAAGAGCTGTGGTGGTTTCAAAGAGGGCATATGCAAAAGCTCTGACCTTGTGATGCTCACAGGGCCACTGTTAACAAGATGAAGGGAAAAGAAAGATTAAAAAATGAACAGTAATGTGGTAACTTTTCCCTTAACTCAGCAGCTATTACTGGAGTCCCTGTATATGGCTCATGCAGCCCCTTTATTATGCACAACTTTTAAGAACTACCTTGCATGATAAGGTCCTTGCTCTCTCTCACTCATTCCTGCTTTAATTTTTACAGATGGAATGAGCTTCTTTAAGCTTTCTTTCATTACACTATCAACTACCTATCTCACCTGGGAAATAAAGGTTAACTGGCCCTGCCCAATTACAGATTCATATCACAGACACTTGAGATAGGCAAGTTTAACTAACAATTATTGCAAAAAATGGTAATGACTAGGCTAGAGACACCTTGAAATTGTCACTTAAAGCTAAAAGATGTGACCAGCTTACTACCCAGGTAACTGTACACTATGAAGTCATACAGACATCTTTAGAAGTTATTTAAAGGCAATTAAAGTAGAAGTCATATATGATAAATTGCAACATTGTCTAAACCACAAGCATGAAGTGTATTCGTTCTAAAATTTCTAAACTGCAGCTAATATGTTCCCAGATAATTTTTTAAAAAATTGTGTGTAAGTGACATTCTACCCTCCTCCTTGACACTCTGTTTCACTTTGTTAGCAATTACTACTACAGAAAAGACATCTTTAGCTTAGAACAGATTTTCCAATCATTTAGGAGGTCATTGTTGGATGATGTAGTTGAATTGGAGACTAAAGCTGCATGAAATCTGAGTACAGAAATGCAGTTTATTATTTTGGACATGCGTAGAAATGGGACTTGCTATCTTAGGCCATCATTTCAAGAAAGGAAGAGCACATGAAGCTGGGCATTAACTTCTAATCCTGTCTGTCATACCTATGGACTGAGACTGAACTTCATGTGAAACATTTCATTCTCAGATTGTATCCACATTAATCCATCTACTCCCACAGGGCTGCCCAGTCCTACACCACACAGCACTTCTTCATCAGTGCTAGAGTGTAACTTGTGAAGTACTTAAGGATGAAAGATAGCGTAAAAGTCTTGCAATTTTAGAACTCAAAGTCTTCATGTTAGTTTTTGAATATAGTATGGCTTCAGGCAGGTACCTACATCTATTCAGGGCAAAACAGAGGAGAAGTAGTTTTGATCTCTGCATGGAAATGGATTTAGAGAGGATACAAACTGTATCTCTTAAATGGCAATGAGAAAGGAAAAAGTGCAAAAAGATGCATGCCTGGCTTGCTTGAGAGTCCTCAAGAAGGAAAGAGAGAGTCTTGTTAGAAAGACACAATCCAGTATATATTTCTCTAGACACAGAAATAAGAAGTCACTCAAGAGATGAGAAATGCCAAAGAAATAAAATAGATATGGTAAAAGAGGTGTTTAAGAGGCTTATTCTCCCTCGATGTATTCCCTGAAATCCTATTTAATATTAATGGTACTTGAATACACAGCTTGTGGGGAAAGAACAGTGACCTTTGTGGGCTTAAACAGGATTCTACAAAATTCAGAGCAGCACAAGAGGTAGCCAAAACAGGTTGCTTAAGTTCTGAAAAAATGTAGAGTACAGATACACAGAACGAGCCACCGAGAAGGAACAAGACCAATAAAGCCGAGGAAATAAAAGACACAGTTGATATGAGAGCTATACCCTAAACTCAGGTTGCTTCTTTGCCTCAAGTAGATCTCATTTGATCTGTAGTAATGGTATTAGATATGTAGACTATAATAAACAGGTACTGCTCGCTTAAGCCAGTGGATAACTGCAAAGGTATAAACACTTCTGGTGACATTGCTCTAAAGAGTGTTCCTTTCCCTTTTTGCTATACCATGTGGTAAGTCCTAGGATGAAACAAACCTGATTTTTTATAAAGCCACAAACAAAATAGCTTGAGACAGCATTGCAGACATTTGCACTGAGTGATGATTCTGCTGGAAGCATTTAGGAAGGTGCAGCACGTCACTCTTCAATGGGTATTTGGCCATAAAGATCTAGGTCTGCAGGTTTCTGTAAGGGTGGCAGTGCAGCTGCAGTCAGGAAGGGGACAAACTGCTGGGAAGAAGGAGGCTGTCTCTGAACTAAGGGGAAGCTGAGACAGGACTTCAACTGGGGGGGGGGGGGAATCACAGGAGCCACAGGAAGGAACAATGAAAGTGGGATATAAACACAGAGGTTGATTAATTTCGATGGGTCCCATCTTCTGACTGCAATGAATCAATACATGTCAACCTCAAATCTGGAAGAAGTGACTTGCTGGCAGATGCCTTTGAAAAGCTGATTGCTCCAGTGCACCCTGATTTGCAAGGGTATGAATGGCAGCAATGGGAGACTACAACAGTAAATCTGCCCACAGCTTATCTGCATCCCTTTCTCAATATATCTTTTCAAATCAGCATCTAGTGAAAAACAAAAACAAAACCCAAATGAAACAGCCTCCAGATGAAATTGCTAAAGCAACATGCAGCTCCCATAAGAAACAGAGCAGATGTTTGATTATGATGAGTGCTGAGGAGTAACTAGGCTGCAGCACAGCTTCCTAACTAAGAGGCTGCAAAGACCCTCGGTATCTTACTTCGGTCCAGGAAGCTTTACATCATGAAGTTTTACAGCTGATTTATGATATTGGTTTCAGAATTCTTCACTCTTTTTTTAAGTGTGTGGGACTTATCCTATAAATATATATTGAGGAAAAGGCTTTGGAGTATATTTTACACATTGTAATCACATACAGGCATGCTATCACTTGCAAGAAAAAAATTATATTCCCTTTTCCTATGTACAGATATATATCTCCTCTCTGTTTTATTTTAAGCACATGGACTGGTATTCCTGTGGGTAAACCACCTAAAAATTAGTTCCAGAGCAGACACATTAATGGAGACTTGAATAACTAAAATGTAAAGTAAAGCTGATGAAACCTTGGCAGCAAAATTTTTGAGATTACCAGATTTTCATGTTAGGACCAAATTTCACTACCCTTTTGTTGACCAGTGCTACCAGTTTGCTTTGCTCTTAGTAACTTTTCAGCTTTTCTTGTGTTGTGAAGATTAATGGATTGTTGCCTGCAGTCCTAACACCTAGGACTGTGTCACTGTTGGTTTTCTCTGCTGAAGCTGGGATCAGATAAGCTGAACACCTAGATGGGGCATTGCCCAGATACTTGTGGATGTCTCTGATCAGCTGGCTCCTGAGCAGCACAGCACAACAGCCTGGCAGCACTGTTTCTGAGTACCATCTTTTCCCATGTGGCAGAAAGTTCACAGGCACTTGCTCACACCCATTAAAGATTCCAGGAGGCATTTTATAGATGAGTGAGTTATAGATGCATATTTGCTGGTTTCCTGAGCGGAGCTGCTCTGATGATGGATTTTATATTCATCACAAAGTTCATTGGAAAAGGTAACTTCACTTCCTTTTGGAGCTGTTTTGTGAAGCATCTGCTATGTTTCATGCAGGCTACAGATGATTTCTCTGGAAGGGAGCAATTCCTGTGTGAGATTTACATAGGACAGCAGCAGGCAGAGTGTTGAGGGGCAGGCTTAATCCTCAGCTGTGCTCCAGTTGATATCAAAGAGCTTTTATATTTAATAAGTCTCAAACACAATCACAGAGGAAAACAAAGTACAGAGAAATACAGTAGAACCAAATTATCCTCCAGGGCCAGATGAAACATAAAATTGAGAGCACAAGATTTCTTAAATGGGTAGAAGTCCACATTCAATAACAGCACACAAATCACTCTGCTATTTCAGGAGGGTAGTTTATCTAAACATGATGTCAGGCAAAAACCATTGGAGTGCTGATATTTGGTAGGTATGTGTCAGAAAACAGACATATGAGTATGTATCCTGGGAGAGGACTTTTCCCTGAACTTTTTTTCCACTGTTTTTTTTTATTATTATTTTTTTCATCCAGTAGAGCAAACTCTGCATCTCTGCTCACCCACTTGTTCTTCCACATCAAGCAGAAAATACTTCAGCTGCAGCAATCAAACACATTCCCTTTCCTGCTCCAAATGCTGCTCCCAAAACTCACTGGGGACCTGTTTCTGTCCCTCTAATACAGGGACTGTTTTAATCTTAGACTAGAGCTATCCTTAACCAGAAACATCAGAAAGACACATTTTTAGATTTTTTTACTAACCCAGAATGAAACTCTCACCTGGAAAAGAGTTTTCCTTAAGTACATTGCACACTTTATTGCACAGGGCAGCCTCCTCACATCCAACAGGCCATCTTCTTGATCTTGAGATCTGTCAAGCCCAGATAAGATCGCTTCATCCCGTTCCCCAGCTAGCTGGCAAAACAAAGGCTAGAAAGTTGCTGTGTATCCCCCTAGTCCCTGTATATGTAAATATGAAGTGTTTTGTGCCACTGTGATAGATCCTTTCTGCCCTTCTGCTTTTTCATCCATAATACCTTGCCATCAAAACCTGTCCCTTCTCTCAATCCTACTTCTTTTCCACCATGAAAGTGCCTTTCAGAGCATTGCTTTCAACTATAAAAGGCCGTAAGTTCCCTTGCCTCATAAGTCCTTCCAAACCTTACTACTTTCTACAATGTTAACACAGCATTATCCTTCTGCCCCAGCTTTCTCTTCTATCAGTCCTCACCATTACTGACACTTTCCATTCATCCTGTACCACAATATATTCCTGCTCACCTGTAAAGTGAGTCTCTCCCAGTTCCTTGAGAGGCTGAGACAGAGAGAGCACTTAACACATCTAACTTCCAGCTGACTGTTTTTGACAGTGTAATCTTGGGAAGACAGTGGGACTGAAAAGCTTCTATTAACTTCTAAGCATGACAATTTTCTGGAAGTGTACATGAGGAAGGCTCGGGGTGAGGAAGAAGCATAGCAGGGCTACAGAAAATGGAAGTCCTGCAGAAGGAAACCAAGACTAAGAAGCATGACCGATACCAAGAATGGTAAATAAAGATGTCACCTACCTGTCCCTTTCTCTCTTAAGTCAGTACTTTGCTGGGTTAGACCTCCATAGCTGACATTATGATCAAAGATTTAAATTTTCTTAAAGTCACAAAACAAAAGATCTCGACTTTACCTTTGGCATAAAAATAAAACAAGTAGTGTAAAGAATATGACAACTACAAGAAGTCTATGACAGTAATTCGAAGAATCTCTGCCCCTGAAAGATGCAGTAAAGTCTCTGGCAGCTGGAGGCCTGATGGAGTTGAGATGATGCAGACACAAGGCTGGGACCTGTAATCCCAAGCAGCCGGGCTATTTTATTATGCTTATTCATGTGAATAGTTGTGAAGTCTACAGGAGATCTATGAATTCTTTAGCTGATAATATCTCCTAACTGGCCTCTTTTATCTTGCTGCTTACTATTTGTGGCAAGGAAAACTGACCTAAATGTTTGTGATCTCAGATGCTTTCCTGACCACCAGCTTACTTTTTAGCTTTATGGCTCTGAGGCTGTGCTCAGTGACACCTTAGTTCCATGATTTTAATGATAACAGCTTAATTTTTGTAGAGATATCACAGGTAGCTTATGCTATTGTCCTTCTCTGAGAATTTCATGCAAAAGAGGTTACAATGCTGTTTGTAGATGGAAAGACATGAAAGAGAACTTTAACATATTTTTTTTTTTTAATTTTCTGCATCAGCCTCAATGGTTAACCATCCCTTGCCCTAAAAAAACACCCTTACTAAGCTTCTGCAATTCTGCAGCCCAGTAACTGGGCTTTTTTCCTCCTTTTCCTCTGTAGAAACAGAAAGAGAAACCTAGAGCGTTACAAAGCCAGGAGCTCTGGAAATCCTGCTGGCCACCTTCACAAGCTTCCACAATGCAGCACACAGCAGATCCAAGCCCATTGCAAGGAGAAAGAAAGTGGATGATCTGACAGTTTGCTGGAGATAAAAGGTCTGAAAAAACCAGTATGTCTTCAGAAAACATTTGAAGAGCAAGTTAAATCCATAGCGCACACTTCTTTTGCACCTGATAGTAACCCTGCTGGGTAGGTTTTGTCACACACTTACAGAAAGCTTAAACATTACTTTGTTCTGATCCACAGAAACTAGCAAGTTATTTTGCAGATGCAGATAAGCTTTTTTTAGAGAAGGGTTTTCTATTTTGTTTTTCTTGCCTAGGGTATGATGTAGTTGGGCGTATTTATCTTCCCAGGAATGGAATTGCTACACATACCTGATCTGAGCGTGATCATAAAGGAAAGATTTTCCTTGGAAAATTTGTATGAGCAAACAATAGTTTCCCAGAAAACTTTGTTCATGTCCCCTGGAAGCATATTAGAATCTTTAGCACAGCATTCAGCATGGCATAGCATTTTGGAACTATACTTGAAGAACCAGAGGAGGGAGCAATGTTGACAAAGGTAGTCAAATTAGGGATTCATGCAGAAGAAATTCAAGAAGTAATAAAATTGTGATTTCTGCTGAATGCAAGTTAGATCTGTTGAAATTTTTGTATTTTATCCTGTATTTGTCTTCAGCAGAGGTTGAATTCTGATTGGCTTCAGAAGAATAGGATAAATTTACCTGAGATCAATCACCTTTGTTAAAAAAATGATACACATTTAATTTCTATCACGATCTCACTGGATTCTATAACATAGGAAATAAAATTTGAAATTAAAATAGTTCTCAGATTTTCCTTTCAATTTACAATAGTTTTGAGAGCTATGATATAGCACTTATTCTTGGACTACTGACTTTTCCACAATTTGCTGAATGATGTGACTGACACTTTTTTCCTGTGACGTGACTAATGAGGTGGCAGTGAGCACATAGGCATCTGTGCCCAGACCTCACTCAAGTCATGAGAGATTCAACAACTTATTGGAAAAGAAAAAATTTTGGAGCCCATTGCTGCCTTCTTCAGAACTTGCAACATTTAATAGAAAACTCAAGAGTATCGAGGAATCACTAATAACATCGAAAAGAAAATCTTAATGAAACTGAGGGTACTGGACATCCTGATAAGGATTTTCACTTGATCATACCATAGCAATTTGGTTAAACACAAAGAAGAATATGGTCCTGAGCAGAGTTGTGGGGGCCAGTTTAAAATGAAGCATGGATACTCAAATGTGCAGTGATTTCTAAGAAGATACTTTACTCCAGTTAGATTACTTGGAATGTAGAAATTCCAAATTGGGGCAAAAAAATCACCAGACTTTATCTGTCTTTACGTTACTTGAAGGATATCAACCACTGAATCAAGGGAAGAATTCCTGCTGTAACTAACTTATCTTCTTGAAATTCATACAGCAGTTTTACTTCTCCTTGCTTCCTGGCTCCTTCCTTTTAATTTGGTAATTAGATCATCTTCCTTCCGACTGCTGCCTTTTCTGATCACTAATTGTTTGTCTCACAGTAACCTTTTCTATCTTTGACCCACAACGTCTGAAGGTTTCAGAAGGTTCATCTGGCTTTAAAGATGTAAATCATCAACAATGCTTACATAAATTTTAGTTTATTTGTGTTATAATGATTTTATAGTTCTATGATTGGCTCTGCTCTTCATTTTTGCATTTCTGGTAACTTTTGTGTGTGTTGGAGCATAAAAATGTCTTCAAAATTACTGTTGCCTTTTCAAAGATGGTTTTCATTGTCATCTCGCAGGAATATGCTCTTTATTGTAACAATTTCTCTCAGAAGTAAAATCACATCATAGAAGTAATTTCTTCTGCATACAAAAATTATTTAGTAATGACCTCTCATGAAAAAGATGGGTAAAAGCTACCAGAAATTTGGAATTTACAAGATGTAGAAAATGTCCTTGCTGTATAATAATTTTTTTTTGTACTGGATCCCATGTTTTGACTCTCATCTTGTTAATATAAAACTTTGCAAGATCAGAAGCTCTTCATTGGAACCTTGTTATCCTAGTCTTTCACCGAGACCCATGAATTCGAGTGGTCTTCATTCATATACAAATAAACAAACCAGGGAACCAGGAGATATTAATTGGCTTGGAGCCAGGGCAAGGATGTCTTTTTTAAGTCTAAGGTCCTCAAGTCTTGTCTACTCATCCCATTTCTAATAATGGTTCTCTGTTCAGTAAAATTCTTGCCAGGACTTCCCAAGCATCAACTGCATTTTAAAACAAGTACTTGAAACTAAGACAAATGTAAGATACTTTTTTTTATCCATTATAAAATATTCAGTAATACATTCATATGAAAAATACTCAGGAATTTTAGTAAAGAATGACACACAGGGTCTGAATTTTGTCTTGAATCAGTCAGTTTTAGGTCTAAAAGAGCTGGTTGCATCATGTTGAAAAAGGAAAACCTGTGAAATATATTAAAATCCAGATGCAAGGATTTTTTTTTTATTTTTTTTTTAATCAGGTTTGCCAAAATACCAGTAAGGTTATGGAACTAATAAACTAAATCCTATGCTCATGTGACTCAATTGCCTCTAGTCTGAAGATAAGTCTGACTTAAAGATTCAAATATATGAAGTGTTTGTACAGTAGAAGTGAAATGAGTATATCTAAGTATTAAATCACAAGCAAGTGTTATCCATCTGCTAAGTATATTAATGTACTGCATCATGTGTACTGTACTTTAATGTTCTTATATTAAAGTGACAGAAGGCAATTGATTTGGAAATGAAAGGTCTTCCAGCTTTTTTTCACAAAGCAGTGAAGTAAATTGTTTTCTATTTTTTTTTTTTTTTTTTTTGGTTATTCTGAGCTATCTTGGCAGATACTATGAGCAGCTCAGTGAGAAATACCATACTACCAAACATGCCAGATTGCTGAGAAGTGAGGCAGGCCACAGAAGTTTTGGATTCTCATTATACCTTGCATCTTACCCATATAGGTACATAAATGTGGAGTAAAATCTCATTTATGGTGCAAGATGCGCGATAATGTTAAGACTGAACTAAACAGGAGTGAGAGGAATTGAGGAAGCAGTTGAATGCAGATATAGTTTGAGTCCATATATAATGAATAATAATATATAAGCTCCATTTGAAAGCACGGACATTTGGAATAGAAGGTTTTAACTATCTTGCAGCATGCATGGACATTCCTAACCATTTAAGGCTGCATCCTTATGTGTACCACCTCACTTTTAACAGAGTTCTAGACTTCAACTCTGCCTTCTGCCTTGCTTGACCATGTACACAAAACAATGCTACAAACTGAACGTAGGTTTGTCATTTCAGTGTACGAGTGCTTGTTTTTCACTGATCTCTCTGAGTGTAATTCTAAAGATAAGTCTGTGCTGTATCTGGTAAAGAAATCCAGTAGTGGATTGTGGATTGGTCAGCCAGAATACAGCGTGCTGTAGACAAAAATATGGAAAGAACTCCAGACACTAGTTCTGTCTGGTGGAAAATTGTTATCTGAAAACACCATCCACATCTTCAAACACAGAGCCATGAAATGCAAACAGAAGCATCTTGTGTCAATACCTTTGGCCTGGTCATGCATGAGATCTGCTGAAACGTGGCGTTTAGAGATTTGAATCTTCAAAGTGACAGCACTTCTCTCTTGGTAGGAAGTGTAGCTGCTTGGATCTGCATGCACGAGCACTTCAGCAGACCTTATTTAATCTTCTCCTTTTTTGCAACTGTTTGAGTTGGAGTGCTGCAAATCTACCATTTTTTTATACTCCACCTGCATGTGTTAATGTCCAGCTCAGTATACCTGGGGTATGTTTTTTTTGAAACGCTTTATTTTAGTTAGCATATACAAACCAGGATTTTTAGGCATTTTAAGTTTTTGCAGCCTGAATTTGCATTGTACATCTTCTTAAATGTGACCAGCAATGTATGAGATACATTTCCTGCACATACATTAACTGCAAGCAGTTAAATTACTGCTTCCCCACGTGAGCAGCCATTTGGTTTAATCCTGGAGAAGGAGTTTGACTCCTTAGACCAAGTTGCTCTCTCTAATTCAAAACCTATAAATCTGAAAACAGAAAAGACTGGGTTTTTTTTAAAGAGAGAAGGGGAGGGGGGGAAGAAAATCAGGTCTTTCATTACATGGATAGCATTCTAAAAAGTACTATAGCAATCTGGTTTCAATCTTAGCTATGATCCTAAGTAGATGCCTTCTTGACTCTGGCATCATTGTGGCTGCAAAATAAGAAGCAGTCTCACTGGCACTGAGCATACGCATATCCTGGATTCACTCTGCCTCCTGCTTATTGGAAGCCAGCAAAAGCAGCAAGTCTGAGTCTTACATGTTTTATCTCCAGTTTATTGTGTTTAGATGGGGGTAGTGTACTGCAAAGCTGCCGATTGTCCACTTGATGGTATCAAGTAACTGAACGTGGAAGTGTAGAGCTGCTTAACACTCTATTTGGGCAGATGTGACCAGAAAATTTTATAACAGGTAAACCAGCTGTGTTATGTTCTTCACTTTCACAAACAGCTCCTGTGCTAGTTTTAAGCAGACTATGCTTAAGTTACCGTGCTGCTCAGATTCTGTAGTCCAGTGTAGTCTATTTGGAACCAGCCTTGCTGTAAGGTGGATAAAGATGTTGGCAAATGGAAAATGTAGCATTAAGCTGGAGTGAGAAAGAAGGTTTGGTTCTAGTCTTTTTTCTTCCCACTGTTCATCATTTCCCTTTGTCTGAGGGTATGTGTGAGTACACAGATGGACAAGGAATGCCAAACCTCTTCTGTTCTCAGAGGTAAAACAAGGCAGGGCTAATATTTCTCTCAAGTGTGTGGAGTTATAACTATGCATTGCTAGAAAAAAAAGGATGAAAAGAATTTCTTGTGTATTTTAAAGTTGTTCTTGCTTGGTTTGGGCTTTATTTCTAGTACAGTAGAGTTTACTGTTTGTCCCAGGCAGAAAAATACAGGTTTCTCATTGCATCTCTTCAGAATAAGAAACATGTATCATGAGATTTGCTACTCAGTGGGAAACTGGCTTTGCAACATGTCCCACAGAAACACGATGATCTGGCTCATTTAGTGATCTTCACAATGGCAAGTATGTGTAAATCTAAAGCAACAAGGGACTTTCTGTCGCACGCTGTTTAAATTCTGTTGTGGAATATGCCTTGTCCAAACCAAATGGATAGCATGATGCTGAGACAGAAAGATGCTTGGAGAGAAAAACTGCATCTGTTGGCCAAGCAAAACATTGAGCCAGGTCATATTGATATATGGGTACATGGTTGTCTGAAGACAGAGACCAGAGAAGGTCCATATTTGCACTTAAATAAGAAGAGCTGATCTTGAAATTTTACCCTCGCCTAGATGAGGTAGCACCCACTTGAGGTCAGCACAGGGAGCAGCAGGGCGCTGGCAGCCGTCTTGTCCCCAACAGCGCCTCGGTCACCCCCTGCATAAACTGGAGAGGGTAATCATATCCCAAGGGTTTACAGCTTTGCATTGCTGGATGTCACCACGAGTAGGGTTGAGTGATGGCATTGGCTACTAACAGCAGGGGGTAATGTTAAGTGCTGGAGCTGGCGCCGAAGGCTCCCAGTGCCTTGGCCTGCCAGAGGCACCAAGGCAGTCTGGGTACTGCTCATACCACACTCAGGGAGCCCATGGTATGCACCAAATAAGAGCATGCGGGTCTTATTTGTTTTCTTCTGTCAGATTATTCATTCCAAATACCATTTCTTCTTCTTATTGCCAACAGATAGTCTGCGAGCAAGTTCTTATTTTGAAGAGAGCAGCCGTTATTCACAAATCCTGATCAAAAGGTATGTGCTTCTTAGAGGAATTTGTTTGCAAACTGTCCATTGCAACTGTTAATGGTTTATCATGAAGAAATTATTTCTTAGCACTGTGTAATTATGATTTCTTCTCCCTGACTAAAATCCATGATTTTTAAGTTTGGTTTTTTTGTTTTTTTTAATGAAGGGGGAAGGACAAATTGTGAAGAATAAATGACTAGCTATGAACTTCTGGCACGCTTTATTCAAAGTCCAAGCAATTGTACTGAAACCCACAAAGCTTTTTGGATCCATGTCTTCATGGCAGTTTCGATTGCTTGAATACTTGGGAAACAATAGGTAATAAAACCTACGCAAATATGACTCCATAAGGAAACTTGATTTGTAGCACAAACCAGCACTCTCAGTCATATCTAAGAACTGCTGTAGTTAGACATGCCTCTTTTTCATGCCACGAGTCTTTGTATCTTCTCAGTAGTCAGCATTAAGGTGAGTAAATGCCAATCAGAGTGAGCTACATGTTCCTTCAGACTCTGTTCCTGCTTTGAGAGGTTCCTCTGGTTCGAGAAGTTTGCTGGGCACGAGAAATGCCACATGACTTGCTGTACTGTTATGATGCCCAGACAAGAACAAAACTACAACAGGTAAATGCATCATTTGGAAGATAAGAGGCAGAGGGGAGAGAAACAGAATGCAACAATCTTTCCACCAGGCCATGCCTACAGATCTTTTGATGTTAATGTTTCTTTTCTAGTCGTTCAAAACAGGAGAAATGAAAAGAGGCTAGTGTGCAGAACACGGTGAAAAAAACAACCTGCAATAAACGAACAGAAATAAAATGAGCTAAAATTAAACCAACTCCATACAATTGGAAGTTGGTGCATGCCACACCTTTGGAAGCAAGCCCTCATGTTGTGTGTGTGTGTGTGTGTGTGTGTGCATGCCCACCGGGGAGCTGGCTGCTGAGTTATACACGTTTATCCTCCATGCTCTAAAAAAAGAACAGGACGACAGATCGCTCCCTGTGTTTTATGCCCACACTGTGGGGATGCCAGCCCAGGCATAAACTGCTGTAAATTAGTGTGGCTTTCCAGAACTTCCACTGGCAAGGCAGGTCTTGCGGCCCCTTCCCCTGTGCCTCCCGGTCACAGATGACCCCCCTCCCTGGGACCATGATGCCCCTGCGCCTCCCTCATATGTTGTCATAGAATCATAGAGTGGTTTGGGTCAGAAGGGATCTTATAGATTATCCAGTTCCAGCTCCATGGGCAAGGACACCTCCCACCAGACCAGGCTGCCCAAGGCCTGATCCAGTCTGGTCCTGAACACCTCCAGGGATGAAGCATCCACAGCTTCCCTGGGTAACCTGTGCCAGCCCCTCACCACCTTCATCATGAAGAATTTCTTCCTCATGTCTAGTCAAAATTTTCCCCACTCCAATTTAAAGCTGATCCCCCTTGTCCTATCACTACATGCCCTTGTAAAAAGTCCCTCCCCAGCTTCTCTGCAGCTCTTTCAGGTACTGGAAGGCTGCTATGAGGTCTCTTCAGAGCCTTCTCTTCTCCAGGCTGATCAACCCTGTCAGCCTGTCCTCGAACGGGAGGTGCTCCAGCCCTCTGATCACCATCGTAGCCTCCTCTGGACACGTTCCAATAGCTCCATATCGTTCATTTTTTTTTTTTTTTTTTTTTTAAGGTGGGGGTTATCAACCTAATACCCCACACGTGCTTTATGCAAAGAGCTCAACCCACCCCGCCCAGGTGAAGAAATTCCTCTAATGAGGGTGCGGGGGTTGCGGGTTTTCTCTGCTGCCTCCCGGTACCCAGGTTGGGGTGGGGGAGAAAGAGCAACAAGTCCCGCGGTGGCTGCGGGGGTGGGAGAACGGGAGGCGGAGTGGGGATGGGGATGGAGGGAGAGGGGGGGGGGGGCTCTTCCCGCCCCGCTCCTCTGCTCTCCTGAAAACCGCTCTGACAAGTGGCAAAGCGTTCGCAGAGCACGCTGCTCCCTCTGAAGGGCGGGTGGAAGCCGCGGGGGCTCGCCCCGCACCCAGCCCTGCTCTCCCGGCTGTTGGCTGAGCCGCGACCCGGCGTGCGGTGCGGAGCTTCTCCTCCCCAGCGCGCCAAGCGGCTGCGGGATTTTCTTCTATTTTATTTTATTGTGTATATATATTTTGACGTCGTTATTTTGCCTTATTTTCTCCTACTTTGTCGCTGTTGTTTTTGTTGTCTTTTTTTTTTTTTTTTTTTTTTTTGTCCCTTCTCCTTGCCGCCGGTTGCAAACTAATCGGCGCTTCATGGGGGGCGGAGGAAAGGAAATCAAAGCTGCCGCAGCTCCAGGGTGTAAAAGCATGCTGGGGAAGAGCCGAGGAGCCGCAGGACGGGATGGCTGCGGCTCGGCGCTGGCCGCCCTCCTCTCGGCGCTGGCGGCCGCCTCCTGCGTGTACCTGGGGCTGCGGACGAGCGACCTCCAAGCCAGAGTGGCGGCCATCGAGGGCTCCCTCGGGGGTCCCTCGGCCGCCGCCTCCCCGCTGCCCGGCTATTCCCTGGAGCAGCTCGACGCGATGATGCAGGAGAAAGTGGAGCGGCTCCTCGCCCAGGTGTGCGGGACGGGGGCGGTCGCGGGGATGGAGGATGCGGCGGGAGGCGAGGAGCGGGGCGGCTGGACCGGGGGAGAAGAGGGGGGAAAGGAAAGCGATCCCGCACCTCCGGGGGGGCTGCCTCCCGTCCCCGCTCCGCATCTCCGCGGGGAACTCTCCCTTCCCCGACTCTCCGCCGAGCCCCGTCCTCAGTACCCTGCCTTTCCCGTCTAAAAATAAGCCTCGGGAGGGAAGGGGCTCGCTCGCGGTGGTGATGGGAGAGGGCTGGTGGTGTCCGGGGAGCGAGCTCTGCCCTCACGCCGCTTCTCTCCCCCTCAGAAAACGTACGAGCACTTGGCAAAATTGCGAGTAGCGAGAGAAGCGCCTCCAGAATGCAACTGCCCACCAGGTAACAGGCGCGGCTTGGAAATCACCTTTCCGAGGCTTGTGGTCTCTGTGGGGGTTTGGGGACCCTGTGTTCTTCAAATCCACGCAAGCTGGATGCAGGGGATGGCTCTTCAATCCACGCCCCGAGTGGGAAATGCGTAATGTGTAGAATCTTCTGTTTCTACTGTGGTACTTAACAGGAATTGGTGCTGGTGGAAAACTCTTGGTAGGATGAAGTTAATGAGGTACCCTAGCAAGAAGAAGTATATTTTGTCTTAAATGTATAGTACTGAATCGGGGCATTGTGTGCTCAGCTTGGGAAGCAGAACAAAAGTTCCTAGGAAAAATATCAAACGACTTGTAAAAGAGATTGAAAGAGGTGGAGAGTCCGTTGCGAGTTACCATTAATATATACAAGAGCTTTTCGGTCTTGTTTTTCTGTAGGCTTGGATGAAAGCGGTTACCCTAGGAAGGGATTGCAGATCACATATTGAGAGTTCAAAACTGGGTGTTTATGCAAGCAGTGATGCTGCTTGTCTTAGGAGACCCCACTTCCAAATACTGGGTTTGCTTGTTTGTACACACACACTACAGTGTTTCTGGTGGTTTTGGTGCTGCTTTTGGGCAGTCTGCTGTCAGTGTCACTTTAGCATTACAGTCTTAAAAGTTAAGAGAATAACATCAGTATTTCACAGGGTAGTGCAGGAATTTGAGCAACCTCTGTGTGATGAAGCACCCTAGATGCGCAGTACGGTTTCCATCTCTTGCCAGTGTTTACGAAAAAATATCTTTACAGGTGGAACATCAACTGTCAACAAGACTTAAGCTGATGGTGTTTACCAAATAGACGGTGTAATAGTACTGTGTATACAAGGAGCTTTTCTAGTAGAGAATTCGGTTCCTGCCATGCTACTGAATGTCAGTGTTAAAACTAAGTGCAGTTGTTGGTGATACAACAGAGAGCAGAGTGTTTACTGACTGATATAGGAGTTACCATGGCTAGCATGAAAAGGACAATATATATGACTAGAACTCTTTTAAAAAGAGTCCATAGTATTACTCAATTCCCAGCTACTTTTGGTAAGGAACGTTGGTTTCCTGCTGGAATATATATATATTTATATATAAATTTTTCCTTAAAGACTAGTATGAGCATACAGCATTGATCTTTTTTTTTTTTTTCCTGTAGCTTAACTGCAGTAAATTACAAGATTCAAGTTTGTGCACTAAAAATGAATTGCTTGTCATGTTGTATGCAAATGTGTATTCTGTGAGCCTGAAATACTGTTTCATTTGATCACAAGCTGTGTCCCTTTTCCTTCTCGTTTAATCTGTTAAAATGTTTTTGCTTACTCCTTTCATACTAAAGGTCAATATCTACTTTTTTTACGGTTATTGTTATGTGCTGCTTTACTTCCCCACTACCACTAGAGCTCCACATTATACCAATTTTTATCTGACCTTTTTTCTTAAGAAGTATGTTTTATCAAACAGATAAGTGCAATAGACTACTCACATGCATTGTAAAAATACTTGCCAGGTGAAAGTCCAAGTGATCTGGGAAATATTTTCAATCAAGCAAGACATGTAATATCAGGAGTACTTACATGAATTGTAAAATAAAATAAAAAACATCAAATCACATAAAACTCTAGATGGGACGGGGATTTGAAACGCGATATGGAGCCTTTCACTTCTGGGTTGCTATTTCAGTTTGGAGGCAGGTTTTGTAGTGATTGAAAGATGTTGCCATATGATAGCCTCATTTTGCACAGCTTAAAATGAGTGGATGCTCTCATGCTTGTTGCCAGTGGACGGGTGTCTATCTTGAAATGGTATTGACTTGGGAGCCTTACTGAGGGAACAATGGCTGAGTGGTACCATCACCCAAGCACAGCAGGCAATAGGCAGAGCAGGAAGGGACAGAGTGAACCAATTGTTGTTTCTTTATTGGGGTCACTTTGATAGAATTTCTTGATGAGCATTGGTTTTCTTACTTAATATTACTATTACAAACTTCAACTACTGTGTTCAGAAAGGCATTTGGTTTAATAGGAAAAGTATCATGGAAATGGGAGTATTGCATGCTGCTTGCGAAGCCAAAAAGTAAACTGCCTCGTTACTTCCCCATGTGATTCCATTTTGCTGCTTTATTCTGCTCAGCCTCTACATTTCTTCCCCAGGCTTCTGTAACAATAAAATGCATGTCAGTTAGCAATGATTTTGGGAAAGCCTTTGTGTTGCAGAGGTGATTTTTGAAACATCCCTATGCTGTGAGAAAAGGCTGCTGCCAAACGGCCACTAAGGCAGTTTCCGTCACCTGCTCTCTAAAGAGAAATAAAGAATATTTAAAAATAGGTTACTTTATCCCCTACCAAAAGAAAAGAGGGAAATCCTGCAGACATGAGGGTGAAAATGCGGCTTCTGATTTAGGATTAAAGTTATACAACTTGTGTCGATATCATTAGCTTGAGATGTTCATTCCCTTGTGACTCTTTGTGGTAGGAATCTGCATGTTCAAAGGAAACTGGGTGTGAATGGCTTAGGTACCATAGGCAGCCAGCTTCACAGCTGCTTTAAGGTTGCAGATCTGTCCACGTGTAGCTCCTCTTAATTCAACAGCAGCCTTGAACTTTGTCTGAAGTGAAGACTGGTTGCATATCTCCTTAGGAACTTAATTTTCACTATATGTGTTTCTTCTAATTACTGTTTTCTGTTTTCTTGTAAGAGAAACACAAGGTGAGGAGCTATTGGTTTGATATTTCATTCTGCAGGACTAAAACCAGATACCAAAGGTTTTATAAATATTTTTAAAATGACAATAGCAGGCATTCTTTCTCTTCTTAAAGCAGAGTAATAAAGTTTGAAAAGTAAATGCGTGCTGACATTCCTCTTAAATTACCTCAGCTCTAACAAGAGCGCCAGCTAAAATCCCATGCTTGCAACTAGTGCTGCAGTCACTGCTGGTGCTTAGCCTTCTGCACATGGAACTGGGGGGCAAATTGAGTGGCTAAAGTTTTAAGCATAATAAATTAATTTTCCTTTGCTAGATTTATTTATTTATGGTAAATTATTTTTTTCTCTACTGTAAAAGATGAACAACAAATGTTGGTGTGCATGTAATAATTTTGTTTATTTAAATCTTCCTTTAAATGGCCCTGGCAGCACAATTGGCTTTTATGAGGACCAGTCAAGTACAGCGCTTGGTACTTTTTACCAGGTGCCAAGAATTGTACTCTAGCAGAAAGAGTAACGCTTGCAGAAAGAACAGGGATACTTCTAATCCATGGAGTATTGAGGAATTATTAGGTTTTCACAGATTGTTCAGGCTCCTCTTGCAGAAAACATTCATGTGTATATTGTGGACCTGTAGACTTCAATAGAAATTAACGTGTGCTTGCATATTTTAGTGAATTGATCCTTTAAATATTGTAGGGGTCAAGTTCTGACACTTGGAGTCATTTGCTATGTTGTCCCGTTCTGCATGCGGTCCTTGGAACCTGCTTCTGGAGTTAGATGATGTTGACAGGAGTAGGAGTAAATTCTATTAGTACACAGAGTTTGAACTTGGTCAGCAGGAAGGCCAGCAGATGATTATATACCATTCTGCATGTACTTTTTGGCCAGTTTTGGGATGCGATTACTTTTTTTTTAATTCCTTCCCTTTTGAGAAAGAACTTTTATAATGTATTTATTCCTTGAGGTTTTGGGGTTTTTTATTTTTTGTTGTTCTTTCTTTTTTTTTTTTTTTTGGAAAAAAAAGCAATGTTATTTAAGTAGATGCCATATGCTTTTTAATTCTGCCTTGACAAAGGATAGATCGCATAACATAAGAGATGACACATTGAGTATATAATGACACATTATATAGCTTGTATGTAAAATTATGAGGGTTTTATGTTTTGGAGGATTTACTTGTTTGTTCCCTGCTTTCTGTCATTAGCAACAGTTCACTGATGGGCACTCAATGTTTGTCCCTTTGCTCTTTCTCTTTTACCATCAAGAAAACTACTTTTTTTAAACTCTTGTGTTCAAATACTTGCGACTTCAACCCCTTTTCAGGCATGGACACTGTGATCGTTCTTTCTTAGTGAGCTATTTTCTGCTGGTTTTGTAATCATGTTGTCTTAATTCTCTCATCCAGTCTTAAAGAGTTTAATGCTTTGGCATGTGAAGTACCTCCTGTTTCACTATGCAATTTGCTGTGATCAGGTTATAAAGCTTGTTTCAGTGTAGTTGTGTGTATATAAATCTGTTCATACATGAGATAAAACGCTGTAAGCCAGGATTTTATGGGGGAATGGGGAATCTCAGTTGGTCTTATTCGGAGTGTAGTAATTCACAAAAACTGCATTCTACACCTTCAGTAAGGTGATGAGTTCTGCTCTGTGTGTTTTGGTAGCAGCACAAGTAGTGAAATCTGTGTTTTCTTTTAGCTTCCCAGTACCTTTTTTTTTAAAGTCTTCGTAAAAGCCTAATGTTTGCTTTGACTTGCAGTGGAAGTACAATTTAGGCCTTCTTTCTTATTTCTGTATGTTCCATAAGAACTGTTTTCTGGAACATTTCAGTTAGTTATTAGGCTAAAAGAGTGGTGGAGAAATCAATTTGGGGGATTAAAAGAGTCCCCAAATAGGTAGCAGCGGGGTATTACTTTTTTGTTCTCATTACAGTGAAAGCAGGTCTGTAAAGACTGAAGAGGTAAAGAAAAAAGCTGACTTTAAGTGTTTACTGATAGAGAGACCCAGAGGAAAATACGGATACAGAAAGTATTTGAAGTGTCTTTCCTTTTTACTTAAATTCCAGACTGTGCTATCTGAACCTAGCTCCCAGCATTACTTATTTCTGCCATGTCTGCATCATCTGTTTGCTGAATGCAGTGCTCAGCTCTAATTTTGTAATTTTTCTGACAGGGCCCGAGTTCCCCTTTCATACCTTTAACAGTTTGATGTTTTTTATTTCAGTTCCCAGATAAAGATGGTTATTGATGTGCAGCAGCATGCAAGCTTCTGAGCAGTCTGTCTTGTTTGGATGACTGATTAGAGATACTGTTTTCTCCCCACAGAATAGCTAAATATATTTTATTGCCTAAGATGTGACCTTTTAATTCCCTTCCCTCTGGGTAAAGGAAATAGGGTGTGCAGCATGACGAATGAAACATAACGTGGCTCGAAGGAGAACTGACTGACAGCAGACTATACCAGATTTCTGTCTTTTGTAATATTATTGATGTAAATATTATAACAAAAGTTGATTTGGCCACAAAATTGTTATTGACAAAACATTTTTCAATGACTAGAATTCCATTTTATTGAACTTGCATGGTTTTGCCAAACAAGGCATATTGAAGATTTGATTCTCTGCATTAACTCTTCTTATATAACATTAGTATTTATATAAGAACACTTAATATTTGTTCTTCTGTTTCCTTCCATGTGGCGCAAGCTGCTGAAGTGCCAAAGCTGTTCAAGTACAGCGAGACTTGCAGTGTCAGAAGCCCACTTCTGGAACGATGCGTTTAGTGTGTCTTTTTTTCTTTTCTTTTTTTCTTTATTAAATCATTAAGGTTGCATATATTTTAAAGAGCCTTTTAAAGCTCGGATAACTGAGTTCTATTTGGCAATACTGCCCGTTGCCCCTTTCCTTAAAGGTTAGTGGGTTATTTGGAATGTGTTACCAGAAGAACATCTGCTGCATCTGCATTAGAGCACTCACTTTCCTTCTCACTCTCTTCTAAATTTGGGGCTGCAGTCTACCTTTCTACTGTGCTAAGTACACCAAAAATGAAAGCAGTCAGCTTTGAAAACCGTGTGACCAATGAAAGTTGTCTTTATAGGGCATTTTAGGTTAGCAGATAGAATCATATGATTTTATACGTTCAAGTTACCAAGCCTGTGAAATCATCCGACTTACCTTAATGTACCCAGAGCTTGAATCACGTTGGTAACTACAGCCTCTTCAGGAAAGCTACTCCACACAGAACTCTTTTGTACTTCATTGTTTTTGTTGACTTCCTGAGTCAGTCACAAAAAGTAAGGCTGCTTACTTAGACCTATTAAGAAGATGTAAGAAAGCATAGATGAATACAGGCTGAGAGAAACAGTTTTCACCCTGTGCAGTTAAGCTCTAGCTTCCAGTTAGATAATGCACATAGTAGTGAACATGATGCTGCAGGCATGCTTTTTGGAAGCTTGAGAACTGTCATGTTTTTACTGGTTAGACTTACAGCAGAACAGTGCGTGCTTAAATTCATCTGCTTGGGTCTTTCCATGAGATTAAGATAAGCAGAAGAAGCTGTTTGAGAGCTCAGTAAAAAAAAAGTCAGGACACATTTTCAGAACTGAGAGCCAAATTTGAAAGTACAAGATTCATATGCACCTTTTATGTGAAATATAGTTACTTTGTCTCTACATAGACTTGAACAACTTGAGAAATACAGATTAGGTTGATATCTCAGGAGATCATCATCTTCATTCTTCTGTGTACTAGAGCAAATGCATCTAGGCCATTGTCAGGTAATTCCTTCCATGTGTTTCACAACTGTAGTTTCTAGTTAGTCATGTCTCAACAAGTTGTTGGCTCCACATGCTTTTATTTTTCCCCCCCTTTTTGGGGGGAGAGGAGGGGGGTGGCTGTATTAAGATTAATTCTTGTTTATACATGCAGATGTATGTTTACAGGAGCAGGTATTTACATGCAATTGTCAATATTACATGCAATTTTTTTGGGAGGATTTTTTTCTTCTTGTCCGTGGAAAGCTTTGAAATAGATGGTGATGCCTACTGAGCCTTTTGAAGAAATATGAAATTGTTATACACCCATGTAAATATTTTTACTAGAAATACATGTTCCTATAATTATCAAAGATATGATGGCAGCCCTTTGTAGGATAAGGAAACAATCAACGACATGACGAAGTAATACCAGATAATAAAACTGGGGTGTTACTTTTTCTTTTAGAATGCTCAGAGAATTAATACAATGATTTTGGAGATTTCTGCTTAGACAGACTCAGCCAAGAAGCAATGTAGCTTTTGAGCAACTACAGTTTGCCCTACAACGTCTTAGAAATTGAGCAGGTAGTTAAGTATAAAGTTTTCTTTAGAATGTGTGCAGGTGAATTTAAAGAGGAAGTAGATGATAGTGCTTCTAGTTTAGTCTGTTAGGTACTAGAATTATCTTAATTTTGTGCATAAATCTCATCATGCAGTTATTGTGTGTTGAGCAAGTACATTCAAAGAAAGTCTCTTTAACTATTTGTTAACTGCTTAGGAATTTAAATCTACAGTTTTTAGGAATACAACTTGCAGATTTCTTTCATAGCTGTTTAACTTTACTAATGGCTCTTGTTTGGGCTCACAATGGAGAGCAGATCACAAATTTGCAAACCCTTGAAGGAGACTGAGAAGGTGATAGTTCAAGGGATAATCATGGACATGAGCTCTAAGTAGTTCTTAGAAGCTTGGCTGAAGAAGTGTTGAGGGCAGGAAGAAGGGTGTCAAGTTATCTTTCTCTTTGATCCTCTTTGTAAAGCAGTACACTGTACTCTATAATGTAGGAGTATGATGGTTTTAGTAGCCCTTCACACTTTGCCGTACCTTTGACACACGGTAGGCTACCTGTTGAATCACCGTGACATAATGTAGAATACAGCTCACTGTAAGAGGGGGAGCCCTGCATAAAGCCAAGTGGCTGATACACTGCTTTTTGCTGACTGCAATAAGCTGGTTCATGCTGTTTCCTTGCAGTACTTCCGTCTGTTGGTACCTGGGAGGTGCTACCTCTGAGCAGCAGAGATTTCTGGAAGTGTCTTGTTTTTCTCTCTTAATTTTTTTTAAAAAGCTGAACCGATTAGCTTATGAACTTATCTCTTTCTGCTCTTCAAAAGAGTTTTAGTACTCTTAGGAGTAATGAGCTGTAGTGCAAGAGCTGTAGTGCAAGAACTGTAAACATCATGGGAGAAAGGCTGTAGTAAAGAAGTAGTTTTAAGGCCTTTGCTTTTCTGCCGTTTGTGGCTTATGCTGTCTTAAGAAAAATTAAATTCTTTTACATGCCATTTGATTATGTTTAATACTCATTCTCTGAATATAACAGCACAGAAATGTTACCACAAGTATCTGCTAAAAGTTTAGCTTGTAAATGAGTTTCCTTTCATGAATGCAAACTCAGTACACTGTGCTTAAGATTATGCTGAAAAATTGCTATTTAAAAGGTCTTGTGTAAAACTGGGAGAGAGGAGATAATGGGGTACACAGAATGAGTTTTGAAACTAGGAAAATATATTGAGAATTGGAGACAAAAGTCTCTTATCAAAGGTGTGGCTGCCACTGCAGTGACAGATTTCAGGAGGCATATCTGAAAGTAGAACAGAATCCTGTAATTTGAAGGACACTTAAGCTCTATACAAAGATATTTCTGTGGTTGAGATCTTGTATGGTCTGTAAGGGCAAGAGTGTATCTGGCTGCAGACGAAGGCCAAGCTTGTGTGGGCGCTACTAGTTGTGTTGCTAGGAAGTAATGTAAGGTTTCTTATGTATTAGTGCTCCAGCTGTCTGATAGTAGGGTTTTCATGTAGGACTGCAGTGTTGAAAGTCAAAATGTATGCATCTTAAGCTGAGGAGAGATTTCCTTTAACTAGCATACCTATAATCTCTTAAGGATACGAGAACCAGCTGCTTGAAGACAACCCTCCTCTTCCTTCTGACCCTGTGCCCACATCCTCTGAGTGAGCTCCTATTCTGATTCCTTTGAGGTTCTTGAGAAGGCCTTGATACCTGAGCACAGGAGTATGACTGCAGGGGATTTAAAGGATAAACTGCATAGTCTGTACATTAATATTCTCCACTCACAGTTTACATGTAGATAATGTCCAATGACATCACTGTGCAAGATGGTATTAAGTGTTGGCTGGAGAATCTCTGAACTGTCAACTCTTCTGCTACTTTTTGTCAAATGTTCCTTTAATGTTTGCACCTCCACTACTGTGCTAGTGGGTACTGTCAGTAGAAGGGTGTCAAATGCTGAGAGCTGTCACTTAAGCTTGACATAGAGCTCATTAATTCACACCCTTCACCTCTCAGTCAGGAGAGCTGTCTCAAACTTTAGTAAAATTTCTTCTTGACTCATAATCTGGATCTTTCACTGGGAGATGTGCTCTATGCAGACAAACTCAAGTGTAGTGGGGCTATTGTTAGTGGTCCTTTCGGGCAGTGCTGAGCCTGGACTCTGCTTTTATTTGTTTTCTGTCCTGATGACTGTTTAATTGTTGTTTGTGTTGTTTAATGTGCAGCTTGGAAAGTGTTTTCAGTTAGCATTTATAAATGAGTACAGTGGAATCACAGAAATGGATCATGGTGCTTGTGGTAGCTATCTGTGTGTTTACGAAGAAGTCACAGGATCATCTTGGGTATGTTTCCCAAGTGGTTCCTGATGGTAGGTGTGCAGAATACTAATGAGCTAGAGAGAGTGAAAGACACAATGGTGTAGTATCAGTTTAAAATGAACTAGTGCTTAGACAGCCATTGTCAATACTTACTTAGTGTTGATGTCTTTGTAGTGATGACAGCCATGTTTGTAGAAGGCTGGAAATGTTTCTGTATGTGGAGGTGAAGTATATTTCCAATGCAGCAAGCATGTAAGTGCACTGTATTTCTTTAGTGTAAGGAGACTAATCTTAGTGAAGAGAGATTAGTATTTAAGTTCGACAGTCGTGGATTTCACTTCAGGACAGCTTTGCATAATTCCTTAGTTTGAATTCCAGTCTGAGTCACCACATAATGTGCAGAAGGAGGACTTTCTTATAGCACATTCAACTGAGAGGCAATACATAAGCTTTTAAAGTGGCCAGTTAAAAAGAAGCATGAGTCTTAAACTGAACAAGCAGCAATTGCGGAGAAATAAAGCAAGACTGAAATTCTCCCTTTTTGTTGCTCTTCTAAAATTGATTTACTTCTACAAGATCTCTTGATGTATTAAAAAAAAACCCAGACCTTTTAAAGGACCCAGACCTTTTAAAGGAGAAATTAAGCTTTTTTTTTTTTTTTTTTGCAATTTGTATTGTAATGACTGGAACACTCTGGAAGCACCTTGAAAAATGCTTTGCTTTAGGAAGTTGAAATGAATATACCTTAGAGGAAACGTTGTGCTTAATGAATTATCAGTTCTTTATTGTGATTGTAATCCTTTACAAGACTGTTAAGGTGGGGTAGAACATCTTCATATTTGAGTTCTTCCATCTGTAAAATAGGATTGATATAAATACATTAACCAACGTATAATAAAGATTTACAGGCACAAAGTATTTATGACTTCGAATTCTTACTGTCTTGAGGAACGGAAGTTTCTTTCTCTCCAATGGGTTCCTTTGTTTTCTAATTTTGGTAGTGATCTCTTTATGCTCCATTTTGATCAGTAGAATGGACATAATCAGCTAGGATGTGTCAAAGTATTATTGCTGGCTGTTGTATGTTTGTTTTCTGAGGATACTAAAGTGCAGCGCTTTATTCTTCCCTCAGGTCGCTGAATCATTCTGTGCAAGTAGTTGTAAATACATCAGTTTTCAACTGAAGTAACCTTTTGGGACCGTCTTTGAGTGTGTTTTTGTTTTGCTTTCTATTTTGTTCTTTAAAAAACCCCAAATTTAACCCTGAAGACTGTCCTTAATTGCACAGGTGGACAAGGTGCACTTACTCCGGTAGCTTTTTATGCTACCACAGTTTCTGATATCCAAATATTATTTTCCTTTTAACTGATGGTAGGTGAAAGTAACCTTTAACAGTAATTCTGTTGGATGATAATCAGACCTGATATATGTGCAAATATATTACTTCAGGCACATTAATAGTCCCACCAGTTTTAACTGAAATGGGTAGTTATTGTGGAATTTGAACTGTGTGGCCTTTTTTTTTTCCCCCTTTGGATCTTGTTTATACCTGTTCATGTGCAGCCATTATCATATACTTTAGCATTAATACATAGTACTTTTCCATCATACAAATACTGCTTTTTATTTACCATTCCAATTCTTCTTTCCAATCTCTGACCAAGAAGTTTGTTTTGATGTATTTCTAGGAATACAGAATTAGTTCTGTAACATTTTAAGAGTTCTAGCTGCACCTGGGGACAGTCTGAACAGTAGAAATTATTAAATGTATTTATCTTGGAGAGTGTCACATTTTCACATATCAATTCAATAGTTCACATACTTTGTGAGCATTGCTCTGAGCAGTGTTGATTGTTTAGAGGTGATTAGATAAATCTACTAAAAATCTTACAGAAATGTTACAAAATATCTTTTTTTGAGGGATAGCAAAAAAGAATAGACTCATTAAAAAGCTCGACCTTCATCTTAATTTCCTTACCCATGTGACTGAATTCTGCATATCCATGTTTTTCTACTCAAGTAGGCTTTCATATCTGTGCAAGATCCTTCTGTTGAACTTGGACTGTTCTTTTAACTCTGAATGAGCTCTCCCATTCCCTACTTTCCTGATACCATGCTTGAAAAATCACTATTTGCTGAATCTAAATGTTTCCTTTATTTATGGAAACATTAATTAATGTTTTACACATTACTGCTATTTACAGTTTCTTTATGTGCAGTGGTATGAAAAAAATTGAAGATCCCTATCTGGTCTGTCAAAATCTGGAATAATTGTAGAATCACAGAATGTCTCACTTTTGAAAGGACCTGTAAGGATTGTTGAGACCAACTCCTTGCTGCTTGCAGCGCTATCAAAACCTAAACCATATGACTAAGTGTCATTCAGATGCTTGACACTCTGATAGGCTTTGTGTCATGACCACTCCTCTGGGAAGCATGTTACAGTAACAGACCACACTCTTGAACTTTTTTTTTTTTTTTAATGCCCAATCTGAACTTCACTTGATGCATCTTCATTCCATTTCCTCATGTCCCACTACTAGCCACCAGAGAGATCAGCACCAACTCCTTCACTACTTGTCTTAAAGAAATTGTAGACTGCAATGAATTCTCCCCTCAGCCTGCTCTATCTGAACAAATAGACTGACTTTCTTTGTTCCTGGTGAGGTCTTGCCTTTGAGCCTTTTTACTGTCTTGGTTGCCATCATCTGGACACACTCTAATGCTTTCATGTCCCTCTTATGTTGAGGCACACAACACTGAACTTAGTACTTGAGGTGGGGCTGCAGTGGTGCAGTGTAGAGTGCAACAGTTGCCTCTCTTGACTGCCTAGCTATGCTCTTCCTGGTGCACCCCAGGACACAGTTGGCTCTTTCTGACTGTCAGGGCACACCAACTCATATTCATCTTGCCATTAACCCAAGCCTCCAGATCCCTTTCAGTGGGGCTGCTGTCCAAGCTCTCATCACCTGATTTGTGCATATAACCAGGATTATGCTATCCCAGATGAAGAAAACCTGGTTCCCTGGGGAACCCTACTGGTGGCCAGCCTCCAGCCAGATATAACCCCATTTTCTAAATGAGTTTAAGACCAAATCATCAAGTTGCTCACCCAGTTTGCTCCCCCAATGTGTTACAGGCTTATCTACCTACTGTGCTGGATGCATTCCAGGATAGGATATTATGAGACACATTATCAAAAGCCGTGCTAAAATCCAAACTCACCACATCTACTGGCTTCCATTGGTCAACTAGATGGATAAACTTTTCGTAAAAGGAAATTAAATTGGTTAAGTAGGAGTTTTGCCTTTTGAACCTATGCTTGCTGTGTCCGATGACTATATTTGTCTCTCAAGTGTTTTTCAATAACTCCTAGAATATCCTTCGTAATTTTACTAGGCAGTGAAGTGAGACTGACAGACCTGCAATTACCGGGGTCTTTCTTCTTACCATTTTTGAAAACTGGGACAACATTCACCAGCTTACAGTCAACAAGAACCTCTCCAGACTCCCAAGACTGATGAAATATAATGAAGTCCTGCAATGACATTGGCCAGCTCTTTCAGTACCTTGAATGATGAATCATATTGGGCCCCATAGATTTATGTGCATCCAGCCAGGGTAGTGACTTGAACAATTTCAATGTCAGCTGGGAGTTTATTATCCCTTCAAGTCACAGTCTTCCAGCACAGGGCTCTGGGGTTCTGAGCGTCTATTCAGTGTTAAAGACAGAGTCAAGGAAGGTATTGACTGTCTCTGCTTTGTCTCTATCCCTACTTGCGAGGTGACCAATCTCATCAAACAGCTGACCAATATTACCTCTGATCCAGCTTTTGCTGTTAACATATTTAAAAATCCCTTTTTGTTGTCCTTCACAGTGTTGGCCAACTTGAATGCTACTTGAGATCTGACTGCACAGATTTTCTTCTCGCAGTGGCAAACAGTATTTCTGTAGTCTTCCTGTGTTGCCTGTCCTTGCTTCGGTGTCCCTACACTTGCCATTCTGAAGACCCCTGCTCAGCCATGCTAGTCTTATGCCTACTTGCTTGACTTCCAGTACTTTGGAATGCTCTCATTCTTTTAAGAGATGACTCTTCAAAAGTGACCAGCCTTCATGGATCCCAATACCTTCAAAATCACATTTTCAGAGGACCTTACTCACTATCTCCTTCAGAAGCCTGAAGTCTTCTGGTTGAAGTTTTGCTGGCAGTTTTTCTCCTCTTGCTAATGGCTTGAAACTCTTAACTACTTTGTGGTTACTGTGGCCATGACAACCAACATTCACCATTTTACCCATGAGTCCCTCTCTGTCCACAAACAAAAATCTGGGAGACCACCTTTCCTAGTCAGCTCCCTTAGTGTTTGCACTAAGGAATTTTCTTCAGTGTGTTTTAGGAGTGTACTAGGAGAGGGGATAAATACTTCAGTCTACATTATTAAAAGAAATGTCCGTACTCAGAAGAAAATCCATTTGTCAAAGGCTGGAGTAAGTGAGGAGTGATACAGCATAGTAGTGACAGGGTACCTAGTTTGCTCCTTTAGTCTCCGAAGATAACCTGATGAAGAAGAATTAGGATTGATAGTCTTCTTAAAAGGAAAAGTAGTAAAATAGTCTTTTAACATTTATCCATACAGTTTTTTTCTGCACCATCTGGGAAAGGTTAACCTGGGGTAGATTTGGTGTTCTAGAGAATCTTAGTGCTTATTACTCACTCAGTCTGTGTTGCGGATGACAGCAGGGTAAGCTGAAGTGTAAACTGCTGAAAGGGCTTCTCAAAGCTTAGCAGACAAAATGATGCCAAGAGTAAAAAAGAAGGTGATATCTGTGGAGTGTCTTCTACTGAAACACAATTTGTAGACTTTTTGTATGCGTCTAAGACATCCAGATTTAATGTCTCAAGGGGAAGATTGGCCAGGGACATGAATGGTGGCACAAAGTGGGGTAAATGCCCCTTGTATTTCTGGGCTGTTTCTTATATGATGTGTAGTGGCAAGTAGTCATTGCATACCCTTAGCTTCTCCTGCAAAACAGTAGGTAGGGAGAATACATACCCTAAATGCTGCCCTCTTCACAGAGGGTTTTATCCTGTTATGTGGAGCTGGCAAGGGAAGAATTTGTAGGAGGATGGATGCTGCTGTGAGCTAGTCTTAAGTTATTCCCTAAATGATGGAGGGATCTTGACTCTTCCCAGTTCTACACTGCTCTGTATTGTTATGGCAGTAACACTACACAACTAGAAATATGAAAAACGTGCACATGCTGGTCTCTCCTGTTCCCCTTGTGCTGTAGCAGTTCCTCCAAACTCATAGCAGATATCACGCTCTGCGTGTTTTTTATCACTGTTGAAACATGAATGTATCAAGACCAATGGTCTATGGTGGAAGTTGATATTGAGGTCCTCACAGCACAGAGATGGACTTAACAGATTTTGGAATGAATTACCATCCCTCCTTGCTTGATCATGTTGCTGTCTGTCCTTTACCTTTTTTTGATTGCCTGCTTTGGGCAGAGCAGTAAGATCAATAGCTAGGGCACGACCTCTGGTCCCTCCTGTGGACTGGTAATTTGCAAGAACTAGACTTCAATTATGATCCTAGATTTCGTTTTTTCTTAAGGCATGGCCTTTATATGTTTGGCTTAGTAGCTAGTGACCGTATATTCCTATCCCATATGTGTTTGTTTGTAAAGTGTGGAATGTTACAGGAAAAGGTTGGTGGGACACAATGTTATTGCGTTGCCATACTTTGAACTGTTATTACTTAACTTGTAACTGATTATGGAACTTGGATAGGGACTAAGGCAGCCAAGATTTTCCTGACTCTTCAGGAAAATTCCTGCTGGTTCTAAGGACTAGATATCTCCTCAAATTGTTGTCGATCTTTTGGATACCTAAGCAGTCTGTCTTTGACTGCCTTCAGTGTTATTTAATCTGTGTCTCTGAAGACGTCAACGAGGGTTACTCCCATATCTATATTGGATTGTGTTCAGATACTCTGTTTGTTAGACCATGACTAGTCATCTTAGTCTAAACCCTTTGAAGCTACTGAGTAAGAGTGGCTTAAGAGAGACTTTTTGTGACAGAGTTTAGCTAGTTAGTCTGTGAGGAAACCATAGTGATCCTTGAGGAGAGATTCATAGGGATCCTTTTCATGGCAAATGGACAGATGGTATTCTCCACTTGAGATCATGTGGAACGTACAATGCCAGCACTTGCATTCCCACAATGTGAGATTACGTGGCTGCTTCGTAATGGGAGAATACACTTCTCATAGAAATAGCAGAGAGATATTTATTTATTGCTACTTTTGTTTCATCTGCTTTGAGAGAATAAGACTGCCCTTTTGTGAAGTGAATTAGGATTCTTACATCCTTTACAAACCTGTAGTTTTAATCATTGTGTATGTATGTACCTTCTAGATAACTGGCCTCAGTTTTCTTACTGAAATGCAATCAAAAAGAAGGGTAGAACCAGTACTTCAAAATCGCCGTTGCTTGTGGTTTGATAAAATACATTCACTTCTTTAAATCACTTGACAGCAGATTAAACTGAATAAAATGGCATTTTTCTCCCATAAAGTTAATTATGTGATCTTTTCTTAGGAAAGAAAGTACATAACAGATTAATTTTCCTAAACATTCTGCAAATACTACAACTACTGATGTATTGGCCAGCAACAGGTAGCTCATGCTTATTAGCACACATTAAATAGGCTGCATTTTACCATTTAATTTATTTTGGTTTTCAGTTGTATGCAGAATATGATCTTACGACATTGGCCTTTGTAGAGTAAACAAATGCCTTACAGTTTCACTGTGGGGAGAAAGAATTGTTTTCTTATTCTACTATCAGGTCATAAAATGAGAAGGAAGTTGGGAGGCTTTTTATCCCTAAATGTCACACTTAAAGTTAGTATGATTCTCCCCCACCCCGAGGGTGGAACATCTTTTATTGTGTTAAAAGACAGTATAATTCAGCAATGATATTCTAATATCGCTTTTATTTGCCTATTGACTGTATGCGTTGGGAGTAAGCATAAATCTTGCTGATTTACTTGGTTGCCAACAACTGACTACATGTAATGGTAATCATGGTTCAAAAATTATACCCCAAAAGGTGATTTGTACGGTCAAAGTGTTCTTAGAAGTGTAGCAATAAGATCTTCTACTGGCCTTTTTCTTACAATTAGTGTATTTTTCAGTAGCTGCTGTTCAAAAACTTGGAATTTGATCTGGGATAAATGGTTCTGTGTTATAGATAAACAAAAATTTCTGCTTAAAAAATATATCACTGAACAGACTATTGGTGGAAATTTAGCTAAACTAAAGGAGAACTAGCCAAAATCTTCTATCCTTGGAAGTCACGATATTATAAAAACTTGGCTTTTGAAATATGGTTGGAGTTGATCCAGTGGGTCGATTCCAACCTAGTGATTCTATGATTCTCTGAAATCTTAGAGTCTTGTTTGCTGAGAAAGGTGATGGAATATCACTGAAAGTTCTCTTGTAAATGAATACCTCTCTTGATTTTTCTGAAGTGAAATTTAAAAAATATATTTTATTTTTTACAAGAAATATTTTATTTTTTTACAAGAAAGATTTTTTTTTTTCCCCCATTGGAAGTTTGATAAATGACTAAGGAAAAGAGGAACTTGGCTATAGGCAAGTAGGTGTCTCTCAGTGCTCCAAGGCATTCCAAGATGGTTGTGGCCTTGCAGGATATGAAGGGATATGATTATATATATATATATATGCATATATTTCTAGTAGTGTTTTCTTCTAGCTTTTTAACAGAAGTCATTGCCCATTTTATCCAACCCTGTCCCCTTAAGGTGAAAGGAAAACCAGGTCATTGCAGCCATCTTTGTGAAATTTTATCTTACTTCAATTAATATATTATCAAAAGTGACTTTTCATGGGGGACTTGATTTTTTTTTTTATTTTATTACCTCATTTGGTAGAAATATTTTTGTTTCATTTCATTTCCAGGATCCTTGAAATATACCAGAGTTATTGAAAATATTTGCCTTTACTTATTGGTGTCATTTGCATTTTGTTGTTGGATAGACACAAACTAGATATACAGGAAGTATCTAGCTAATGAGTCCAGCATTAAGGTTATACATGTTTAATGGCTGGTGGTGGAGTGCTATTCATACTGAAATACTCCATTTTTGAAGGTTACTAATCTATTTTGCACAGTATATGAGATCTAGGTTGTTACTGGGCTGGATTTCCAGTGTGTTGCACTTACTCTAAACCCTTTATACTACTACATTAAAAAGCTTAAAATAGCTCTGTGTATTTTTCCAACGGGCCTATGGTACTCTGCCACTATTACACTTGCTAGATTGACCTTGGTTTTTAATTAGAAACTGTACTTGTTTAAGCCAATTATAGTTAAGATATATGAGAAAAAAGTCAGTCTGAAAAGGTGAATTTTATGTCTCCGTACTTGTGTTTTGTTTGCAGATGAGAAAGGGTTTTCTTTCTATTTGGCAGCATTGCAACTAATGCTAATAAGTGAAAAAACAAAGCTGTATTCAACGTAAAGTTCCCTTCTCCCTGCCTCCCACCAGGAATCCTTGTCAATCAGAAGGGAGAACATGCCATTTGCACTTCTGTAATTTATTTGGTTTCTAGGGAGATTCCTCTTTGCACATAGAGGTGGTTGTTGAAATGTAAGGATATGCAGACCGGAAAGAAAGCCTTAGTTAATAAGGTGAGATATTTCTAAGTTACTTTCTTCTTGCACATTAAAATACTGATTGGACTACATTTTATAGAAAGAAAGGGCAAGTTCCCCAAACAGATGTATGTTGCTGTTGCCTGGATGTGTTAATAGGGTTGGTATTACTCATATACGAGGTGTTAGGTCCTTAGCTACTTATTTGCATGTGCAGCTATGTAGAGATATTGGTGCACTCCTGTCCATGCACATATGCTTGTACCTCTTTTTTCTGAATTTCTTGCTTTAAGAATTTAGATTAGCACTTAAATCTGTTGTCACATCCAAAGGTACAGTCTTCCCATGCTTCCTATAAGTCCTGAAGCATTTAAAAAACCCCAGAGTGATATTCATTTAAGAAATGTAATTTTGATCTTATCTCTATTAATGTTGACTTTTTCTGCTTGAGTAAATCAAAATTTAGCAGGTCAGTTTAGATAAGAATATATATAGTTGAGGGGAGAAGTAAATATTCATATTTATTTATACACACACACACACGTATATGATACATATTCTTTTACGTAGTTATATATATGGAAAGAACATATATGAAGGAATAGTAAGCTAGTGTTTTTCTTTTCCTTTCTGCATAATACAATGTAAGCAGTAGAACAGATATTACTTGATAGTTATAGTATCTCCATCACAAGATTTTTTTAAGAACAGATTTGTAAATTCCTTTCAGTAGTTATATTGTCAACTTTTGCCCTTACTTTATGAAAGTAGCCTAGATGATCCTTGGACATTCCTTCCAGTGTTGTTTCCCAGTTGCTCAGATCATCATGAAAGTTAAATATTAATTTATTGCTTATGGCAAATGTCCTTACTTCATTAATTCCTTTCATAAATACTCCATTTTTACCCCAGGATTTGTTTGCTGTCATCTTTACACTTGAATCCGACTTAAAAGATAGGCTGCCTGTAGGAATAGTTGTAACATTGATATTGAAAATGTGTATATATGCATCTTCTGCCAACATCAGAAAGGAGAAACATAGCTCAGAAGTCAGAGCTAAGAAATGCTGCTTGTGTATGAGAGAAAGATACCGAGAAGGTAGGATATTGGGAATAATCTCCAGTTTTCTGTTGTTGCACAGAAATATTCCAGTAAGGTGATTCTATTTCAGCAAATTCATAGAATTACGTAGTTGAAGGAAAATTTTCTAAATGGTCAAGATAAAACTTAAAAAAAAAAAAAAATCAACTCTGCTATTGTGATTTAGAGGATAGGGGAGTGCTTTTTGGATGTGTATTTGTTTTAGTAGCATGGTGACAAATTTTTGTAGACCTGCTTGCCAGTATTTGATACATTTTTCTTTGGTGTGTATGCAGGGTTTTTTATGGCAAGAATTTTTACTTTAATTTCAGTGAGGTTGTGTGTATCTTTGATACTTACGCACAGGTCAAGCAAGTGTGGCTCTAATAAGTACTTGATTGGTAGATTCATAGAATCACCAGGTTGGAAAAGACCCATCGGATCATTGAGTCCAATCATTCCTATCAAACACTAAACCATGCCCCTCAGCACCTTGTCCACCCGTACTTTAAACACCTTCGGGGAAGGTGAATCAACCACCTCCCTGGGCATCCTCTTCCAGTGCCTAATGACCCTTTCTGTGAAAAATGAATTTTTTTTTCCTAATGTTCAGCCTGAACCTCCCCTGGCACAGCTTGAGACCATTTCCTGTCATCCTGTCCCCTGTCACTTGGGAGAAAGAGGCCAGCACCCTCCTCTCCACAACTTCCTTTTAGGTAGTTGTAGAAAGCAATAGAGACTGTCAAGTGAAAAAGTCAAATATGCCACAGGAGATATGAAAGTGAGTTAATTTTCATAGTGTCCTTTTTCTTGTGTGCTGTTGCTGACCTAATGCATTATAGTAGTGTTTGGAGAAACTATATGAAGTTTTACTACTTTTTTTTCTTGCCATAGTAAATACTGAAGTTGTGATCACTGATACAGTAGATGCACTTCTGTTTCTAAAATAAACAGAAAAATAAATCTAAGACTTAAGGTAGACTATACCTCTTTAAATCTTGAGTGATTTTGAAATTGCTAAAAAATCTGCTGGGGATCACTTGGAAGAGCCATGTTTTTATGTATATATGGAACCTGGTATGGGTCTATTTGCTGTATTTCTTTATTCCTTTTTCCCTGCAAGCCTTCTTTACCTGTTTTGTTCTTCACAAGTGAATTTACTTCAGTGGGAAGCCTCTTGCAAGATTTAATAGAATTGGAGTCTGATGTGTTTTTCCCAATTTGTCCTCATTTCTTCCTTAAAGCTTTAAGAAGTTGGTATGACCAGCTAAATGCTGGAATGGTGGATGAATGCTCCTTAGGCTCAGAAAAAATAAGGGCCTCACAGTAAAGGGAACCTCTATTTGGTTTGAGTCAGTTTGATCCAGCTCAGTGCTTTCCGCGCCTTTTTATGAAAAAAGGTTGCAGTCAAAAACATTGCACTGTTGGCATCATTTCTGTATATATAAGGTTGCAGCAGTGATTAAACAAACAGAACTTCAAAGTGTGGCTGAATTCTAAAAACTGACTTGTAAAATTAACACCCTCATTGGCTGTCTGCTCCATATCTGTGTGAGGGTATGAAGTATATTTGACTTAAGTGACAAAACATTATGATTATTCGTAGTTGTATTAGCAGTAGGGTAAGCTGACTGCTATTTCTCCTTAGGCATCATGAGAATTTTAACATGAGTCACAAGGCTAATCGTTCTTACCCATACTAACCCTCATAAGCTCATGTTTGCCAGTGAAATAATTGATGTTTTGACTTGCACAAGCTTTATGGTGATAGTGTGAATGAAAATTAGAATGACCTAGTGTGGAGTTGTAGGTTTTCTTTTAAAATAGGTTATAGACTGATTTCCACACACCCCCCCCCATTTTTTAAAAAGTTTCTTGATAAAATCTGTACATTTAGCACTGTATTTCTTGGCCAGTAGCAGATCAGGAAAACAAACCTATGTACAAATATATCTATACATAAATCTGAAACATAAAAGTGAGACTATTGCTGTCGGCTATGAACACACAGTATTTTTTTTCACCGAAACACACTTGTAGCCTCCAGTAATTTGCTTCTCATGATAGTGTTGAAGCAGAGATGATGTCTTTTGTGGAGGGCACTTACAACTGTCTATCTAAACTGATATCAAAAAGTATGCTTTAAAATTAATTTCAACTGAAATAAGGCGTTCAGAGGCAGTTAATGACTGCTAAAATTTGCTAGATATAAATTGGCCATTACATGAGAAAATACTTTTGAAGAATTGTACTTACATTGCTGCTACATGTTCCAGGCATCAGGATAAATCAAATAAGCACTAATATATGTGCACGTATAAAACAAAGCAGTAAGATCAGTGGCTTCATGATGGTTGTGTTTCAGACCTTGGAAATACATTTAGTAGCTTCATTGGCAATGTACAATTTGAAAGCTAGATGCCAATTTGCAGATTAGCCTTTTTACTTTGAGAATTATCAGAATGACAGCAAGCTCTTAAAGTTTGAGCTTTACCGCTAATGATTATGCCATTGTTGTTTATGCCTGTAAATGAAGGTTTTCAACATGAAAGGAAATGAAGCTGCAGAGGCAGCTTCTGGGACTCCATCCTCAGAGGAGTAAATCCAACATGGTGGGCGGGTCCTTGCAGGATCCTGCTGTTCATCTCGTGGGTTTGGTTTTCTTTTCAAAGGAGACAACTGTATACATTACACTAATTAATATATTTTAATAAGAGGGACTGTATTCCCACAAGTTCCTCTGAATTAAAGCCCTTCATGACAACCTTGGACTAAACAAAGGCTGTAAACATTTTTATTACAAGTGATTTTGTGTAGTTACAGATTTTATGGCATTCTCTTTACCTCTTTGTTTCTCTTAAGAGCAAGATTAACATTCTGCAACAGAAGGCCTCCGTTTGGCCTCATTAAGTTTGCTTTTTGGCCTTTGCACCCCTGTGGTGATGGGAAACTTGTCTGTAGTCTTTGGAGGATTTGTTAGCGTGAAGGGGGAAAAGAGGAAATGTCTTTGTGGTCTAGATGGGAGGGATGGCTATTTTTCTTTTATGGAAGTGCAAAGATGCATAAAAATTCTGCGAATATATCAGTTAGGGGGCTACTTCTTGTAACCAGTGGATTATAGTCTATCCTTAAGATTTAACCAATTTAACTTTTTAATTGAGTTATATAGAGTCATCTATTAGAACAGTGCTTGTTATTTTATATGATCTTAAAAATGTGAGTCTGAATTTTTTTACTTTTTTTGAAAAGGCAAGCGATGCTTTTTATTAAATCAGTTTCAGAGGGTTTTGTAAGTGTCAGCAGTTTTGATATGCCTTTGCGGTTGTGTTGTTTTGTTTTTTTTCCCTTTCCTCTTATTCAGAACAGAATGTTGATGATAGTTAGTGAATTTTAAAGAATCCAGCAGCTACTCATCACTTAAAAGTGAAGTGGTTTCCCACATTGCAACTGTGCACTGCCAAGGAAACTTTTGCATGCCATCAGTAAGGTTTTAGATTAGGAAATCTTGGTTACTTTAAATAACATCTTTATCATTTCCCAAGACCTGAACAAGTCTACATTGTTAAAAGAATCCTAAAAAATGTTATAGTAATATTATGTAGCAGTTGGCAGCTGTTGACTGGGAAGTTTACTTATTCAGGTGTACGTTCTGTCAAGAAAAACCCAAACCAAAGACCTTGCCAAACCTCCTACTCTATTACAAATCTGAAGACTTGTTTCATTTGTCAGTATATCATCATGATGCTAAATAATCTTCTAATTGTGGTAAATGTAATTGGTAATAAACTGCTAAGAGAAATTTTGGAGGAACAGTCCTAACTGCTTGCAGAGTTAGGAGTATGGCCTTGGTAGAGAGATGGTGTATTTTCACGTACAGTACAGAATTGTGTTACCATTCCAAACTGAGTTTACATTACTGGGAAGTTCTTAAAGTGATATTCCCTATATAGAACAGTTTACCATAATGAATAACAAGCGATATATAGGTGCAGTCTTATATATAATATTTTTATTCCTTTCAGTATTGCTATAGTGCTTAAGAACTCTACTGGGACCAAGATTTCTTACCTCAAGTATTGTATAAACACAATGGGGAGGTGGGGGTGGGAGATAAAGTCTCAACTCTTGACAGTTTACGAAATAAGTGTGAGGCAGGAGGAGAAGTTAGGTTTGATATTGGTTGTGGGGAGAATGCATCAGCCATGTGGCAATATTGGTTAGACTAGTAAGCAATGATTTGATCAAATTAACAAAGTGTCATAAAGTTGCTTTATTTGATTTTCTCGTCCTGTAGCAGGAAAGTAGAGTGTTTGTCTTCAAGTGGGACTTTAAGAACGATAATATGGAAGCTCTGCAGATCTTTGAAGGTTTTCCCCAAAATTGGGAGGACATGATGGGAAAAGCTATTTTGGAAAGTACTGCTTTGAAAACTGGAAAAAACCAAAAGTGGGCAAACATTACCATTTGCTGTTTACAAATTGAAAGAGATGTTTTGGAGATGAGATAATTTGGAATGTGGAAGAACTTGAAGGTAAACATTGATCCATTAGAGAAAGGAGTGCCAGCAGAGAGATGGAGAGAGAAGAGATTTAGGCATGAACTTCCATGTAGGGCCTCACATTTGGCCTGAATTCAAGGTGACGTCTAAACTGTGTTTCTGAGAAACTAGGAATTTATTCCCTACTTTTGAGCTGAGAAAGATGAAGACAAGTCATGTAATGGAAGCATCAGGATGTCTGTATTTATGTGGAAAATATTAGAGTAACTCAGTGTTGGATTGAGAAATAAGTACCACCTAGGAAGGTGCTAGATATTGTCACTGGACTCTGAAGTGACTTCAATATTGAATTCCCCATCTTGGCCATACTATTGTACTGGAAAAGGTGGAGAAGATGCATGGAGGTAGAAATAGTAAGGACAAGACAAAACAAGGGCTTCCTCAGCCATTCTGATTTAAGATGATAACAAACTTTTCAGTGCCCTTTTGAACTGAACCTTGTTTTTTAGCATTGTCTGCCTGTAACAAATAGGTGCTTTACTTTATCCAATTTCATGGCTTTGATTTGTACTTTGATAATACATATTTTTGCTGGATATGATATAGCTACTACTTCCTGTATAGTTCCCAGTTCTTTAGTGTTATATAGTAAATAATTTTAAACCAAGTAGCAGACACAAAAGTTTAAATAGAGTATTGGATTTCTGAAGTTGTTCTAGAACTTGCTTCTCACTGACTTAATTGAAAAGATCACTGAGTTCTGAAATCAGTCGAAGTTGAAGTTCTTACTATGATGATGTGCGTCACACATCTTGCTTTATGAACACATGCAAACACGTATACATGTAAGCCCTTTATTAAGCTAGGGCTAAGATGTAATAAAGTAAGAACCAAGTTTCTATTTTTTTCACCCAATATATAAAGAATACACTCAATTTTGCCCAGCGGTCTCATGCATGATTGAAAATTACTCTTCTGTTGACAATCATACTATGCCTGCTATGCAGTCCAGTTTTACCAGACTTAATGGTAAGAAGTGTCAAGACGAGACTATTTTGTCTAAACTCTGAGCACTTTGGACTCTTTCACTTATTAAATATTAGAATTGGTCAATGGTCTGTGAAGACAAACAAAAAAAATAGCTGTACAGATATGGTTATGCCTTAAAAACTGTAATTATTTAAAGTTGTTACTGGGGTGTAATGAGGCTCTACTGAAATGAGTAAATCTCAGAACTCTCCTTAGTGACATTGCTCAAATTAAAAATGTCAGAAATGTCACCGTGTGAGCCTGATGCATGAATACAAAACTTTAATTAATGTCTTAAAAAATGATTTTACAAATGATCAGATTTGCTTGGAATTATGAAGTTCTATTACTTTTCAAGACCATAATGAATCATCAGTTTGTTTGCTGAATATTCACACTTCTTTCGTACAACACAGACAGCATTATTTGCCCTGAAACAATAAAATGGGACTGTTATTTGAAGAGAGAACTTACTTTAGAAGCTGAGACACAGTGATGCATAGTCTTATGACCTCAAACTAGTATTTCAGGTCTGATTCTGTAGAGCAGTTGCAGAAGAGGAAAGGTTTGGGTTTTGTTGTGTGGGTTGGGTTTTTTAGGAGGGGGGTGCAGATGTTGTTGATCTTTGCCACTTAGTTGTTAAACCTGGGCTATGGAATTCTCAGAGTGGGTGGAATACAAGATTTGAGAAAACTATAAAGAGTTATTCACCCCCTGCAGATTTTGGATCCTGCATTTATTGCAAGCAGCATTAAAAGCCTCTGAAAAGCACTTTTTGTGGGAAGATGAAGTTGCTGTAAGACCTTTTGTGAAGATGCATGTCAGCATGTATGGTTTTTTTTCTGGCTAGGAAACGGATTTGGATTGGGGAGTTTAAACTGTCAAACTGAGTTTAACAAACCTTTGTTGATGAAGAATGCGATTTGATTTCTGAAGTGAGTTTTGTGAGAATCTGAACAAGTGTGTATTTTTAGCACGATATGGTAGTTGCAGCTGAGACATTTTTGTTGTTTAAACTGAAATTTAAATCTAGACTTTGGCAAATCAACTCACCCCAACCTGAAACGAATTGGCACAATTTTAAGAAAACAACACAGACCTAAGTGCTGCTATAACATATTGTTATATCTAAAGTGAGTTGTAGCTTCCAATAATGTAAGAACTGAAGAAGAATTCTCCCGACACAAGGGTATTTCCATCTGTCTAAGCAAAAAAAAGTTATTTTCATCCTGTAAGATAAGTTTGGTAGTAGGAGGGATGGTAGGAGAGACTTTTGTGAAAACAGTCTGACAAATGAAGTGTAAAGATTGTCATTGACATTTCTTGTCTTGTGATCTGTGAAGGTTCAGCTTCATTCTGCTTCTTACTGAAAGGCACTTGAAATTGGTTATGATAGTAAGAAAGTTCTGGAGGATGTTTGTTCTTAGACATTCCTGGTTTTACTTGCTGTAATGGCAACTCCGATGCTAGAGTCATCCCGGATTTCTCCTAGCACTTGAAATGTCTCAGCATAACTAGATGTGTTTGAGTATGTTCCTCCACAACTTGCGTGTTTGTTTAAAAGCAACTGAATGTATTGCAGGAAAGCTGTTTACTTTCTTAATTTCACTATCAAGCTGATGAAAGGTGCTGTGGAAGTACCTAATTGCAAACAAAGAAAACTCCCCTTACCTAATACAGTTACCTTAAAACAGAATGTTGTGCTTGGAGTAGTGCTGTAGTGAATCAGAAGTGTTCCATGTAGGACTTTAATTGATTGTCCCATTTCTGGAGCCTTTATAATCTTTTTCACAAGTAGGACATGTGAAAGATAAGTCTCCATGTTTGTTAGTCTGGTCTGGTTGCAAAATTTGAGACTGTTAGTAGATAAAGCACTATTTTGTGAAGACACAGAAAACCTGCATTACTGGCTGCAGTTCCACAGGTTGTGAAACGTGTCAACATGCAGGTGTTGTACACGCTTAATCTGGTGTCATCACTACCTGATGCACTAGCTTGTACCTCTTGGAATATTACTTCATAATTATGCAGGTGTGTGGAATTTTCAGGCATATATTGCTCTTACAAGTCTGAGTTGTTTTTCTGAGAGGTGCCTCTGTTCAGTAAAGTTTTTGGAGTCATGACGGGAAAGGAAAATAGTTAAAACTGAACCTTGTATATAACCATGGGTATGATAGGATGTAAAATGGAGACACCCAAGGTTAAGAGGGGAAGAGACAGTTGGAATACTTGCTCAGAATTTTGTAAAAAACACCCGCAAACTAAATAAAACTTTTTTTCTCCCTCTTTCTGCCCAACCGCTCGTGAGCATTGGCCATAGTACTACTCTTGAGTGATGTGATTGTGGAAGGTCACAAAGAGACCTGATTGTGCAGAACTGTTCAATAATCAAGTGGTGATATACCTTACTGTCTATGTATGCTTCTTTGTTGCATGTTGGTGAGGAACAGTTCTGTTGTTCCTCATAAATTATGTCATCTTTGGAGGGGGGAAAAAAAGTCTGTTACTGGCAGTATTTTTTGGAACAGCATGTCTGTACTGTAAGTGGATTTGCTGTGATTCTTATTTCCCATACTAATACTATAGTTTTTCTACTGGTTCCAGATGTGTAAAATACAACATATAGTGGGAAGAAGGAAAAGTATAATGAGAAACTTCTGGATTACCATATCATAGACATTTGCTGTAAGTTTGCAAAGACTTTACAGAAGTGCATATGATACTTAATAAAAATGCAGTTACTTAATTAGATCCTTTCAAGGAATACAGAGTAAAAAAAAACTCATTCTGGACCCTCCATATGGCCCGTATTCAGTACTGCTACACAGTTTGCCTATAAAAGTGTCTTGCTTTATATATAAAAAAAGAAGAGAGAGACTGTAGATAAGGAATTGTATTATATCTGGAAATGCACTTGAAATTACTCCTGAACTATGAAAGCACAGAGGAAGCTGCTGACACTTATTCTCCTTCCTCCACCCCTAGTACTCTAGACTTTTCTAGATGTGCTATCTGCTTGTCCAAAGGCTTTGATCTTGGAGTTTTGTGGGAGATGTCTTTAAGTTTAGTAGACGTTGGTAGAATTGACTGAATCTTTTGGCCTGTCACTAAGGCATTTAAACTTCCAAGCAATTTGCAATGTGCTTTCATGTCCTTGTATGAGATGCTGATTATGTCCACCTAATCTGCTTAAATGTGTACTCTTTTTTAGAGAATATGCCTCAAGCTTGTTACATTGCATACAAAGACAGTGAAAGCTAACAGATACTCAAGCTAAATGCAAAGCATCCCCCCATTCCAATCCCAAATATAAGGCCCTACAACACCCCAAAATCATTAACCACCAAGAAAATCAAACAGCCCTCACACGTGAGCAGCCTAAAATTCAAAGGAGTACATACTGAATGAAGGTTATCTTCAGAGCAGCAGATTCAAGGAATAACAGTCATACTGGCAGAGCAAACTGCTCAGGCTGTTGTACTGAGGGCATGTTTGGTACATCACACTCGGTTTGTTTTCTTAGTTTTATGTTTATTTTTGAAGGACTGATACTGTTCTCTCATACTAAAGTAAATTGAGAATATCCCCCTGAAGTCAGAGTTCTCTCTGATCATCTAACACAGAGATGACTAGCTTAATTCTCATCTGATTGCAGGTAATTGTTAATTGTCCATGATGCATAGAAAGGAGCAATAATTTCTTTGTCATTCCTACATCTGCAGTTTTGGAATATCACAGCGTGTGTTGACAGCATTAGTCTGTTAATTTACGAAAGATTAGAACTGAGCCAAGTATAAGCACTTAAGCAACACTGCTGACCAGTAGTTTAAATATTTAGATGAGCCTGGCTTGCTTGTAAAACAAAATGAACTCATCGGTTTCTACACCAGTCAGGCTTGGCATTAAGTGAATTTAAATGTACGTTTCACTAGAAACAAGCTAATCTGAATTGTAGAAGCAGGTTATAGCATCCCATTACAGATGTGGAGAGATGGGGAAAATGGCTTATATAACTTTACGATCCTTGAGAACTGTGTACTTTCTTCTGTTGTCTTTAAAGATTGATCTGCTTAGGTTTTCGTTAAGTTTTAATAATAGATATAGTTACATAAAGTATCATATCTGAACTCCTCAGCTTATTTATTCATATAAAACCATAATTGTACAATCCAGTTAGCCACTTCATCTGTATTGTATATCATGGTTTAATGTTTAATATTATTGATTGAGAGAGGGTGAGAAAGTGCCTTTTTTCTTTGTGCAACTGCAGTGCGTGTTAATAGCTTTAAAATGCTTAAATAAAACTTGAAAGTGTTCTTAAAGGTTAGCTAATTTACTTTTTAATTGCATTTCACATAAAGGGCAAAGGTTTGTCTTAGAATTCAGCTGTGAAGCAGCTTTCAAGTTAACCTTAAAAAAGGGAGTCATTTTTGAAATGATAGAATAGAGGACACTGTCTATCATTATTTAGGCAGATTAGTCTGGGTTAGGTTACACAAGTCTTTATACTGCGTTTAAAGGAGATAGCATCACTTGGCTTATTCAACTATAAAAAATGATAGTAAAGGGTATAAAACTGCAAAATTTCCTTGCTTAAACAATGATTTATTTGTAAATTGGATACTTTTATGCCTTCAAATTTGTGTCATGAGATGTTTCAATGATCAAACAGACTTACAAAATACTTTATCCTAGCAAATGAAGGAGCCTGGATATATGGTGCCTTTCAGATCAGGTTGAGTGAGATGTTTCCTAAGTTTGCATTGACAAAAAGAGGGGCTTGTAGGCGGTAATGCTTTCATCGCTTCAAACAGGTTGATATTCTAAGCATCTCAGGTGGTCTGTGTGCTCTTAAAACTGAGGTTTTGGAAATAATACATAGTTTTAATACATTTTTAATGATGTGGCATACAGTGACATAATCATAGTTTATCTTCATTAGCATTCTGTGTGTTAAGCATGGATTTCACTGCATTGACTAATGTGACTCCAGGGAATTTCCTTTATAGTTGTTGGTTTTACACTTCAAAAGTTATCAGGGTCCCAAAACAATTTCAGAAAGCAAATTGCTTGTCAGCATTTTCCCTGGAGAGAAGTGGAGCTCCTTGTTGTAAGACGTTTTGTGGTGTGCAGCGGATAGGGGAGACAAAAATAAAAATGATAAAAGAAATCTCATAGTATCATGGATTGGATGTTACATTTGAACGCTTTGGGTACAGCTAAGCAGTCACTTTACTGCATTTTTTGATGATGACAAGCATTATAATAGACATTGCGATGCATGAATTTTCTCTCTGAAAGCATGTGCAAAAATATCTGCTGTCTGAGTGAAGGGCACATGAAATGCAGTGCTTGTGATTCATGAGGAGGCTGTGGCTAGCACAGGTTTGCTCAGGAGCCAGTGGAATAGGTAGGACCTTTATTTTGCTGCTGTGGTTCTAAATTGGCAGTGATGCATTATTGTTCTGGCGCTTGGCCAAAGTGGGAGGCAGAGTAACTGTTTATCAAAGTGAAAACAATTTGTGACCTATCAAAGGCAAGTAAGAACGTTTTTATGAAACCACTGGAGTTCTGTCATGCAAGGGTTTGTAGGAAATAGCCTTAGGAATGTAGTTTAAATTATAGTGAACTGTGTTGGTATGGTCATGTCCTTCACTGTGATTTTGTAAATGTAAAATTTCAAACCTGGTAATGGAAAGAATATAATCTATAAAAAGAGAAACCTAATGCAGTAACTAACTAACATAAACTTGGAGTGGTTTGGGCTGGAAGGGGCCTTTAAAGATCATTCAGCTCTGACCCCTTGATGTAGGCAGGGACACCTTCCACTGGATTAGGATGCTCGAAGTCCCATCTAGCCTGGCCTTGAACGCCTCCAAGGATGGGGCATTCATGACTTCTCTGGGCAACCTGTTCCAGTGCCTTGCCACCCTCACAGTAAGAAACTTCTTCCTAGTATCTAATTGGAATCTGCACTCTTTCAGCTTAAAACCATTAACCCTTTTCCTGTCACTAAACTCCCTGGTATAGACCCCCTCCTGATCTTTCTTGCAGGCCCCTTTAAATACTGCAAGGTTGCTTTAAGGTCTTCCTGGAGCTCTCTCTTCTGCAGCCTGAACAAGCCCAACTCTCTTATAGGAGAGATGTTCCAGCTTCCTGATCATCTTTGTAGCCCTCTTCTAGACTTGGTCTAGTGGGTCCATGTCCTTACGTTGGGGATTTTGGAACTAGACACAGGACTTGAGGTGGGTGTCTCATGAGAACAGAGTAAAGGGAGAGGATTTACTCCCTCAACCTGTATTTGTGCTTGACATTGCCCTGACCCAGGTACAACACTGCACTTGGCCTTGTTGAACTTAATGAGGCTTCCATGGGCCTACTTCTCAAGCCTGTCAAGGTCCTTCTGGATGCCATCTCTTTCCTCCAGCATGTTGACTGCACACAGCCTGATGTTGTCAGCAGACTTGCTGAGGGAGCCCTTAGCCCTACTGTTTGTTCCTCCGATAAAGATGTTAAACAGTGTGGGTCCCAGCACTGAGCCCTGAGGAGCACTGGTTGTCACTGATCTCCACTTGGACATCAGGACATTGACTGAAACTCTTTCGGTGCAACCATGTAACCAACTACTTATCCACCAAATGATCCACTCATCAAATCCCCGATTTTCCAATTTAGAGGAAAGATGTTGGGTTGGACAGCATCTAATGATGTGCATAAGTCCAGGCAGATTATGTCAGTTGCCCTTCCCTCACCCATCAGCTCTGTAGCCCTGTCACAGAAGGCCATTTGTCAGACATGATTTGCCCTTAGTGAAGCCATGCTGGCTGATCAATCATCTACTTATTTTCTACGTGCCTCAGAGTTTCCAGGATGGTCTACTCCATGATCTTGCCAGGCACAAAGGGGAGGCTGACCAGCCTGTAGTTTCCTGGGTCTTCCTTTTTTCTATTTTAAAATATGTAGGCTATGCTTTCCCTTTTCCAGTCACTGAGAATGTTGCTGGACTATCACAACTTATCAAAAATGATGGATAGTGGCTTAGCAACTTCATCTGGGAGTTCCCACAGCACCTGCAGTTGCATTTCATCACATCCCAAGAACTTGTGTAGCCTGGAGAAGTGGAGGCTGTGGTGAGACCTTATTGCTTTCTACAGCTAACTAAAAGGAGGTTGCAGAAAGGTGGGCATCGGTCTCCTCTCCCAAGTGATAGAACAGGAGGGAATGGCCTTAAGCTGTGTCAGAGGAAGTTTAGATTGGTCATTAGTAAAAATTTTTTTCACAGAAAGGCTTATCAGGCACTGCCAGAGGCTGCCCAGGGAAGTGGTAGAGTCACCATTCCTAGAAGTGTTTAAAAGACAGGTAGATGAGGTGCCTGGGGACATGATTTGGTAGTAGGCAGATACTGTTGATGTTGATCTCAAAGGTCTTTTCCAACCTAATGATTCTATGATTCTGTGACTTGTGCACCTTTAGCTTCCTTAGATGGTCTCGCACCTGATCCTTTCCTACAGCAGGTGTTTATTCATTGTCCCAGTCCCTGCCTTTGCCTCTTGCACCTTGGGCAGTGTGGCTTGAGCCCTCCTCAGTGAAGACTTGAGGCAAAAAAGGTCATTGGGTACCTCAGCCTTTACCATATCCTGCATAACCATGTCTCCTGTTCCTTCTGGAGAGGGACCACTTTCTCCCTGGTCTCCCTGGTGATCCTTGAGGGGCATCATGTTGCCTTGTTGTCATATAAAAATGCCTCAAATGAAGTATCATGGGAAAGTTGCTGGGGACTGAGCAAATGCAGTAAGTGACATTAGTACGCACTTAAGAATGGGAAAATGGAGGCAGTCTAGAAGCAGAAAGGTGGGAAGAAGGTAGAATAGTGGCAAAGAGGGTGACAGAAGAAATGGACTGAGGAGGTGGAAAGAGTAATAAATAGTGGAGGAGGAGGGAAGATTAATATAAAAAACCCCATATATTAATGGTAGTCACACACAGAACTTTAAATATGTAATCATTACTTGCGAGAAGCTATGGAGAAGAGCTTGTGTTACTCATTTTCACAAGTCCCGGTACCTTGCTGACATTTGGAAATGAGGATATACACCATTGGTTCAATCACATGGGATTAAATTAATCCATCTTTACAATTTTCACACTGAAGCAGTTGAGAAGTGGAGGCTGAGGGGAGACCTTATTGCTCTACCTGAAAGGAGGTTGTAGAGAGGAGGGAGTTAGCCCCTTCTCCCAAGTGACAGGGGACAGAACAAGGGGGAATGGCCTCAGGTTCTGCCAGGAGAGGTTCAGGCTGGACATCAGAAAAAAAATCACGGAAAGGGTCATTGGGCACTGGAACAGGCTGCCTGGAGAGGTGGTTGAGTCACCATCCCTGGAGATATTTAAAAGATGGGTGGTTGAAATACTCAGGGGCATGGTTTAGTGGTTGATAGGAATGGTTGGACTCGATGATCCTGGAGGTCTTTTCCAACCTTGCGATTCTGTGAATTTACTCTCTGAAACATACTTGTGTTTAATGTGGTTCTCCCAAAGAACACTGCTGACCTGGAGGATGAGGTATGTTAATGCCAGTCAATGTAACCTGAAAACTAAAATTTTTATTTCATGAGGTTTAAAAAGAAAGTACTGGCAATGATTGTTCATTACCATTGATTTCAAATTAATTCTGCAAGGAGAAAAACATTGTTTATTGGAGAAAATTCCTCATTCAAGATACAAGCTCGTAGAACAGCCTGGATTGTACCTTTCAAGGTCATCTAGACCAACCCTTTTGCAATGAACAGGGACATCTACAAGTAGATGAGGTCGCTGAAAGCCCCATCCAGCTTCACCTTGAATGTTTTCAGGGATGGGATATCTACCACGTGTTTGGGAAACCTGTTCCAGTGTTTCGCCACTCTCTCAAAAAAATTCTTCCTTATGTCTAGTCTAAATCCACACTCTTTTCCTTTAAAACTATTATGCCTTGTCCTGTTGCTACAGGCTCTGCAGAAAAGTCTATCCCCATCTTACTCAGACATCTCCTTTCAGTATTGAAAGGCTGCTGTAAGGTCTCCCCCGAGCCTTCTTTTCTCCAGGCTGAAAAATCCTCAACTCTCTCAGCCTTTCTTCACAGGAGAGGTGTTCCAGCCCTCTGATCATTTTTGTGGCTCTATTCTGGACCTGTTCAAACAGGTTTGTGTCTTTGCTGTGCAAAGGGCTCCCAAGCTGAATGCATTAGCCCAAACAGGGTTTCACCAAAGCAGAGGCACGGAGTGACATACATTGAGTTTTCCCGAACATTCTGGTATGGTAAGCAACTGATTTCTCCTTCTTACTTTACAATATACTTTGTGTATGCTAACACAACATATTAATTATGTCTTTATTCTGGTCTTCTTCTAGGTAGGTATGTATATATTGATGTAAGGAGGAAATATCACATGTGCTGTATAGGAAATCTAGTGGGACTGGTTGATGTTCCATTTCAGATTCATGTATAATCTTACCAAAAAATCCTGGCTTTTTTTAGTTTTGGTTGTAAGCTATTAATAAGTTTATGCTTGCTTTTGTGCAAAAGTGAAGCACTATCTGTTGTACAAAACCTAGCTAGTAACGAGACCATAAAATCTGCCTTCAGCCCCAGGCGGTTATTGGTCAATTATAATTTGAGTTACTGACCTATAGATTTGGCATTCTTCTTTGGTTGCTTGCTTACAAGAGAAGTAGACTAATGGGATGTGTGAGAAGTGTGTTGCAAAGATGTATGCTATCCCAGTTAGGTGCTTTGGAGCAGTAACTTCGCTTTTATAAGAAGCGTTGCAATTGAGAGAAAAGACAAGACTGCATGTACAGTCTGTATTTCAGACCAAGTTGTTTGTCTGCATGTGCTAGTCTTCATTTGTCAAGCTGAAATGTCTCAAAGGAGGAAGATGTAATAATGGAAAAAGAATAAATACTTCTTTTTTTATGTGATGACACATGTGAAACTTCTTATTTATTTTGGAAGGTTAAAGGTACTGTAGAAGCACAGTACAGTTGTTACAGTAAAGAAGAATTACGAGCACAACAGTAACTCAAGTAGATAAATTAAAGATATTGATGTACCTGTCAGGGGGTAAGAACTGTGTTATTGGCGTTTCACTAACAGTTTTAAAATGTCTCCTGTGCTGTAAATTAGAAACTACTCTATTTTAATTAAGACCATCTGGGACCTCAAAGGGGACTGAAGGTTGAGAAAACATCAAGGTGCAAGCAGTATTTGTGGCTACTTGTTTTGAAGGAAAGAACTTTTCTCTACAAAGTAGCATGCTAAATAGAATGGAATTATTAAATATTATTTTTCAGCCACTGTGTTTTGGCATTGTGTAGTATTGGAAAAGATGAACAGGCAATTTGACTGGTCTTTATTTGGGGACAATACAGCATATATGTGCTTATTCCCATTAGTTGGTTAGTAACTGAGGTTTAAATTTCATCCTAAACAGTACTAAATAGAATATACATGATGATGTAGAAGACTGCAGATATTTTCAATCCCTGCAATCCAAAAAGAATAAAATTACAAAATGAAGTTTGTTCAGATTGAACCAAAGGTACCGTTTAATTATTGTGTGTTTCAAGATGGTGAGTTAAAAGCGATGTTTCATTTGACAGGAAATGGTTTGTCTAACTAGAGACAGAATATTTAATTTTGGACAGTGTGAAGAGTGAATAAAAAAGGAGGTTTAAACTACGGAGAAAGCATCCCCTTTCATCTGATAGCTTGAGCTATGTGTTAGCTGTCCTGGATGTGCTAGGTCAAATCCAGATTTCCCAAGTATCTGCAGTGTGCTGACTGGTCTGCTGGGTAGAGGGTACAATTCCAGCTTTGGAGAGAGGTTTTATGACAGTAGCTCTTACTTTGTTTTTCCCCAGATGAAATTAGTTTGTGAATTTGACCTGGTTTCACTAATCCTTTCAAGCTGCTGAAACCACATTTTTACTGAAGAAAACCCTGTTTGCTCAAGTCAAATGCTCCAAAGGGAGAAAAGGAGGAGAGCTATATGAAATAGTCACAGCTTTGTTAGATTAGGTCTAACACTACTGCCATCCTGTTAGGAAGGAGAATTAGATTGAAGAGCCTCTTATTTAAATTTTTCTCACAAATTTTCTAGTGTAACACATAGTGTTTCTAATGCTGAAAGTACTGTACTGTTGAGAGCTAATTTTCTTTATTTAGATTCAGTAGTTTGTGTATCCTTATACAGCTGAATAAATTCACATAGAAACTTGAGCCTTGATAAATAGAACAGCAAGTATTTTAAAACCTGTGGCTGTGAAGGAGGATGTTGTTCTGTTTCACATTAGATTATTATTGGAGAATTTACCTTTTGTTTTAAAGTAAATGCAAATAACATATAGTTAGCAATTGTATTCCATGAGGTTCTGTCTATGTGTATGTGTGCACATATGTGAGACTTAAAGATTATTCCTATTTTACGGGTTGTATGCTAGGATCAGATTCTCAGCTAAAAGGATCGAGATGCATCCAACTGTAATGGTGCTATAGTGATTTAAATCAGTCGAACTTTTGCCTTATAAATCACTGGCTATTTAGCTCATGTTCCCTTAATAAGTGGTCTAAACTTATCTTCTGATTAATGCTGCCACAAAATTTGCAGGTGCACCTGGGTGTTTGTATGGGGCTGTTTGATGGGTGGGTGCAAGGTTACGAAGACTGATGTGTAGATGTATGGCTTTTATGAATGCATGCAGCACATATGTGCATGTCCCTGGAGCCATATAGAAAATACTGTGATTTGGAAAAAGAAAAAAAGATAGAGGCTGACCTTCTCATTATATCATGGAACCAGATGCATTCATGATGTAATACTTTGTTCTTTCTAGCACTGTGAAGATAATACGTATTTCTGTTCTTCTACCTTCATGTGAAATTAATTTATGGACTTTCAAAGTCTTTTATCTGCAGTCTAGTGCATATTTTCCTTTGCTACATCAATGAGAGCCAAAGCTAACTCCATATAAGTCTGTGGCACGACTAGGGTCAGAGGATGAATCTTAATGACCTATTTTTATCTGGAACTGTAGTTGCACTGTCACCTGCGTTAAGAATGGAGACAGGGTACGGATGTTGAAATTTTCCAGGGAATCCTAGATGAAGAGAAAGGTGGAGCATGAGGAAAAGTCTCCTAGTGGTCACTAGAGAGAGGACAGAATTCACACTGCCTTTCAGTAGGTGCAGAGTAGATACGCTCTTGTGGCAGTGCCTGGCTGTGTTTCTAGGTGAAAAATTCGATATTGCTTGTGCCTTTTTGCAGAACCCTTCTATCAGTAGTGGAGTGTGCAAGTTCCATTACAATAGTAAAGATGCATATAAACTTTACACTTTGAGTACCTAGCAAGAGGCATATCTTTCTTTGTTTGGACAGCTGCATCAATACTTGATGACTAAGGATTCCTATTGACTTCAAAACAAAACGTACCCTTTGATGTATGCTTAGATGCTAAACGTTTGGCATCCAAAGTTTTTAAAGAGCTATATTGTTGTTGACATCTAGTATGTGTATTTATACACATGTAGGAGCAAAATTTTGCCTTTTAGAGCCTGTTTAAACAAGTCCAAGGCAGAATTCAGATTAGTTTGGTGTGGAAAAATCAACTTCCAAGTTCTTTTACCAGTAGTATAATCTTTTCACGGGGACATGAGTTTCAGAAAACTCTATTTCAGTCAGTAGTCAAAAGCGAAGGCATGCATTCTTGATGTTGAAAGCCTGCTTATGTTTTTTGTGTCAACTTTTTTCAGGAGCAGTCCATCCATACCTGAAGGAATGCAGTGCTGACAAGTTTAATAAAGTTTGGCTGAATGGCTCTAAAATAGGTGATTGAGGAAAAAAAAAAATTAAGATGTGGGGACTAATTTTTCCTCAGATAATTTTGAAAATCTTTTTCACATTTTGTTTTAGTCTGCAATTGCAGGTAACTCAAGGTGATCTTTTTCCCTCTCCCTTTATTTTATTTCATTTAACCATATAACACTCATGCAGTAAATCCTACTGCAGTGAATTCCATTTGACACAGCCCTGCAATTGCTTGTATGATGCATGGTCCAGAAATTAGCCAGATTAAATCAAATTAAATCACTTCCTCTGCTGTAGTGAAGGTGTACAGAAACTTAGATATCTGTGGCTGAATGGGCTTCTGTTTTGCAGTCTTTTTTGATATGGCTGTACAATGCTGCTGCAGCTTTTGTCATGCATTATACTGAATCATTTTTATCTGGTATCTCTTATCTAATCAGAAAACAGAGTTATGACTAACTGGAAAACATTAGTTTTTTTTTTTTTTTTTTTAAAAAAGTGCAGTTGTAGCATAGACGTCTATCCCAAAATGCATGTTCTTTAGAATTTAGGTATAATCACATATTTCATGGAGGTACAGATAGAGTTGAATTCTTTGCAGCCTTCGTGTACCTGAAGGGGCATGTTCTTTCCTGTACCAGAAAAGGCTATATCCTGATGAAGGCTACATGTTACAATGAGGTGACCTCCTGGGGTTGGCAGAAGGGGCATTTGCCTTATGTTGTGGTTGATAAACCACAGGAGATAAACCAATTACTTCCTCTCGTCTTTCGTGATCTGAGTCTGCTTTCAGAGAAGGGAGGGAAGTATTCTTATTGATTTTTAACTAAAATTGAGTTTATTCAGTATGAATAGCTGTTATGGAAGCAGTAATAGCAATAATGATAGCAGTAAATATCTGAAGTCTGTATCGCAACGTATTCCAGAATGCTTTACAAAATATATGTGTATTACTTCACTTGAATAAGCCAACTTTTTCCTGTGATCTTACTGATGTATAAAAATAGATAAGCTCATATGCACTTAAACTAACTCAAGGCTTCTCAGTGGCAAGGGTGATGATCATGGTAGTGCAGGTTGGGTGGAAGTGCCATGGCAGGCTGGAGGAGCTGGGTCAATCTCTGGCAGGTGAGATGGTCTAGAAAAAGCAGAGAGGGATTTTTGAGTGGGAAGGAGTGTGGGAGCAGGACCTGGAGTTATACACCAGGCTTTATGGAGTTATGGGTATGAGGATTGTATTGCACACTGTATTGACTTCTCTTCTTGCATTCACTGGGGTACAGACTTTTTTTCACCTTTCCAACCACAGAACTAAATGTTCCCTGCTCTGCTAGTTTGTTTCCACCTTGTCTGCCTCACAGAAAGCACCACCTATACCACCTACCTCTTAGGCTGCAGGGGTGGAAAAGGAAGTGGGAGGTGAAGGGGATAGAGCTACAGCTGAGTCCTTCGTTCACAGGAATAGAAGGGCATCAAGTGGAACAGGAAGGTCTGACGCAAGGAGAAGAGTGAGTTCCTTGACCAGGGAGAGAGTTTTGTGATCCTTGGGTTTCTGGGAGGAGCGTAAAGAAAGCAGTTATTCCTGCAGTAGTTTCCCCCACCTTGTACATTGTCTTCATCCTAGTAGTCCATGAGAAGGTAGTATGTGACAGCCAACCTTTGTACCCTCAAGCATGGGCAGAAGACGCAAGTGCTGCTCCTTTAGGCTGTTCTTACAGCTGTGTTTCTGCATTAAGTCAACTCTGATATTTGCTGTGGTTAAAAACAATAATGGAAGAACATAATCTTGGAGCTTTAAAAAACGTTTTCAAATCTATGGCTGTGCAGAGTTTAAATTGCACCTAAATTCCTATGTGGCAAATGGCAACTTACCATCTGTACAGTTTGCCTGCAGGCCACGTGACAGAATGGCTTTAGTACGAACATCGGTGTTAACACTTGTAGCTCTCTGGTTACTCTGAGGATTTAATAACACAGAGGAACTGTTTGTGAGGTCTGAGGAAATCATAGGATCTCAATATTCAGTCTACCCCTTTGATATAAGGAAACAATTTTTTGCTGTTAAGGTATTTTCTTTTCTAAGATAACAGACTATAATAATTAATTAAAGGGATTACTTGAAACCTTGAAATAAAGAACCCAAGAAAAATTTCAGCAGCTTGTTTTCATGATGTACTGTCGGAAGTGATCTGATCTACTGTGCATCCTTAATTCAGAAATGATTTATGACAGCATGTCCCTCCAGTTTTTATACTGTAGTGGTGTTTATCTGAATAGTTGCCTCCATCAAACCAGAGTTCTTATTCTAAGTAATACCACATTTAAAATATTTTTATACACAACTGTCTGGTTAATAATTCAAGAAACAAAGGCATTTTTATCATATTCCCAGGTCTGTGATAAGAGTTGTATGTAAAACGGAACAAAATGTAAGTTGCTTTCTTTTTTCGTGAGTGGTTTGGATCATAGCAATTTAAGCTTAAGGCAGATGTGTTTTCCATAATGACAAGGGTAGGTCATATGGTAGCGCTTAACACAGTTTCATTTATCAGGACCTCAGTTTTACAAGGATTTGAAACAACATCAAGTTGCTTTTCTTCTAGTGAAAATGCATTACTATAGCAGTATGCAATGGTCTTAGTATTTATCCACTTCATTGCTGTCTGATAGTTTAATCAGAATGACAGAAACAACTTAAGTGTTTTTAATTCTTTCCTGGGACTGAGCATATTAAACAGGAAGGATATTAAATGTCATCAGTCAGATTATCACTTAGCACAAATTGGAGCAATGTCACTGAAGTCAAAGCACTGATTTACACCTGCTGAATGTGTTTCCATCGCCTCAGTACTGTGGATAAGGGCACCAATTCCTCCAACTCATCTCTTCTAGTTATAATAATAAATTCTGATTTGCAGATATCGGCAAAGGTAATTTCCATTTGACAATAAACTAATTCTCATGAGCAGTAACTTATCTTGAACAATCTTTCTATTGTCAAGAAAGTTGTGATGATTTAGGATGAACAACCCCTAAAGTGTTTCTGTATTCGAGTGTTGATGTAAACCAGTTCATTTGATAAAGAGATTCATAGGGTGTGTACAACATAACAATATCCTCTAATGTTCTGAATTTATGAATTGTACAGGTCCAGTGGGCAGGGATGCCTTGGCAAAGGCTTTTAAAAACATCTGGTCTGTTATAGGTACATTAGGAGTTCTAAGTCTCAGTTGAAAGTGCCCTGCCAGCCTTAGTTTTTCTACAGTCAGGGAACTACAGGTCTCTTTTGGAAAAGAAAATAAAAAAATCTATTTTAGATGTCTTTTATGTAATTTATTCAAGCATTGCACTGTTTCTTGTCAACAACAAAAAACTGTAGCCAGCTATATATAGGCATCAAGTAGCACTCTGAGAAGATGAAAAGCAAGTGCTATGCCAAACGTTTGGATACTTTGAAAAGTCTAATCCTGTTTTCAATGCACATTCAAAGCAATTCCAGGCAGTTATTTAATATTATTCTACAATGACATCTTTCCTTTTGAAAGGTAAACTGTTCAAGAACTTAAATAGAGAGTAGAGTAATAGCTTTTAGATGACCGAAAAATACCAGGCTGGTAGTTTTACTTACTTGGGTAAAATGGAATGCCTTGACTTCTATTTAAACTCTGCCTGTGGGCTAGAAAGGGGTTTTGCTGTGTGCCCAGGTTGAGGGCAGTGCAGAGAGAGCTCCAGAAGCCCAGTGGTGTCTCAGAGTCATGATCTGTCTTTGGTGCCCGTGCTGCTCTGAGTAACGTCTTAAAGGTGCAGAGGCCTTCTCTTAATTTCAGCTCGATATTGGTGCCCATGGTGCAGGTATGCAAAGAAGCACATTTACTCCATGTGGATGCACACACACTGCTTTGCAGCAGCAAGATCTGGAGGGAAATTCTGCTACATAATCCTAGCATTCAGGTAAACCAGGAAGGCTGGCAAGACACAAATACGAGGGGTTAAGCAATACTGTGCTTTGACAGAATAGCCAGAAGACCAAGTTGACTTCATAGTAGGAATATTCCATGCCTTCCAGCATGCACAAAAATTCAGGGTTATTTCAGGTTCTTCTGTATGTTGTGTATGACTTCCTATGTTTCCTGAATAAGCCCAGTGCTTTTTGTTGTGTTTATATGTAGTATATAGACTCAACCCTGCTCTCTCATGCTGAGTGAAGGATGGATTTACAACATACTTTGAAATAGTAATTGCATTTTAGTGAAATACCCTTGCTGGCTGGGAGATGACAGTAAAATGGAGAAGCAATGCGAGGCAATTTCTGTGGGCCTTGGCAAGATTTTGCTACTGTGGGCTGTGGCTTTTTATTTTATCAATTTAACCAGTTTCAGAATAGATTAGATAAATCTACATGTGCCATAGCTATATTGTGAAAATGCGGTTACTTTTAAGTCATTATAACTGCCAGAGTTGAATAAGTGTTTATAGAGTTGAGAGGAAAGTGAGATTCTACTTGAGAGGAATTTATTACTCGAGATGACAGATAGTGTGTACTGAAGAGTTTACTTTAGTAACTCATCTTTCCCTGTTTGATGGAATGTAGTAAGCTTATACTTTTAATGAATATTAAAAAAAAAAACCCCAAACTTGCTTTCTATATTGGTGCTGAACAGTTTACCATATACATAATGCATGCATGTGGTCTGTTCAGCTTTAATGTGATTTTGGGCATAGTGCACGTTGGATACCTTTTGTCTCTCTTGTGGGGCAATCAGTATGTTAAGCTCTGAAGAAAACAGTTGTTTAAGGCTATTCCAGATTTGGAAAAAGCTGAAAAAGAATTGAGAGTGTATTGAGAGAGGAAAACTCTCTCATTTGGAGAAGCTGAAACAACTGATCCCTGCTTTATCCTATCTTAATCAGTAACTTGAAACTAGAAGCCTAAACACAGATTTGAATATCTTCTGTTGTGTATGCTGTTTCCCACCCCCTTTTGTGTTGGGTCTTTAAATCCAAACAAGTATTCTGGAGAACACCCTAGAGGGTTGAGAGTAGGGACTAACGGCTCAGGAGTCCGTGGGATTGAACAGTAGCTCAGTGCTGCAAGCCTTTTGATGCATTCTCTCCCTCCCTCTCTCTCTTTCTACCTTGCTATGTATCTCAATCTCTCATTCTCCCCTCCCTCCCTCTTTCTCTCTCTCTCCTCCTCAAGCTGTCTCTCTCCCCTTCTCTCTGGTCTTCTTAACCTTTAGAATATCTGTGACATTGGCAGTGTCCAGGAAGCAAAAGGCGTGTCTGTCTACATTTGGATGGCCCCACATCCTCTCTCAATCCAGCAGTTCTATTACTTCCTCTTTCTCACTCAAGACTGTAATTATCACTTTTTATTGTGTCTTTGAAATATTATAAGGGGAAGCCATGATGGATAGTAATATAGATGCTTGAACTTTTGGGGAACATTCTTTTCACATAGTGGTGGTGCCAGCTGCTCCTTTGGCTCTGGCTGTCTAATGTTTTTTTTTTTTTTCTCTTGATGACTTTTTAAAATGAATGCATATTGGAACAAAGACATCAAGGTTATTTTCTGTGTAACCAGCAGTAGAATTATGTGGTTTAATTCAAGTGCTTTGTTTTTGAGTAAGGGGTAGAAATTTTAAGGTTTGCCTTTTAGTAATCATTGTCCTTTAGGATAACTAAATACCCTATCAGATATAAAATGTTAAAATATTTCATATTTTTAGACTATTAGCTCTTGCATCTAAATCTATTCTAAGTATGAGCAATTAAGATGAATTTCTGTGTTGTGTTTTCATTAGGGGTGTGATTGCCCTAGCTCAGACTGTCAACTTAGTGTTTCTTGATGGTCTCTTTATTTGGATGCCTGCCACTTTGGTTTACAAGACATAATATATAATCTATAATCTATATGTGCTCCAATATAAGCATCAGAGTTCTTAAATTATGTTTTTTCTATGAATTAAAATTGTTCATTTAAGTCCAAACAAAACTGACTTTCCTGTAAGACAATTTGGGTTTTAATAACATGGATTGTAAGATCAGGTTCACGTGTATGAAAAAAAATCCCAAGATATACTGGCAGTGTTATCAGCTGTAAACTTCTAACTTGAGTTGCTTATGACTGTGATTACATAGTTTTTTAGAGCTGAAAATTATACTGTAGGTACTTGTATTGCAGAGGTGCTTTTGAAGTTTGAGGAAGAAAGCTTAGGTAATGAGAAGCTGATGTAGAAATAATACAAAACTTTATTTTTATGAGAAGCATGGCAGAGAGACATTAGAGACTCAGGGTGAGTGTGGTAATGAGAAAACTAACTAGCAGTGTCTTTAATGGGTTGTTCTGGATGCTGATAATGTTGAAAGACACAAAAAGACATCTGGTTAATTTTATTGTACATTAAACCCAACTGAATATTATGCAGTCATCTTTTGATGATTTCATTGTGAATGTCATGTCAAATTTTTGTAGTATTACCTCGAACAAAGCATTTTGAATTGAATGGTAATGCGAGAATGATGTTTTGATGTGGAAGGAGCATCACAGTCAAACTTGTAAAGCTGCATTCTACACATGAAGTGATTAATTCACATCTAGTGATGCATTTTACTATAGTGTTTAAAGAACATTACAGAATGGGTAAGAAATGTTAACATAGTTTGCAGATAGAGCTCCTAAACAGTAAAGGACCAAACTTTCAATTTCTGCCCTCCCATGGATTGACACAAATGAAGCTGTGGCTGCCCCATCCCTGGAGGTGTTCAAGGCCAGTTTGGATGGGGCCTTGAGCAGCCTGATCTAGTGGGAGGTGTCTCTGCCGATGGCAGGGGGTTGGAACCAGATGATCGTTAAGGTCGCTTCCAACCCTAACTATTCTATGATTCAATGACTGCCATTTTCTGAATATGGATAGGCATACGGATTTTCTTTCTGGAATAACACCATATACTTATCCGTAATCCATATATGGATTGTATTATTATTTTTTAAAAAAATTAAATAAGAATCATCAAAAGACAGAAAGCGGTAAATCAACAAATGTTTCTCTTATTCCTCCATGGCAACATGTTCTGTTGTGGAGCTGCATGATGCTTGACCTACTGTTTTTAATGTAGACATCTGTTAGGTGATTAATTTGAAAACTACACACTTTCTTTTAGTTACTACTATCGCAATGATATCAAGGATAATTATTATCTATCTTGCCACTCTTTTCTAAAGCTTAATGGTTTTAAAAATCTTGGGTAGGTACTTGTGTTTCAGGGAGAAAAAACAAATTTGACTGGTTCTGTCACTTTGTCTGATTCTTATCATACAATATCATTTCTAAGTAAGAAAATTTTTTGCTTATCTTTATTTCTAAATGTTTCTAAATAATTAGACTTTTTCCCCCCTGTTGAATTAAAAATTTAAAAGAAAATAATAATAATTAAACACTGGAACTTACCTTTTGATTCATTGGATTTTGCAGCACTTGAAGCAATACATTTAATATCAGGTGACTTTCTAAAAGAAAATATCTCCAGTAGAAATATGGGACTGTTAAAAGCAGCAGTTCTTGAATTTCAAGAGGTCCAATGAGATGAATAATAACACTTCTTTTCCGGGTTTCAATATCTGAATTTAAATAAATTCCTGGGTAGTTTGTCAGCCAGTTCAGTCAGGTTTCTGGAATAGAGTTCATAGACTAGACAAAGCCATGATAACAGCCATAGAAATATAGTCCTGGGACTAAACTCCCACTGATGACCCAATTACAGGCTGAAAAAGGATTTTCTTTCTGGAATAAGACCTAACAAAGTGTGAATTGTGCTGCATAAATGCATTTCCAGTGTGGGGTTAGGCAGGAGGTCAAAGGATGAGTGCCATTCACATAAATACAAGTGTGAAGTAAACGAATTAATTTTGGTTAACTGTGCACAAAAGCATCACTGGAATTATTAATCCCAGTAAGCCATTAATATCTATTTGCTATTGTAATAGCTATATATTTTTTTATTTCTGAAAGTAGAAATATTTCCAACCAATGAACTCTTGAAATGATTGGTATCTCTCAAATATTTTTTTCAGTACATTTTTGGATGATGTTTTCAGAAGTGTCCAGCTTTGATTCAGTAACAAACTAAGGCTTCTAGGGTCCCACGTTAAGAAAGTAAATGAGAGAGGTACTCAAAACAGACTTTATTCACTTTAATAGGTGAACGGGTGCTTTTAGACATAGGGGAGTTCTGTGAACCTGCTTAATTCTGAACACCAGCTGCCAAGTTTATGTATGATTTGAATATGTTCTGGTGATTCTTTTCATAACAGCCTAGTGTAAACAAAATGAGTCTTGAAAGACAGCTATATAGCATCCCTATATGACATACTTCTACTTTTCCATCATATTTTAGTCAACAGTCAGATCTATTACAGCTGACTGAAGCACACTTTTCTGAAACACAGGTCTGCCCTTAAGCAGGCTGATATGATTAATTTAAAATTTAGTGTTTTCTTTTTTTTTATTTAATCTTTAGAGTGACACCTGAGATTAAGTGGTCTGTTCCTAAGTTAACTGGAGTATTCTGGGGTGCCTGCATGAGAGAGTCTATTAATGTTGTCTATTGAGCGAGCACATTGTGTCTAGCAGTATTGGACTGCATAAAGAGGCATCTTAGCTTACCTACAGCTGAAAAACATTGTTTGGAATTCATAGAATCATAGAATCACCAGGTTGGAAGAGACCCACCGGATCATTGAGTTCAACCATTCCCACCAATCTCTAAACCATGCCCATCAATACTTCAACCACATGCACCTTAAACACCTCCAGGGAAGGCGAGTCAACCACCTCCCTGGGCAGACCGTTCCGTTGCCCTTTCAGTGAAGAAATGTGTAGCAACTACCTGTATTAGTTGGAGATGCTCACTTCACAAATAACTGAATTGTAGGTATGTAATTTTACATTGAAGGTACCATTATTTCATTATGTACAGCTTGCTGAACATTGCAGATTATGATGAAGTCTTGGTATTACTGGACAGACTGAAACCTTGTGCAATCAAGTCAATAAAGTCAATAAAGTGTTGAAACAACTTAGGGTTAAAGAACGCTGTGTACTTGCCATACAAAAGGGAAAATTGGTTCCATCTGCTCGAATTAAATGTTGATTTAGACCTCATTTTCTGAAATGTAAACCAAGTATTTTAAAAAACTACTTGGTAAATACTTTTGGATTTATTATGTGGATTTAGAAATAAATTGGAGACAACTTCAGACCTGTCTTGTCTTCTTTCCCCGGGAAAAGGTTTCACTCAATTGAGCAATGTACTTCAGCATAAGTGTATACAATTCAGACCTCTTTTTTTCCTCATACTTAGCACTTTGTATACCTGATTGAGGGCTATTAAACTCCAATCTGATGCACTGGCAGAGTTAGCTGAGTCTTGTTTAACATAATTAAAATTCTGTGGTCAACTTTTTTTTCCCCTGCATTCCACAGCCAAAAAAGCCAATGTGTGCCTTGTGAATAGCCTTTGTAGACAATCTGTTTGGCTCTACTGAACTGCTTTTGTTTTTAATAGATGTCTTCTTTATGGTCATTTCTGAATGTCTCTTCAGTGTGAGTTAAACTGCTGATACAAGTACCTAGAGTTATCTGGAGGTCTGTTCAATCTCAAGGAGCTTTAAGGTTCAAACAAGAGTTTACTGAAGAGCAAATCAGTTAATGGTTAAGACAAAATGTAATGAGCCAAATAAAGAAACCACAGTTCACATAGCTGACATCATCCTATAATATCTCCCAGACAACACTCTGCTTTATAATGTGTTTGATGCATTTTTTTTCTTCTGTAGACACAAAGATTTCAATTGACTTGAGTGCTCTAGAGGCCAGATTCACCAAGGTATTTGGGTATTTAAAGGTATACATAGAAATTTCTTGGGATTAAAAAATAATAGCTAGGCCCTTCATTCCTGTTTGTGATTTTAGGGACACTTACTTACATTCTTAAATCGTGAAATCCTTTAGAAGTCCAATTGTCAAGAAGATCCTGTATTTTCTGTGAGGTCTATTTGGCATCCTTTTACCTGCTACACAAAACATCAATGTAGAAGGAAACGAGAAAAGATTGGATGCTGAAGAGTTGATTTTACTGAGCTTGTTTACCACGATAAGTAATGCATTTGAAATGTTTGGTGCTTGTTTATTATGATATGATGTACATGAAAAACTGCGACTGTTTGATCTTTAAAATGCTACCATATGAATTGATCTGTGACATTCTTAGTGTTTATGTTGACAACCAGCATGTAGAGTGAGGTCTCAGACATTACCTTCTAGCACAACCTCCACTCAGATACTAGAATCACTTACAAGATTTTATTAGCTCTTTCTTGGAAGGCAGAGGTGACAATTAACTGCCACTTTTGCACAGGTGCCCTGTTCCCTCAAACTCTGGTGTGGTAGTTTTCTGTCAGTGTGCTTCCTGGTATTTTTTTTGTAGGCTGCATTGTACCCTTTGAAGAGAGAACAGAAGAGATAAAAGCAGTAGGAAGGAAAAAATGTGGGAGGATTTCTTTCCCAATTAGCCTGAATACTTGGGGGAAGAAAACCCAAAGCACCCAACTAAATTTAGGTATAAAACCCTCATGTGTTTGTCTAGCTTTCTCTGTGTTTCCCAGACTGGGTGTTAGTGTTTGCACGCACAATGACTAGTTTTTAAACAACGACTGAAGAAGTTCTGCTGCAAAGAATTGTATGTTAGTCTGTAAGAAACCCATGGTATAAGAGCAGGCCTTCCTGCATGCCTGAAGAACACTCATGTGACCACAACTAACTTTTATATAAGGTTATAATCCTATTAACTATAGTTCTATAGGCAGTCAAAACTTTGATCAGCTTTTACATTAGCTATTTTGTGATTTATTGTGATCTAACCTGCCATTTAACTTCCATGGTCATTATAAGTGGAAGGCGATTTTTATGCTGTTTACTTAGGCTAATACTGCATTATTGTAATGGTAGCAATTAACTCCGTGTCTAGGGAATGCAAAATAAAGTTATACAGCAGTGATAAGTCATACTGCATAGTTAAACTATTTTCCAGACTGCTCCATCTGCCCTAAATGTTGTAGCAATATTAACATATTTAGTACTGAATTAATATTGATAGCTATTATGTAGAAATCCATGTGGTTACAGTTTCTTTAATACCTGGGTCAGATTTTGTCTTTAGTGTGATTTTAGAGCCCTATAAATGTTTTTCCTTATTTAAGTAATTAATAATGATGACAGTAATTAATGTGTAAGATTTCTGGGTGTAATAGAACCCCTATTGGAAAGTACAGAGTCTTAAGGAATCCAGAAAGTACATTCAGTGGGAACCTGTCTTCAGAATTCTCTTGATCCTTTAGAAATAAGGATTTTAATGATATTTTGAAATTGTACTTGGTGTTGAAGGAAGAGTGGATTTAGGGAAATATGGCTTTTATTACAAAGGGCTTTGCATATGGGAAATTAGAGAATATTGTTTTCAGTGATATCTCACAGTAAATCTAAGTGCTGTGGGTGGGGGGAAAAAAACCCAAACCCACAGATGAACTGTAAGTTTGGTATTCCTGTAGCAAACACAACTGCTTTCCAGAGCCCAAAGGGTGACTGTTAGTCCCACCATGCTTAGGTACGTCCTCCAGCTAGCTATACCAATCACATTCGGTGGGGGTGAGGAAGTTAACCTAGGGAGAGGCACAAAGATGTGTTGGGATATTTAATCAATTTAGGTGGTTTGTTTAGGAATGCTTTACTAAAAACAATAGTAAAGTTAATAAATTCGGTCTCTTTATCCTCCTGCTGACCAATATAATGGTGTATTTCAAGGACCATCTCCTGTTTTGGTCAGTGTAGAGAATTTATGGTTTTGCTTTTAAATGTATCAATTAGGATTCATATTCTGACTGCTAAGTCCTATCCAGCTAGAGAGAAGTTGCTCCTTCTTTGAAAACGTGGTTCTTTTCTTGAGAAAATACATACTGTACATTGCTGGGGTTTGGTTGCTTTGCAGGTCATGCCCAAATTGCTATTATTGAACTACTTCTTACCTTGTAATCTTTACAGAGAGTCAAGTGTCTCTTCACCTGAGAGTGAAAATAAGTACAAAGTTTAGATGAATATAGAAACTGTCTTCTCAAGCTCAGCTTCTGCCTGCAGCCTCTACTAGCTCAGATAAAGTGCTTTTGTAGAAGCAGCATACGAACATTACTCCGCTAAGAGAGGAATTATGGAGCTCAGTCATCGAGATGTGTATCTAATTCTTAAAATGCTAATTCTGGCAAGTATAGCTTAGACTCACCAGTAAATACGATGTTGTGTGGAGATCAGCATGTGTATTGAGAGTTCTCACCTAACAGATGTGTTGATGTGTTGAATCTATTGGAGAAAAATGCTCATGGATATAGTTTATGAATAAGTAGTATTCTGTTGGCTTAAGGAGTACAGCATGAGAAATGGCAAATTTAGCATTGAGTCTGTCAGAATTTTTATGAAGTCTGACCTTTTGCCTGATCCCTATATAGCTGCAAATTATTGCAGGAAAGCTATATGGAAATGTCTGCCCTTTTCTTCATTAACTATTTCCATACTATAGCAGCTATGAAATGAGGATAGGTGTGATTCTAGTTGGTTGAACGGCTTTCTTTACTTCCCTTTATTGTGCTAAAAGCTTTATGATTCCCGATCCATCTATGAGATTAAGGAAATGCAAAGACAGCATTTGATGATCAGGTCCCCATTTTTGGCATCAGTCTCATTTGGAAAACAGAACCATCAAGACAGCATGTCTCTTCCCGGGAACATATTAAATATAGGAATTTACCCCGTGGTGCACTTTGTAAGGCCTTCATTAGGACATTCTGCATTTTTTCTACCTAAAAATGACAAGAAGAAACATGAGACTACAGCCTGTTCTTGCAGAACTGAACTTGGATGAATTCCTGAATAAATGCTTCTGTGTATGCCTTTGCCTAAGTTATGCCAGGATGCTGATTTTCCAATTTTGTTCCCCTTTGGAGCTTCCCCTGATGTTTTCCTAACTATTCAACAGTCAGAAGCAATAGTAATAATGGTGATTAACACTGAAAAGGGCACAAGAATAAAGTTGCTACAACTCCAGTTACAATACCTTGAAGGTTAAAGTGGGGCTTGTAATTGTGATGCCCTCATAAGAAAAATGGCAGCCTTTTTACAGTGTGGAAGACATAAATTTGAGCTCATTTCTTACTAGAGCTCAGTTCTATCTCACATTTTCTTTCTCTGTGAAGGGAGATGGAATCAAAATTCAGAAATTATTTATGATGTATTAACTGATAACATCTCAGCCTTTGAAAGGAGGCATATGGTTATTTTATGTGAAAATGGGAAAGAATGGAAGGATATACAGTCCAAATGGGAAACTGGGAGGGTGACATGCTTTTGCTTGATAGAGCCTTGGAAGCTTTTTACAGATTCTTTAGTAGAGCTCAAACATGAGAATGTTTAAGAAAGGGAGTGGTGACTGTTTAATAGTAAGACCTTGAATGTCCCTTTTGCTATTTATGCAGACACTGATATTATTTACATCTCTATAACCATACTTCAGGGCTCTGCCAAGATTTTTAAGTTCTCCCCCCTCCAGCTAATTGATAATCTGATGTCGGCTGCTTTGACTTGGCAGTATCGTATGTACACAGAGTGAGGTACAGGGGCAGCTGGCATGCTCATTTCTAATTTCAATGTTTGGAAGCTTCCGAAATCAGCACGGGACATATTGAAACACTTGGCACTTCACCCAAAAGTTATGAAGTCTTTCACTTAAATCAGTGTGAGGGTAAACAGGATGTTAGCCAGGGTTGCTTTGGTGTCAAATATCAGATTAAGGATGAAACAAATAACTTATGAACTAAACTTAACCGGTCCTCTTTTACCATTTCATTTTTTTCTTATATTATTAATAATTCATGTATGTTTTCTTTGTAATGAAATTGTAACTTATTATCTGGGTAGAGCTATAAAACAGCAATTGAAGTATTTAACACAAAGCTGATTTCTTCTTCCACTTGACAGTTCAAGGAGGTAATAAATAGTTTTCCTTGTAGTAGTCATTCTGTAGCTTCAGTATTCTTGTCTTCTAACCTTATGTTTCTCAACTTTTGCTTCTGTAGACCCTTGCCGAATTTATTATAATACTAATATGAGAGTAAATTCTGAGAGAATGAATCATGAAATATATGGATGTACTCAATGTTTTTGTCAACTAATGCAGTGTTTAGCAGTACTAATAAAGTGATTAATAAAGTATCAGGAGGGATGATACTGAAAGTGGGCCTGTGATGTAATTGTCTTGTTGAAGACAGAAGGTAAAATTGGTCTAATGTGGACTTTCAAGTATTCGGTGATAACCTGAGATGATACTGATTTAGCTGTAAAAAATTGAGCTAGTTCTGGAAATGTATGTAACTAAATGCCCATGGAGATAATAGTTTCACACAGTTGTTCAGTCTACAATTAGTTGTAGAGCAGCGGCATACAAGGCACTGTAGGGAACAGGGCTTGTCTGAGAAGAGTCTAAAGAAGCTGGCTTCTTTGGCCTTGGAAAGTAAAGATGAAGAAAATGCTTTCTGTCTATAAATTAATTGAACATGGTTAATCAGCAGAGAAGAAAAAATATATTTAAGCTCAGGGATAATGTTGCCACAAGAACCAAGAGGTGTGTACTGCCTACAAATGAAATTAAGAAGGAGACCAGGAATCAATCTCTTGAAAGTAAGAGTTCTCTGCATGTTCCTTCAGTAGAAAAAGGAATAGGAAAAATAGACTATCTGGACCAGGTAGTTAGATCATCTTATGGAAAATTTTCCATATGCCACGAAAAATTCCATTTGTTTGTCAAAAAGGTACACTGGGTCAGAGGAGTACTTTGAGTACCATATTTTTACTGCAAAAATTCAAGTCTTTCTGATCAAGCACAGCTTGATTTCTATAATAAATCTAAACAGATAAACCCTAGTCTTTCTGCATCTAGGATAATTTCTGATAAACTGAGCAAACAAACAAAGACCTCTTAGGTTTCTGTTGGTTTCCAATGTCAAATGCTTTCTTCAGCTCTGGCTTTTGTACAGTGTCTACTTTTACGTGGCCTGCAGCCAGATCTCCTTAATCTGTGATTTTGTGATCTTTCAAAGTTAGCTTGGTCACATTGCAGCTAAGAGGTTTCCAGGAGAAACTAGTTTATATTGGCACTTAAGTAGGTGGCAATCTTCACTTTAGTTATTGCTGCAAAACTTTGTTTTCCTCAGGAATGAGGAGGTTGCAGTTCGCCTGTGGTATTAGCTAACTTCTATTTTGACAGGTGTTGTTTGGTCTCCCAGCATTCTTCTCACTGTGTTGTTCCCATGCTCTGAATTTTATGTCACTGAAATATTTAAAATCGCTCTAAGACTGGAGTTAGATCAGAAAAGGACCCAAAAAGTGGGGCATAATCTACTTCCTCTACTTTAAATGTCAGTCTTCAAATCTTCAATCTTGGTGGTTTCCATTAAGTTTTTCGAGATTAATTTGAGTAGAGCAGAGTTGTAGTTCTCATTATTCCTTGATAACATTTTCTATGCTCTCCAGGCTGCTGTGGTTGGTGCCACAATGTTCAGACCATGGTACACCTAAATCTTCATGTTGGTGGTCTGCATGGGAGTCAGTCCCATTTATCTGACATTCCCCTCAGGCACAGGGTCTTGGTCTAATGTAACTTCACAGGAAGGAGAGTAAGCAATTAAGCTGCCTTTAGAGCTCCCTAAACACACCAGCTCAAATACACCACTTCCTAAAGCTCTAATGTTGTGGACCATAGTTTTTAAGTTCACCTTTTCAGGAAATGTAATAACTGAAAAATATGACTTTCAGGAAAACCCACAGAAATTCAACCAACTTCTGCTTAGATCTGTACAAATCTTATACAACCCAAAGAAAAGTCTTACATACCTCAGATTCCTCACTCTTTCTTGGGGTTTGCTTGATTCTCGCTTTCCCAGATAACTACATTTGTCTTAATCATTGGTTATCTCCCTGTGCTGTTGGTCCTCTATTAAAACTGCTTTCCCCTAAAAGAGGGAGGAAAAAAAGAGAATAAAATATACTGCTGCTTCTGATTCTCATTTTGCCTTTGACTTTAAAAACCAAAAAATACTGTCTTAACCATTTTACCTTCTTTTATGTTTTGAGGACATTCTAAATCTTGCTACCTGCCAATATATATAATCAGATATTATTTTGGAAGCACTCACTCCCTTTTCTACCTGTTTTCAGTATAGTAAAGTCTTTTATGTCTAGTCTATTCTTGTTACAATCAATGGTAAAGAACCTCCTCAAGCCTTGCATTGCATATTCAGCCCTGAGGCATACAGCAACCAAGGTAATAAGCTGCTGTTGATGAAATGGACATATTTCCCCAAATGATCAGTCTTTATTTTCTATTCTACACTGCTGTTCAGTATTTTTGTGTTGCAAAGCAATTTTCATAAAGGTGCTAGCATCAACTTCTGTGAATGAGAAAACACTGGTGACAGCTGCCGTTGCAGTAATACCTCCATTAATCTGTAACCTCTCAGGAGCAGCATTTAGCTTGTTTAGAAGTTCTTCTGTCCTCTATAAGAGGAGAGTATAGAGAGATATGATTGAGAATAGCTGTACCTACTGACATGGGTCTAACTAAAGACTTTGGACATCTCGGTCTTGAAAATTGTTTGTCATTTGTATGAGACTTGTGAAGCCTTTGTGTTCATTCTTGTTGGCTTTGCCTGCATCCAACCAGTTATACTAGGACTTTTTTCATCTCCGTATCATTGTGTGATAATGATGAGGAATAGGCTGATGACATGAAAGCTCAAGATTAGAGAATCTTCCTCCCCTTCCTTCCTCTAAGCTTTGACTTTTTTAAAATTAAAACCCACTTTCTCTGATATTTCATTGATAGTGAGAATGCTAACAACAACACGAAATGGTTTTCTTGGCTGGGGCAATGTGGGTACAAATTGTGCTGTGGCAGTGGAAGTTTCTCCTTGATGTGCTTTTCACTGTCACGTAGTGACAGTGGAGTTTAGACTACATCCTTGTAACCATCAGCTTCTATGCAGAAATGTTGTATTGCAGCTCTTTTATGGCGGATAGCTTTTGTGGTGCATATTGAAAATACTGACCTTCAGCAATTCCCCCTCTTTTTGAACAAAAGAAGTGTCTGTTAATTTCAACCTGCATAAATTCTGCATTTGTTTTTAAACTGTTCCTGCATATAAGCATAGATTTAAAAACTTTACAACATGTTTTTTAAGACCTGACCGAAAAAAACATTTTTAGGACAATAATATCTGCAGAACAGTTGAAAAACAACCAAGTCATCTTTCATCTGCATTTTTAAACCCTTCTGTGACAGTGTTGCTGTATCAACGTGGTTACATCAGCAACTCTTCCTTTACTGCTGTCAATACATTTTTACACTAGGTACTCAGGCTCATGGACTGAAAAGATGTGCTTACTTAAAAAGTATATTTATGCAGTGCCCCTTGCAAATGTTTGGCTAGATTCTTTTGCATTGAGCAGACAACTCTCCAAAAGCAGTGTCAGCTCTGTGGCCAGTTTATTTTGATCTTTAGATGACAACTTTATAGTTCTTACATTTCAAAATCCCACTTAGACCTTATATGAGTTGCATCTCTCTCTGCTGGAGGTTATGATCGAGCATATCTGTATGGGACATTGGTCTGGTTTGCTTTAGAATGACAGATAAACAAAGGACTGAAGTAAATCCTTTTTGAAACTAGTAGTTTGGGACTTGGATGTTTCTTATGCTCATTTAAAATGGTTAGGCCTGCTGGCAAGGGAGGAAAAGCCAGTGATTTTTGTCTTCTCTCTGTATTGTAAACTTCTTGGAACACTGTATTACAGCTTGTTTCCTTAAAACCCTGTGAAATCTCAGAAGAATCTCTTTTGCTAGACTGTGCTTTTCAATAGATTGACACGTAACCAAGTGGATTTGAAGGTTTTAAAAACTATATTCTTGCAGAACTAAAGATCTCTTCATAGATGCAATTCACTTGAGAGATAAGTTGAAATTGTCTTCTTTTTTTCCTCGCTTTTTTCTAGATTGAAATTTGTTTAGTGATAATCTAAGTTTTCAGCTTGAATTTTGATTTCATATACTGTTACATATATCTGAAGAAGCTTAAGTTGCTTCCAAATAAGCTTTAACTGGACATGAATGAGTTCTGGCTGCAAATTAGAAAATATCTCCCTCACCATTAAATCAAAGGTCTGGAAAGGTCTTCTAATTAGACAGTGATTTGGTCTAAAATACTGAAGTATTCTGAAATGGAATTTGTTACGTATTGTGTAATGACTGCATAGGACTGAATTTTATGATTCAGTAGGGGCTCCTGTGTTCTTGTGTTCCTAAATTTATCTTGTAGCTGAAGACACAATGGGATCCAATTATTAAAATAAACTGTTAACTGGACAGGATGGAGTAGTTGTATTTTCCAGGATCTAATTCTGTTTCTGAGGGGTAGGGATAAGGCGATTGTGCATAATATCTTCACAACTGGAGTGAAAGAACTGCAAGCAAACTTAAAGGAGGTGGAACTCAGCATATGAAAATACATAATATTCTTTTGAGAAGCATGAATACATCAAAGTAGCATAATGCTGTTGCATTAACCTCATATGGAAATAAAATGTTACTGGCGATATCTCAATATAGCTAAATGTATGCAGTAATGAATCTGCTGTTCCCTGGAGGATTTTAAACATTCATGAAAGATGTCTGACAGTAGTGCTTTACTGTTTTTCAGATGCAAACATGAAAATGGTCAGTTTCCTTTGCCGAGGGCTGTGTATCTGTGTTGTAGCCATGCTGGCTCGTTAGTTCCCTGAGGTGAAGAGGCTCTTCGAGTACATTCTATGGCATGTGATTTGGGTAGTAATAGTGCTTTTTTCAAACTTTCATCACAGGACTTATTGAATCTCTTTAGCTGATTTAGTGATCTTGAAACTGTCCTGGAATATTGGTCAGTAAGGTGTTTTCAGTAAGTATCAAGTTGCATACATCTATTGCAAGCTATCATATTTTAAAGCTCACATCTGTTCCTGCACAACTGAAGACTTTTTTTTGCTGCATTATAAATAGTTTCTGTAAGTACCTTAGTTGTGCGGGTGTATACACACTTGTGTTGACATACTCGTTTAGTCTACTTTTAGACTCATAAGAACTTCACAGTTAGTACAGTTAATCTTTAAATTGTATGTGAATAATGAATATAAATGTGCTAGGCAATAATTGCATGTCAGTGATTGTCAGTTATTAGGTTTGTAGCACAAAGCATGAATGTTTACTTACACCCCTGTTTAGCAATCTAGCATTATGTAATGAAGGAGTTAGATGAATGATTCATGCTAACAACATAGAAAAGCCTGGCAGTTTTTATGTTTCAGTAACTTGTTGATACTTTGAGTAGCAGCTGATATGCTGAACGAGTCAAATCTATTAAAGTCTGTCTTCAAACTTTGGCAAGAAAGTGCAGACCTTGGAAGGTGATTTATATTAATCGGAATTGTGCCTAAACTGTCCTTGGTCTAGTACTAAAAACAAAAATCTGTTTTATTAATCTCAAGTGTTTATACTTTTATTTTGAGCATTCTTGGATATATAGTTCCGTGGAAGGTATGTACGGTACGGTATAGATCATTTCACCTATCACTTATAGAATACCAGGTTGGAAGGCATATCAAGGGTCATCTGTTCCAACCTTTCTTGGAAAAGGACCTGTCTAGACAGGGTGATCCAGCTGAATCTCAAGTGTCCAGTCTAAGAGAATCCATCACTTCCCATGAGAGATTATTCCAAGGGCCGATTGTTCTCATTGTGAAAATTTCCTCACGTATCCCATTAGAAGCTTCCCAAGACTAAGTTGTACCCATCATCCCTCAAGTTTGCCATGTGACTCCTTGTAAAAAAGGGAGTCTCCATCTTCTTTGTAGCCACCTTTTAAATACTGGGAGATGGGGCTAAGGTGTCCCCTAAACCTTCTTTTCTCAAGGCTGAGCAAACCCACTTCTCTCAACCTTTCCTTATATGAGAGGCTTCCCATGCCTTTGATTATCTTCACAAGATTCTCATTAGCCCACTCTTCCAGCCTACCCAGGTCTTCTTGCAGGACAGCTCTCCCTTCCAAAGTGTTTAGTTACCTGCTCAGTTTGGTGGTATCAGCAAACTTCATCAGGGTACGCTTGATTCCATCATCCAGAATGCTTTTGAAGTTATTAAAGAGTGTAGGGCCCAATATTGATCCTTGGGACACTCCATTTGTGGCAGGTTGCAATTTCCCACAACGCTCTGGGTGTGGCTTGACAGACAGTTCCCCACCCAGCACACAGACCACTTTTCTAGACTGTAACATGTAAGTTTCTCTAGGAGGAGGTGATGGAAAACAGTGTCAAAGGTCTTGGAAAAATCCAGGTAGACAAGTCCACCACGCTGTACATCAACTGAGCAGGATGTTATTTTGTTCTAGGAGGTGATCTAGTTTGTCAAGTGCCATTTAGCCTTGGTGATTCTGTTCTGGCTTTTGCCAACCATGTGCTTCATTTGACTTGTGATAGCCCCCAGGAGGACTTGTTCTGTAACTTTCCCCAGGACTAAAGTAAATGAGATGTGCTTATAATTTCCTGGATCTTCCTTTAAGCCCTTCTTGTAGATGGGAGTGACGTTAGCCTCTTTTCAGCCTTCTGGTATGTCCCCTGACCTCCACTACTTCTCAAAGATTATGGAGAGTGGCCTTGCAATGGCATCAGCCAGATCTCTTAACACCTCAGGTGTTACACTGCTCAGGTGTATATTGTGAGGGCCCATTGATTTTTAGGGATCAAGCTCTTGTAATAATTTGCTTACCAGCTCTTCTGGCACTGATGGTGGGTCTATTTGCATCAATGTGGGGTTTTGTTAGGTCGGCATGGCACCCAGCAGTGCTGGTAAAAGGAGGTGAAGAAAGTGTGGAACCTGTGCGTTTTCAGGACTGGGGACTAATTGACCTCTCACGTTTAACAGAGAGGCAGATATTTTCCTTCTGTTTCTGCTTGGTGTTTTATGTATCTGAAGAACCCTTTCTTGTAGTTTTTGAAATCTCTGGGTGATTTCAATTTGAGTCGAGCTTTTTCTTTTCTGTCCACACCTCTGCATACTATGGTAATGACTTTCTCGTTCTGAATGCTTTTCCATCTGTAGTATCCTTCTCTTTGAGTTTTGAAGATCCAGATCCCAAAGGAATCTCTTGCTCCGCCTACTTCCCTTACCTTTAAAGAGGATGAACTGTTTCAGTGTTTCCAGTAGAGCATTCTTGAAAAACTACCAGCGCGTACTAGCTCCTTTATCCTTCATGGAAGCTTCCTGCAGTATCACAACCATCTGAGCGAGCTGAAGTTTATTCTTCTGAAATTTAAAACCATTGTGTTGGTACTAACTTTCAGTGTGCTCATTGGGATCGCAGACTCCACAATATTGTGATCACTGCAGCCAAGACTGTCACTAACTGCGATATTACAACACAGGTCTAGTTGGTTTGTGAGTAGCAAGTCCAGCAGTGTCTCACTCGTGATTGACACATCTAATATTTTCGTGAAGCAGTCCTGTATGCATTCCAGGAACTCAATGGATGACATGTGATCTGCCATATTATTCTTCCAACAAATGTCTCTGTAGTTGAAGTCACCCACAAGGATCAGTTTCTGTTGACCTGAAACATGCTTAAGTCACCCAATATTTCTTCGTTGACCATATGATCTTGGTTTGGAGGTTGGTAGCACATATGTGCTGTAAGATCCCCCTTGGAGACCACCCATCTTATCTTGACCCAGAGGCATTTGATAGAGCTTCCACAATTGCTGTAGATGACCTTTATACATTCATGGCTTAAATTATATTCAGGAACTTAAATTGTCCAGTTCTGTCAAAGATGATAAAAAATTGTTCTACAGCTATTTTAACAACAAAAGGAGGGCCAAGGAAAATCTTTGTCCTTTCCCCGATGAAGGCTGAAAGAATAGTGACAAAGGATGAGGATAAGCGTGAGGTACTTAATACCTTCTTTGTCTCAGTCTTTAGTAGTAAGGTAAAATGCTCTCTGCCTTGAGTTTGAAGATGGGGAGAGAGGGAGGGTAGAACAAAGCTCCCTTGATCCCAGAGGAAATGCTTAGAGACCTGCTTGGTCAATTAGACATTCACAAGTCTATGGGGTTGGATGGGATCCACCTAAGGGTATTAAGGGAGGTGGCAGAGGTGCTCACCAATCCCCTTTCCCTTATCTGCCAGCAGTCCTGGCTGACTGGAAAAGTTCCTCTTGACTGGAGACGGGCAGATATTTACAACCATTTACAAGAAGGGCAGGAGGGAAGTTCCAGGGAACTACAGGCTGTCAGTCTGACCTCAGTGCTAGGGAAGGTCATGGAGCAGGTCAACTTGAGAGCTATCACTCTGCATGCACAAGGCAATCAGGTGATCAGGCCCAGTGAACAGGGGTTTATGGAAGGCAGATCCTGCCAAACTAACCTGATCTCCTTCTATGACATGGTTATCTGCTTAATGGATGAGAGAAAGGCTGTGGTTATAAGTGTACCTGGACTTCAGTAAAACCCTTTACATAGTTTCTCACTATATTCTTCTTGAGAAACTGTCTGCCACTGGACAAGTGCACTCTCTGCTGGGTGAAAACCTGATTGGATGACCAGACCCACAGGGTGATGGTAAAAGGAGTTAACTCAAATTGGAAGCTTGTCACCAGTGGTGTTCCCCAGGGCTCAGTGCTGCGTCCAGTTCTGTTCAATATCTTTATCAATGATCTGGATGAGGGGAGTGAGTGTACCCTTAGCAAGTTTGTGAATGACACTAAACTGGGAGGAAGAGTTGATCTGCTAGAGGTAGGAAGGCGCTACAGAGGGATCTGAATGGGTTGATTCAATGGGCTGAGGCCAGCGATAAGGACAAGTGCAGAGTCTTGCATTTGGGATACAACTTGTGGGTTTACAGGCTTTGGGAATAGTGGCTGGAAAGCTGCCTGGCAGGGAAGGATCCAGGGGCGTTGTTGACAGCCAACTGAATATGAGGCAGAGGTGTGCCCAGGTGGCCAAGAAGGTCAAGAGCATCTTGGCCTGTGTTGCAAGTAGCGTGGCTGGCAGGATCAGTGAGGTGAGTGTCCACTTGTACTCAGCATTGATGAGGCCACGCCTTCAATACTGTGTTCAGTTTTGGGCTCCTCATGACAAGAAAGATATCGAGGTGCTGAAGCGTGGCAAGAGAAGGGCAACAAAGCTGGTGAAGGGGTAAGAGAAAAAGTCTTACGAGGAGTGGTTGAGGGAACTGGTGTTGATTAGCTTGAGAAAAGGAGGCTAAGGGGATACGTTATTACTGTCTACAACTACCTGAAAGGAGGGTGTAGTGGTGTGGGTGTTAGTCTCTTCTCCCAAGTAACAGAATGAGAACAAGAATAGCCTTAGGTTGTGCTGTGGGAGGTTCGGTTTAGATATTAGAAAAAAATTCTTCACTGAAAGCATAGGCTGCCCAGAGTGGTGGTTGAGTTACTATGCCTGGAGGTATTTAAAAGATGAGTAGATGAAATGCTTAAGGATGTGATTTAGTAGTGGAGAGGTATGGTTGGGCTCAATCTTAAAGGTCTTTTCCAACCAAGCAATTCTATGATTCTTTTTCCCTGCTTGTCTTTACAAACAACCCATAGCCTTCCACAGTGATCCTTAGTTGTGAGTCTTCCCACCATATTTCAGTTATTCCTATGATATCTTAACTTTTTGACTGGGTGAGAGATTCAGTTCTTTCTGTTTGTTCCCCAGACTGCATGTATAGATATACACACACTTGAAGTGGTTAAGGGTCTTGTTCTCATCTGGTTAGGCAGCTAAGGAACTCTTATCGCTGCTCTTGTTGTCCTGGCTTATTCCTCATTTGGATGTTTGCTTCATGATGAGGGTGGCAGGACACTGGCACAGGTTGCCCAGGGAAGCTGTGGGTGCCCCATCCCTGGAGGTGTTCAAGGCCAGGGTGGATGGGGCCTTGGGCAGCCTGATCTGGTGGGAGGTGTCCCTGCCCATGGCAGGGGACTTGGAACTGGATGGGCTTTAACGTCCACTTCCAACCCAAACTATCCTATGATTCTATGATGTGTTCTATACAATGGTGTTACCATTGCTTCTTTGGACCTCATCATTGGAGCCCGTCAGTTTTAATGCTTGCCCTACCAAGCTGGCCCATCTACTGCCAAGGATTTCCATGCCTCTTCTAGGAACCTGTCCTTCAAACTATTTCTGTGCTTTGTATGGGAGAGCTTTCTAATACAGATGCTTTACTGAACAAGGTATATGCAGCAACTTCTACTTTTGTGCAAGTGGAATGCTCTGGGATAATAAGTAACAACAATTGTATAAATAGGTATCCTGTAACTCACTCGAAGGAACAGCTTAACTTACAGGAGTTAATGGTTTTGTTTTCCTAGATGGCACTTCAATCAGTTGCATATAATATGTAAATGTGGATATGTATGTATCCTTCTAGAAGGTATACATTTATTGTACATATGGTATTTATCCAGCATGTAATTTTGGCCAAATCAAAGTTTTCTTCAGAGTAAACTTTTGGGCAACAGCTAAGCTGTACAGTCATCTTAATGCTGCTGTTTTAACCTCATTAAAGGGAATGGAAGAGCTGTCTCACTCTAAATGTTGTAAGTTTTCCTCCACTACCTTGTACACATACTAGGGTCCCTAATTCCAGCTTCCCATCCTCTTGATCCAGCTTAATATTTCTACAATATATGTACAACATGTTCTGTTTACAGTACGCATGGATGTATCTCCCTGTGTGCAAATCTCTGCCAGAGCAGTACTCTCATGCAGTTTTGAATTTGAATGACTCTCATGCAGCTCTTATGTGTCATCTGCTTTAAGTGAGAGTGAGTGTACACGAAGAAGGAAGAGGAACCAGGACTGCAAAGATGGGCATTAGCCCCTCTGCCCCCACGCTTAATAATAAAAAGAATATGGACAGAAGCCAAATGTATTATCTACCAAATTTACTTCCTCTGCAGAATATAGTTAAATGAAAACCATATGGAGTAGCTAGTTGAGTTGATACTTTTCCTGTGCTTTGTCCTGGTAGTGGATTTGTTTTCAGAATTGAACGTTCTGCATGTTTCTTGGTGGATGCTAGTAGGCTTGGAAATATCACAGCATGTGGGACCCAGTAAAACATGAATTTCATTTGTTTTTCTTGGCTTCTGTATGTCATGATGTGTTCAAGATGATAGAGTCTGGAAAACTGTAAATTTCAGTTAGCTCTCAAGTATGAATTGTGAGCCTTGTCTTCATGTTGCAGAGGAAGTCTGCTAGTAGGAGAAAGGCAGTTGTTCAGCTGTGCTCCTGAGTGCACTGTGCAGCCTATGCTTTGTTTACATTAAAGGTGTGCTGACAAAGCTGCTGGCTCTAACATTGGTCTTAATAGTTTTGTTTCGGTTTGCAGCTGTGTCTTACGGTCCTTCCACTGTGTCTGCCTGCAGTTCTTCACAGAATTATCTGCTGCAGTAGCAAATTCCACTCCAGTAGTGCTGCTGAGACCAGGATTTTGGTGTATTTCTGTATTGTCTTCAGAGTTTGCCAGGCAGGCTGGAAAGGTGGGGAGAAGTGGATGGACATGTGTGTGCTCTCAGTGTTTTGTGACCATTTAAGGAGCTGTGAGCCATAAGACACTTCATTTTCTTTCAACCTTATTCTTGAAAAGGTAGGGTTTGGGAGGGTGAAGATAGGGTTCCCCTGCCTTATCTAACTAAGATACGTGGTTCAGAGATATAAAAATTAAAATTCAATTTCAGGAGCTTAGAAGGTGAGCTTTTCATAAGGAATGTAACCTCCCCTGAAATACTGTGAGTTTATTTCCTAAGTTACATTAAAGATTCAATACTAGTTGCTTAATATATATATTTAAAGTTGCTTAATTTATATATTTTATGCAATTGTAAGGAACTTTTGTCCTGTTGTACTAGCTACCATCAAACCAAAACAGTGCCTCACCCAGAGTAGAGTGTTGCTTCTAAAAGCCTTGATTATACAAGACATGGTACCTATGGGGGAAACTTTTGTAAGGCAAGGTCTTAAAAAGAACAGACTAAAGTCAGACAGATGAAAATTACTAGTGAGAGGGGAGGTCTTCCTTTCTACTTACAAAAACATATACTGACTTCCTTAGAATTTCATCTGGAGAAAGGACAGTTCATAGGGGAATACTATGTCACTTTGCTATTTAATGGCAATTTATTTAGCAAAATGAGTACTTTTAAATATGATGAATATGTTGGTCCGTCAGCCTCTCACGTGACATATATGATCCTAATAAAATATGATTTTTTTTTGTGGTCTAGTCAGCAGATCAGGTTAAAACACACATTTTCCCCTCTGCCTATATTGACCTCAGTGCAAAGCTGAGTGAGAACACAAGGGAAAACCAGTTTCCAAGTCCATGTCCTTATAACTGATTGTTGCAAGTCACTGTATTTGTTGAAATACTGTTCCATATTCTGGAGGTTATAGGATTTCTCAACATCTCAAATGGATAGAGTTTGATTTTACAGGGAAAGGCAGCAGCATTGCCAGAGAAACTACACTGAGTAACTTTGATTTGATTATCTCTTATCTTCTATCACTAGAATTCCTGGAACATTGAGTAAGGTATTTTATCCAGCTCATCCTGATAGAATGGCGCTCTTTTTTTGTCTAGAACAGTGTTTTTGTGTTGGTTATAGAGGAAAAACAGGTTTAGATTATGGGAGCTGGAGGAACTTGCTAGATTGTAAGTTGTTGGCCTCTTCAGAACAGCTGCTTAAGCTCAATTCACTTCTCTCTTGTGGGTGATGAATAAAATTTGTCTGGGGGAGAGGGGCAGAGAGAGAATGAAGAAACATTGGGGTTCATAGCCTCAGCTGTTGAAGTTCATCACCCTAATCAGATAACTAGGATTCTCTCTTGAGTTTTCCACAGGGTGTTCTTCCTGCAAGCCTACAAGGTCATATGTATAATTGAATATTGCAGTGAACTTCTGTCTAAATCTGCTCTGGTCATGTGAATAGTAATCTGAAAAGTGACTTTTGTGCAGCCTGATGAATCTGCTGACCTACAGTGAGACTGAGCTATTCAACACTTCCCTAGTTTTCATTGCCAGGAGTTGCTACAATGCTACAAAATACGTGCAGGGTAGTTGACAACTGGGTTTTCTATGTGATGACTGCTGTCTATGTAGACAGATCAAAAAGCCTGTATACCACAGATCAGCAGTTGTGTTTTGTAGGTGGAATGGTTTGGCTGATTATAGTGATAGATGGTAAGGCAATAATACAGGTCATTCTTGTTCCTTGGCACTAGTGGCAGTTGTTCCGACCTTGAGTACTACATGGGGTCTACCTGCACTCAACATTGTCATCTTCTCTTACTCATCTGTATGGGCACAACCTGTATTCTTAATTGCCTGGTTCCACAGGCTTTACTAAAGCATACTGGATGAATATGGGCTGTATTTTGTATAAGGCACAGAGGCAGTCCCAGAATTACTACTAGGTTTACTTTTCTGTCTTCCCATAATAGCTTCTCTGCAGTTACCACTTATAGTCTACTTTGATGGAAAAACATCACTACACTTATATGGCCCCTTAACTGGCATCACTTGTCAAAAAAACCCATCGGTGAAGTGGAATGACACCAATTTGTAACAAGTGTGGATTTGGCCACTGTGCTTATTCTGGCTTTGAGTTGGAAGCTGTATTGAAACATGTTCTTTCCAGATTGCTAAGTGTAGCATTTCTGCATATTGTGCAGTCTAGTAGGTCCAGTGGGTAACTCTCTGTTTATAATAGCTGGAAATTTATGTGGAGAAGAATAGGTTCAAAAGGTCTGCAAACATCAGAGTGGAACTTGAGTAATCTCTTCTTGTGGTTTTCCTGTGTAATGGCATTATGTTATTTCAAGCATTTAAGGGAAAAAACCCAGAAATCTGACTTGTGTTTAGAAAACTTTGAAAAATTATTTTCCAGCAATAAGCTTGCGTTTGTTCGGAAAAATCAGTTATTTTTCAGAAGCCTGTATTTTGGAGAAGACATGAATAAGATTCATGGTAGTTTTAGAATTTAATAGCAATGAGGTATACTTAATTTTTCAAATTTACACAAGTGTTTATGTAATTTCTGTTTAATTTGATAGCGTATTTTTGTCCTACAAGGAGCCTCTTTTAAAATGACCTGGGGTTAATATAATACTGTGTTATTGAACTTCAATAGTTACCTGCTTTGACACATAATTCAGCAGCTTGCCCTAGTTTGGTTGGGTGCTTAATCACATCTCTAATCATATGTCCATAGTAAATCCCACTGCTTTTACTGTTATTTTACCACTATTGAGCATTACCTTGGATTGGTTTGAGTTACAGAATTTTTATTTTTCAGAGATCAGGTACAACCCCATCAGACTGCAACATTTCTGTTTTGGCATGGGGACTTTTGTAAAGGCACAAGATAATGAGGACAAGATAAATATTCTGAAGGAGACAGATTTTCCCCCCTCCACCCCCCTTATAGTATTGTAACTTTTCCTGTCATAAATTTGCCTGCCTGGCTTCTAAACAAATAAAATGTGGTATGGCTTGTTTTTGTCACAGACACGATGTGGTTATAGGCACTAGCTCTGCTCTGAAATGAGTTGATATTCTGGCTCCTTTTGGCTGTTTTGGCAGCTGCAATGAGACCCAAGCTTCAAGCCAAAAGGGGAAATCATTCCCACTAGATTTGGAAGGGAGCCCTCTTTTTTACTCACGGGTAGATTTGCAGTTTCCCTCATCCATGTAGCTTTAATGTAGAGGTAGCAGACAGGAGGGCAAGGCCTTACAACAGCAGCATGTTGTGATTGTTAAAGGTTTGTAAACAGCACCCTGTCTTACCTTAACTCTGGCTTCAGTAACATGGGAGAGCTGATGGAACATAGAATCATAGAATCACCAGGTTGGAAGAGACCTGTCGGATCATCGAGTCCAACCATTCCTATCAAACACTAAACCATGTCCCTCAGGACCTCATCTACCCATGCCTTAAACACCTCCAGGGAAGGTGAATCAACCACCTCGCTGGCAGCCTGTTCCAATGCCCAGTGATCCTTTCCGTGAAAAACTTCCTCCTAATCTCTAGCCTAAATCTCCCCTGGTGGAGCTTGAGGCCATTTCCTCTTGTCCTGTCCCCTGTCACTTGGGAGAAGAGGCCTACTCCGTCCTCTCTACAACCTCCTTTCTCAAAAGTTCGGAGCTCTAAATGACTGTCACACCCCTATTGCTACCTAGATAAGGTAGTTAGCCTTAAGGTCTCAAAGTGCTTGCTCCCATGTGTATATAGATTCCAATATTACATGAGGGCAGAAAATTGCCTTTTAGCCTGGGCATTAGGGGTGACTTACACCTCAATCTGATTTAAAAGTAAAAAAAACAACAGAAAAAACAACCTATGTCCAGCACTGACTTTGTGGAGCTTGGCTACTATTCGTATAGCTCAATGTCTTTTACAGGTGCTTGCTTGCAAAAGGACCAGTGTAGAAATCTCTCTCATATTTGGGGATAACACGTAGCATATACGTAGGTGTAACCTGTAGTGAAAGAAGCCTGTACCTAGAAATCATATCCTGAAGTGTCCCTGTTTCTTTCCCCATTGCTTTGGGAAATCATCTTTTACTGAAAGTGGAATCTGCATTTCATATGGTGAAGTATGGCCCTGAAGTTACTGTATCCTGATTCTATTGAGCTTTTTCCCAAAGTTATGACATTGAAGCTTATTCAGTCTTTACTTTAAACAGTCATGACTGGTTCTAGTTATAAAAACGCCAATAATACATGGGTGTATTAGACACCCAAGACCTGCGCAGGAGAATTATTTTCTGCTCAGCTTTGTAGCACCTCATTAGAATGGAATTGTGGTCCCAAACTACATGCCAGTATCCCCATTTTATTCCAATGCCAAAAAAAGAAAAGAAAAAAAACTAGATGGTTTTATTGAGAAACTCCTGGAAGCATTACTTGACTTGCACAGAAGGAATATGTCAGCAGGCATTCTAGACCTGTTAGTGCAGTTTCCAAGTAAAACTAGAAATTCCTGAACTAATAAAATGCATTATCTGCATAATGTTTACTTCACTATGCTCCCACAAGCAATATTCCTTGAAGTGTTGCATCTGTAACTGGGTTGTTTCTTTTGGTCACAGGACCCCAAAAGCTGTGAAAACAATAACCTGCCCTTTCTGAGGAGTGTTTGAAAAGGGTGGCACAGTGGGAACTGTCCTACCTGCTGCAGAGATAAAAAACTTAATTATCCCAGTTGTGCCATAGTTTGGTTATGGTGTCTCTGGAAGTAGTCATTGCATGTTATTTTTAGTATAGGTTGATTATTTTGCCCCTTTTTGTCTTGAAAAACTAATTTCCTGTGCCCCTAAGTGCCTGAAGAACCAGTTTCAACAGTGTCTTTGCTTGGTGAAAAAAGCATGTGCAACAACTGCATAATATGTAGTCTGTATCCTGCATCACTTTAAATTCAGGTATCATCTTTGGAGCAAAATCCAGACAGCACACTCAGCATGGTACAATAATGTCAATTCAAGTTTGTTATGATTGAACTCTTCATGTCTCTTTCCTCTTCTTCCTCTGATGACAAAATGGTGAGGGCACAGCAAGGCTGGCAGCTGAGAAAATAGAGGTCTTGTATAGGATCTTTCACATACCTGTTGGAGATGAAGTCACCAGGCAGATGAACTCTAAAGTGGGAAAGGATGCAAAGAAGCAAATGGAGAAGTGGAAAAACCTGGCCTCCCTGATAAGCTGGGAAATAAGAACTCAAGGGAAAGGCCCACAAATTCCTTGTCTGGTGTTTTACAGAAATGTGTGGTGGTCTCGGGCTTTCTTGGCATCTTGTTGTTGACAATCTTCTCTTCATCTGTTGTCTTTTAATAAAGCAAAAAACTGTCTTGGTATTTAGCCTAAAATGGTTAATTTATGGGCACTCACTAGCCAGCAAGTCTGATAGCTTTTTTATTTGGTTTTAAACAGCTCATGCATTTCCTAATCTCTGCAGTAGAATTGTCACTCTGAAATAGTCATACACACGTATTGAGTCAGAAAATGGAGTAAAGTCTACTTTTGCTTTTCATAAAAAGGAATTTTTTCATGGATAACATGGCTGACCTCATGTAAGTGTAGAAAGGACAAGGAGGGTCACAGCCTTTGTAATTAGCTCAGATCCGCTGGTAGGCAAACCAAAAATGGTAACAGAAGCTAGCACCTAATGTGCAAGATAAGGTTCTGAATTCTGGAAGTACAATCCATTTTTTTGTCTAAACTGCTCCCTCAGATGTAATTGTGCCTTAGCTAAAGAGAAGCAAGATATGGACTAGAAATACCTGATTTATTTTTTAAGTTTGTTTTTAGGTTTTCAGTAGATGTGATGCCTAAATATACTGCAGCTCTAGTCTTACATAATAGAATTTTAAAGAGTGATACTAAAAAGGGAAAGAAGTTCTATGAAGAAGGTATTATATGGAAATTTGAATCAAGATTTAGCTTCTGAAGTCTAAAGGAGATGTAACAAATGTTTGGGATTGTGACAACATATCAGAGGTCTTGGATGACCATGGTATAACCAGGATGAGACTAGTATGCATAGTTTAACCGTACAGGGCTTCGAAATCAGTAGCGCTGGCTGGAGTTGCCCAAGCAGTTGTTGTGTCAGGTGCAGCTGGGGCCAGCCACAGCAGGTTGCGTGAAAAGCAGTCTACGACGTGGTGGAGGATGTGTTTTTGCCAGTTTGGAGGAATTCCAAAACCAGCTGCCCAACCCGTGAAGCTGCTAGGGTACAGATGGTGACTGTCACCTTTGGTGGTCATAGCACAGTGAATGCTAACTTGCAGTGAACAGGAAGTGCTAACAAGGTATGAGATATGACAAGAACATGCTTGTATGAGGGTCGCAGAACATGTTTTGGGATTATGAAACACAAAATTTTCCCTTGTAAATGGAATAAATCTCTACAGGACTTAATAAGGACTTAAATGTGCTGCAGCATTTAAAAAAGAAAATCAAAAACTTGTCAGAATTAAGAAAGAAAGGTTCCCAGAACAGAAATCAGTTCATACTTTGTAGAGCTCTCACCACATAGCCAGTTGTAAAAACTTGTGGTGGAAGTGAGAAACAAACAAACAAAAACACCCACACCCTTTTAAGGGGATGTGATTGTTTTTTTCCTTCATTAACAGAATGTTAATTCAATGACCATTCTTGCTACTGCAGCTGGACTTTTTTTTTTACACTACCTATTCTATTACTGTGCCAATCTTCTATGGCATGTGGAAAGACTGGAGTAGTTACAGAATTCCCAAGAGCTACCTGTCCATGTATATTAAAGTGTCTAATAAAATTGCAAAGCTTGCTATGTCTGAATTAAGGAAATTATGGAAATAAGTCTGATTCTATTCCATCAGGCGTTATTGAGATGCTCAATGTGCCTAAATCCCCAACTCAATGTTGAACTAGGGATTTTCATCAACTCCAAAATATTTAAATACAGTGACCTGCTCTTCAGACTTAAAATTTACTTTTGTCTTTAGCAATTCTTCTGTTGGTACCAAATGTTCTAGCGAATTAGGTTGGTTTGATTCAAACCTGGCAAAGTTTCCTTAATTTAAAATTGCTACAAGTTTTGTATATTAAATGTTTAGAAAATGAAAACAACGCCCAAACTCACCTTTAAGTTAAAGACTCAAATTAAACTGAAACGTGACTGGATTTTCAGCAGTATTTGGGATCACCAGACTTCAACCCCTGCAGTTAAGAATGGATTTGTCAAAAATACTCATGTTTTAGAAGGCAGTTAATAGTGGGGTTTTCCAAGGTGGACTAGTCTAAATAGTTTGAAAGGCTTGTAGAAATAGCATAATGTGGCAAGATGTGACCTATCACAAAAGCGAGTGTCCTAGAGATGGTCCATCTTTGCTTGTTTTGAAGCACATCTTTGATTCCCTTCTACTTTCTTCAGTAGGTGACAAACCTCCAGAAGCAAGTTAAAAGGTAGATAAGGATAAATATTATCTGTGAAAAATTTCAGGACATAAAAGTTTTGGTTTTATTTGCTTCAGCAAGATTGATGACATGCTGCAAAATTTTATGTACATTCCATATGTTCTTGATTTTCCAGCTTCAAGTATTTCTTTGAATGCTTTGCTTTCTTTCAAAGATAAAATGGATCACTGACTAACTTAGCTTTATTGAATCTTGCTTATTTTTCCTTTTGCATTATTTATAAATTTAGGTCTGATAATGATTTTGCAGTCAACAATATTTGTAGTAGATGCATGTATATTCTGCTGGCACTGTAATTAAACAATGAATTGTATTATCTGGTATACCAAGCTCTGAAGTCTTTAATTATTCAAAAATGTTTTTCTTGCGGACTGGCGTGTTCTCATCAGCATGGATCTGGTCAGCCAGGCTGAGTCAATCATGCAGGGAGAAGTTGCCAACTGCCAGGCTTATCACCTCCCGTTAGCTGAGAAGTCAAATTGGCCTGACATAATTCACAAATGGGGAGCATGGGGTTAGTATTGATAGCAGATGGTAGCCCACTCTATTGGCCCTCAAGGAACTTGGCCACACACTGATGAGGAGTGATGACATGGTTACAAGAAGATTTTGCTGCTCATTTGAATACGAAGAGACAAATTTAATGATGTAGGTACCTATTGTGCATTGACTGAATACTGTGCTACAGTGGAGAAAATCATGAGCACAACTGTGTGCCCAATGTGGTGTTCTGCAGGAGTCTGCACTGGGACCAATGTTGTTTAATATCTTTGTAGGAGACATGAACATAGGGACTGAGGGCACTCTCAGCAAGTTTGACAATGGCACCAAGCTGAGTTATGCAGTTGAGGTGCTGGAGGGAAAGGATGCCATCCAGAGGGACCTTGGTAGACTTGAGAGAAGGGCCTGTGCTTAACCTCATGAAGTTTAACAAGGCCAAGTGCAAGGTCCTGCACCTGGATTGGAGCAATCCCAAGGACAAATACAGGGGGGGTGGAGAGTGGATTGAGAGCAGTCCTGAAGAGTAGGACTTTGGGGTGCTGGTGGATGAGAAGCTCAGTATGAGCTAGCAATGTGCATTTGCAGCCTAGAAAACCAACCATATCCTAGGCTGCATCCAAAAATTGTGACCAGCAGGTCAAGGAAGGTGATTCTCCCCCTCTTCTCTGCTCTCGTGAAATCTCACTTGGAGTACTATGTTCAGTTCTGGAGTCTTCAGCACAGGAAGAACATGGACCTCTTAAAATAAGTCCAAAGGAGGGCCATGAAGATGATCAGAGAGCCGGAACACTTTCTATGCAAGGAAAGGATGAGAAAATTTGGTTTATTTAACCTAGAGTAGAGAATGTTCTGAGGAGACCTTAAAGCAGCCTTCTGGTACTTAAAAAGGGCCTGCAGGAAAGCTGGGGAAGGGTTCCTTATCAGGGAATGCAGTGATAGGATGAGGGGTTTTGAGCAGAAAGAAGGGAGATTTAGATTAGGAAGATATTTAGATAGGAAGGATTTAGATATTAGGAAGACATTTTTTCTTGTTAGTGGGGTGAGGCACTAGAACAGATTGCCGATAAAAGTCATGGATGCCACCTCCCTGGAGATGTTCAAGGCCAGGCTGGATGGAGCCTTCAGCAGCCTGGTTTGCTGGGAGGTGTCCTTGCCTACGGCAAAGGGGTTGAAACCAGATGATCTTGAATAGGGTCCCTTCCAACCCAAACCATTCTGTGATTCTATTATGATTCTAATTCTTCATTAAAATAATTTTCTGGAATTGAAAAGAATATTTAACCTTGTTTAGGAGAAGATTCCATAGTGTTTTTATTGCTTTAAATTTGAAAGAAATTACTATTATTCTCATAGCTTATATCTAAAGCAAACTTTTTCTTGTTTGTTTTTGGAATGGAAACAAGAGCTCTGTAGCCAAGCCTAACTTTCATTTACATAAAAATTAGAGTCATCATGACTAGGAAAGATACAAACTTTTGCTCTAGTGTTGGCTTTAATTATGTGTAGAAATATTGATACATTTGGTATATAGGATTTAAGTGAAGAGGGTTTTGACAATGTTTGAGGGTAGGGGGGAAAATCAAGATTTCATCCCAGAGGTTACTGTCCTCAAGACCTGCAAGATTTTCAACTAAAATGAGTCATAAGGATGATGAGAGAATGATGTGTGTGTAAATATGTAATGCTATAGGGCAGAATTATGCTGCTTCTCTTGTCCTTGTGAGAGACTTTAATCTACCAGATGTCTACTGGAGGTACAATATAGCAGAGAGAAAGAAGTCTAGGAGGTTCCTGGAGCGTGTGGAAGACAACTTCATCACACAGCTGGTGAGTGAGCTGACAAGGGAAGGTGCCTTCCTGGACCAGCTGTTGGTGAAAAGAGAATGGTTGGAGGATGACTGGGGCAAAACAATCATGAGATGGTAGAATTCTCAGTCCTAGGTGAGTTAAGGACTGGAATTAGCAGAATGGATATATATGTGTGTGTGTGTGTATGTGTGTATATATATATGTATCACACACACAAACATATATATATATATAAGAACGGCCATATGTATATAACCTTAAACCTTCAGAAGGCAGACTTTGGACTGTTCAGAAGGCTGATTGATAAAGTCCCATGGGATACAGTGCTTAAGGGCAAGGGAGCCCAAGAGGGCTGGGTGCTCTTCAACAAAGAAATCCTGGCAGCCCAGGAGCAAACTGTCCCCATGTGCAGGAAAATGAGCCAGCAGGATAGAAATCCAGCTTGATTGAGCAGAGAGATCTGGGTGGATATCAAAAAGAAGAAAGTCTATGAGCTCTGGAAGAAGGGGGCAGGCATGTTGGATGGATGTGAAATTGTACAGAGGAAAAATCAAGAAGGTTCAAAGCCCAACTAGAACTCAGACTGGCTAATTTGGTGAAAGATAAAATATTTTTTCTACAAATACATTAATAGTCAAAGGAGGACTGGGGAGAATATTCAGTCTTTATTGAATGCAAAGGGAACAACTGTGACAAAGGATGAGGACAAGGCTAAGGTACTTAATGCCTTCTTTGCCTCAGCCAACAGTGTTCCCAGATGGCCAAGAAAGCCAATGGCATCTTGGCTTGTATCAGAAATGGCATGGCCAGCATGTCAGGGAGGTGCAGAATCACACATACTTGGCACTGATGAGACCACACCTTGAATCCTCTGTTCAGTTCTGAGTCCCTCACCACAGGAAGGATGTTGAGGCTCTGGAGTGTGTCCAGAGAAGAGTGATGAAGCTGGTGAGGGTGCTGGAATAACAGCTGTGGATGTTTGTGGGCATTGTGGTTTTTGATTTTTTTTTTCTCATGGTGAACAATTGTTTACTAGCTTTGTATATTCTGTTGTTATTGTCATTCTCTTTTGCTGCTCTACTAAACTGTTTTTATCTGAAAGCATTAAGTTTTATGTTCTCTTCTTGATTCCACCCCATCCCTCCAGAGGGGTGAGTGAGCAACCACCATGGGTCTTTGTTACTGGTTTAAGATAAACTAAGTGGCTACGGGGTTCTTCATTACTGACTTGGGGCTAAAACTAAAACCATCCTTTTTTGGCATCCAACATGGGGCTTGAAGGGTTGAAATAATGACAAAACTGACCAGAGAGTGTTAAAATAAATTTCTTACATGCATCTACTATACTAGTTAAAGAGTTGTTGATCACAGCATTGTATAATTTGTCTACATGTTTCTGTTCTGTTACGTGTTTCATGTAAATTCTTGCATGTTCTTTGTATTCCCTGAAGTGCAGTTTATCATCTCTGGGCAAAGGATCAGGATTATCATATGTGAACTGGAGTTGAAGTCAGAAAAGTGATCTGTTGCAATTGGTATCGTTATTGTACTTTTCTCAGTCCCTTTGGCAGCAGAGTTCAGGATTCATTCTTCTCGATTCCATACCTCTACTGCTGTAGGAGTGAGCAAGCGGGTGCCATGGTTCTTTGTTGCCGGTTGAGGCTTAACTAAGCAGCTATGTGGGTTTCTGTTGCTAAAACCACAACAACATTTGGTATAGCTGAAAATTATCCTGAACTTCAACTAGTTGTTTTGGGCACTGAACAACTATATACATATTAAAATTAATTTAAAGATTAATTTAGTATTCAGATTATTTTGCTGATCAGTAATACCTCGCATGCTTCTTTTGCTGTCCCCAGAACAGACAATGGTTGCACTTGATGATCCAGTGGGTCTTTTCCAACCTGGTGATTCTATGATTCTATGATTCTCAGACCCTGCAAGTGGTTGTTAGTGAGTATTTCAAATGTCAATCTTCCTTATCTAAAAAAATATATATATATATATATATATATATATATATAAAATTCTATACTGGTGATTTTGGCAGCCTGAGGCAACCTCAAATCTAAGCTGAAAAATCAAGGTGGGCTTCTGATAGGAAAATAAATCAAAACAAAAATCAGCAGAAAACTTTCATTAGGTGTCCACACCAGACGATGTAGTACTGGTGGTCGTAACTGGATTTGGAAGTAGTAAATGTTGACATCCTGATAAACAATACTCACAAGTAGGATAGCAGCAATGTTGGTTGAGGTACTGAGAGGCATGGTTTAGAGATTGATGGGAATGGCTAGACTCGATGATCCAGTGGGTCTCTTCCAACCTGGTGATTCTTTGATTCTGTTCAGTCAGTCCAGCTTAACATAATTGTGAGCATAGTTAAAGCCGTAGATTTTTCTCACGTCGTACTATGACATATCTTACTTATGTGGTCAGTCTGTCTCATTGTGATTTTTATGCGAACTCCTGAGCAACTGATCATGTATTACACTTTCATTGCAGTGAAATCAAATTAATGCTGCCAGATGAACAAGCAAAAAAATTCAGAAAGTCTCATATGGCCTTGGGTTTTCTATCATCCCATTTTTTGTCCTATGTCTAGGGTCTAGGATCAGGATCACTAGGTCAAGTCAGCAAACTTCAGCTGATGGGGGGAGTGGGTATTGTTCTTGATGTGTTTCAGGAGAGCATTTTCAAGTATTTTTCTAGAATACCTCAGTACCTTCATGTGCAGTAAACAGAGAGCTGTTCTGCAAGTGCTTCTGTAGCAGAAGACTGTAACTTTACTGAGTGCTGCATGAATTGTATGCTCTTTCAAAGACTGGTTTTGGGTTTTTTTTTAACACTTGTGGATTTTGAAGAGACCCGGTAGCACATACTTACCTACAATGACCAATTCTTTGGTTTCTGAGGGCTGAAAAGCCATGTTCAGGATTGATTCCAAAGGATTTTAAATTGGATCCTCTAAAATGTTATGAGTTCTATGGGTGCATTTTTCTTGTACATACAGCTAGTGGTAATATCTAGTGCGAATTCTTTCAGAGAAATGTGAAATGTATTAAATAGGTGAGTGAGTACTCATACAGTATAAGGGTTATAGTAAAATCAATATCATGGTTGAATTACAAGTACTTAGCAAAGGAAGTATGTTACCATTACATGTATGATTTAATGGATGGCTAAATCTTTGTTCAATATGTGAGTACGATTCAAAAGGCTTTTCTGACCTTGTTTGGTTGTAGACACTTGTTAAATTAAGCGTAAATATATTAGACATATGGAGAGAATAAAGAAGAGAGAACACTTTTTTGCTACATAAATAATAAGATTTTTTTCATTAAGGCATGAATCATTCTCAGTGTATTAACTACGTTTTATCAGATTGTTTGACCCTTGCTGTCAAGGGAGTAAATGTAATTTCACTTTTCCGTAATGAAAATAACAGCAAGAAATATATGCAAGATTGTTTGTTTAATTTCCTCTTCTCTGCATTCTTTCTCTGGAGAATTATGAATCGTTCTATTGGTAAACATATTTTGCTTGGTTTTGATTTTAAAAAAATGAGTACATTTGCTTTTATTTCAGGATAAAACAAATTAAGCTGGCATTAAATAAGATAATCTGATTTGTATCTTTCACTTTTCAGTGAGTGGAGTTAAACTACTGCTTAGTCTTACATATTTAGTATTTATAGATTCATATAAATGTATGTATATATGCATTTTATCTTGCATTTTATCAATATGAACAAGGTAAGCTAATAACAAGTGTTGTATTTTGAACTAAAGTAGAATCAGCTTTCTAAATTCACCTAAGTCTCATCTAAGTAACTTTATTTTCTGAAAATTAACTGCATGTTTTTCAGACAGTGTTTCTTTTTAGAAATGGTAATGTCTGCAGAAAGACCAATGTTTGTACTTGTTCCTATAGATGCCTAGACGATCCTCGAGCTGGTGAAGTGCCAGAAGTCAGTGAGGTGAAAAAGTTCACCCCGATAGGGGGCATAGACAGAACAGGTTGACCCCAAAATGACCAGTGGAGTATTCCTTTCCACATATGTCATAGTTGGTATAACTTGAGAGATTATGAGTGGGTCTTTCTCTTCTGTGATGGCCAGTGTCCAGTGAGGACTTAGAATAGAATCATGGAGTCACCAGGTCGGAAAAGACTCATCGAATCATTGAGTCCAACCATTCTCATCAATCACTAAATCATGCCTCTCAGCACCTCATCCACCCATCCCTCAAACACCTCAGGGAAGGTGACTCAACCCCCTCCCTGGGCAGCCTTTTTCCCCTAATCCTGGATCTGTGTGTTCCTGAATCCGGTTCCTGTGTCCAGCTCTGTCCTGCTGCTAACCATTTCCCTGGCTTGCTTTGTAGTGTTTGTGGTGGCATATAGTCACTGAGGGGTGGGGGTGAGATATCATACATTTGCATATATTTTATTATAATTATTATTAATGCTGTTATAGTTTAGTCTCTAAAATACCCTATTGGAGTGTGGCTTCTGCAGTACCAGGCAGCTACCAGGAAGGGTAAAAATTTTGGTGCACTAAACATGTTACAGATGTATGCTGGGCAACTTCTAACACTTGCAGGTAAATGAGAGAAGTGCCAGAAGAACAATTTGGATGTTGACAGAAAGTTTTACTCTGAAGTAAAAAGAACGCATTATAAATATGAAATGTTTAACATAGTGATTTAGTTTTTAATTGGCAAATATGCACAAGACAAACAGCTGTTTAGTGGACAAATGTAAGATATCCAACAGTGCATATGACTAAGAGGGACATAAGAATATTGAAATTGTAGGATGAAAAATTAATATTCTGTAATATGCATCAAGTGCTTGAATAATCTCAATGAAAATCATAGAAGTGGTTATACTAATTGATGAGTTAATTGATGGACAGCTAAATTCCCACCTAGCCACTGTCTCCCTCACTGCTCAGTGGAACGAGGGAAAAATAGGAAATAAAACAAGAACTTGTGGGTCAAGGTAAAGGCAGGGATACTGCTTATAAATTACTGTTGCAGGTTAAACAGTACTTGATGGAGAAAATTGATTTGCTGCCAATTAAAATTTATTTTAGTAGTAAGAAACAAATGTTAGCTTTCCCCTCCTGCTGCCTGATTCAACTTCACTACTTTACTCCACACTCCTCTACCTCTTCCAGGTGGTGCAGGTGGGATTTGGGGAGAAATATAGTCAGTACTTAGCTGTACCTGCTTAGCTGTACCCTCATGCTTTTCCTTCCCACAGCATGCCTCATCTCCATGGGGCACGGTTTCTTCAGGTAATATCCATCTGCTCTGGCATGAGGTTGTCCATGGGCTTACATTATGGATATCTGCTCTGATGCTGGACACACCTTCTCTTCTTTTTACTTTGACCTTGTTGTTGCCCTTGCTGGTTTACACTCTCCCTTTCCTCTCCCTTTCTTCCCCCTCCATTTTTTTTAAAAGGGTGTGGGGGTGTGGGGGGGGTGTGTGTGTGTGAGCTGTGCCCTATGGTGGTACAGCTGTGGCTGGCATGGGTCAGGTTCTGGCCTTTTCTCACAGAGGCCACCCCTGCAGCCTCCCACTGCCATCCCCTGGGGCATCTGCACTCAATTCTACATAATTCACTTAGAAATTATGTTCTGAAAAAGTAGCAAAAAATATGCAGCAGAGAATAAAGTTGTTCATCTTCTCTGTTTTTTTTTTTGGTACTTTTAACATGTGCCTGTTTTATGGAGAAGCTGTAGGGGGGTAAGAAGTGTTTTGTGTCAGTGGAAAGAGTTTTTGTTATTGTAGATCTGTTATAAAGTAAATGGTTTTGGATTTGTATTACTCTCAGCTTTACTGTTTTACAAATGACAGAAGGATTTGTAACTTGGGACAAGTGTTCCACCTTGACTAAGTTACGTGGTCTTGTAGACTCTCACACATGAACTGATGAGTGAAAACATTGGCTTGCAGGCACTCACCATTTTATTCTGTTTGTATATTTTGTGGTATTCTTCAAGGCTGTTCTTAATGCTCCAGATGCTCTGAACAAAACTTCAAGAAATATTGTCATTTTGAGGATGACTCAGCTCCTGTTTAAACTGCGTTGGTAGACAAGTCTTCAGTGCAAAATGATTGTTGAGGTGACAGCAGGTCATGCAGGTCTTGAATAACCTGATCTCATTCTGTGAGCAGAATGCTTAGTGGATGAAGGAAAGTTTGTGAATGTTATCTACCTAGACCTTAGTAAATACTTTTACTGGAGAAACTAACTGCTCATGGCTTGGGCAGGTGTATTCTTCACTAGATGAAAAACTGTCTGGATGGCCAGGAACAAAGACTTGTGGTGAATGGGGTTAACACCAGTTTGTGGCTGGTCACAGGTGGTGTTTCCTAGTGCTCAGTGTTTGGGCTAGTTCTATTTAATCTCTTTATCAATAATCTGGACAATGGGATCGAGTGCACCCTCAGTAAGTTTGCAGACACACCAAGCTGGGTGGGAATTGATCTGCTTGACGGTAGAAAGGCTCCACAGAGGCATCTGGACAGACTGGATCAAAGGGCCAAGTCTACCTGTAGGGTAAATTAACCTTTATAGACCAGGAGCTTACTGCATGTTCTCTGTCTACATCTGTACAGTAGTATAACTCCATGGAAGAAAAGAATGAGAATAATTACATGGTGGGAAAAAGACAGAAAACTTTATTAACGAGAGCTTCAAGGATTAGTTAACTGTACTTGATTTGTGGCTTAATTTACAAGGTTTGTGTCATATTTGCAATTCTAGATGAGTACCTATTAAGTTTTTATATGATATTATGGCATTATATGTGTGATAGATGGTACAAAAGCTCCTAGCATTTAATGGATGTGTTGTGGAAACTGTCAACATTGTAATGGGACTATTTCTTGTATCTAACTGTAATTTCTAACTTAATTCAAAAGGGCAGAGAAGTTTAGACTTACTTCTCTGGACTAAAGATTCCTTAGGTCTCAAGTGTTTTGATCTTACTATAGAGATTCAGATTCTGAAGGTTTTGTCTGTAAGTAGTAGTCTACATCTCAAGAAGCTGTACTTGGTAGACATCTACCTACTCTGTTGTGGTGGTAGAGATGTCAGAGAAAACATTGTTTGTTTTTAAGGGTTCTTTTTTTTTTTTGCAATCCCACAGAAGCATTTTGCAGTGGGCTCTGTTAAATGTGCGTGTAGCTGAAGGCAATATTCTATCAGGACAGTATTTGTGCAGCTGCAGCTTTATGATCTCTGTTTTCAGAACTTATTTAGACATTAATTTTTTTTTCCTTCTTCTTAGTTAACATGGGGTTGGTAACTCCAAGGGCCACGTGGTGAGTTAAAATAAGTCTGCACAGTCTATTGTTGCTTTTTAAGAAGGGATTAGTGGATGAGAAAGATGACTGTACCATTCTCCATCCACCCACCCCATCCTCCCCTTATCCCTATAATTTCTACTCTGATTATATAGCCATTTCAGTCCCTGCTGTGGTACACACAACCCAAATAAACTGAAGAGGATAAACATACTGATAAAGTCATAGAATCATAGAATCACCAAGTTGGAAGAGACCCACTGGATCATCGAGTCCAACCATTCCTATCAATCACTAAACCATGCCCCTCAGCACCTCATCCACTCATCCTTTAATCACTCCCAGGGAAGGTGACTCAACCACCTCCTTGGGCAGCCTGTTCCAGTGCCCAATGACCCTTTTTGTAGAATTTTTTTTAAGAGCTTAATAATTTGAGATCCAGAAACAAAAAGGATGACCTTAATTTTACCAACCTTAATGACCTTTAGGAACATCCTTAATTTTACTGATTTTAGAGTCAAATCCAAGACATGATAATGGTGCTGTCATTCAGTGAGAAAGAGAAACGTGCATGGGAAGGAACTGAAGTAGTGCATTGCCAGTAGATTGGCAAAAGGAGCTAATGAGTTACAGCTGTATTTAAAAGAAAATCTTTCAGGTTTTGAAAATTAGCTAGTGATGGATGGATGGAAGCTGTGACAATTGATATTGCAGTGGTGCCAAGTGAAACACATTTGTTACCAACAGGGAATAAAATACATGCTACTGAAACCCTTCAGCACAGCTTGGAACCTAATATAAATAAAGTATATATTAAAATTATGCCAACAGTCATTCCCAAGAAACAAATTCATTCTCTTTGATTCTTTTTTCCTCCTCCCTTCTGCACCAATTTATGCATAAATACATGCTTCTGTATTATGTTTTAATAAAGAGGTATTGTTTCTGTATTATGCTTTAATAAAAAGCTCTCCTTTCGATACCTGAAGGGGGCCTACAAGAAAGCTGGGGAAGGGCTTTTTACAAAGGCTTGTAGTGATAGGAGTAGGGTCAGTGTCTATAAACTAGGGAGGGCCTGATTTAGACTAGGCATAAGGAGGAATTTCTTGACAATGAGAGTGGTGAGGCTCTGGAATGTGTTGCCCAGAGAAGCTGTGGGTGCCCCATCCCTGGAGGTGTTCAAGGCCAGGTTGGATGGGGCCTTGGACAGCATGATCTGGTGGGAGGTGTCCCTGCCCATGACAAGGCGGGAGTTGGAACTGGATGGTCTTTAAAGTCTCTTCCAACTCAAACCATTATATGATTCTATGACTCTAGTTAAACTGTTAATGTCCAGGCTGAGGAGGCACTGCATTCAGGCATATGCATTAGATATTCAGAGCATTCAGATACAAAGGCTTTCTCACAGTGTTAAAAAGTCAACATCCGATTACTTGTGCATTATCAATAAGAGTCCTATTTTTTTTTTTTTTTTGTAGAAGTGCCTAGAAACTCTAGTTATAGACTAGCAGCTCTGTCAGGCATCGTGTGAACATGACACAAGAAGATAGTAGTTGTCTAGAGAGCTTACAATATCAGCTTCAACTCCGTTGTGTTCTTTTTGTTAAACTTAGCTTTTATAACAAAGGGATGTGTTTTGTTGCATTTTGTAGAAGTCTTCTCCTCCTTCCCAAATCTCCACAAGTCAGAACAGGATTAAAAGAGAGTAAATAGTCTAGTACTGTCAGATCTTGTATATCAGCACTGTTGCAACTGAATTTGAATTTAACTGCCATTTGGTGCCCTGTGATTTTCAAAGGTGGATATAGTGGGCTGAAACATATTAAGAAACATGCAAAATCTCCTGGACTTTGGAGAGGGAGACATAACAGACAGGAAGGGAGAAAAAGCCTTTTTTTCTCTCCTCGTATACTACTTGCTTGTTGTTTTCATAGACAAAATATATCTAATAAAAGTAGTAAAACAACTTAAACCTGATATCAGCTCTTTAATAATAGATTGATTTTTCAAAGTGCTATGAGACATACAGTTTGTGTCCTGTATTTTTAGTGAAAATGTAAAAATTGGGACCAAAAAACGTAGCAATTATTATGACACAGAAGCTTTTAAAATGTTATTCCATGATTGGATTCTGTGTTCCCAACAGCTGTGATGTCTATCTGTTGGTAAATATATGCCGAATTTGGATGCATTAGTAAAGCTCGTGATTAAGTGCACATCTCTATCATTCAGCAAGTAATGTTTCATGTAGAATGCTGTCAACTGTGTCTGCTGAAAAAGTACCAAGGTATTTTCTCAAACACATCTTTTAGCAATATGAATGGGTATTATGCCCAGCAAACAGGTATTATTAAACAAATCACTCACAGATAGGTTGAAATCTTTCAAAAGGTATAAATGCGCCTAGTCTGCAATAAAGCTTTTTATTATTTAGGCTTTATTTTTACTATAAAGAAGCTTATTTTCTGATTAGGACTTTGGTTTGCTCATTTCCATCTATGAAAGGAGAACCTTGGATACTGATTGCTTTAATAATAAATATGTCCTTTCTTTTCCTGGAATTTACTTAGGCAGAAAATATAAGGCAATACTTTTTTTTTTAAAAAAAAAAACCCAAAAGAACGTGTCAAATGGCTTTGTGACCTGGATGTTGTGTTGGCTCCAGACGATTGGAATGCTGCAGGCCTAACACATTCAGCATTATTTGATCTGTCTAATGGAAGGGAGTTTGAAACAATGAAATAATTACATACAAAATTAGAAGTGAGATCTTGGTCACTGGAGGAGAATACAGAGAATGATGGTGAGTGCTACTAGTGTGATTAAACAAACATCTTTCTTAGGGTTTACATGAACTTCTGGAGTTGCAAGAATTTGGATGGACTTGATTGAGAACACTATTGGGAGGACAGAAGTACCTAAGAACTTGGAGAAGTTCCATTGGACATGTTATTTCTATTACTCTAGAATTAAAAATGAAATGGGTGGGAGGGTGTTTTCAGCCAGATACCAACCTAGATGGCTGAAAGCTCTTAGTATTGTCTGCATGTAAGCAATTCTTTGAACATTTTACACTTAAAACTTGGTGGGGGATGGAAGGATGTGATACAAGGAAGCACAGATTTATAGCCATATTCTGCCAGTGCTCATCCTTTATGGCAGTCATTAATTTTTATCTGCTACTATATTGATATAACTGAGCTGGTTCTCAAAATGAACAATAGATGCTTCACCTGGATAAGTTAGAGGGGAAGGAGGAATAAAGCATCATATAACAATGTTTTAAAGAAAAATGAAGACAAGGTTATGGTGCAAAGGAAAGAAGAGCAAGATGCGTTTTCTACTACTTCTTAATCTTTCCGCTGTAGCCTTTTTGTGGAGGCTTCTAAAAGTCTCCACAAACTTTCTACTCCCTGTTCCAAAGTGCTGAAACTCAATCCACCAAAAATAAGAAGCCAGATAATTGAACGAATAGTACTGAGTAATGACTCTCAGCAGTTGAAACCACTTCTGACATTTCTTTTCAGTCTGTAGCCAGTTTTTATAGAGCAGTTTTAATCTAGTACATAAATGAATTTATATAGACAGGTTTGGAACTACAGATGCAGAAAGAAGCACAAAATGTCAGGAGTTTAAACTTTCATAAAGGTCGACAAGACAGAGGAGAGAGCACAGATGATAAGGGCAGCAATCTTGAAAGGGAACCTTTTAAGCAAAGATTTCCTGAAGATAGTTCAGAGATACAAAAAGCTGATTTTTCAGAAAATAAACTATATAAATATAATAATATAAATAAACTTCTAAAAAGAAAGATGAGAGTATTTTTGCCTGCTTGTAAGAGGAAGTAAACATTTGCACTTTAATATTTTAATGTTCACTTTCAATGGATTTGCAGAAACACTAAAGTTGTATTAACATTTCAAGGGTTCACATTTCTAAGTGGCATTTTCTTATTCAGAGCAAGGAAGTACATACAAGGATTTCTTTTATTTACTGCTTTTAGTTACATGACTGTAAAATAGATCTCCTTACATTACCTGTAGTATCATTCAAGATTAATAAAACTAAAAAAAAAAAGAAAATTGATAAACTACTTCTATAATACATATAATTGTCAACCTTTACTGCAACTACATCTCTATGGTCAGTTAACTTTTACTTTTGTAGACTGCTTAGATTTTTTCCTGCAAGAACTTCATCACTGTTCTCATAGGAAATTAAATACTGAACTCTTGGACTAAATGCAGTATTTCATGATTCAATGTTCTCACTTTTGCAGTGTATGGATTCTCCATTAAACTCTTGAGGTAAACTTTTTTAAAATTAATCATAGGTTGTGCAACTGCAAGCTCAGAACTGTTATCTCCATTGATAGAGCCAGAACGGTGTTACTGGTGGCCTCTCTGGGGCCAGGGGGGGAAAAAAAAGTTAAGTAAAAGAAAGTAAAAATATTTGTGAATGTTAGGAAAGTGAAGAGCAGGTGCCAAACCATAGTTATTTCGTCATCAGTTCTGGAGATTTTTCTGCCCTGTGTTTCTGGAATTCTAACAGATTTTGACTTTTCTTTTTCCTTAGGAATGTGCTTCTGATTAACTGCTAACAATGGAAAACTCCTTTGCAGATATTTGCATATGCTCATTAGCTTGACTTTGAGCCTCTTCTTATATGATATACTTTCTGACAACAGTTAGCAGTCTATAAATGGCAGAGACACTGATATTGTTCTATACCATGAAACCTATCATTGTGCAATCATCCTATGACCTAGAGCTACCTTAAGGCAAAGAGGCCTTGCCATCTTCCTTTGTGAACTTGTGAACAGCAATATAAATAATTTCAGCTGTATTGTGCTAGGATAGAGGTTGGCAATCCATAATGCTGAATTGTTCAGTTTTTGGTGTGGCAAATGCTTTTGGGCTGACAAAACAGATTGCTAATGTACTCAAAACAATACACAATTGTCTTACTCAAGAAGAACTCAAAAAAGCATACTTAATTTTCTAACTGTTTCATCTTGTTAATTATCCTTTCTGAAATACATTCCTTGGAAATCAAGTTTTGCAAGATATACTGGGATGCTACAAGGAAAGCTTCCTATCTGGGACTCAAAGTTCAGTGTAACAGGAAGTAAAGAAATATGTCTTTGCTTTGGAAGTGGAATATATTGTAATTATGTACACTTTTACTCAAAGAAGCTGAATTTGAATTCTTGCATTATAAGTTAAAAAAGTTTCTATGTAACTGCCAGTTATAGCAGAGAAGTAGAGGTTGAGAAGATATCACTTATCTGTAGGTAATAAAGCAAACTATTTGGCCTGAGGATTTTTTGTTTAAGCAGTTACTCATTTGGCCTTGCCTGGGAAAACCATTCATCATAATGACCATTTACAAGTGCTCATTTTCCTTTATGGGCTGAACCACAGAGGTCACCACCTAGTCATTGAGGTCAATAGAAAGGTCACATGTCTCCTCTTGCTTGACTACTGGCCTAGTGTGTAAGTTGACATTGGGTTAACAAACAGCCACTCTTCTCCTAATTATAGGAAGTGTGGTAAACTTGTACCAATGAACAAGGTTCAGACTTAAAGGAACATACAGGTGTTGTCTTGGCCAGCAGTGAAGAGCTGAAATAACAATGTAAGCCAAGTGAATTTCTCTGTCACCTAAGCAAACCTACAGTTTTCTAAATGACATATTGTTTTGCAATTGCTTCATCTTTCATGTAAATAAGATACAGAAAGAAAATTCTCCTAAATTAGATTGCATATAGTTTTGGTTTTAAGACTGTGACTCCTTGAAGATTTAGGTGTTTACTGAATTGTGCAATTGACATACTTGGTTTTACACATATGTGCATGATATCTATATAATCAAATTTTGGTGTATTTATCTTAATATTTGATTTCAGTAATAGAACTTAAAAGAGGATTTTACCTGTACAGTATTGATGAATATGCAGTAAGTAAATAATGTATCATAAGCATGACTTTAAAGAAAAATTCTAAATACTGTTTGTTTGTGAACTTGTATTAGAGATACTTAACTTGATTCTAGGAATGTTGATTTCCAAGAAATATTCATAGTTTGTAGGGTCAAATCCTGACTGAAGTTGTGGGGGCATGAAACAACAAGTGCTAGAAATGTGTTCTAAACTGTATCTTACTGCCTTGTGGAAGCGTGCTGTAGTGGCCCTGTAGGAGAGGAAGGAGTTGTTTAATGTCTAAGTAGAAGTGCTGTCAGCGCGTGGGTGGACAGCACAAATTCTGCCACTGATTGCTAGTCTCCCAGTCACACGACCAGTCTCAGACGTGACTTGCTTAGGACCTGAAGTGAGAACTGGCTGTATGCATTCAGTGCTAGTGCACCATATGGTGCTGATTCTGATCCTGCCACTCTGCTATTGTGAGTGGTTTCATTTTTACTTGCCTCATCCTTCTAGTCCCTTTACAGTGGTGGATTGACAGTTAAGAATGAATTGCAGTTTAACTCCATTGGGGAGTTAATACAAAGTCTTGTCACTTGTAAATTACTTCAACATGATGCAAGTTGTCATTTCAAATGTGGATTTTTTTTAATCAGAAAGGAACTGCTTTCTTTCATTACCTTTTAAAGCCTTTTTTCTGTAGTTTACATTGCCAGCCTCTGCAAAGAGGTAATAGAATTTGCAGGAAAATAGGCTGCAAACAATGTGTAGTATTCGGTACTTTGGAGCATAAAAATAGGTTTACCATGGTGTATGTATGCATATGTACATTGGTATATTGATATATGTTTATTTGCTTTTGTATCACTCAGTGCATTTTTTACTTTCAATAACCATACAAGATTGATTTTGGATTATAATTACCAAAAAGGCCACAAAGTTGGTGAGAGGTCTAGAGGGGAAGTTGTACGAGGAGCAGCTAAAGTCCCGTGATCTGTTCACCCTGGAGAAGAAGGGACTTCATAGCAGTTTACTGCTTCCTCACAAGGGAAGGAAGAAGGGCAGGCCCTGATCTCTTCTGTCTGGTGACCAATGATAGAACCCAAGGGAATGGCAGGAAGATTTGCCAGGGGATGTTTAGTTTGAATATTATGAAAATGTTCTTCACCCAGAGGGTGGTGGAGCACTGAAACAGACTCCCTGAGGAATCACAGAACAACCAGGTTGGAAGGGACCCATCGGATCTTCAAGTCCAACCATTCCTATCTAACACTAAACCAAGTCCCTCAAGACCTCATCCACCCGTGTCTTAAACACCTCCAGGGAAGGTGACTCAACCACCTCTCTGGGCAGCCTATTCCAATGCCCAGTGACCCTCTGCGTGAAAAACCTCCTCCTAATCTCCAGCCTAAATCTACCCTGGCGGAGCTTGAGGCCATTCCCTCTCATCCTGTCCCCTGTCACTTGGGAGAAGAGGTCAGCTCCCTCCTCTCCACAACCACCTTTCAGGTACTTGTAGAGAGTAATGAGGTCTCCTCTCAGCCTCCTCTTCTCCAGGCTAAACAACCCCAGCTCTCTCAGCCGCTCCTCGTAGGGTCTGTTCTCCAGCCCCTTCACCAGCCTCGTTGCTCTTCTCTGGACTTGCTCCAGAGCCTCAACATCCTTCTTGTGGTGAGGGGCCCAGAACTGGACACAATATTCAAGGAGCGGCCTCACCAGTGCTGAATACAGAGGGAGAATCACCTCTCTGGACCTGCTGGTCACACCGTTTCTGATACAAGCCAGGATGCCATTGGCCTTCTTGGCCACCTGGGCACACTGCTGGCTCATGTTCAGTCGACTGTCGACCAACACCCCCAGGTCCCTCTCCTCCTGACAGTTTTCCAGCCAGGCTTCTCCCAGTCTGTAGCTCTGCTTAGGGTTGTTGTGCCCCAAGTGCAGGACCCGGCATTTGGCCGTGTTAAACCTCATGCCGTTGGACACTGCCCAGCGGTCCAGCCTGTCCAAGCAGTCATGATGGCAAGCCTGATAATATTTAAGCAGCATTTGGTCAGTGCACTTGGACACATGGTATTAGTGTTGGGGTTGACCAATGCAGGGACAGGAGTTGGTCTCAAAGATCCTCATGGGTCCCTTCCAACTCAGGTCATTCTATCATTCTATGACCTCTTCTTTCTGATATACCCATTTAAAGATGCTCACATAATTCAGTGAGTTTACTAGCTGGCCTGAGTGGCTTTCACATTGCATCTGTTTGTGGCTCCAACAAGAACAAACTGGTACTATTTTTACTCCAGTGAAGCCATCAAAAGTCAGAAGGACAGTGTAATGAGTGTGTGAAAGTGATTTGTGCATAGAATTGTGATGCGAGTTTTATGCAGATGGGTTAGACCCAAGCTCTTATCCAATATCTAGCAGCTTTTAAACTGTGCTTTACAGAAATTTATGATTTTGCACAATGAATACAAGTTCTTCCCAGTGCAGAAGAAATAAATTCTGTGAAGTTACGTTCAAATAGGACAGAATACACATTCATACTGGGATATTTTTGATACAGGCGACTTAGGTTATTAGAATTCACAGGTGCTGTAAATACATAAAGAGTGTTTAAATAAATGTGGGAGGGAAGTGAACCTTCAGTTTTTTCATGAACTAATTTGCTGCTGTGTGGTTAATGGTTAATGGAAAACTTCTCCCTCTGAATGATCCCATAACTTCTTTTTTTTGCAGATGTGTGTCTCAGTTAAAATTCCAAATGTGCTTAGAACAGAACTACTGCTATTTTGTTTTCCAGAAGTCATAAAGTAGTTCTAATAGTATTTTTCCATCCCCTAAAATGTTCAAATTCAATGTTTTTCTGTACTTAATATATTGTGCAATACGTACTATATGAAATAAACTTTTGTAACAGGTGAATTTCTCAAACATTGGAGTGTGTGAGTTGCTCTCTGCATGCAGAAGGTCTATATTGTTTTGTTCTTCTTTGACCTTCATTCCGTGATCTTTACTTGTATAGCTTTCCCACCTAACAGTCTACTTCTTAGATCTTCTCTTCTGGTGCTGTTTTTCTTGTAGACTCCTCAGTCTACAAGACTACATTCATTGTCAGCTAGCTTCTGTAGTACTTCAGTGCCTGTTGCAACACTTGCAGCAATTCAGAAACATTTTACCTGTCAAGACCCCGAAGTTCAGCAAACCCATAATCCTACAGTCTATGATTCTGTCTGTAGTTCTCTTACTCCAGATTAGATTCTGTGTTTACAGAAGTGTTTGATCTTCTGCATTCTTATGGATTCAATATCAGCCTTGGAGTCTCCTGTCTTTACCTTTTGTTCTGGCAGTGGCATTACCTGGGTTAGAGTGCAGTCAGATATTTTACGGAAGACTTAGATTATAGCTAGGCTGAATAAAAACCAGCTGAACAAGTTTAAAATCTAGGAAGCTTAGTACGAAGATCTGTGCTGCACTTTAGTCATAAATAAATAAATATACCCTTCATTTCAGTTCTTCAACACTAGTGCAAAGCTATTTGTATTTTCTTCTCTTACCTCTATTCTGTTCTCTTTTCCTGTTCTCCCTTCTCCTCCAGTAAACTGAGGTGTCCTACACAGTTCAGCTGCCATGTTTCTTTTACTGCAGAAATGGTGGGAACAGGACTGCCACTCCAGGACTTGTTAAATGTTACCAGCTTTTCCAACCTCAGTTACAAGCTGTTTTCTCTGCGTTCCAGGTCAACATATTCTTATCTCTTTAGAGTAGGTGTCTTTTTGGTTTTGATGCCGTGAATTTAATGGTAGCCATCTGCTAATGCTTACTATTGTATCCCATGTCCTCCAGCTGCTTGGAACTGCTGAATATACCCCAGTTGTGCTGAAATACCTTTTCCTGTAGTGTAACTCAAAAGCTGCAATGAAATTGTAAATGCCATTCTCTTTTAGGCACAGACTTTGAGACTTGTACATTCTTAAAGCATCTATGGTAAGAGACAACTAGGAAGTCAAAAAAATAATTGTTTACCAATATACTCTTACAATATAATGCAATCAAATGTGTGTACAATTAAGTCCACAGTTTAAAAAGAACAAATTTGGCCCAGACATACCTGCATTTCATTGAAATGAGGGCCATTTGTTAAAGTGGAGATCTTTGGATTAGAATGCAATTAAAAACTGGAATTTAAGTTTTTTTAAATGTAGATTCGTAATTGGATATACAGTCTTCCACTCCTGGGTCACCAGTTCAAATCTATCCCAGGTCAGTAGTTACTGAATCCTGGTACCATCTAACAGCTGATGCTTTATGTGAAATGAGTAGCTTGTCTTACTTCAGTTTGTGGCGAACAGGTGTCCACTCTGCAAAAAAGCTACTACTACAATTGTTAACTTAGCTGATAGTCTTCGTATGGAGCAAAAATCCATGTTGCTGTAGAACTAAGCAACCCTCCAGCATGTAAAAAAGTGTTTCTCTGAACTTGCACTGACGTTTGTGGGAAAAATGATAAGGTTCGTAATTCTTATATTCTTTACTTACACTGCAAATTAAGAACACTTTATATGGTTGCCAAGATGGCTGTGTCAGAAACTCTACATTTTTACCATTGTAAAAAACAAAGCAGTAAGAAGACAGCCTAATATAAGTATCTGAAGCTCAGAAAGCACCCATTGTCAACATATATTTTTTTAATGCGCTGCAACATTGCTATTAAAACTTTAAAAAGAAAACTAATTAAAAAAATATCAAGGAAGTTCCTTGAAATTGTTTCTTGTTCTGTGATGTAGATCTTATCTCATATTGTCCCCCAGATTACTTTTAACAATCTCAGTTGTCTGTGAGAGCAATGCTGCAACAGTATTGGAACATACTGGAAAGTGAGTACAGAATGTTTTAAACTTGATATTTTCAACAGATATACACTATGCCTATAGGTGAGAGAGTCTTTGGCAGATGAGAATCTGAAAAATTAAAAATGAAAATCCTTAGTCATAGAGATGGATCATGAAATAGTTTTGTATTAGCCACCCCTCCCACCCCCTCAACTCAGTAATGCGATATATGGCCTGTAAATTTTTTGAGAAGCTGCTTTTCCCATAGAGCTCCCATTACCGTAAAGAACCTCTTCTCTTTCTGTCCCTATCATTTTGTCTCATTTAACAAATGTGAGACCTGGTACTTGTAGGAGAGCACAGGGCACTGCTCAAACAGATGATAGGACCTGTGCGTTCACAGACAGCGTGTGTCTCTCAAGCCAGGACCGTTACAGGGTTCCAGCAGGCATCGTGTGACTCTGCCCTGCCCCAAACACCAGCCGTGGTGATTCACACACCAGAGCTGGTGTGCTGGGGAAAAGGAAAAATGTCATGAGGACATGCAGTAAAAGGTGGCCTCGCAAGGGCACAATGTTACAGTTTTTCTTCAGCCTGACAGGTGGCTTGTCAACATAACTGTAATTTTATATAGAGGTATTCAGAAGCTTTAGAGACATAGACTGTGGCATTTCAATTATGTCCATGCCTTTGATACTGGCGCTACAGTGTTGGGAACAGTGTGGCGCTATTTAAACTCAGTGTGTGTCAGTGTTGGCTACATGGTTGTGAGCCTGGTGCCAGCTCGATACTTTCTTGTGTCAATGACTGCTCATGCTGTGCATGTGAAAGGCAGCTGGAGTAGTAAAGCTTAGGTTTCACAGATTTGTTGATAATGTGGATGAGCACCACATTACAGACATCACAGTAAAAAAGACCCTCCTAGTCCATGACATTATCAGCTAAACATATGAGTTTAGTAAGTAGAGAGATCAGCATTTTTTTTTAAGTGCTACCTTTGTTAATGATTCTGATCCATGCATACCGTATGAGTGTGTGGTCTATTTTTGTTGTCTCCAGAAGAGCTATATTACATTCTCTGCAACCTTTAGGAAGAAACAAAGAGGCTTTTTTTTTTTTTTTTTTTTTTTTTTAAGAGTGGTTTAAGGAATATTTTAATCCCCTGGATTAAAACAAGCCAACTACCTTAATCTTTATTATTTATTCAGATTCATAAAGAATATTTTCTTTCCCTAGTTTTGCATTCTGATTGGTGGTTTCTTTCTGATTTCATCTATATTGAGTAGTTCTACTGACTTTTTTGATTGGTATCAGTATACGTGAGGAAGAACATGATCACAGAACTTTTCCTTCTGCCACGTTTTCATTTCTACAATAACACCAGGACTTCTTGATATGTTTAGAGTCTGCTTACATCCCTATGAAGGAAAATGATTGGCAATGAGCTTGATGTTGCATCCTTTAAGCTCAATCAAGTTTTTTGCCACTGAGGTTGAGGCATGTGATAAAGGCTATAGTACTGTGCCTTAGTTACGAGGAACTAAAGACTTAAATTCATTACATGCTCCACTCATCAGCCTGAAATAAAATCATACTCATTTCTGATTTCCACCAGTAGGTGTAAATGGAAGAGAAGCAAACTCTGGCAGCTAATCATCAAGATTTCTATGGCAAAAATAGTTGTTCATCTGTATTATGTTGATAACTTTAATTTAAATCTTAAGTGTGAATTCCCTTGCTTGGGTGAACATCTCTCAATGACATTAATTTGATTTAAATTTTTGTCTGCTCTCTAAGAGATCTTTGATGGCTCTTGTGCACTTACAATCACATTGCAGAAGAGACAGCCTTCTGTTGTAACATCTAACTATAGTAACATTAGATTGTTAATTTATAGTCACTGAAATAATAAGTAATCAATTCTAATGCTTAGTCTCTATTTCATTTGCTCTCCAGTTTTGCTTAGATGGCCTGCTGCATACTGTGTTGCTTCTTCCCTTTTTTCACTTTGCAGCTGCTTCTTTTGATGCCTTGGCAGCTGTAAGAATAAAAGAGGAGTGGATTGCTTAGATCTTCCTTAGTGTTGCTTGCAACCCTCAGAGCAGGGAAGTGGCATGAGAAACGCCACTACTTTGAAACAGAATAAGCCGCAAACACCTACTTCTTATCAAGTCTGGAGTTTCAGAAAGGAGTAAAAGACTGAGTTTTCTTTGGAATAGAACAGATGCAGGACAAAAAGCAGTGTAAGGGTACATGAATATAGTCAGAAAAGTCAATCATCCCCACACCAGAACAATATGATGTTTCTTCCTGTCTGTTTAAAGCACTGTTACTGAGGAGCAGTAACAGCAAAGGGGAAGACAAATGAGCACTTTAAGGCTGCACAGAAGAGCAGTGCTCAGCCCTGTTGTTTTCTCCTGTGTGCTATGCAGCTGCTCAGCAGGGCATAGAGGAAAATATTGAAGTTGCACTCAGGCAGTGGGTATTCTCTTCCTGCTGTGTGGAGTGGCCTGAATGCCCAAAGACAAGAACCAGAACTGCTGAGCAAGAGAGAGATGGAGAAACCTGAGAGACACAGGCTAAAAGGCAGATACTTGCGCTGACCTGTTTTAGGTATGCCTGGCTAGTAATAAGTTCCAGGTAACCCATTGCAGACCTGTTGCATTGTGCTGTTGGCAGTGCAGTGAATAGGATTGTTCACTGCTGTGCCAGTTGGACTTTTTTTCATCGTCTGTCTAGGGGTACCCTTCCCCATAAAAGTCCCTAGATTCTGTACCTTTAAGTCAACATAAATCAATGATAAATGACTAATTTGTGTGTCACAGGAGCACAGTAATAATTTCAAAATTTGGTGCATGTAATAGCAGTCCTTTAAGTGGAATGGTTATGATTATCATAGATGGTCCCATCTGGTATTACTGATGATGTTAAAGAACAAAAAGCTACAACAATACAGGCATTTCAGGTAAGAGTGTGGAATGTATTATTGTAGCTTATACTTACTGAATGATCAAACTGATATTTTCCTCCATGAAAGAGGAAATTGTATCCAGATTTTCGTCTTGCACTAGCCGGAGGTATAATATTTGAAGGCTGCTTTAGCCAAAGTAAAAATCTGCCATAGCAAAGAGCTGTGAACTTTGGAATAAAAATCCCCAAATTGTCAACAAACTGGTACAGCAGCTTCTGAAGAAAAAGATCTAAGAACAGACTGAGGATTACAGATTCACAATGTATCTGGGAATTGATAGAAGATTTACTTCTTTGAATACTACTGCTTATACTCTTACAGGAAGTAATTTACTATTATTAAAGCAATCATTAAAGACTGAAAAAGTGAAAAAAAAGCAATATGTAAGACTCGGAGTTCAAGAGAATTTCAGAGATTGCCTAAGATTGTGATATCATAGGTTTGTTTTTAAACCTAGCCTTTTCACTGCATCATTTTCGAACACTTAAATAGATTTTCACCTAACAAGGCAAACATGCCTTAAGGGAGGGGTTTAATAGATTTTATTGATGGTTTATGTTTTTGATGTAAAAACAAGAGGAATTATGGACAAGGCTTTATTGTTTGCTTAAAGTGTTCTGAAATAATGGCTAATGATGCACAGTTAGCTACATAATCTCAGATTCTTCAGAAAAAACTGTAGGAGTTTTTTGACTCTTATGATAGATTTCTGAAGTAATGGCTATGTATGCCTACAGTGGTTAGCAATGCCTTTTATTCTTTCAAAAGTGGTTTGTTTTCTGCATCAAATATAACATGCCAAGTATTATCACAAAAGAGCTCGATTTCTATGTTACTATAGTAGAATAATAAAGAGCAAGATAAGATGTAACTGTGTTGTGACTGGTTCTCTGCTGAATGGATACAGAAAAGGATTTGTATAACACTTCTGTAATGGTTAAAAAGATAGTATAGCATCAAATTCATATGTGTGCCATTCAACTCCTCCCACCTCCAACAGACTTTGATCTTATTTGTCTGGTTTATGTGTTGTGTTTGATATCCATGCCTGAACAATTAAAACTGGAACACCCTCCCCACCGTCCAACTGCCTCAAAGGACTAGGCAGTTCCTCACTTTTTCTGTGGAAATTACGTATTCAGCGTTTCATATGGACTGCCTTACTCAGTACTACACCTCAAACTATATTAATAACATAAACTGTTCTCAGCTATGATCATCAGCGTATTACATTGCCATAAACCTACTCTAGAAAATGTGTAATATATAATCACTGGAAGCCAGTACATCCTATACAACCGTTAAAGAAAAAAATGTGTCCTATTGTTACAATCAATTTAGCAGACAAGGATACTATCAAGACCTTTTTTTTTTTTACTTTAGAGTTTTTAAAATAGTCTTTAAATTGTAGAATTTGTCATTCTTTTTATGGTAAACTTTTGTATTCTTTTAAAGATCAGTGTATTATTTGGGTAGAAGCTATTTCAGATTCTTAGATTCCTCATTGAGTTCTAGAATTTCATGTTATTTTAAAAGTAAAGAAAATATTAGGGAAATGACTGGTTTTTTTTTTCTTTAGCTGAGTGAAAATGATGATGCGGAATGGCTGTATATATGGTTAATGCACACTACCATATATTGGATATTATATGAGTGAAAAATTACAGTGTAGAGGGACAGAACAGAGGAAGACTGTCATCGCAACTCCTAGCATCTCATGGATTTGGCTTTTAATGCATTGTCTACAGATTCATGTGTGTAAGGATTCATTGAGAATGGGAAGAACCCATTTGGATTGCTAACTCCTACTCTGCTATTACAATTTAATATATTTTGTGATATCAGTGGCCTGCCTACTACTGTGTGACTGTGTAATTTTCACAGAGTTCTTTGCCTTGGTTGTATCTGAACAGCAAAAAAAATTTTGATGTTTGATTTATCAGTGTTAGCCTTTACCAAAGAGGATTTTGTAAACAAAGCTGTGCTTAAACCCCTGTGGCAAACATGAATGAATGCTTGAAGTAGGGATTTGACTGGAAGGTCATTTTGACTGCTGAATTACTTCAAGTAATCCATGGAGGTTTTTGAAATATGTCATCTTAGCAGTGCTTCCATCTGCTAGTCATGTTAATATTAGTAAGAATATTACTGGAAATAATTCCAAAATGTGAACTGAAAATTTTTGGAAAAAAAATTAGGGCGAGGAATTATTGTACTAACTTCTTAAACGTCCTTCTTACTCTGTGTCTGCAGCATAATGTGTATTAAATCTTGCTTCAAGAACTTTACCTCTACTGACGACTGGTAACGTCATATCAAACTTCCCTTACTGCAACAGCTTTTTCTTGTCTGTCAGGACTAAAAGGGTGTAAAGCCAAAAATTTATAATTTTTATTATTATTTTATTTGTTTACAATACAGAGTCTGTAGTTATATGTATATTGTACAAAATCTTGTCTTTTTTGTAAGCCAACTTTGTGCATCTGTATGATTTGGTTATTTGCTGTGGCATTGCTGGCAAAGAAGCTGTTTAAGAAAATTGAGTTGAATTGGTGCGCATGTCTAAAGTTACCTGTGAAGCTATAATTCTTCACATTAGAATATGACTGTGACACAGTACAACTTCAAGGTGCTTGTAGATGGATCACAGGTACATGAAGATCCATTAGCACGTTGTTCCTCAATTGTCTGTCATTTAAGTATTTATAGGTCCTCTTTCCATTTCCTGGAGTTTTTGGTATTCCCTTGGAGGAAAGGGGGCAGAAGGGGTGAAATGGGAGGTGAAAAGTCAGTGGAAATGAAGATATGTCTTTCTCTTATCCGTGTCTTAGTCCTGGGAAGACCACTTCAAAAGCTGGGTCTTTAAAAGTCTTTGCTTTTATCTAGAGCACACAGACCCCTTTAGAAAGCTCCTTGCTCTTTTTGTTTCACTTGACACCTACACACTAAGTTAGCCAGTGTGCTAAGCAGCAGTTCTAAATGCTTTTATGTGTTTCTAATTGGGTTTTTTGCCGTTTTTTTTCCTCCCTCAAAAGGGTGAAATTAGGGCTTGTACACCCTGCGCTGTGGCAGTCACTGCTGAGAGGACCAGCTCAGTTCTGCGTCTTCAAGCAGATGGCTGGGAAAGCATATCTTTAAATTAATCCTAGTAAAACGTCTTACTTTGCAAGTGCATCTGCACAAACAAGTGGAGAGTGGAAAGGGTGACAAGTGAAATCCCTGAAGTTTGTCAATGCTTTTATTTGATCGCATATGGAAGAACAACACTTAGACTATTTTTCCTGTTTTACTTGTGTTGCTGCTGTACTACAATTCTTAGCAAAATTTCTTTAGGATATTAGGAATGCATTTTGTGAGCAAAACTGATGGTATGCTGTAAAATATTAAGTGAACATATCTTAGTTGAATAGATCCAGAATTAATATTCTGAATTATTATATAATTCCAGGATTGCTTAATGGAAAGCCAGTGGAGTTACTTTGGAAAGGGAGAGCTGAAAGTAGAATCTGAATCTGGAATTTATGCACACAGGTTTTTTTCTGTACTTCAGCATAAGCTTGAAAGTATGTTAATAAAGCTAGAATGACAGCATAGGATAGCTGGTTCCAAAAGAGTAGGAAGGGCTCGTGGAATGCTTTGTTTAGATATATTCTGTTAATCCTCATGATATTTTTCATGTAGGATTGCAAGTTGGTTGGGGTTGGAAGGGACTTCTGGAGATCATCTAGTCCCACCTGCCCCTGCTAAAGCCAGTTCACCTATAGTAGGCTGCCCAGGAACACACTCAGGAGTGTTTAGAATAGCTTCAGAGAAGACTTCACAGCCTTTCTGGGCAGCATGTTCCAGTGCTCCATCATCCTCTCAGTAAACAAGTTTTACCTCATGTTTTCCTTATCTTGAGGTGAAACTCCTGGTGTTCCAGTTTGTGCTTGTTGCCCCTTGGCCTGTCACTGGGCACTATTGAAAAGTCTGGCCCGCCAGACTCTTGACACATAGTCTTTAGACTTTTGTAAGCATTGGTAGGATCTCCCCTCAGTCTTCTTTTCTCCAGGCTAAACAACCCAGATGTGTTTTCCTTTTTGTTATAAGAGACACAGCCCTTTGTAGCCCTCAAATGGATTATCTCCAGTAGTTCCTTGTCTTTGTTGAGCAGGGTAGCCAAGAACTAGATACAGTACTCTAGGTGTGGCCTCAGTAGGGCATAGTAAAAGGGGAGGATAACTTCTTCAAACTACTGGCCACACTCTTCTTACTGCACCTGAGGATGACATTGGCCTTCCTGGTCACAAAGGCACATAGCTGGTTCATGGTTAACTTGTCTATCAGGACTTTAAAGTCCTCTGCAGAGCTGCTTTCCAGCAGGTCAACCTCTGACCTGTACTGATGCATGGGATTGTTTCTCCCAAGTTGCAGAATTTTACACCTGCCTTTGTTGAAATTCATTAGGTTCCTCTCTGCCCAGCCCTCCAGCCTGTTGAAGTCTCACTGTATGTTAGCACAGCCTTTGGTGGATCAGATAGTCCTGCAGGTTTTCATAGAATGACCAGGTTGGAAAAGACCCCTTGGATCATTGAGTCCAACCATTCCTACCCACCACCAAACCACGTCCTTGAGTATCTCGTCTATCTGTCTTTTAAATACCTGCAGGGATGGTGACTCAACCAGCTCTCTGGGAAGCCTGTTCCAGTGCCCAATGACCCTTTCCATGATTTTTTTTCTTATATCCAGCCTAAACCTCCCCTGATGGAGCTTGAGGCCATTCCCTCTTGTCCTGTCCCCTGTCACTTGGGAGAAGAGGCCAGCTCCCTCCTCTCTACAACCTCCTTTCAGGGAGTTGGAGAGAGCAATGAGGTCTCCCCTCAGCCTCCTCTTCTCCAGGCTAAACAACCCCAGCTCTCTCAGCTGCTCCTCATAAGACTTGTACTCCAGCCCCTTCTCCAGCTTTGTTGCTCTTCTCTGGACTCACTCCAGAGTTTCAACATCCTTCTTGTGGTGAGGGGCCCAGAACTGAACACAGGATTCAAGGAGCAGTCTCACCAGGGCCAAGTACAGGGGGAGAATAACCTCCCTGGACCTGCTGGTCACATTGTTTCTGATAGAAGTCAAGATGCCGTTGGCCCTCTTGGCCATCTGGGCACACTGCTGGCTCATCTTCAGTTGGCTGTCAACCAATACCTCCAAATCCTTCTCCTCCAGGCAGCTTACTAGTGACTCTTCCCCTCATCTGTAACACTGCACAGATGTTGACCTGGCATTTGGCCTTGTTGGACCTCATGCTGCTGGTCTCCGACCATTGGTCCAGCCTGTTCAGATCCCTTTGGAGAGCTTCCTTTCCCCCTTCATCTGAGATTCCCTCACTAACCATCCCAAGGACCTAAAATTTCTTTGCATCATCCTTGGGCTACGTACTGCAGCTTCATCACCTCCTCCATGGAACAGCCGTAATGCTAAGAGGAGAGAAGCATGAAGATAGTTTACTGTTATAGAATATTTTGTAAATAAATGCTGAAAACCCAAATTGTTTAAAAAAGGGGGTTGAATATGAGTTAGTACTAAGTTAAGACTATTCTCCAAATACAGTATTAACTACCAGAGGAATCTTATCTTGAATAATAGGCATGCTAATACAGTACTTGGCAATATTTACAGTAGGATGCCTTTGGTAACAGCAAAACTTCTGCTTTCTATGGCTCCTAAAATAAACATCCTAAAAATCCTGTCTTATCAGGTTATCACTTCCTTTGTACTAAACGAAGTGGATTGATGCAGATGGAGCTGCATGCAGCATCATGTGCCAGTGAAAGTTCTAATTTGCTGTGCAAAATGGCACAGACAGTGAGACTTAACAGGCTGTGGTTTTTTTGAGGAGGTGCAAATATAGGTGAGGTGGGTTCCCTCTGAGAACATCTCTCTTCATCTGTTCTTATAGTGTATCTTTGGCTTTACTGAAATTGAAGGAAAGAGAGATGTGATAGGACCACATGTGCTCAAGTTTACTGAAATCAACAGCTGTTTACCTTGTGCTTGTGAAATTCCTTGAGCTGAGCTGTATTTATGTATTTGCTTAATCGCTTTTACTGAGTAGGAATGTTTATTGGCAGCACAGGTTTAATGCAGGCAGCTCCTGCCAATCTGCCTTAGTCATGTTGCAGACGGACACTTTCCAGAACTCTGCAGGCAATTCATTCCTCATGCCAATCATTGGCCTCCCTGCTCGGGCTGCCAATAAACTGCCAATTATGAAGGTGTGTTTTGTGAGGCAAACAGGTGTTCTTGAGGAACTGGACCACCAAATGATTTGACACAGTAAGGCACAGCAAAGAGTGAGTATCACTGCATGTGTGTATGTATTGCTATATATTTTTTGTGTTTATACACCATAATACGAATTTTCCGGTGAATGTTTCAATTGATGGAACAAAATGTTACATATGACTATGTATTCTGTGTAAAAGCTAAAAGGCTGAACTAGTGTGACATGGAATTATAAGCAATGCCTCCCTTGTAACATACTGCAAAACTGAATTTGGTACCAGGAATGCATAATAGTAATCAAAGGTCATTTTATAGCAACTGACTTCCTCCTGTTTCCTCTCATGGGTTTTCCTGGTGCATACTGTCCCCAGAAATGAAGAGCACTGCATATGGGCCACACAAAGAGATGTTTCTGTGAAGTTTCAGCAAAGGGAAGCAGTGCATTGGTGGTTGCATTCTTCTTCAGATCTCTCCATTTTACGCCAGTATGGGATGAGGGACAGCCTGGCTCATGCTTTAGTACACATTTTGACAGCAAATGGACTTGTCCCTTGGTGCTCTAAACCAGTTTACATCTGATAGCATGGTGTTCTAATGTTTGTTTAATTTTGTAACTTCATAGCTACAGTATTTTGAATGTGCTCTTAATTGGTCTCATAGCACTCTTGTGGACCCATATTGTCACTATATGTTTACACCAGCCAGTGAACAGCAAACATGAGTGAGAAAAATAGAGCCTTGAGTATTCTTGTTATGCTTGCAATAGGGTAGAGAGATGGTTGACTATATGAAATATATTGTAGGATTGGAAGATTAAAATGTGTTATTTTTTTTTTAAATCTTGTCTGTGTTTCTGTAGGAAAGAAAGATTTTGCAGCCTGATGGAATTCCATTAAAAAAATGGAATTAGTTGATGACTAAGTTGCTAGTAACAGCTTTGGGTGCTGTCTCATTTAATCTATAGCTGTTTAATATGAAAGTGACAAAGTATTTTGAATGATGCTGGATTATCTAACAGTGAAGTAATTTAAAATTGGGACTTATGAAGCCTGTGAAAAAGCTGAACAGTGTGCGGCTTAGAACAGTGATTACTGAGTTCTTTCTTTGGCATTTCCAAATTTAGTAGTCTGATTCAAGGGACTTTGCCCATTGCTGTCCTCTGTGTGCCACTCAGCAAACACTTGTTTTCAGAAAATAAGGTTGTAGTGGATTACTTTTGTTTAGGAAAAACCCAGAAAAAATCAGTCACCTTCATTATACCTACCCTGAAAATCAGTGCAGTAATACCCATGTCACATGGAACTGGGTTGTTGCCATTGTTGATGCTGTGCTTTGAGATCTCTGTCTGTAATATATTCTATACAATAGCATATTGTTTCCAGTGAATATTAATATGAGCAGATATATATATATATATTCATGACTTCAGCATATTGCAAATGTCACTCCTTGGAGGTTTAGAGTAGACTTACAAAAGTTATTTATTTTTATATCATTTAATTCCATTTCCCCTGCTTATTCTCTTTTTGAACTAAATCATCCCTGATTCACAGTGATAAAATAAATTAGAAAGTTGCAAAGATGTTTCTTCAAGTACATGTATTTATCTTTTTCCCAAACAAAGTACTGTTTCACAGATTCACTCCTGGGTCTTACCCCACACATAAAGACTGAGTTATAATTCCTTGTACTAAGAAAATGGGATTTTTAGTAGTCTCAGGAGGTGTTACTTGATTTGTTGAGTAGAACAGCAAGAAACTTTTGAAAATCAAGAAATCTAAGATTTTTTTTTAATTTTCAGAATCGTGTTGGGATAAATCAATTTTCAGAGTATCCACAGCAAGATTGATCTTGAAGTATATAGTTATATTAGCTTCATGGTCTATGAATGAACCTTTTGTTTTACACAGTTTTTCATACTTGGCTCTGGTTTGAGATGACTAAAGACTATATTTCATTTTTCCAACCACAATTCATACATAAATGAGATTGTAACTTATATTCTGATGTATATAAAATATCATTAAATGGATTTTATTTAGTGAAATTTTATCATCTTGTAGACCCGTTAAACACTTTCATTCATCCTTTGCTTTTTTTTTCCCCTTCTTTCTTCTTTTTCTGGTTTTGCCTCTTGCCGACAGACTGAATGGAGAATTTGACTGATAGAGATGTATTTTTTTTAATGTGCTGTGGTGCTTTACCTTTACCTGTCTGCAAACACTTAATCTGGTGGCTCACAGTATCTCTATTTCAGATTTCAATATCTATAGTGAAGACTACACATTAGGTACGATTGCTAGGCAGTGATTTGTTATACACATGCCTGCTATCCCATGAGGGTTAATGTGGGAAGGAGCGTTTTGACTGGGATAAGCAGCTCAAGTGCTGAATTTTGTGCTCAGTGGTACAAACTAGCAAGAAAACAGCAGTTTCCCATGCTGGGGATTCATGATGAAATGATCAAAGTCTAGGGCTATCAATACCCCTTTTTTGACTTTAAGTCCACTCTAGCTTAGCAATGTTCAGTTTAACAGTATATGGAGGTGTTTACAATCTCTTATGTCTTCCTCTTGTCTTTTCCACTTTGGACGGACTAGGAAAGCTTTTCAAATAGTGGTCTATTTCAGTATAAGAAATATGTACTTGGTCGAGGTGCATACCTGAATCAAATTTAAAGTCTTAGACTCAAAGACAAAGAACAACCTTCCTCCATGCTATCTGACTTAAACCTGCCTTAGATACAGCAATATAAGTCATAATAGCTGCTTGTGTCCTCAGAGTTGCATGAGTCCCTTCAGTTTGCATTTTGCTATTATTCCTCATAGACTTTTCTAACCAGGAAGCACCACCTACATGTGTGTACTACTGCATTTTTTCTGCATCATTTATAACAAGAAGTGCTATCTCTCTCAAACCTATTACAGTGTAATTTAGATTAAGTCTGATTGATTTATCTCTACTGCAGGCTTCCTCTAATATTGCCTTCCATTTATGCAAAAAAATAGCTGCACAGAATGCTTCATAAAGGCTAAAAAAAAAGATATTCTGGACAATTGCTCATGTTATTCAAACAAGTATGTATGAGGTAAGCGTGTATTTGTGCTTTTAGATTTTGAGAAATTTCACCTTAAAAGGGGAGAATTTGTCCAGAAACAGTTGAGAGGAAATATATTGAAATAGTCAATGTAGTGGACATGGCATTTGTAGAAGAGCATTAAGGGTTTGCAATTAGGTTAAAAATCATAAATTTGCAAATTTCCAGTTTTTATTGCTTTCAACATAACACTTTTTTTTTCCTCTTAGGATTTAATATGGCAGTATGATGTTCTGACATCAGAGCCCCAGTTCCTAAAAAGACAATTTATTCTGTACACTGCTAAATCGTTCTTTTCATTCTTCTCATATATAAGACTTGAAGGAAATTTTGGACTCTCTTTAGATGAAGCTGCTGCTCTGAAAGAAAAACAGAAAACTTTATCTAAATAAAAAAAGGAAAAGACTAAATGCATTCCTTTGAGCAAATAATAACACTAATTTTTATTGAAGGCATATATATAGAGACAAAAGAATAAAAAAAGAATCTTTTTAGAATCTAGCATTTATGTTCCCATAAACATGTATAAATATGCAGAGACATCCTTGCTCTAGACTGTCTTTTTAATACTTACATGTCTTCTTCATAGCAACACAGTGCTAAGAAAATGCTTTGGTTTTGATTGCCTCAAATTGTTTTACAAGCAGTCTATGAATTTATCATCATTTTAATTTGAATGCAATTGCAGTATATTGAAAAGCATTGATTTAAGTTATAGCGGCTCATTAGGGTCTGCTAGTATATACTGGTGTATAAATAGTTCTGTGAAATTCCCTAAATTCTTCCTTTAAGAAAACATTCTGTTGGATTTTGTATCATCAGTGTTCTGCTGCCTATCAAGATCCTGAGTAAATTTGAGTGATTAATGTAATTGTTACATAAGTTCTCTTTATCATACCTCTGAATTTTGCCCAGCTTTTTATTTCTTGCCTGTTGCTGGAAGTTGAAATGGTGATAGTCATTGATTGAAATGGAACTTCTCTAATTCCTCAATAGTACAATGGTTTGTCTTGGAAGGGGCCTTAAATCTCATCTAGTTCCAAACCCCCTGTGACAGGCAGGGACAACCTCCCCTAGCTTGGGTTGCCTAAAGCCTCATCCAACCTGGTCTTGAACACTTCCAGGGGTAGGGTATCTACTATCTCCAGTTCCTCACCACCCTCACAGTAAAAAAAAAAAAAAATTCCTTAATCTAATCTAAATCTCCCCTCTTTCAGTTTAAAACCATTACCCCTTTTCCTATCACTGCACTCCCTTGTAAAGAGTCCCTCCTCTACCTTTCATGTAGGACCCCTTTAAGTACTGGAAGGTTGCTATAGAATCTCCCTGGAGCCTTCTCTTCTCCAGGCTGAACAGCTCCAACTGTCAGACTGTCCTCTCTACAACTACCTGAAAGGAGGTTGTGGAGAGGAAGGTACTGGCCTCTTCTCCCAAGTGATAGGGGACAGGACAAGAGGGAATGGCCTCAAGCTGTGCCAGGGGAGGTTCAGGCTTGACATCAGGAAAAAAATTTCATGGAAAGGGTCATTGGGCACAGGTGGATGAGGTGCGGAGGGGCATGGTTTACTGATCGATTGGAATGATTGGACTTGATGATCTTGTGGGTCTTTTCCAACCTAGTGATTCTGTGATTCCTAACATTGGAGGTGCTTTAGCTCTCTGATCACCTTTGTGGACCTCCTCTGGATTCATTCCCACAGATCTATGTTTTTCTTGTACTGAGGACTCCAGAACTGGACACGGTACTCCAGGTAATGTCTTATGAGAGCAGAGTAGAGGGGGAGAATCACCTCCCTTGACCTGCTGGTCACAATTCTTTTGATGCAGCCGAGGATGTGGTTGGCTTTCTGGGCTGCATGCACACATTGCCAGCTCATGTTGAACTTCTCATCTACCAGCACCACTAAGTCCTCTTCAGGGCTACTCTCAATCCACTCACCAGTCATCCTGGTGTGTGCTTGGGATTGCTCCAACCTATGTGCAGTACCTTGCACTTGGCCTTGTTGAACAAGTTAGCACAGGCCCACTTCTCAAGCCTGTCAAGGTCCCTCTGGATGTCATCCCTTCCCTCCAGAGTATCAGCCACACCACACAGCTTGGTGTTGATGACAAACTTGCTGAGAGTATCCTCAATCCCACTGTCCACGTCTTCAACAAATATGTTAAACAGTGGTGGTCCCAATACTGACCCCTGAGAAGCACCACTCAGTATGGTGAAATATCTCCAACCTAATACTCATTGGCCTCAAAAGTAAATGTAAATGTTAATTGTTTCTCAAGGTTGAGAGTTTTTCTGCATAGCACATTGCAGTATGACACAAAGGCACAGCAGTATACTATCAAACTGTTTACCTACTGTAAAGGCTGTAGTTATGTTAGTATGGTGCTTATCTAATGAATTCCTTCTCCCCACCTGCCATCATTACAAGACTGCTGTGATACCTGAACTAGCACTATGTGTGATAGAGTTTCTAGCTTAAGTTCATTAAGGCATTATCCATTTCCACCCATCTGCTCCTGTTTCCTTTGAAATGAAGATGTATGAGCTCACTGACCACTTATGGTCAGGAAAAAGAAAAAAGGCAAACCAAAACAAAAAAAAAATCCTATTTTGAAAGGCTTGTAGAAGTGCTGAAATCCTATATGACAGGACACTAATATACTCTTTAATCCTAATCTTAGAACTGAGCATCACTGCTATACCATAATGTTCATCTCTACATATGTACTTTGCCTTGCATATACAGATTTTAAATGAGCTTCTGAAAAGGAACTCAATTTCATTACTTTTGTTCAGGATTTGAATTCTTAGTATGGCATATACCAGAATTCATACATGGTCTTGTTTTTCAAGCTGTAAATCTCTCTGGAATGATCTGGGCTCTGTGGTTTTCGACAGCTGAATGGAACCTTGTTTCTTCTGAACATTCTTTTGTGTTGGTTTTATCATTAAGTGCCTCTTACTTTCTAAAAGCTTCTCAAACACAAAAGGCATATTTTGCCTGTGGGACATTTCCATATGTCAGAAATCACTGATGAGAAGTCTTAAAGTTTGAAAAAAAAGTGCGTGAGTTTGTATTTTAAAGGAAACAAAATGAAGGGAATGAGAAAAAGAAACTCTAGGCAGAGCAAGTACATGGAGAACACTCTGTGTTTAAGGGCAACTGTTGTGTCGGGACATGGTATGCATCACTGCTGCCTCTTGACAGGTTCACTGTGGAGAGGCACAAATTAAATTCTTTCAGTTGTAGTTTTGAAGCTAAAAGTGTTTGACTGGTTCAGCCCCTGAATGGTGTTTAAGGAATAAAGGGAAAAAGAGCAGGAAGTTCTAATTGGCAAATTACTTCTTGTTATTTAGTTTGGCGTCCAAATTGGAAATTACGATAATGAGGAGCTTTGTGGGACTTGCCCTTGAAGAGAGCCAGGGAGCTTTTTGTTCAATTACCATCTAATGTGAAGATATTCCAGGAACATATTGTAGCATTTAAGCCATCACTTTCTATTAAACAAGTATTCTAAGGTAATGATTTTTAAATCTCTCTCAGTGGATGGCTTTTGTGATTTTAAGATGTCTAAGTGAAGTGTAGATTGCAAACAAAGGCTAAAAGGATTTTCTTGTTATGTAATATTTAGCAAAGTGGCTGTAAATATATTTCTCAAGATGTAATAAAGAATACAATGTTGTATGCAATGGTATTGAGGGCTTCACATCAACATCAATCTCAGAATAATTGTCAAGGTGAATATATGTTTTTTATACATATTTTTAATTCTACTGTGCATTGCTTTTACGATTTCTTAATAGTGTGTTATTGTTGACTGAAAAATCACTGAGAAGGATCTGATCCTGGAAATATATATGTAAAAAGTGCTGTTAACTTGTGGATTTTCTCTTGCAGCTCAAGGCCTGAAACTTGAACTGTTTGGTGTTACATATATTCATAAATATAAGAGTAAAATAGTCTCAAACCAACAGAGGATATATAAAAACTCAGTCATCTGAGGGGAATGCAGTGTGATTCTTGATTTTTCTTTTGAACCTGCTACTGGTAATTGGTTTATGGATATTTAAAGCACAAACAGAAAAAAAATCAGTTTATGGTTTCGCAGAACATAGACAGGGATTGTATTCTGTGACCTGCTCTCATGCTCCTTTTTTGTGCTTTCTTAATGCAAATGACTCATTCATTTTCTTTGTATTTGGAAGATTTGTCTTAGGAATCTTGTCTACTTTTTTCTTTTGTAGAGCAGGCAACACACAAGCTTGATAAAAATCTAAAGGTTTTTGCCTCCTGAGTGAGGAAACAGTGTAGACAAATGAGTTACCAATTTTTTATTCAGAACCTAAAGGCAAAAAAAATGTTCAGTGATGGTGCTTTGAATGAACCACTTAAAAATAATATTTTTAAGTGGTTCATTCAAAGCACCATCACTTAAAAATAATATTTTTAAGTTATTAAGAACTGCTTCACTTGTGCTTATTTCCTTGTTTATGTTTCTGTAACTGACCTTTCCCTTTAAGTTGCATGCTAAGAATAAACAGGCCTAACCAGCTGGCTTTTCACTTATCAATGTTCACATTAATTAAAAATGGTTAAGTAGAATACTGGAAGAGAGTTAATTTGTTCAGTATGTTTCCTTCTGAATTGGTTCCTTTCAACCACAAATTTGGCCTAAAGCAAGTGCACTTAATGCCATTTTTCTAAAAACCTCTTAAAACAGAGGCGTGTAATAGGAATGCAGTTTCTGAACTCTAGCAGTGATGCTGCACACAGTTCTCAGAGTGTCTATTATTATTGTTTCAGTATGAGTGGATGACCAGTGGATGATTCATAGTCTTGCTCTCCTGTTCAGCACAGAGAGCTGTTTCAGAACAAACCCACAGGCAGTTTTACTTCATGTTTTTCCTTAGGGTTAAGCTGGTACACGAACAAGACAAGCAATTCATTTTAAAAAAAAAGTTTTTGGTATGCTGTTTAGTTACTTTTATATGTTAATGCGTATAAGCATACTGTATATCAATGAATATACAAGTTCATATGTACATACATCTCTACATCTCATAGAATGACAGAATCACCAGGTTGGAAAAAAAACTTTGAAATCATTAAGCCCAGCTGTACCTGTCCATTACTAAATGATATCCCTAAGCACTTCATCTACACATCTTTTAAATACTCCCAGGGATGGTGACTCACCCACCTCCCTGGGCAGCTGTTCCAGTGCTTCTTCACCCTTTTGATGAAGAAATTTTTCCTAATGTCCAATCCAAACCTCCCCTCGTGCAGCTTGAACCCATTCCCTCTCATCCTATGACCTATCACTTGGGTAAAGAGACCAACACCCATATCTCTAAAACTTCCTTTCAGTCAGTTGTAGGCAATGATAAGGTCTCCCCTCAGCCTCCTATTCTCCAGAATAAATAGCCCCGGTTCCCTCAGCTGCTCCTTGTAAAACTTGTTTTCCAGCCCTTTCACCACCTTTGTTGCTCTTCTCTGGACATGCTCCAGAGCCTTAATGTCTGTCTTGTAATGAAAAGTGAACACAGCATTCTAGGTGTGGCCTCACCAGTGATGAGTACAGGGGCAGAATCATTTCCTTGGTCCTGCTGGCCACACCATTTCTGATACAAGCCAAGATTCCATCAGCCTTCTTGGCCACCTGGGCACACTGCTGGCTCATGGTTGTCGACCAAGCCCCCAGGTCCTTCTCTCCCAGACAGATTTCTAGCCATTCTTCACAAAATTACATGAATACATGATACTAATGAAGGAAACATCAGCAGATTATAACAGTAAAGTATTTCATTTTCTGCAATGGTAACCAAAACTATTGCTTAGAATTAGCCCTTTAAAAAAATGTGGTAGTTCATATTAAAGTTTCCTAATAAGGCCAGGAAGGGATGTCTACATAATCTATACTGACCTCCTCCTGTATATCACTACACTTTACCCAGAGCGTGTAATGGAAATATTTTATTCCTCAGGAGACTGCAAGCCATAAGAAGTAAGCAAGAGAGAAAAATGAATCTGAGCTTTATGTATTGTCCAAGTTGTACAAAATATATCCCAGTGGCCACAGGGAAAGCCTCTGTTCTGTACTGGAGGGGGTAATAAAGAAACAAGCCGAAGGCTCTTGCTCATCTAACACAGGGGAAATCTTTTTATATTTGAGTGGTCTGATGATCAGTAATACCTTGAGCATGTGAACTAGTCACTGACCAGTCAGGTATCTCTAAGGCGGATTCCTATTGCAGTTTTTGAACAGTGGGTCGCTTCATCTCGTATCTACTTTGAACGTGTGACTAGTCTCTGATGGTCTATGGGAAGGCCAGCGTGAATACAGAAAACTGCAGAATAGCATTTGTTCCTGACCTCTCCAACATCTGGTTGAAGCCCTGGAGCATGAGATTAAGGCACACTGAACATTGCAAAGTGTTACAAGTATTTGGAGGTCAATACAGGCAATCTTATTCTCCCCTTTGGCCCTTGCTAAATGGAGATAGGCAGAGAAGTGTCATAGATCATCAAGTATCAAAGCTAAAAAGGATGGCAGTGTCCCTGCAATAGGGTCCTTCACAAATAGGCCATTGTTAATTTTTTTTTTTTTTCTTCCAAAAATTAGAGGATGAAAATGTCTTCAATATTGCATCTTCCCTTGAAGATTCCTGGTAAGATCTTACAAAGTTTAAGATGCACGCATGTAAAATTAAGGATGAGTTTAAGTTGACATTGCTGGTCTGAAACATCTGGATAGATGGTGTGTATGTAGTTCACAATTCAATTTATGTTCACAGTTCTCTCTGTCAAATCTTAGTACAGTCTTGAGCATGAATATGCTCTGTTACTGGAGTGAAGTCATGGTTAACCTGAATGACGCTATTTAAAGATAGAACCTGAAAGTGCTACACAATTCTTCCATCAGAGATATTATTGGATCAAAGTCATGGGGATACAGCATTCCTAAATATTTTTTTTATTGATTCATTATTTTCTGGTTCAGTGGAAAGTAGACTACATAAAAGGGGTATGTGTGTGTCATTTTGAGTGGTGCTTTACTATGCTTTTGAAGCATAACTGCTTTAGACACCTTTGATGGTTTTTGGAACACCACACAATCAATAAATGCATTGAAACATCTTTCCTTTGTTCCCTCACATCTTTGTGACTTTTGCTAAAGTATAAAAGATTTAGCTTATTAAAGCCAGATCAGTTTAAAACGTGCTAATTCTAATTGAAGAACATATGTTGTCTACTAGGTGCTTATTTTGTAGACACAAATGGAAGAATAAAATCCAGTGATGATTAAAATATCAGAAAACTAAAAATAAAGCATAAAAAAGATCATTAAACATTAGAGATTAACACTTTTAAGAGAAATTATTCTACTTTTCAAGTGAATGGATATGTATTAGGAAGATGTGTTATAGTGGAACATGGTGCTCAATGCAGAGGTAGATCATGCAAAGGTAATTATCCGACGGTGAGAATATGAAGTAACTCAATAGCTTTAACACTCTAGAACCACATTTTTACATATAATAACAAATAATATCACATAATTATTTATATTACCAATTGCATGTGTTGTTCATTGTAATTTCCTTTCAACTCAAGACAGAATTGTAATATGTCTTCACAGTAAAATAGGAAGTTGGAAGGGGTAGAAAAATTGAGATTTTTAATTCTCATGTAACTGGTTACATGTGATTATGTGTAACTGGTTCTCAGTTTCTGTTCAGAAGAAATAGATGAGGGAGAAGGAATTACTTCATGTCTCTTCTGTAACAAAGCTGAAGCAGTTAGATCATTGTCAACCTGATAGAAGATTTCATGTCTTTTTCACATATATTTGAGATCTGACTACAAAATGCAGTAAGCAGTCACCTGTCATTATGATGTTCTTGTTGAAAGGTTCATAAAGAAGTTCATTCATTTATGCATCCTTTTCTTGTGACTATTATAAATGAAGATGTTTAATCATACTATCAGTAATTCTGCTGCAGCTCCAAAAGTAGCAACAAGTCAAACATTATAAAGTTAAACTCGGTTTCATGGAGGCAGTGGAGCAATAGCACACTGTCTCACATGACAGACCTGCTAGCAGAGGAAAAGACCTGTCACTTGTAATTTATTGAGAGAGGCACACCACGATTTTGAAGCCGAGAGGATATTTATTAATGCACCTTTGATGAGACTGAATCATCCTCCATGAAATCCAACTGTGTGAACAGCAGCAGGCTTCTGGCAGGCAGAGAAGGTGCAAAGGAAAGAACATAGCAGAGCCGTGCACGTTTTGTGGCTCATGTTCTGAGTATTGCTAATGTAGTCACAAGCTGGTAAATAACTTGATGAGAACACCAGAGAAACTGAAATAGTGTAATAAAGGGAATGCAGTGAAACAGTTCCTTCTTTAGGGTGAATGAAGTCAGAAGGGCAAACGTGCTATGAACTTTATTGTGGCAAGAACTGTGCTTCAGACAACTCCAGGAGTACTTACTGTATGCTCAAATTCACTCCCTTTGTTTTTTTTTTTTTGTTTTTTTTTTTTTTGTTTTTTAAATTTTGGGGAACTGGAAGTAAAATAGCATGCATTTCAGGATTTTAGACCACTTTCAGATATTGTTATGAAGATAATGCTAAATCTTACCGAAAATAATGATGACATTTCTGTCTCACTGGTGCTTTTATAGGGATGATGCTCCTTTGGATGATAACAAGGGATATCTCTGGCATATACAGACACATTAATTGAAACTATTACTTTAAACTGCCTAATTTCTCCCTTCTCTGGAGGCTTCTGTTTCCACCACAGCAGGGTCAGCAAGAGGCAAGTGTACATGTGTACTTCTGTTACTCAGTCATCTGCCTTAAACTACTGGTAGAGATAGATTTACATAAAGATTATCAATACCATTACTGCATGTTGAGTTGTTATTTTTTTGCTTTTTACTTTTTATAGTTTTGGGGTTTTGTTATGCATATAGTATTATTGTTTCTTTATATTCTATTGTTATTATATTTATTTATTAATTAATTTTGGTTTAGTTATTATATTTTGTTGTCTGTCTTTTTTTATTTGCTGCGTTACTGAGAGTAAATACCCCTTTCATTTTGTCATACCTTTTCATTAAGTTTATATGTCTAGTAGTAACACTTGAATGCAGCCACACATGATAGAAAAATCAAATTTTCTTGGTAATTCTAATGTGGCAAAAGTTTACTACCTATGGCTGTTTCACTCTGAGTATACATATTATAGGGAAAGACCATCACCATGTAAGATCTCATCAGCTTTGGTTGACCTCTGTGTCACTGATGTTACGTAGTGCTTCATGAACATCAAATTCCTCCTGCTCATTGTGTTTTTCTTATGAACTGTAATTAGCAAAAGAGTAAATACCATAAAATTTGATAGCCCCTTAATCTCAGTCCTGAAGGTCCCAACTCATATCTGTATTGTGGGTATCTGTAAACAAAATCATAATTAAATGTTCTCTTATGCTTTCTCACTGTCTTTTAGGATTTCTTACTCTTGAAGAGATTTACATTATGTCAGTTATTCTGTGGATTAAATTCTTGTATCCCTGAAGAACACAGCATTTTTGTCCCACCATTTTGTTGCCCCAGGACTTGCAGTTGATTATCTTCCTCACCTTTCAGGTTTTACAATGACTTCTCAACACAACTAAAATTTAACTTTTCAGTTTAAATCTAATGTTCTCTTGAATAGTCATTGCTTTGCAAATTAAAAAAAAAAAAGTAAAGGAAATACTGAATACCATACAGAAGTATAAAAATGATATTTTTTCCAAACATGATTAAGAATGTTAGTTCACTGCAGTATGACCATTTTTATAGTGTTCTGTATAAATAACAAAAAGTCATGTACCCTAAGGAGTTTAACAAAGCCAAGCTAGATATCGTGTTTCAGAATATGTTTACAGCATTTCTTCAGACTCCTTATTGTATTTTTAGCGTAAGAATCAGATCAAAAGCAATTACATGTAATTTATTTTATAATGCATTATGCTATTCATTGCCTTCTGATATCCTCTTTGGCAGTTGTTCTGAGTAGGTAATGGGAGTTCAGTGGAAGAGAGACTATTTTGTCAAGGCAGATCTTAGTGATGCAGAAGAGTTCAAGAGTGAAATCATTTTTCATGCTGCTATTCTAACGAATGCATACAGAGAAACCATAATATGCAGCATCCTGAAATGTCATGCTGCTTTTTGTTACCTTGTTATCTTTGAGTTAAATATATATACTGCCAAAAGAAAGGAAAGAAAAGGTCCCAGAGCTTTTGTTAGGGATTTTCCTCTTCACATTTCTATTACATTGTTCTTAAGGTCAGAGTGTTTCATAGAGAGTAAAGTTTATTATAAAAATGTTTCCAGACTGGAAACAAAAATTTTGTCTTGTTGAGGGTTCTTTTGGTCTCTATGTGTGTGAATCTGCATGTGCAAGCAGAACATCTGTGTGTCAGTACTTCAAAGTGGAATTGATTTTAGGGATAATGTAGCTGGCTTCTTAGAATCATAGAATCACCAGGTTGGAAGAAACCCACCGGATCACCAAGTCCAACCACTCCTGTCAAACACTAAAACAAGTCGCTCAGGACCTCATCCACCTGTGCCTTAAACACCTCCAGGGAAGGTGAATCAACCACCTCCCTGGGCAGCCTGTACCAATGCCTAATGACCCTTTGTGTGAAAAACTTCCTCCTGATGTCCAGCATAAATCTCCCCTGGTGGAGCTTGAGTCCATTCCCTCTTGTCCTGTCCCCTGTCACTTGGGAGAAGAGCCCAGCTCCCTCCTCTCTACAACCTCCTTTCAGGTAGTTGTAGAGAGTAATGAGGCCTCCTCTCAGCCTCCTCTTCTCCAGGCTAAACAACACCAGCTCTCAGCCGTTCCTCATAACGCCTGTTCTCCAGCCCATTCACCAGCCTTGTTGCTCTTTTCTGGACTTGCTCCAGAGCCTCAACATCCTTCTTGTGGTGAGGGGCCCAGAACTGAACACAGGATTCAAGGAGTAGTCTCACCAGTGCTGAGTCCAGAGGGAGAATAACCTCCCTGGACCTGCTGGTCACACTATTTCTGATACAAGCCAGGATACCATTGGCCTTCTTAGCCACCTGGGCACACTGCTGGCTCATGTTCAGTCAGCTGTTAACCAACACCCCCAGGTCCTCCTCCAGGCAGCTTACTAGAAAGACTTCTCCTAGTCTGTAGGTCTGCATAGGGTTGTTGTGCCCCAAGTGCAGGACCCAGCATTTGGCCGTGTTAAACCTCATGCCATTGGACTCTGCCCATTGGTCCAGCCTGTTTAGGTCCCGTTGCAGAGCCTCCCTACCCTCCGGCAGATCCACACTTCCACCCAGCTTAGTGTCATCTGCAAACTTGCTAAGGGTACACTGGATGCCTTCATCCAGGTCATTGATGAAGACATTGAACAGGGCCAGGCCTAGCACTGAGCCCTGGGGAACGCCACTTGTCACTGGCCTCCAGCTGGAGTAAACTCCATTTCCCACCACAATCTGGCCCGGCCATCCAACCAGCTTTCTACCCAGGAGAGTGTGTGCCTGTCCAGGCCAGAGGCTGACAGTTTCCGTAGCAGAATGCTGTGAGAAACTGTGTCAAAGGCTTTACTGAAGTCCAGGAAGACCACATCCACAGTCTTTCCCTCATCCAGCAGCCAAGTCACTTTGTCATAGAAGGCAATCAGGTTAGTTTGACAAGACCTGCCTTTTGTAAACCCATGTTAACTGGGCCTGATCACCTGATTCTCTTGCATGCACTTCATGATAGACTTCTTTTACAATTCCTTACTGGTGTGTAATTGCCCAGTAACTTATGTTGATCAATTTGCAGCCTGAAGTGAAAATGCCACCATAACGGGAAGGTAGTTTTTATCCTTAAGTGGGAAGAATGGCGCTTTTCTTCTAATAATATGTCATATAATTTCATCAGGCAAATACGTGTTGTGGTAGTACTTTGTGATTAACTGTACAACAAAAAATGTTGTAAAAAAAAAATGTCTTACCCTTCCAAGGGTCATCATAATGGTTAATTCACCTCACTTAAAATTTATACCTTCACCTTGTTCCCAGCTCTTGGATCTCGCCATGTACTTCTCTGCTAGAGTAAATGGCTGTCTAAGCTGAGGAGCCTGTTCATGTGTAGCTACTTATAAACCATAATCAGGTCACTTCTTAACCTTCTCTTTGATAAAATAAATAGATTAATTACTTAAGCTTTTCACTCTAAGGCAGATTTCCAAGCTCTGAGTAATACCGTTTAGCTGTTCTGTGAACCATTCCAAATTGTCAGAAACACAGTTTAAAATTGATACTTGTACTGACCACTTAATTTAAGTAATGATCTAATTAATGTTATATGAAGTGCAAGTGTTACTTTACTATATGTACAAGCTAGAGTTGTTTCAGCCACATCATTGGCAGGTGCTTCTCATTGCATAATTAGTAACCACTGCCATGGAGGCCTCCTCAAACTCGGCTGTCAATGATAATGTTCCACCATCAAAACACTGGCCCCTGGACTTGATTCTTGAAGACATGAATAGAACAGTTGGTGTTTCATAGTGATCCAGATTTTTCTCATGAAAAAATTGTATGCAGTTGTTGATTAATCCATTTTTACTCAGTAAATGAGAGCTAAAACCATGTCACAATAGTTGAGGTACTCTCCCTGTTGAGTAATACCAACAAAGTGGTTCAGTTAACTCCATAGCACTTGAGAGAATGTGAGTTCTGTACATGATTTAAGCAAGTAGAGTCAAAGAGGAACCCTCTTAATAATCATGCTTGGGAGATAGCTGAAGCCTTTGTCATATTTAAGGCAAACTGTGATATAAGGCTAATCCCCTCAATGAGCTCTCATTCCTAATTGAAAGGGCTTTGTAGTTTCTAAGTAGTAATTCTGCAAGTAGACATGCAAGTTCAGCAACAGCAAAAGACGTTTCCAGATGCCTGATACTAGATATTCAGAAGCCTCAGCATTGATCTAATTCTATTCACACTGAAATTGTCCTCAGCTTTGAGAAACTCATTGTAGTCAATGGTAAAGGCAGTTCAGCAGCTTCAATATGGAGCATGATAATCCATGCATGATAATTTACACGTCTGAAAAGTACAGAGCTCCATGCCAACAGGGCTATATTGAGTCTTCCACCTGCCAAGGGTTCACTTAGAGCTTGCTCCTGTATCTCTACCATGTACATTAGACCCACAGACTCTTTTAAAAATCCAACCTGTGCTGAAATTTGAGAGTAAGAAGTTTCTCCTGGCATTAATGCAATGTTAAGTCCTTTCAAGTCTATTTTAAAATGTTCAGACATTGTTAAAATAACCTCTTTAAATCTTTAATTTTGATGCAGGGTTGGCAAATACATACCTATACACATGCGAACATTTATATGTGCCAATACACAGACAATACTTCTGCGATACCCACTACTTTATATAACCAGTAGCATGCTAATTTTCTAGATGCCATTATAATACTAGTAAGTCCCACAGGCAGCCTTCTGTGGAACTGTTATAGTCATAGCACTGTGATTTTACTGTACTTGATATGCTCAGTATTCTCGGTGTGGGCAGAGGTGGTAATGACATTGAGGCTAACACTTATGGTGTTAGTCAGCTGTGTGTTAAATGTTATGTATCAGCATACCTTATTGTCTGAAGATTTACATTTTTGCTGGTACTAACATGCAATGGCCTGGCTTTAAAAGGAGATACATGTAAATAAAGCCAAAGGTGGAATATGTATGTGAAATGTTTATGTGCTTCTAATTTGTTGGAGGAGGAGAAAATTTAACAGTTACAGTAGATGCACAATATTAGGTCACAACATTGTCCAACATGAAGCTGTTGGAGTGTGAAACTGAAAAAGCTAAATTTATTGATTTGTTCAGATTCAATTATAGTGCAAGATTGAGGTATGGGACTCTAGTCTCTATGTTTATAAGACGAAAAGCTGAGCCATGTGTTCATCTGCTTTTCCCTCTGGATCATTCTGTCATCATCTTTATTGAATGATTTGTTTGTATTACGATGGAATGTCCCTTTTTTCCATGAACAACTGCAGTGAAAGAAACTATTTTGCTTATGTAGATAGTGGCAGGGAAGACAAGCATCAAGTGTATCAATAAATTCGATATGCACATCACATTAATTAGAATGGAAGTTCAGATTTTTTTTTGGTATTATTTATGAGTGTAGTAAATCTCTTGTGTGTCAGACTGAGTTTATGAACTGTAAGATGACTACCTTTTCCAGCATCTCTTTCCTGAAGACCTCAATACTCTCTTAGGGAATCAGATGAGATGTGGCTAAGTATAACACTGATATTTTGATGAAGAAGGGCTGTATTCTGTGTTGATTAGCTGAAAGCATAACAAATTGGTAATTTACACCATTTAACCCTAAAAAGAAGTGAAGAATTATGCATTTGGTTCTGTGTTTTTATTCCCTCAGAGTGAGCTGGGGAAACAGTGGTGTCACAGATGCTGTGAATGACCCATTGCGAAGAGGCTGAAGTGCATGATTGCTGATTGAGCGTGTCAGAGAACTGGCTGTAAGCAGTATGGTGTGGAGCTGGGGGTGCATTCCTGCACCTGGGACCAGGCTGTGACCTCCCTAAGGGTTTTCAAAAGAGAGGGATGGCTGTTTTTAGAAGTGTGTTTTGGTCAGAACCAAATTTCATGTTCATAGAGAAGGTCTAGATGAATCTGAAGGTAGTATTTCCTACAGCCTTTTGAAAGAGCATGTGTATGTCTTTTGTGAGCATTCTTTGAGCTGTAATAACTTTGGGTTTAATTTTGCTAGACTAGGGATGATTTAGACTTGAAAATATGTGTGTCTTTCTTCTGGAGGAGTTGGTCTGTCTCAGCAGAAAAGCATAAATGTTTGTGTTTATTATAGTGCTAGCTTTTATCATTTGGGGCATGTTGCCTTGGAATGGTAATAGGTGTGGGGAGAACTGCTGAGGAGTTCAGAGGTATAAGTAGTGACTGAAGCTGTTGGGTTGGCTTTATTTGCAAATCAGTTTGGATGATTAGCTGAGTTTTTCCTCAAGAAGATTTGACATCTTGATTTTTGAGGTGTGCTAGCTTAGATTTTTGGAGTAAAAGACTAAGGTGGCCAAAGAATGTCTGGCCCCATCCCCAACCCACCTCAAATTAATTTGCATGTGAGTGAGAGACACAATAGTACCTTTCAAACACAGCCAAATTTGCAGGAACAGGAAAGTAAAAGTTAAAAAAATCTTCTGCTGGGCAAGCTAAACTAATTGTTGTAATGGAACTGCATAATGTCAGTGAACAGCTCCTGAATAGTATGTCTGAAGAAAACATGCTGTCAAAATAATTTTAAAAGTCCTGCAAACCACCTTTTCCCTGAAAACATTTTGAGTTTTATGTGGCAGTAGAGGTTCAGTAAAATACAAACTGGGTATGAACACTTTTTTTTCTGATTTTCTCTTATGTACCACTTTTCTTCTGACAGAGGTTTCCATTGTAGTGTTACATCCTGAAGGACTGTGCTGCCTTCCGCTGAGGATAAGATACATGTTAAACCGATTATAAATTTTATAGGAGTAGATTTTTATTGCTGTGTTCATTTGTCATGCAGATACATCAAAGTCTTCCATCTAATGGATAGCTGTCTGGTTTCTCTTCCTTCTCACCACACAGGAATAAGCAAGGAAAACTTAAATTTACAAACCCTTTGGATATTCCTTACAGAAAATAAAAACTGTTTCCATCGGCAACTGTACTTCAGCTTTTCTCAGCAATTATGGTCATCTTTTTATCCTGTTTTTTCTTTTTCTCAGCAGGAGAAAGCTTGCTTTATCCTAAATACAGTCTGAATAGTAATCACTGAACTATTTGTTCTGTCCAGTAGTAATGGAGAGAATGATATGACTGATTTGCACAAGGATTTCTTACTCCTGCTGTAGTTCTGAAAATGTGCTACATGAAGTGCATTTGAAATGAAAGCTTTTACAGGAGTCCTTTATGAAACAGCTGAAGCTCTGGATTTGCACTAAATCTTGAAAACTACTGCTGTTTCACGTAAAATTATTTTCTTTCACTGCTCAATGATAAACAAGTATATATCAAACCCTTGGAAAAATACCCTATTGTGCATATGCAAATGGAAAATGATAATCCCTTACATAAATATCTTTTCTAGAAGAAAAGAGGAATTTTGAAATAGAAAATGAAGGAATAAGAACAGTTCACAAGCCTTTTGGTAAAGGTGGTTTGGTTGAAGTTTTTTCTTTTAAGAACCTTTTTATTTTGGCAGTCACATCAATTATATTGATAGCTTTTCTTACTCTAAGAATAGAAAGGATACAACTATTCTTTTTTTTTTTTCCAATCTGCATCTCAAGGGTGATGTCCTTGGACTACTGCATGCCAAAATAGTAGTAGCAGTTGAAGTGATAATGCTTACTCTAAAGATTCGGTACTTCGGCAACATGAAGAAGAAATAGTGAACCATCTGTTTTCCATTGTGCTTTGATTTGTTACTGCAGACTTTTAATGCACTGTTCCTGAATATTGCTTTCATTTTTATTTTTAAATAATACGATCTGTAGAGCCAACTAAGTATAGTAACATTGAGTAAGAATATTTGGAAAATTTTATTCAGATTTTAATTTTCAATGGACACCAGGCAAAGTCTGCCTACTTTGGTGTGGAAGCTGTTCTCATGTGTTCTTAACGAATATAAAATACTTAGCATCCCTGGAGGGACATAAGAGTACATAGTGAATGTTCATATGGGTCTTCGTCCAGTACTTTATTCTCTGTAGAATTACTTAAGGCTTTTCCAGATATTGTGTCCAAGAGATCAGGGAGTTACGTAGTGTACTGCCATGGGATTAGCCCCTTATTCAAACCATGAGTACTGTTCTGCTCCTGTCACCGAAGCAGGGAAAAGGCACTAGACCTTCTGTAGAGAGATGCAGTGGAAGCTTCCACTCATGTCTTCTTAATGGGATTGTATGTTCTTGTAAAGAAATGGAGCCACAGTGCTACCATTGTCTGACTGGCTGTATGTACTGGCCTTCAGGGCATGTAGGGCCACATCATGTTCACCTGCCTGCTTCTCGTGCTGCAGAAAGCAAAGCTGGAATCTTTATGTGGCACACTGAGTTACAGCTGTGGCCTTGCTTTATCCCTTTCCCTTTCTCTTCTCCCCTGTCTTTTCTGCTGAGGTAATTTTGATTATTCTTTGCTAAGTCTAGCACTGAAGATGAAGAGTGAAGTACATTAGTTATTTTTGGTGTTATGCCAGCATATTGGCATTAGAATTGAGAGTATATAGACTCTGCTGTACATAGACTCATGGTGTGAAGGGTGTTGAACATCTTCCCAGGTACGCAGTAGTATTTGTGAGAAAACGATGCTTTTATGATGTAGTGAAAGCTTAGAAATGTTGAGGAAATCATTTCTTCCTGAAAGACACATGAAATATCATTTCATAAATTAACAGCAATGGTTTGATAATAATCCATTTGTTCATCAGCAGTTAGATGGACTCTCTAAGAGCAGGCATAGAAGAGGGTGGATTTGAATCTGAATTTGTTTTGTCACTGTCTGGGGCTCTGCAGCGAGGCTTAATAGAAATGATGTTTTCATTACAATATGCTACAGCCAAATGCTACAGAAGTATGCAAACCACTATCAAAATCTGCTTTACTGCAGCGCTTCAATGAAATGTGGAAATACATGCAACCCATGGGTATCCTTCCAAGGATAGAATATGGTCCTAAGATTATGTATGCATCTTGGTTTTAGATATCAAACTGTTTGAGTTTCTAATTACACTGGGGGTAGTCAGACCCTTTTGATGTGTGGGCATGTGGACATATAGTTTACATTTACTAGTGAAGAGGTTATGCTCTCTTTGCTGCAGGCATTTGCTTATTGGTATGTTAATGGAAGCCTTTGTATAAATTAAGTGGAAAATATGAGTCATAGTTTCCTTTCTTTCTGTCTATATACTCTGTACAATACCAAGGAAGGCATGAGTATTTAGTATAGCATGCTCTTTAGGATAGAGATTCCTTAGCTTATAGCTTCTTCCTGTCCTTGCTGCAGTGTAAATTATTTAATTAGATTATCAGAGAAAGGATAGAGGAGGTATATTAGTAATTAAACAATTTAATGTTGATTTCTGCAGTACATTGTTCTCTCACAGTGTTTTACTATAGGGAGCTAAGCACAAAGTATGATCAGCATAAAAGCCCAGGCTCTTGAATACTCTGTGAAATCAAATTTTACTTATTGTAACAAGAAATTATTAGTAGAGATCAACAACAAGTTAACACTAACAGCTTTAAAGGCAATGCATCAAATCATTACTAGAAGAGAGTAAGTATAATAATTAAGAAAGATACATCACCAGTTGTCCAATTATCATCATCAAGACGCACAGTCACTACAGGAGCCCCTTTTGCAGGAAAGATCTGGAGAACCACAACTGGGGGGTCCTATGCAGTGCATTCACTCATAGATGGGGCCTCCAAAGATTGTGGCAAAAAGGTCCAGCATTTATGTGGTTTAATAAACAACTTATATCATTCTAAAAATGTGGAATTTCTGGCCCCAGTTGCTCACTGTCTCCACTACTGGAGTGTGACCAGGGTCCCAGGAGAGGAGATAAGGAAGCAGCAGGGTATCTTTTATTTTTAAACTAAGGAGCTGCTGAGGTGCAGCACTCCTGCACAGCTCTTCTCATGCTGTTTGGTCAGCCAAGGTGTTGATGATCTTCTTGTCCTGTGCGTGCTAGAGAAGCTACAAATTAGGTGGCACAGCCCAATTCTATTGATAATGCTGACCATGATACATTTTCTCACACTCAGTATTTAAGAGTAGCACAGCACACTTCCACTGATAAAAGCAATGTGAGAAGTTACAGATCAAACAGTACACAGAGCAATGCAATACAAATTATCCATGGGTCACCTATATTGTTTTAGGCCTGTTGATCAGGCCCTGTCACTTCTCCATATTTGTATAATGCAGGAAATTGTAGTCACTATTCCATCCCGCCATATCCAATGACACTTCATAGACCTCTGATTTTTCCTATGGAAGGGTGAAGAAAAGCTCTCTACCCTTCAGGCTTGTAAATTGCTTTATTATTTAGTCTCAACTGACATTTGTTATGCAAGTGCTGATCTTGTGGATTTTGCTGTTATAAACAACATTTTTTTTTTTGTTTGTTATCCTAAGAGAAAGGCCATAGCCAGAGCAAAAAAACAGGAGGGACTTGTTATCTTTTCACTTTCTGTGCTTTGCAGTTTACTGGGATAAGTGCAGCTGTCTAGGTGTTTTGCTGTAGTTGGTGTTCCTGGGAACACTAAAGTTGTTCTGATTCTCCCTCTCACTTCCATCTTGAAACATTTTTATTCAAGGAGAAATAAGTATCCAATCAAAAAAGCTATACTGATACATTCAGAACACAGACATAATGAATACATAATGTGAGCAAATGTGAGATGCAATTTGGGTGTGGGTGGTGATAATGAAACTTATACATGAATTATGGTCAAAAACTAATTGTATCTCGAACTGCTAGAAGTTGGAATACTTTTGGGGCTCCAATAATCTAAAACCAGACCATAGACTCTTTATTCCTAGTGTTGTATAGAAGTCACTCAGTTGAGTGATTTCACTGAAAGTGCTTTCAAAAAGTACAGATTTGGATACAAACTTGAGAAAATAGTGACAGAGGTACAATAAATAATCATTTTCATTGTGTAATTTTGATGGTTACAAAATGTTTTATTTAACATAAGAACTTGTTTTTTAAATAAGTGGGGGGTTTTCCTTGGTTTTTGGGTTGTTTTGGTGGCTGCTGTTATAGCTCCATGAAGGTGAGTGGGTGAGTGGTGCTCTGTTTGTTTCGGTTGGTTGGTTTTGGGGGTTTTTTAACTTATTTTTTCTCTATGTGTATCGCTAAAATAATTAAACTGAAAAACAGATAATGTTTTGATGTTGAGTGAGTTTTTTTGCCAACAGAAATAGACAGTTCAGAATTAGGTATTTTATAAGGTAAAAACCTTCTTGTTGCCAAGGGGCGTGCCAAATTTTGATCACTGAAACTGCAGTGCTGTAGCTTTGTGTAATATCGAGGAGAGATCTGTTTTGCACTTTCATGGCAAATCTCTCCCCATAGCTACAAAATAATTTATCATCAGGGGGTTAAAGAAGCAGTTGTCTTCCTGTTCTGTTACAGGAACTTTTATCTACCCTTAGTTGTTCAGGGAAATGCATCATAGGAAAGAGATTACTCACAGTTGTCTGATACTGCTATTACATTTATTTTTTAAAAAAAAGTCTTATTCTTTACTTTGTTTATCCAGTGTTAAGAAAATATGGAGCTTCAGATATCATCTTGTCAACATGTTTATTTCTCCTGTCTTGCTGAGTAGTTTTTTTATTCATAGGTAAACTTGCGATATCATTTGACTGAAAGAAGTGGAGCATTTTGAGGATTAATGTAATCATCAGTCTAGAGACAAAGTTCTAGTTATGTGTATTTGGACTAAATGCTGTAGCCTCCAGTATTTTGACTTGTTTAGATGCATGGCTATCTTAATGCAGGATATTAAAAGGATATTTGTGAAGAATGCCATCTGGCATTTTGGATATGCCTTCAGCCCTGATAATCGAGATATAATGGTTCACCACAGAGAATTCTGTTCTCTGCAGCAGTGTTTGATGATTGATACTATTGCAGAGCTTTAGGAGAAGAAACTTGTAGGAATTTGCATTTGTCTTTTATTACATTGTTTGCAAGTTCCATATTAAAAAATATAATTGAAAGAGATCTTTTTTTTTTCAGTTATAATGCTCCAGACTCTCAGGAGTAATTTCATACAGGAAGGAGGAGTAATTTCTTACAGGAAGATAAGATTAAAGGTCAATTATACCTACCTAATAAGATAGAGAAACTGATTACAGCATTGTAATAAGCTAGCAAATGAGCTAAATAGTTTCTAGTGTTTCTTTTTTTACAGAGGCAGTTATTAGTTTGTTACTAAAACCTACTGAGGCAAGGGGTGTGTCAAAGGTGTGAGAATAGATGCTGGTAGCTGAATGGAGCCATCAGCTATTGGACTTGCTCAGACAGAACTATGAAGGATTTTTTTTTTTTTTCTGCAAAGATTTTATTTTAGAAAAATGTTTCTGGCCTAGCTGCTACCATGAGGGCTGTACAGCTTTGTGTACACATAGCCTTTGATGGAATTGAGAAAATGAGCACTTATACCTAAGGAGAGATCTATTTCTTCTTGTAAGACTTGAAATGAACTTAAATATGTTTTATTCTAGTACACTTATTTTGTGAATTTTACTTATTTTTTGTGATTGAATTACGACACCTTTTTATTTTTGTTTAGAAATATTGAACACACAGCTCAACAGCAACTGAGAAAGTGATTGTATTAAAAGCTTGAAGTGAAGGCTTATTTGAGAGTATACATAATTATTTTATTCTTGGGCATTAAGCTGAGCTCTCTTCTCTTGGGACAGACCATCTGGGAGTGAGTAGGATGCCTGTCTTTCCACTTGCTGCTGGGCTAGTACGGCAGTGATGGCAACAGCAGAGCCTTCCTTCCTAAGGCTAGCTTTGCAGGTGGTAGGAGGGTTTGTCTTTGAATTCCCTATCCTGTGCTGGTAGGTTTTGCTAACTGCAAGAGGGAGATGAGGCAATACAATCCGTGCTCTGCTGAAGGCAAATCTCATTTTCCTTGCTTGTCGCTTTTTGCCCATTGCTTGCCAAGCTGTCTACACCAAAGCCAGAATTTAATGAGCTGTAATAGAAAGGAGCTTCTTAGTCTGCTTTTTTTCCCCCTTTCCCAAACCCTTTGAAGTACTTACCTGGGAAAAAATCTGCTCTGACAAAGACCTTAGATCAGCAAGTGTCCAGTCTCTCCTGGCACCTCATGAGGATTCACTCTCCAGCTGACTTCTTTTTATCCTGACCATGGAATACTTTTTGGTTAACTAAAACCTTGTTTAAAGAAGAACATTGTCAGCATGTTACTACATGTAACTACAATTGTGTCCAAGGGTCTAAGCTTTGCTGCAATCATTCAGACTTACATAGTGTCAAGTAATTTGTATAACATAACTTCTAGCTTTTGAGGCCACAAGTTGATTATTTCCAGAAGTCAGATGATATGATCTCAGCTACATACTCTTTTTCACTTAATTCTCTTTGCAGTGGATAAACAGTATAAAAGTTAAAATACAATATTGACTAGAACACTGTTCTCTGAAGGAAAGGGTTAGAGGAATTATATTTGGGGAAGTACAGGGAAGTGAAGGAAATAGGAGATTAAGATCAAGAAATGTGGAACAAAGTTCTGTTAATGTATGCCTTTCTGGGCTTTTTGGTATGGATGGAGAGCAGTAAGCATAAAGGTACTTTTAAGTTTAACTTATGACACAGCTGGTGGAAAATGATTGGGAGCCTGCGCCTGGCTGGAAAACTGCCAGGAGGAGAGGTACCTGGGGGTGTTGGTCGACAGCCGACTGAACATGAGCCAGCAGTGTGCCCAGGTGGCCAAGAAGGCCAATGGCATCCTGGCTTGGATCAGAAATGGTGTGACCAGCAGGTCCAGGGAGATTATTCTCCCTCTGTACTCAGCACTGGTGAGGCCGCTCCTTGAATATTGTGTCCAGTTCTGGACCCCTCACCACAAGAAGGATGTTGAGGCTCTGGAGCAAGTCCAGAGAAGAGCGACGAGGCTGGTGAAGGGGCTGGAGAACAGATCCTATGAGGAATGGCTGAGAGAGCTGGGGTTGTTTAGCCTGGAGAAGAGGAGACTGAGAGGAGACCTCATTGCTCTCTACAAGTACCTGAAAGGAGGTCGTAGAGAGGAGGGAGCTGGCCTCTTCTGCCAAGTGACAGGGGACAGGACGAGAGGGAATGGCCTCAAGCTCCGCCAGGGGAGATTTAGGCTGGAGATTAGGAGGAGGTTTTTCACACAGAGGGTCATTGGGCATTGGAATAGGCTGCCCAGGGAGGTGGTTGATTCACCTTCCCTGGAGGTGTTTAAGGCACGGGTGGATGAGGTCTTGAGGGACTTGGTTTAGTGTTAGATAGGAATGGTTGGACTAGAAGATCCGATGGGTCCCTTCCAACCTGGTTGTTCTGTGATTCTGTGATATTAGTTTTGTAAGGTGTAGTTAACAATAATAGACTCAGAAAATCACCACGTTGGAAAAGACCCATCAGATCATTGAGTCCAACCATTCCTATCAAACACTAAACCATATCCAATGATGTAACAACTTCAGATACTGAAATAGCATACGTGACAGAAGATTGGTGCTGAATGACAGTCCTCAATAATCAGGTGTGTATGTAAGTAAGGACTTCAATAAAAGATATCTCTAGTCTGAAAGATATGTTCTTGCCAGAGAAATATTCTATGCATCTTCTATGATTACTTTCACGATGTATTCACTGTATTTGCTTAATCTATGTCAATTTAGTCTACTAAACATCTTATTTTTAAGGGAATCTGTTTCAGCTTATAGTTTCATGTTCCATTTAGTCTTTATTTGGATAAGTGAACTTTTCAGTACATAGTCACTGTAATATGCAGGAAAGGTTCTTGTACTGCATCTGGAACAATCTGTTCCCTCAAATTTTTATGTGGAATGGAGTATAAATCAAAGCTGTACAGAATTTTCTGCAACAACCAAACCAAACAACCCATAATAGAAAAGCTATCTGAATTCATTATGAGGTGTTAAAATGAAAGAAAGTATTTATGGAACAATACTGTAGGGAAAAAAAAAATCAAGAGTTAATTATCAAAAAGTTGCAAAGACTTGCATGCTTCAGCCTAACTTTTTTTTGCGGTTGCAGTGACTGAGCTACTATTTCTTGCTTAATGAAATGACGTAAGAAAGGAAGAAGGTTATGAAATCAAGTTGAAAATCTCTTTTCATTGAAGATATTGCCTCATGAAGCAGTAACAGCAAATTTGTCATGCTTTCTCATTAGAAATATTATGTGAATGCCAGAAGGAACCAACACAGTTTTGCAAGAACAAACTTAACTAGCCTTACAAATAGAAAGGCTGAGCTGTGGCTATTTCTGTGAATAGGGAAAATTACTAACAACACATTTCCAACTGACATATCATTTGTTGAAATATATCAGTGTTTCTTGGATTTATATATTTATATTTGTTTCCAGAGAAGCAAATTGTGGATAATAATCAGCATTTGCTGTTTCTTTTTTTTTTTAACTTTAGCTGTTAACAACTGTACTATGCAAGTGTGGCACGGTATTTGTAATTATTCTTCATTTATAGTCTTTAAAAGCCAAGCAGATTGCTTTTGCTTTTTTTTGCTCTGTGTCATGTGAGTGAATTTTCATTTGCTAATGGAAACATTTTGAGCATTTTCTGTTTTTTATAATGGTAATCTAGTAAACATTTAGTTTTCTTATCTCATTAGAAACCAAAAGACAACAACAAAATGTAATGTGACAGCTTAATGAGGCAGTATCTACTTAACGTCACCTGCTAATCATTCCTTTTCCCATAAAAATGTCAGTAAGTTTCAGACTTCATTTGTTTTTTGACAGCAAGCTTTATCCATGTGTTCATTCTTTTGGCATCAGTTGCCTTAAAAAATCAGAGAAAGGAAATAATTAAGTGTTATTTATGCTATGTGCTAACAAAGATTTTTAGGGAAACTGCTTGGCAGAAGGCTTTACATATTTTTCTGCTTTTTTTAAGTTCTTCACTAACAGGGTTTTAACATCAGAAATAGAATGGTTTGGGTTTGTTTTCTTTTCTTCATATGACAATGGTAACAGGAATTAATTCCTGACTTTTATTGCCTTTGAGGTAAACTTCTGTTGATAGTGATCCTACATTCAGATTTTTTTAAAAAATGGGTAATGTAGTGAGAAGTTTGCAAAATACCATTTGTGCTTTCTAAATTACACAATTAATTTCTTTGGAAAAGAAAAATTATTAATTCTTAAGTATGTTCAGTAATGTTGTCAATCCTGGAACTCTCTAACTATTGATAGAGCATGAAGTTTGTGTTTGGTTCCCAAATAGATACTTAACTTTCACTTGGAATGTAACACACGCTACAGGCAGCAAACAAAGCACATGTTTCTATACCTTTCTTGCACAATATGACGTCTATGGTGTCTGGAGGTGATTAAGAATACGGAAGACAAGCTTTCATTAATATGACCACATCTGTCTTTATAACCAAATTCTCCTGTGGGGTTTGAAATTCCAGTGCTCTGAGGTCCATACAAACCCTTTCAGTAACTGAAGGATTTTTCAGAATGGTATTTAATAGGTTGTGTTTAAATAAAATGTCATATATGTGGCAAAATAGAATGGAGATTTTTTTTGTTCTCAGTCATCAGCTACAAGAATGTTTCATGCCTTCTTCATCAATAAAATCACTGGTATTCCTTTAAGCAGATATACCCAACTGGGGGGTATACCAACCCAACCTTTCCTAAAGTTTTCCTTTAAGCAGATATACCCAACTGGGTTTTCCTTTCCCCCTTTCTCCTTCCCTGTCTTTCTCCTTCACTGCCTTTGCCTTCCCCTTTACCTTTCAACCTTTTAACTCCAACTTCTCTTCATTTGTCAAGTGGAAGGTTAACTTCTACCATGGAATTAACTACCCTATGGGACAGTGTTACAATGATTAAATAATACTGCTGATTCCTTCTCTTTATGCTCAGATGTGTGCAAATTAAAGAAGCCAAGTTGAAGTTTACTTTAGGTGTTCTACTTCGTTACAGTCATAAGAGCTAATGTATGAATGGATGTGCTGCAAATGTAAGGAGAATCATGGAATCATAGAATCACCAGGTTGGAAGAGACCCACCAGATCATTGAGTCCAACCATTCCCACCAATCTCTAAACCTTGCCCCTCAGTACCTCATCCACCCGCACCTTAAACACCTCCGGGGAAGGCGGAGTTTATATTACAGCTATTCTGAGCGGCCGGATACTCTTTTGGTTGTTCATAGAGGGTAGCCTTTGCTTTTTATGAGTCTATGCACACTGTTCAAATATGAAGTTCTACTGTTCTGCGTTAGTTTTCTGCTATATTATATAGATTTCTTCTGAGGTTTCAGTGAAAATAACAGAGCAAAATTAGCTTATATTACAAGTGGACATTTTGGGGGTCTGCTGAGATGTCATGAGCTGTGATATTAGGCTGATTCCTAGATCAAATAGGAGTTTCAAAACTTGTAAGTTAATTGAGGCTAAATTTATTGTTCTTAGGAAACTGAAACAAATTGCCCTTTACAGAGTACCTTCCCACATTAGTCTAAGTGGTGTAGGGAAGACTGTACTGTACGAACATTAAATATATTGATTAATTTTTGACTCCAGGAGATAGTAGGGGAATATTTTTTAAAAGCTATATTTCTGAGCTCTATGTTCTTTTGGTCCATTTCTAAGGTTATTTATTTACACATTCCGTATCTTTCTTTGACATCTTTATGTATAATACTATTTTGTCTATTCCTATTCTGTTGAATATCATTAAAATCAAATTATACTATAAAAATAATTTACTCCTAGAATCATAGAATGATTTGACTTGGAAGGGACCTTAAAGATCATAAAATTCCAATTCCCTTGCCATGTTCAGGGACACGTCTGACTAGCTCAGGCTGCTCAAGGCCTCATCTAACCTGGCCTTCAACACCTCCAGGGATGGGGCAGCCACAATTTCTCTGGACATCCTGTGCCAGTGCCTCACCACCCTCAGAAATTCCTTATGTCTAGTCGAAATCTTCCCGACCCCAATTTAAAGCTGTTCCTCCTTGTCCTATCACTACATGCCTTTGTAAAAAGTCCCTCCTCGGCTTTCCTGCCGCTCTTTCAGGCACTGAAAGGTGACTATGAGGTCTCTTCAGAGCCCTGTCTTCTCCTGACTGAACAACCCCAACTCTCTCAGCCTGCCTATTGGAGCTACCCCAGCCCTCTGGTCATCTTTGTGACCCTTCTCTGGACCCGTTGCAACAGTGCCATCTCCTTCTTATGTTGAGGATTCCAGAACTGGACACAGTATTCCAGGTGGGGTCTCACAAGAGCAGAGTAGAGAGGGAGAATCACCTCCCTTGACCTGCTGGCCACAATTCTTTTGATGCAGCCCAGGATACAGTTGTCCTTCTTGACTGTGAATGCGCATTGTTGGCTCATGTCAGCATCTAATGAACCAGCACCCCCAAGTCCTTCTCTGCAGGTCTACTCTCATCCTCCATCTTATATTGAAACTGTGTACTACCTCAACCTATTTGTAGGACCTTACACTTGGTCTTGTTGAACCTCATGAGCTAGAAGATCTCAGAAGGTCTCAGACTCGTGATAGACCTTCTAGATAGATAGTTCTATCTAGTCTTCTGTCTTGGAGAGGTAGGGATTTGATGGGTGGACTGTTTGGTCGATAAGAAATTGGTTGGATGGTCGCATTCAGAGATTACGATCTGTCTGAGATCTTCCAAGTCTTGTGTCCTAATTGTACATTCTTATAAATGTGATGTAGTACAAGAGCGACAAAATTAAATTTTCTCCTTTCCTGTTTAGAGACAATCTTTCCATGGTGCTGCCTGTTTCCTGCCTTAACTTTCATTAAGATTGCTTGGGACTTAGTTTGGAATCAGACTCTTACAGTTCTGTGCTCATTGCAGAAATGAAGAATTTATTTAATAGTAGCTTAGAGGAAAAGCTTGTTCACATGAAGCACTGTAACTATACGACAGATGAAATGTAAACATTTTGTGCCGTGGTTTGCAGATAAAAAATTGTATAATAACAGTGGTCTTTTGAACTAGCACAAGAGTAATAAAAATCTGGATAGTTTATTATTGTTCAGAATTCTCCAGTTTTGGTGTGGGGTGGTTTTTTTTGGTTTTTGTTGTTGTGGTGGTTTTTTTTGTTTGTTTCTTTTTTTTTTTTTTTTTTTTTTTTTTTTTTTTACCAGAAGCTCCTCTTGAATTGTAGTATTTACAGAGGGTACCTTTGGTCACAAATGAAGTTACCTCATAGTAAGTGATCAGATACTTGTCTGACTCTGCTTTTACAATGAGAAGTGTGAAATAAAAGCCTTAGTACAAATAAATGCACTTAATATGCTTAGTGAAATCATATGATTTATCTTTGTGCTTAAATATAAGCATGAACTAAAAGATTTCACTCTATAATTGTTTTGAAACAAAGTGAAGAAAACTTTACTTCGACATGGACTACTGTATCTGGCCTCTGCTCCTGTTTGTTCTTTCCTTCTATCTTATGCTCTCCAAGAGCTTCCCACAGTTGCTTTCCTTGTATGTAATCTGGCCCTTGAGCTTTATTATTTTAAATTATTCTTGACTTGCACGAGTCAAAATCTGGAATTCCATTTCCATCTGTTTTAGATCAAGAATGAAAGACAGAAATAACTTCGTATAATTCAAGGGTGAATGTGTGAGATCTGAAAATATAGCTTGGTGGTAGTGGAGAAAACCCAGCATCTTTGCTTTGTGAGATGAATCAACAAATTGTAACTAGAGATAGAAAGTAAATTAGGTATCAGAATGTGTTTAGTATTTCTTCTATTGATGCTAAGGCAGTAATAAAAGATACAGTTTCACATGATGACAGGAGAATCAGGAATAGTCTTAGATGTTTGTTGACAAAAGTAAAGAGGGCTTGGGCTAAAATATGTCCCTAGGAGGAGACACTAATTATATGACTGCTTGGAAAAGGAGTTAAGAAAAGCTTTGTTAATTTTTTGGATGCTGTTCATAATGAATCTGAAAGTATCAGCATTTTAAGCCATTGTTATATTTCTATTATTGGTAAAGCACTCCAAACCTCTTGGTGAGATAACTCATTTATTTCAGGCATATGTAGACTGCCTGTGGCCTGTTGAGGTCATTTATCTAGCCCATAGTGATATCATTTAGGGATGATGAAAGGTACACAATCTGATTAAGGGGCAGTAGGAGGGCCAGATTCCTTTATCTCGGAGGAGATCCTACCTGGGAGAAGATTGCCACATGTCCAGTTAGTTCACTTCTCAACCCACTGCAGAGTGGGCCTGAGGTGCCTGTAGGAAGGTGAGTGAGCAGGTGGAGGGCAAGTGCAGCGAGGTTCTGCCTTGCCTGCTCAGTGAGCGAGGTCAGGTCTGCCCCAGTGACACAGTGCGAATTCAGAGTGTGTGCACATAAAGTGGCTGCTGAGGCAGGCACAGACAGGGTGCTGCATGGCTCTGCCCAGCAGAAAAGTTGGATGCTGGTCAGCTGTAGTGCCTCAAAAATGTGAAGACTTTGTGAATCTCAGTTACAGGGCTGAATAGGTTCACAGATTTCTGTGGATGAAGAAACTCCATATTATCATTTCAAACTTTAAGCAAATGAGATTAAATTTGGCAAATTCTAGAAATTTTTGCTCTGTTTTAATGAGGTATCTCGAAGCAGTTATGATTTTTTCAGTATCCGATTTGTTCACAGATGGTTTAAACCAAGCAGTTTTATTTAGGCTGTTTTATTTCCCATGTTAAGGTATCAGAATCCATGGAATGGGGCAGATTTTGCCACAGCACACACCTGAACAGTCTCTGAGTCACTGATTCTTGTCTCTGCTGCAGACGCCTTGTAAAAGGAAGGATACGGTTTTTGGAGGGTCTGCACCTGTACCTTCATCTAAACCTTCACCACGTGCTTATTATTCCTGGTTATAATAATGTGCACATGCAGGAAACAGAGCATTTTATGAAGGCTGAAGATGTAAAATACAGGCCTTCAGGAGGCAAAAGCCTAGACACAAGAGTGCTGTGGGTGCTGTGTGCACTGGAGAGCATCAGACCTAATACACAAAGATGAGTGCCACTCAGTAGGGAAGGTGTAGGACTCTGTTAGCATTTCTGCCTCTCTCAGAGCTAATGACAAGTTAGCTACCCTCCAGGCGAACTTATTTCCTCATTCTCCCTCTTTACCTTTCTAACGGTTTGAGCACAAAATACCAGTCATATGCAGACTTGGCGATGGGAGAAGGCAGAGTCTGGGATTGTGTCTAGCTATTAGTGCTACTCTAAAGGCCTTGTGAGTTCCTGTTCTGATAAGCATCTGAGCAAGTAACAGCCCCAACCTATCCTTAACAAATTAATCCATTTTATACTTCTTTATTTTTCCTGTAAGCTAAGCCAGGTGGCTCATTTCCCAGTCCCTTGGCTTTGATCATTAAACAATGTGCCTTTTCTGACATATGAGTCTGAGTACCCTGTGACAAGCAAGCCAAGTGAGTCAGTGGAGCTATGGGTTTTCTTAAAGCCTCTGTTAAGTTGTGGAGTAAAACGTGGCTTATTATTGAATGGAGGGGGAAAATACATTTCTCCTTCACAGAGATGAATGGGATTGGTTGAGCTTTGGTTTTGCTTCCAAAACCGCTCCTGCTATACTTCATATGTTTACTAGTTTCATGGAACTTCCTGAATTTTTCTCTCACTGTACATATGCTGTAATATATAAACATGGTATCAAATGGTGGCTAGAATATTATCTTTACTGAAGATTGCTAGCATGACCGCCTTCATGAAATGATTGTAACGCACTAGCTTTGCCTGAAAAGCTTGTACTTGTTCCATTATGTAATTGGTATATATACAGCACTGAAACACTCTGTCCCACTGTTTAGACAACAAAATACTGGATTTAGACCACTGCATGCTGACACTGAAGATTCAGAATGAGCTCAGTGTAGTCTATCTAATAAGTCGGCAATCTCTTTTTCTCTTAAGTTTACATTTCCTGATCAGGGAACAACATTCTCTGAGCTAAAAGTGAAACTACTTTCTGCTGCCTACCTACTTTCTCCTAGAAAGGGAAAGTATTGCCAGTAGAGCAGCTGTTATGTAATAGCCTGTAGACAAAATACTGGAGGCGGCACACTCTTCAGTAATCTCACTTGTTCATTTGCCAGATAGTGATTTCTATGAAAAAACTTGTTGGCATAAGGAACTTGATGCATCATGTCATTTTATCTCTCTGTCTCTCTCTCTGCACGTATTAGATTTCTTGCAAACAGGTGAAGCGATCTGAGTGTGATTAGTCTGTGTTCCAAGTTTGTAAAACAAAGAAGTGGAAATGACAGGAGTGCTTTTAAGTGATGGTGATGATGGCTGGTGTAAATTTGGGATCAAATCTAGTCTCATACTAAAAAAATGCTTAATTATTATTCTGCTAAAAAGAGAAATATAAAATGATATCTCTTCTGACATACCCAAGGTAATTAAGTTATATTCAAGCATACTTCCTTGCACAACAAAAAACATTTCATTAGCTTAGATCACAGCAGGAGTTTACCCTAAGTTATTACTTTTGGATGTGTGGGCTTTGACAATACCTTTTTGAGAGAATAGGGCTGGCAAAGGCTAATGCCAACTAGATTTCAGCAACTAGATGGCTTAAAATTGTGGGCAACCAAATGCCCCTCTTATTTCCTGTGGTCTTCCCCTGTGTTAAACCATCATGTTCCACTTCAGCTATCAAGTACCCTTTTCTCCATGGAGAGACAGAAATATTCAATTGCTTGTCTTACAAAACAAATGTAGCTTTAAGCAACATAGCAGCAGTGCATCTGCTTAAATAAAAGCAGCATGCTCTAAATCTGCGAAGTTTTTCAGGAAGCACATGATTAGATGAAGGAGTATAAATTGCTGTCTGAAGAAAATGGAAGCTTTTGTGTACACTCCTACCTTGGAGAAAGGTAGTAGGACTGTATGGAGAAGATCTTTGGAAATTCAGAAGACTGACTGTCCTTCTACAGACAAACTTAATTTACTGCTTTAAGAAGGAACTTTCTTATTTACTGAAGAGAATGTAATTCCAATTTAGGAATTTCACATGCCAGCAACAAAACTGTGATCAGAAATAACCAGTATTTTCTGCGAGTAGCTTTGTTATTTTTTTATACTTGATGCATCCTAGGTTTTCTCATGAGCCTTTACCTTAAATAAATTGCTTCAGAAGTTCGCCCCAAGTTATGTGCAGTCAAATTCTGCAGAGCCTAGAATTAAAATATTGTCAGAGATTTTACATGGTTCTCTTCTTATGGCCAATATAAACCAAGCTGAGTAGCATTTAGTTCTTACCCCTTCACCCACAGTGCTTGAATTGTGAAGGGTCTCTTGGAGTTTTTAAGTTAGTTCTTGGTTTTGTCTAGTTTGTTCACCTGGCCCTATACACGATCCACTAATTTTTAATTTTTTTTTTTTAGTGAAGGGAATTAATACTTCAAAGTTTGCTTTTATTTATGCATTCCAAGTAAGAATTAATATTTCTGTCTGGCTAGTCTCTGAGCTCTCAAAACTTTTCAAATGGATTGTGTGAGTAGTATTGCCAAAGCAAATGAATTAATGTTGTGTGATGTAAATTATTTAATTGAACACTGACTAGCTGCTAAGCAAACTGTGAACCTTACATCATGCACGATGTACATATATAGATGGAGATAAACTCTCCTGTAGGTAGTAATAAATGAAGGATTCTCATACGTGTAGAAGGAAAATTATAAAAACACATGGCTATAGTTTACTAACTTGATCTTCTATGATCAAGTGACATACTTAGTGGACATGGTAAAAGATGCAAATGTTGTCTACTTAGACCTTAGTAAAGCTTTTGACACTGTTTCCCACATCATTCCGGAAAAGCTGGCTGCTTGTGTCTTGGATGAGTGTACTCTTAGCTAGGTGAAACACTGATGGGATGGCTGGAAACTTGCCTGGCAGAGAAGGACCTGGGGGTGTTGGTCAGTAGATGGCTGAATGAGCCAGCAGTGTGCCCAGGTGGCCAAGAAAGCCAGTAGTATCCTAGCTTGTATTGAAAACATCATGGCCAGTGGGACCAGGGAAGTGATCCTGCCCCTGTACTCTGTGCTGGTGAGGCCACACCTTGAACAGTATGTTCAGTTTTGGGTCCCTCAGTACAGGAAGAACATTGAGGTGCTGGAGCTCGTCCAGAAAGGGATAATGGAGCTGGTGAAGAGGCCGGAGAACAAATCTTTTAGAGAGCAGATGAGGGACCTGGGGTTGTTTAGCCTGGAGAAGAGGATACTGAGGGGAGACCTTATCACTCTCTATAAGTACCTAAAAGGAGGTTGTAGAGATGTGGGTGTTGGTCTCTTCTTCTAAGCAACAAATGACAGGCTGATAGAAAATGGTCTGAAGTTGCACCAGCGGAGGTTTATGTTGAATATTAGGAAAAAATTCTTCACTAAAAGGGTTGTCAAGCATTGGAATAAGCTGCCCAGGGAAGTGGTTGAGTCATCATCTCTGGAGATATTTAAAAGACATGTAGATGTGGCACTTTGAGACATAGTTTAGTGGTAGAGTTGGCAGTATTAGGCTTATACTTGGACTCAGTGATTTTAGAGTTCCTTTCCAGCCTAAATGATTCTATGATTCTAACTTACCATGATCTCAATAGGGACCTTTTTCTGTTAAAGATCTTTAGAAGCGGCATGATATTATCATATGCTATCTGATATGTTTATATTTATGAATTATACAATTAGCAGTATGATAGGAATATGGAAGGGAGGATAGCTGCGTTAGCTTGTTACATAACTGAGTCTGCTGTAACTACAAAGAACTATTTAGAAAAAGCTGTGAATATAACTTATGGAGTACCTCTGTGTATGGCAAGCTACAGTTTTCATGCATTGAACAAACAGTTGCTGGACATACAGACTTGAAAGTCTGGAAAGTGACCATTTTAAATACAAATTATCTCTGTAATGACTACAGTACACTCAGGAAAGAGTGAAATTGCCTCTCTTAAGCCCTTTTTATCTGAATTAATGGTTCACTGTTCTGATAGTGGCACATTTTGCTTTTATTTCTTTTATCGGACGGGAAATCTTGTTAGTAATAGAAAAATGTTTGTAATAAATAGAAAAATTGGAAAGAATGTGGAAATTTGTTGCTATGTGGGTGTAACCTGTATTGCGAGGGGACTACTCTATTGTGGATCCCTTGCTGAAGATGGAACTGTTTCTGAAGCCTTCCTTCCTTTTGGGAACTAACTGTCAGCTGTGGCAAAATACCTTTAAATGTGAGGAAGTCACAAAAATGATGGAGTAAATGCTGCTTAATTGCCCCAAAGATAAACAAGGAGAAGATTAGGCACTTTATCAGGTCCCTACACATCCATGTTTGCAGCAGAAGTATTAATACCTTTTGTGCAGTGGCCTCTGTCCATGCCTTACATGTGATAGGGATTGGGTCAGAAAGGTTTATACAGTAATGGTTGTCAAAGCTCAAAACCTTCTACCTGGGGTTTGTAGATCTTGCTGCAGCTGTGACATAGCCAGTGAGTAATGAGGCAGGAGTTGTCGAGGATGTATCTTGCACATCAGTGGGGAGATTTTTAGTAATAAACTCACTGTGTGCTATTTTCTTGTGCTTTGTGTTTTACGCTAGAAACTCAGTATCTTGCGGCTTTGCTGTTGTTCATTGAGTAGCCTGCTGCTTTTTGCATATTTCATATTATTTTCCAGGACATGTGCCAGCTATGTCTCTAAAAAGTTTTCTGTAATAATATAGTGAAATAATATAATATAGTTAGGCAATGGGATGGACATCAAAATAGATTTTTTTTAAGTAGTGAAAGAAACAGAGAGCCATGATGATATGATGAAGGGAATGCAGTGACAGTTTGAAACATGAATTGGGAAGTCTCAATCCTGGTTTTAAAAATGTAGCTAATTCTCCTTGATAACCAAGTTTATCACTCCAGAGGTGTTTGTGTGTAATGATGTATAATTAGTCTTATTCCATGTAGTCATCAAATACCACCATTCCAGCAAATTCTTTGAAAACCCTACCCCCAGGAAAAAAAAAAACCAAACAAAAAAACAAAACCAGAATATATGGATACCATTAGTAACAGGAGCTTTTGATCACTTTTACTTTTTGTCTGGAATGAGGAAAAAAATTCAGGTCTAGACTATGGGACCCTACGCTGAAAATTTTCTAATGGAATGTTATTCTTAACATTAAAATATCTGAAACCAATATGAATAGCTGGGTAGTCATATTAAAAATAATTCCTTAGAAATAAAGATATGTAATATGTAATAGGACATTTGCATCATAAAATGAAAATAAAATCTGTTTTCATAAAATTTAGTACTTTGTTCTCTGTTTTATGGAGTTTTTTTGTTTTATCTGAGAATAAGCTACCATCTTATCAACTAGTTTTCCAGATATGTTTCTGTAGTACTCCAAACATGTACCTAATCTGTTCTTCATATTTGACTCCTGATTTTTACAGAGACTGACAAACAAGAGGTTGTTTTGAAGTACAGGAATAGAACTTATATACAAATTTCCTCATTGTGTGCTGTTGACATCTTCGTGAAGGGTCCATTTCAGAGACATTAGATTCTTTGGTCTTTTTTTGGGCACCTAAATAAATACCATGGCTTACAGTATTACTGGGGATTCATTAGCTTTCAGTGATGCTGTTAGCAAGTCCTCAGGTTTGGGGCTCATTTATTATCTAAGAAATTCAACAGCAGAGACCTGCCTTGGAAAATCATTTATTCCACTTCAAGCCCAGCAGCAGTCTATTCAAGATAATCATTGAAATGCATCAGCCTTAGATTGGAACTAATTGCATCAATTTCAAAAGAAATAAAATGCTTAAATTACTGTTACTGCTATTTATTGCAAAAGGTGAATGGAGTACTTTGGTGCATGTTGCTCTTAAGTTGTGAAGAGCTGACCTTAAATAGAAGGTATTTATACTCAGTTTTTTGGCTAATGTGTTTGCTTATGCTTAAAAAAGATTCTTCATGGAAAACTGCCACAAGCATTATCGTTCATGAACTCAAAAAGTCCTGTTCTCTGTCTGTGTGTGTCCTTCTGCCTTCATCAGTGAGCATTTATACTCAACCCAAAATAATTACTTCACTTATTAGAGTACTGTTATTTTTATAAGCTCAAATGATGTTGATTGAGAAAATAAACTTTCAAGTGTAATTTCAATCTACTTTATTTTTCTGGACATTCAAACTGAAGTGTTACTATTTGAAATAAGTGACAAGGAAAGTATTTCTTCATAACACTTATGGATAAATTGCCATTACAGTAACACTTGAAGCAAACTAGAGATGAAGGGAAGTGTTCATTTACATTTCAGTACTTGAAAGGCCTAAATTTTAGTCATTGCCTCATATGCCAGAAATGTATCTTTTAATTTAATCAAAGTACACAACTTGAGCAGTTTTTTTAACCACTAATTTTTGCTGATTTGTGATAAGCATAGTGAATTTTGGATGATGGTCATGTTCCTTACTGTTCTAATCAATACAGAAAATCACTTGCAAAGCTAAAAAGTAGTTATTTAGGGGCAGATTATGAAGGGAAATAAGGCAAATCTGTTAGTTAGGAAGCTGTTTGAAGATTAAAGCCCCAGATTAAACATTCATGAATAAATTATCAAAGGCTTTATAAAATGGCTAAACCTTGGAAAAAGCTTGACAACACTCCTGTCTCATTCCTTCTCTGCCTAAAATGCTTGCTTTTTATAAAGTAAAAAGACTTCCTTGTTTAAGAGAAATAACTTAGTTTAAAAACACTGACTTTCTCCACAAGTGATTTCTGTCATTTAAAGGTAATTTTGGTTTGTAAGAGCAAACGACTGGCATGCTTTCAGATGTAAGGCACAGAGCTTTGGATTTTATTTGAAGATTTCTTGTTATTAACCTTTGCAAAACAGAATGTAATATTTCTGTGTTACACTACAAACTTAATCTGCATGATTTTTCTATTACGTCACTAAAATACTATTTTTTTTCCTCTTAGTTTTTCTACTGGGATCTTCATTCTTGTAAGAATTTTTCTGAAGCAGTTATGAGTCTTCCTATTCCTATAGATAGTAATGCACTGACTTGCTACCAACACTCAGAAGTAGTCACTGGAGATCAGGATAGATGGAAGACAACTACATTCCATGTTGACATAAAATCTAAAAAGTAATTATTCAGTGAAACAGATGTAGTGGGTCAAGAGCAATACTGTTCTACAAACATGCATGTATCACACACAAATCAGAGCTCAGTCCTACAGTTTAGACCTGTGCAGTGCTAGGGGAATGGGTTACACGCTCAATCAGGCAACATGCAAGATGAGTGGATGACAGCTCAGCTGATACATGTAGTGGTTGTTCTCAGCAGTCTGAAGCTTCTGCTAGGTATCTGGCATCCACCTATCACGCTTCTCACCTCTGCCCCCCCTGCCTGTCCTGGGACTATTGTCTTAACTACTTATTGGTCTCTACATTAGGTCACTGGCATAGTCATCTAGCCACAGGCCAATCTCTCTGACTTCCTCCTTCCTTAAGGCTACTTAAGGGTTGTCACCCTCTGTCCTCCTGCCTGTATGTGATAGAAAAAAATTAACATTGTTGTCTGTCACATGCTGGATTTTTCTAGTCAGTTTGTGCTGGGCAGATTTAGTCAAGTCACGTTTACCTAGGCCTTGTAGCATACATTTACCTGTACCTTGGGAAGGTTACATCTGCTGATATGTACCGAGGAAATGAGAATTCTGGGCAGAATGTTAACCAGATGGGCTAAGGGTGCTGTTTGTGGCCACCTATTTGGTGATATAGGAGATCTGTAGTTATGAATATGGTAATAAATAGAATCACAGAATAGTTTGGGTTGGAAGGGACCTTAAAGATCATCTAGTTCCAATCCCTCTGCCATGGGCAGGGACATGTCCCACTAGATCAGACTGCCCAAAGCCCCATCTAACCTGGCCTTGAACACCTCCCGGGATGGGGGCAGCTACAGCTTCCCTGGGCAACCTGTGCCAGGGCCTCACCACTCTCACGGGGAAGAAATTCTACCTTATGTCTAGTCTGAAATGAAGTACTTTACACTGTCCATCTGTGGTTCCTTTCTCCACATCCCCTCAACTCCAGCCGCACTGTCCTCACATGCTAAAAAAACACAGAGCTCAAGTAACTTAGAGATTAGAAATTGGTTTTCCAGAGAAATTTTGTAGATTTTTCCTTTTCAAATGTATTTGCCTGAAATACAGGAATTCCTCAGTGACTGAGTTCTGGCAAGGCAAAAGGGTAATGCTGGAAGCTGACTTTGTGTTTTCCAGTAACTTGGATAAATTTTGAGAGTTTTAAAATTATTTAGCATTTGCTCTTTTCAGGTAGGCAGCAACTCTACATTGGATGAAGAACCTACAGAACACTGGAGAGGAAGAGTACATACTGATTCAGTGCCACTTGTCTGAAAACCTTTCTAGAAGGCAAAATACCATCTTTCAGAGTGGACTGCCACTATATTACTAGCTTACAGTGTCAGTTTGTCAGGGAACTTCTTGCTCATGGGCAGATACTTAACTATTTCTAAGCATGTAACAACAATCTGACCATCACAGTATGCATATCCTTTTCCTAACCAAATTAAACATAGAATCATAGAATCACAGTTTGGAGAAGACCTCTTGGATCATTGAGTCCAACCATTCATAACTGCCACTAAATCATGTCCCTGAGCACCTCATCTACCCATCTTTTAAACACCTCAAAGGAAGATGATTCAATCACCTCCCTGGGCAGCCTCTGCCAGTGCCTGATGACCCTTTCTGTGAATTCCTTTCTGATATCTAGTCTGAACCTCCCCTGGCATAGTTTGAGGCCATTCCACCTTGTTCTATTACCTGCCACTTTGGAGAAGAGGGCAACACCCTCCTCTCCACAACTTCCTTTCAGGTAGTTATAGAGAGCAATGAGGTCTCCTCAGCCTCCTCCAGGCTAAACAACCCCAGCTCTCTGAGCTGTTCCTCATAAGGCCTGTTCTCCATCCCCTTCACCAGCTTTGTTGCTCTTCTCTGGACTCGCTCCAGAGCCTCAACATCCTTCTTGTGGTGAGGGGCCCAGAACTGAACACAGGATTCGAGGTGCAGTCTCACCAATGCCGAGTACAGAGGGAGAATAACCTCTCTGATTCAGATTCAGAGAGAAAATCTCAGAGTCATGGCTAGAAATTTATTTTCTTATATCCAGTGATGTAATAAGGGAAGAAAGAAAATTGAACCCCACTGATTTTAGTGGTGTTCAGGATCCAGCTCCTGTAACCCTTGCCTACAGGCATGTGTAAATATTTCCCTTTTACCTTCTTTGAGATGCTGAGGAGGCAAAGTACAAAACAGGGACTCTGGGTCTTGACTGCACATTTTGTGCGTTACAAGTGAACTGATTTTATGTTGTTTCCATTTAACTCTGGAGTCCTCTCTTGCACCTGTGCAAATCATACCTTGAGAGGTGGATCCACAGTAGGTCAGTGCACAGCAGGAGGTACAGTCAGTGTTACTGAGACAACATGTCTGGATGCATCATGGAACTTTAGTGTACCCTTATGCTTCAATTTAGAGATATTGGTTCAAATTCTTTTCAGTACTGAAAAGCATTAAAGGCAGGAAATGTTTTGTGAAGTTCTGAGGGGCCATGTTGACTCGACTTATGTGATGCAATGAAAGGTTTCATAGAATTTAAGAATAATACCCACAGCATGAATCACTAATGCCATTGCTGAGTGGCTGGGATACAGCCATCATTCCTGCATTTCTCAAATGTCACCACTACATCAGCTTCTCAGGATATTTTGTCCTAACACTAGGAGGTTGACAGGCAGGTCCAACCTGGTGATTCTGTGATTCTATGTTTGGCCTGCAGCATTACTCACACTCTGATGCTGTCAATGATGAAACTGTATAGCACGGATTCAAAGCAGACTATAGGTGACAGCAGGTGTTCTATTACTCACTGTCTGATAACTCTTTTCTTGTCACAACCCCTGCCGACCAAAACAACACAACATACTGTGCAACTGGACCTGTTATTAAATCTGTTTGTAACAGTCACATAATGGTCTGTAGGTGCCTGAGAAATTCTGGTGGAACTTAAACTAGCTCCATAAAGGGTCTATGAAGACACTGTGATTTTCTGTACAATCTATTTTGCTAAAACCAGATTCTCAGTCATGGTGCAGCAGATGATGATGAACTGATAATAGTTTGCTCTTTTATTGCATGTTGATCCAGTCTCAAGCTACTCTGCACACATCACATTTATCACCATCACAGAGTTTGGGGTGGTTGTACCAGTTTTGTTCAGAGAAACACTGAGGCTTAGACAGATTTTATGACCTGCCAAGAGTCACATAACACAAATGAGTTACAGAACTGTTAATGTTTCCTTCCAGGAGATATTCTGGCCTTAGTGTGTACTAATAGCACATTTCACGGATGGTCCACTATGAAGACTGTGAAGGTAACATGCTTGCCAATTTTTAGGACTTGTTGGTGCTGCACTCTGCAGACCTTTACAAATTCACAGTAAGCAGCTTCTTGTCTCATTGTGAACTTGTTTCAGGTGAATTTAATGCCTGACTATGTATATCTATGAGCAGGATCTGTAATGGGAATTTATCCCTTTATGGCTTATCAAAATATTTGCAGCTTTGTAAGTGTTTCCCTTTAGAATGACAGTTTCAGAGGTGTTTGTAGTTAGTTGTATTTGTGGAAATCCGTATATTTATTTCTAAAAAGTTATTTGTATAAAGTAATTCAAGGTGCCTTTTTTTTTAGTATGAGTGTAGCTTTTTTTTTTTCTACAAGAATTGATATTTCTGTCTTCATTAGAGCAAATTTGCTTGTGCAGTAACTAATGTATAATGTACATCTGGTATGGTCTCAATATTTATGAACTGTCCTGTGGTGAATGATATTTAAACACTAAATTTTTGATGGCAGTGGATAGGAGTGGGAGCCACAGAGTCGGTTCTTTTTTGCTCTTTAACCAGCATTGATTTCTAGACAACTCTGTTCTTCCTACTTTGTGAGCTATACAACATGCTCTACATTTCACCTAGATACTTACTATTCACATTTTTTTTATCTGTTCTGTGGAATATTACAAACCTTTATTCAAATACTGTAAATAGGCAGTTATATTTTTATTCATGGTACCAAAGGCATTGTATTTTACTAGTGTTGAATTAACAAGTGTAAGCATTGGGAAGACATCTTGGATCATGCTGCATTCTGCGGTGGCCGAGTAGCAAGAAGGTATTTGGGAGCCAAAAAGTTTGTCTTCAGTTTTGGATACAACTGGAAATTATTGCTGAGAATCATGCTTTTCTATTATTTCAAAGCTTAAAGTTCTTTTGCCCTTGTCAATGAAACGTGTGATCCTTGATCCAATATATGAGGTGGAATCCTATGGAGGGGCTTGTTAAATTTAATGTACCAGTCCATATGCATGCTACTGTTGCTGTTTTGTTTAAGGGTTTGCCGTTCATAACTTGATTTTTCTCAAATACATTGCACTATAATAGTCTGATAGTTTGAGCACCTGTTCAGGATAAAGTGCTGGCAGGGTGCACAGTCGAAATTGCTATATAATGTTACCTATGAAAAAGGCTGCAGAAACACATCATGGTGCTTTGAAATTGGCACAGTTCTATGCCATTCTGGCTTGCTTCCAAGAAAAAAAATACCATTGACTCCAGCAAGATAACATACCCAGATATGAAATCCATCACCTTAAACAATGAGAAGCTGACATAGCATTGTAATTGTACCAGTGTGGGCATTATGCCCAGCTGCAGATGTCTTCAGAGTTCATTAGTTTAGACAGGAATAAAATCCCAGAATGCAAGTTTGCACATGACTACTGTAGAATTGGCACGAGCTCCTGAAAAATATAGCTTACTATTAAGAAAACATTTAGGCCTCCTATAGTGATAATGTTAAGTCACTGATGTGAAAGCATGCCATAACTATAAGGGCTGATACAAACTATTACTCTGGAGTATGTGATGTTTATATGCGGCCTTTTAAAGATCTTGCAGTGCTTGGTTAATGATCCCTCTCATGAGCAGTAGTGAGTTTTCAGAACTAAGTGTTGACCTTGAAATAAATGAAAAATGTCTTTAAAGAGTTTATCATAATTTTGAAAAAAGAAAACCAATGATCCTGCACAGAATGCTTTTATTGTTTTGTTAGCTTTGGAGATTTTGTTTAGATCCGTTAAATATCAGTATATATTTCTTAATCCCAGTCAATGTAAGACTGGACTTAAAGCCCTTACTGTTGTACTGGCAACTGTGATAGAGTAGAAATTGTACATTTTAATTTGCAGAAGTACTCATAATATCAGAAGGAGATAGATATTTGCAGGTTTGAAACCTGGAGTAGTACATTAATAGTATGAATGCTATAGAGGCATACACATTGCCCTTACATTGTCAGAAACAGAAATAAACATACTAATGTAGCATTGTCCTCATACACAGTAATCCCACTAAATAAAAGTTTCAGATTCAGCTTATTATTGCTTCTGAACGGAGAACATTACTTCTCTTCCCAAATGTAATAGTTTGGTTATTAGAGGAAGCAGCGTCAAACACACATTTGAAAATAGGAAGTGTATTACGTCCTTTTAATGTTACCTGACCATGACATTAAAGTAGATGACTACTCTAAGAACAGATAGTAAAGAAACTATCTTATTGTGCAAAGTATGTAAACTGCAAATACTGAGTCATTCAGGTTTTAGTTTTTAATTTCTATGTTTTTATCATAGAATCGTAGAATCACCAGGTTAGAAAAGACCCACCGGATCATTGAGTCCAACCATTCCTATCAATCACTAAACCATGGCCCTCAGTGCCTCATCCACCCGTTCCTTAAACAACTCCAGGAAAGGTGATTCAATCACCTCCCTAGGCAGCCTGTAAAAGTGCCCAATGACCCTTTCAGTGATTTTTTTTTTCCTAATGTCCAGCCCGAACTTCCTGTGGTGGAGCTTGAGGTCATTCCGTCCTGTCCCCTGTCACTTGGGAGAAGAGGCCAGCTCCCACCTCACCACAACTTCCTTTCAGGTAGTTATAGAGAACAATGAGGTCTCCCCTCAGCCTCCTCTTCTCAAGGCTCAACAACCCCAGCTCTCTCAGCTGTTCCCCATAAGGCCTGTTCTCCAGCCTCTTCACCAGCTTCGTTGCTCTTCTCTGGACTCACTCCAGAGCCTCAACATCCTTCTTGTGGTGAGGAGCTGTCACGCTCCACTCATAAGCAGACATGTGGTGGTTCGTTTCATTTATGATTTAAGAGTGCAAATAATTCAAAGAGAGTCAAGGGAATCAAATTTCGATCTAAACTGGCACTTTATTAATTATGCCCATAAAGCAACTTACGATAGAAAGAGATAGAGAACAAGGAAAGAGATGGGGAGAAGAGGGAAGGAAAAGGGGTTCATAGCTACCACCACAGGTCCACAGATGCCCAGCGTCTCTGGGAGTCCCTGTCCAGAAGGCGTTCCGTTGCTTCAGGCTTTGCTGGAGGTGATCCCACGGTGGGGGTGGGGGTATCTTCTGTCTTGGTCTTCTGTTGCCCCTGGTGCAGATTTTTTTAGTGGGGTAAAGGTGCTTTCGTAGTCATGACTGAAGTTTTCAGTTCTCTAAAACGTATGAAAACCTCAATGAACAAGATTTTACATTGCATTCTGGGAAAATTACTATAATTTTATTACCAATGACAGTTCAGTGCATCTCAGTTTTCCATATGATAGGTTCACTCTGTCTGGAAGAACTACAACAATACTAAACAAAATCTTAGAATTGTTTATGCAATTTAGAAGACTTTGGAAGGTAATTTCACTAGTCTCCTCCTGGTCCCACTGTGAAAAATCTGTATTAACCAGAGATCATAAATATTGAAGGTTTCCAAAAGCTCCATGATAGAAAGCACCTGCAATTTTACTAGTGCTAGCAAACTGTCTTCCATATTCAATCTGCTTCTTCAAGCAGAGGTAAGAACCTGATTTCAAATAGCGTCAACACCATCAACTGATCTTCCTCAAGTATTTACATACATTGCACCCATTTGTGTGCTTTAACAAAAACTTCTGGATGCATACTTCCTGATTAAGCTTATGAAGAAGAAACAAATGACTTAATAGCCATAACCTCTATAGCAAACTCTTCAGAGAAATTCGGAAGTTTTTGCTAAGAGCGTGATAGCCTAACAAAAGGCTACCTATTATGAATTTATTTTCACAGTATTTCTTTATATCCAACGTATATATTTTAATTTTACATTACTTCTTTGTGTGTTGAATGGTGAAAGGTATGTGATTGTACCCTGGAACGTTAACTCTGTCCTGTTTAAGATGGCCAGTGTACCAGTGGAGCTGATGGTAATGGAGCTACTAACAGTAACTGGCTATTACTTGAGCATTTTCTTCCATAGATCTCATGATTTTAAAGAGAGAATTGTAATAGCTTGTATACTGAACACATAATGCTTGTAATGTTGTACTACAAAGTTTGTGGCTTGGAAGGAGGAATTAAGAGTGACTATCACTGAAAAAAAAGCTTTTATTGAATAGACTGTAAAGGAGTAGGTGTTACATTCACTAAAGGTCATAACCAACCCTATGCATTCATTACCTTATCCATATTCCAAAACTTGGGGAGCCTGAGCCCCAGTGGAGAATGTGTCTTTTCTGTAGGTCATTTTAGACAGGCATTAGGCAAGGCCAATGAGAATATCAGGCTTATGAATCAGAAAGAAGCTTGATTCAGACCTTCTGAAGCAATCAGGCACACCTTTGTTTTTTGTCTCGTCTTTGTTGGATTTTATTTTTAGAGGAAAGGTTACTTATGTCTTGTTATACCTTAGAAGAGGGAAAGCAGTATCATCTTTTTGAAAGCTTGAATAGTCAAAATCAAGGTTTGATGGTAAAGTTTGATGGTTCCGTCTCCAAGCGAAGGAACAATCTTTTTTTTTTTTTTTTTTGACTACTGTTACAATGAGAAGAGGGAAATCTGCCAAAAAGTAATTGAAAGTAATGAAATCTGGGCAATTTCTGTCAGTGATGACATTTCTGCAGGCAGTCAGGATTCAGAAGGCTGGAAGTTTATCTCCCACCTCCTTTTCTCCACCAAAAGTTGATTTTTTGTTTGGTTGGGTTTGTTTTGGGGTTTTTTTTGTGTGTGTTTTTAAATATGTAATAGCTATATGACTCAGTGTCTGGCTGTCAAAGTTCTGTTTTCATGCTGAATTGAGCAGAATTCAAGAGCATAAAAGCAAATAGGCCACCTCTATAGAATTCCTGTTGAGCCTCTAAGTGACCCTTTTGCAGATTTTTGTCTTCCCATCTATCCTCACACAGAAATGCTTGATTCTAGTACTGCTTTGTCACAGTCCGCTCGTAAGCGGACTCGTGATGGTTCGTTTCATTTCTGATTTCAGAGTTGCAAAATAATAACTCAAAGAAAGAGAGAGAGAGAGAGAGAGCCAAGGGAGTCAAATTTCGATCTCGACAGGCACTTTATTAATAATGTCCATAAAACGACTTATGATAGAAAAAGAGAGAGAACAATGAAAGAGATATGAAGGAAAGAGAAGGAGATGAGGTTCATAGCTACCGCCACGGGTCCACAGGTGTCCAGAGTCCCGGTGCAGAAAGGTGTTCCGTTGTTTCGGTCGTTCTTGGAGGTGGTCCCACGGTGGAGGGTGTCTTCTGTCTTGATCTTCCTGTTGCCCCTCTCATTTCAGCTGTTGTGGAGCTGTCTTTTATGCCAGTCTATGCACCTGTAACCTGCCTTTCCCATGGGAATGTGGTAGTCTCCACCTAGCAGGCCCCCACATGCCAAGAGAGGAGTGTCTGTGAGTCTCCTCCCCTTGCGCACGCGCTCCTTCTGGCCACGGTGGTCGATCTGGGGTCTCCCGATGAAGGCCAGTAGTCAATGTCACCTTGTGCGCATGCTCTGTTGGCTGTGGACCTGTGGTCATTAATCTTCCTGTCTTTTCCTCCTTGCTTCATGGAGCTTTCACAATGGTCAGGAGCAAGGAGGCCTGAAGACAGGTACAAAACATTTTCGAGATAAGGGAGCAGGTACAGCTAGTTAGGTACAAAGCATTCGTTCTGTACCAGTTCTGGTTGAGTTTCTGAGACCGGTTTTCTGAGAGCTGTGTTTCTGTTTTATACAGTCAAGTTCAGAGGCCTAAAGAGACCTAAAAATGAGGAGAAATGTTGAGACAGAAATCGATCCTTTGACCGACTCTTACATGCTTTCAACACTATTTATTTTGGCATACCTTTAAATATTTGAGGTGTTCATCCTTTGTATCCAATTCTTCTATAAAGCTAGTTAATGGTACCTAGCTGATGTCATATTAGTATCTGAGTGGCTGCTCTTTTGTACAGGAATCAATGCAATCTTTCAGAAAGATAGATTAATAGCTAAAGGTCTGCTTTAGTATACATTTAATATGTAAATGTTACCTTAATTTAAAATTGTTTATACATTTATTGTCATTAGAAAATTGAAAGACATTATCAGAATCTATCATCTAGTCCAATAAAACTTGTTTGGGCAACTTGTTTCTGGGAAAGACTAGAGGCTCATATTCACTAATAATGAAATCTCTGTGTTTTTTCCTGATTGCTTTTAAATGTTAATTTGTGCAAGCATGAAGAGAAGAGAAGGCTCTGAGGAGTACCTGAAGGGACCTGCAAGGAAGCTGGGGCAGAACTTTTCACGAAGACTTGTAGTGATAGGACTAGGAACAATTTCTATAAACTGAAAGGGGACAGATTTTGACTAGATATAAGGAGGAATTTCTTCACAATGAGGGTGGTGAGGCACTGGGACAGGTTGCCCCAGGGAAGCTGTGGCTGCCCCATCCCTGGAGGTGTTCAAGGACAGGTTGGATGGGGCCTTGGTCAGCCTGGTCTGGTGGGAGATATCCCTGCCCATGTCAGGGTTATTGGAACTAGATGATCTTTAAGATCCCTTCCAACCCAAACTATTCTGATTCTAAATTGCATTGTTTGCTCATACCAACAGGTTGTATAAGTTCAGAAGTAAGGAGCTGTAAATAACAAGAATAAAGATCGGGGGGTTTTTTTAATTCTGACGGTATTATGGTGAAATCAATAAACTTTGTAATAATATAGTTTATTTTTTTTCTCTAGTCTGTTATTTTTTGTGTAAGTTACCTGAAGACTCAATAGACTTTCAGATTTGCTGTTATCTGGCCTTTAGAAATGGGCTGCTTCTCCTAGGTCTGCCAAAGCTTGCTTGCTTCTCTGTGTATGTTTGTCTATATGCATGCTTATGCACTCTAGTACTGTCTAGTGTATGGCTGTATTTGAAAGGCTATGGTAAACAGGTGGTTTTGCAGTGCTTTTTCAGTTTGGACTTTCGTTGATTGCATTCACTATCCCTTTAATTAGGGTTGATATTGTAGTCTTAATTCAGATGTGATGTTTGGGCTTTGATGTTCAGCAGATGATTGTGACCCCGTATTTCAGTCTGAGAAATACTGCCAAGACCCTAGCATGTTGTTCGTGACTGACACCGAGGAGTTAGTCTATGCCTTTACCCAAGAGAAATTATTCCAGTACTCTGCTGTCAGGCTTGCCAAGTAGGTTTCTATGCAAACTATAACTTGTTCCAGACATTGTTGCCAAGTTAGTAACTTGTTCAGGAACATATAAGTTCATATCACTGATTTGGAGATCTAGTTAAAGCTGTAGGCTGCATTTATTTTCTTGCCTGAGAGATCTGCACGTCACCTTCTTAGAAAGAAGGAGAATGCTAGACATTTTTGGTAGGTCTGTGGCTCTTTCTAGGACAATGTTGTAACCTTTGTAAGAAGGTGGGAGGATATCTCACTTCCTGAGTTAGTCCTTGAAGTTTAGATTAAATTTTAAAAGAAGATTGTTATATTAATGCTTAATGTCGATGGGTGTTATGAATACAGTTTTCCCCTGCCTCTAGGAAAACACAACACTTAGTCATAGAAAAGTGCTAATGTTTGGCTTCCTGTAAATTCTCCTTCAGGATATTTAAATACAGCACCATATAAATTTATCAAGTCTGGACAGCATTTTAGAGGTAGTAGAGTCTAGTGCTTTTCAACATCCCATTCTTTTGAGGCAACATTAAGTCATACATATGGTCCAGTTTCATTAAGAAATATGTTTGTAAAAAGTAGGTTATTCCATTTGTGACACATTGTGTAAGTTGCATCTGGGCAAGTGAATAATGTAACTTTTGCTTAAAGAGAACTATGGAAGAGATAATCTGTTATGGTCTATTGTGATGCTCAGAGGCACATTGTCAATAGCTTTGCAAGCAGAACAAGGTCCTTGCAGCTTGACTTGTAGGTAAAAAGCCAAGAGCTTTTTGTTTCCAAGTTTGTTTTCCATTACTGTCATTTCACTCAAAGTGTGAATTGAGGAAAGCTATAGATATGTTTTGCAGATGGAATTCCAAAACAGGTTCCCCTTATGACAGTGAGGTGTCTTTGTTTTGTAATAGGCTTACTCACCCACTCATGCATGTTTGGACACAATTAGAAAATTATAATGTTATTTATGAATTTGATTAACTTGATTGACTCTGTGCTTGTAGTAGGTATCTAAAAAACATGTCTTTATTTCACTCTCTAAAAGTACTGTGAGTAAAGTTTGCAGTTAATTCACAAGAACAAGTTATAAGTAACTGGTGTGTAATTTTGGTGTGTAAGGATCTTTAACTGCTATTTACACAGTAGCACAGGTCAGTTAGTGTATGTTAGAGGACAGCTAACTATGTAATGTATTCTCAATGATATCCATTACTTTGTTTATTCTTTGTATGCTTTGAGACTGAGTCAAATATCAAGTTTGTTTTTCTTTTTAATTCACTGCTTGCCCAAGTAAATGCTTCATAGTTTCAGAGGTGGTCAAAAACCCAGTCAAAACTGATAAGACACCCTGGATTTACTTTAAAGTAGAATGCTCTTTTGTGTGTGTGTTTGTCTCTGAGTGTATATTTGTTTGTCTGGCAGTCTGAAATCATAGCTCAACTTCATGAGCTTTGCTTGAGATGGATTTTTTTACTTATTTGTACTGCTAGTACATTTTCTTTGCATGGGTAAAGGATGATCTATATAAATTAATATGAACAGTCATTTGATTTTTGAAGTCTCTATTATGTCACGACTAAGACCTTGATAAAAGAAAAGGGCACAGGTTCCACCTGTGAAAAGGCAATAATAGAGTGGATTAAGTTCTTTAAGTTCAACATGGGGTTAGAGTCAGCTGACAAAGTTATAGCATTGGACCGTTTCCAAGCTACCGAAGATACAGCTGGTCACAAAGAAGCAGCTGAGAGCATCCATTCTCTTGTGCTGCTTTATGCAAGGTCTTTTTATGTGGGATGTGTACTAAGGTTTACGTTTATATCAGACTGTTTTTGACACTTTAAAAATAATTGGAAACACATAGTGAAACAAGTCAATGTAACAGTATAATAAACTTTCATCCAATAATTCTTTAATCTTACTGCGTGCCTGATCTAGCATAGCTTTAATTCGTTGTCCTTTTAAATTATGAAAAAGACTTGTATTGCAAGAACAATCAAAATTGTGGTTATTTTGGCATCTACTGAAGTCTTTTTTTTTTTTTAATTGTCATTTTCCAGTGTGCATCTGGAAATGCACACTTGCATCTCAACCTGAATTAATATCCAGTGGATCCAAGACACATTGCTATATTTCATGAGTCTAGTCTCATGAGGGTGTTTAAAGCATGTGAGATTGTATTTTCTTTGAAGACATTTTTTCACATGAGTATGCTGTTTGAAATAATCGAGACTAAGGAGTGGGATGTAGCCCAAGATAATAAAAATATTTTACTGCTTTCTGTCAGATTGAATGTGTGTCTTCTTAGGAACCAGAGCCAGTATCAGTGCAAAAATTTATGTTCAGTTTGATGTTTTCCCTTTATGTAGCTAAACAGTGCATCAACAGAGGGGATGCTTTTATAAATTTTCCAGAAGAAACTGATACTTTGTGTTTGTGAGTAAGGCTGTCCTGGCACAATCTTTATTTATTTACTTTTGCTTGTAAGCTATAATTGTGGTACTTCAGTGCTGTTATGCAATAGAGACTTATTGAACCTTTTAAAGCCGCTTATTATTTTTTGCAATTAGAACTAACTTGTGCAGCTGTCACTAAGCTCCTCGTCAGAAGAAATATTTATTATGTTAGAAATGAGAGGAGACACGTGAGTAAGACTTTGAAAAGAATATGCATGGCTCAGGGTAGGGTTTTATGTTTAAATAGGTGATCAGCATGTGTGGTTTAGACCAAGATGATTGCAGTACCAGTGCCTGACTAGTTATGTGCTGCCCTTAATCCTGTGATATTGTATTTCATTGTCTGCCAGAACACTACTGTCACAACTGAAATAAAAGCCCTGTAAATTCAACGAACACTTTAATTTGTCATCATAATCATGAAAGTCTTGTCAATCATGGCTTAGAAGTTAAGTATGTGGATCAAATCTGTAGTAAGAGGAGACACCTGGACTCCACAATGTAAGTGGAAATAGTCTAGGATATTAAATATTTATTTCATTTGTGCTGTATAGTTTTAATTGAATATGGTGTTGATCATCTTGTTCCACATCTTTAAAAATCTAAAAATGTTTTTCAGTGATTTTGCAGAAGAATATAATGAAACAGATACGACAAACTGTCTATGTGACGGACATTTTACTTGTTTGTGCCAATACTTCAGATTTTAGACTTACTCCTGAACTCAGAAGAAACAACAGAAAATGTGGGAAAAGTTGACTAGCCTATAAATAGGCTAAGGTAGACCACTGTGGATTTACAAAAGGCACTGAAACAGAAAAAGCCTGCAGTCTCTTAAGCATGTATTTTGTTCAGCTACAGTTTGCAAATATACATTTGGTACGCCGTTTGCTTTTACGGGTTTTTTCAGATGCAGATTGAAAAATGTCTTGCTCTTTAGTTATGTGGAAGCTACCTCATATCATTTCCATAGTACATAAAATTTTATGCCCTCTCAATGAAGTCTAAGGCAACACTGCTGGCGTTGTCAGATTTTAAAATCCGGGCTAAATCTGTTTTAAAGGGTGGAACTGTTTTCAAGTCATGACTGGTTCTTTAGGTGCTGTAACACAACAGTGTGAAAATGAAAATCGGTCATACTTTAGGTTCAGACTGTTTTGTGATGTTTAAAGCCCTTTAAGTCAGATTTTCAAAAGCACTTGTATTAATCTAAATTAATACTTATTGAAGAGGGTAGCAAAACTCACAGTCTATGATGAGCATTCAGAATAATTCGAATCAATGATCTTTAGGTTATTTTACTTTCCCTTCTGCCAGTGGAAAGTAGATGACCAATTGTGGTAAGGTTTGTAGCTCCCATATTGTTATCAGTGTTGCTTCTCTTTTGCTCTTGCGAGACTCAGTTTGCAGTGGTCTATGTTTTTACCCAAAAATTAACCACAGTCTGTTGGTGTTTGTTTGTTTTAAATAGGGCCATAGGCTTAAGAATGAAAGTTAGAGGAAATACATCCTGGCTTTACATGTTTTTTGTTACTAAAATCTCTTTTAACAATAATTTGGAGTAGAAGATTGAGTTTTAACCCTGGCTGGTGTTTTCATTTGGTGTATATGAACTTCTATAGTCGTGCGAAAAGATGACACTCTAATTTCATCAAGTTATAAGTCCTGGGGAAAAAAAAATCATGGTTTTTACATCTCCCAGGAGTACTGGGGGAGTGTCTAATAAGCATGTGGGTGCTTGAGCAAGACTTCTTGAGCTGTTGCTGTTGTATAGGGCCTGGCAACTGAGAGCATTATGGCCAGCAAGAAAATAGGATGCAAAACAGGAAAAAAAACAGATTTATGAAATGTAAGAGGAAAAGAACATGAAGATCATGGTGGGAAGTTATAGTAGAAAGAATAAATTGATGTTAGACTTGGGAGGAAATTAAAAAAGGCCATTTTGATTCTAACATGCTGTAAGGGTTTCAGCCCTAGTGTGGCCCATATGTCTAAACCTGTATTCACCCTGCTGTGGCATGGCAAAGGCATCCTTTTTAACTCAGGAGAGAAGAGCTGGATACCTTTATTTGCTTGAGGAAGCTTGGAGGTGATGGGTCTCCTCAGGTGACAGTGAACTCTTAGAGAAAGTAATGACCAGCCTGCCATGCATACGCAAGACTATGTCCTTAAGTGAAAAAATTGCTCAGACTGGGTGTGACTCAACACAGGTCACATGAAAGCCACAGCCAGGATAGATGTCTTCATAGTGCTTACTGCATGGAAGGTTACCTGCCATTTACTGGGGTGGGAGGAGTATATTGACTGACACAGAAAAGTCTCTATTTCTCAGCACTTTCTGAAATGCTGCAGTCTTGCTGTGTCTGACCTATAGCCTGTGTTATTGTGTAAGTACTAGAAAAAGGTCTACTCATGACAGACTGTCTGCTTGAGAGTTAGTCTGTCCAAACCACAGCATTTGAGAAAGATGATGAGCTTTCCACTGTTATATGGTAGAATTTTGACAGTGAGATATAATGTGACTTCCCAAAGGTGGTGAATGCAGGATTAGGTTTTAACGACTTATAATTCTGAAGCTTTTGTTTTTATACAGCTGTAGTTGTACCATGTAGTTACCTAACAATCTGGTGTGACTGCATGTTGTCAAAAAGTGTCTAAATCTGCTCCTAAAGTTAATTAAAATTTTATTGAGACAAAGAAGAAGGTAATTCTGAAACTTTATTTCTTATTTAATGTACATTTATATCTGAAAAAGTTAAATGAGGCTTAAATAGTTTTTTCAACATGACTTTTTTGTGCATCATAGGGCCAACCATTGATATGGCATGATAATAATACAATGGAATGGCAAGTTGAAGTTATGGGAAGACTTTCATGCCTTACTAGTATAGAATAGCTATCTCTACATACTTCAGCTGTCCCTTGGCAATATTTGTCAGCCAGGTGATAGGAGCTATTTCTGTGTTTTCAAAGATGACCATGTGTGCTCGGAGTGTTAATACGTTCATTTAAATAGTTTTGTGGCCTCAACACTAAATTTTAGTCTGTAAGAACCAGCAAACTGTTCCAGCCCAGGCTGCTGGGATTTATTTGAGACTGTTTTAGCAAGATAGAGCATAATTTTTAGCTTTTAGCTGCACACAAAAGCTGTCATCTGAGGTGAATAATTTTGTTGGTTTCCTTATAAATGTTAATCTTCATCTCTGTCAGTATTTTAAATATCATCAGTTACACATGTTCTGCCACAGCACTTCGATAATGCAGTAACCTGTGAAAAATGCAAAATTCAAGAGCCTGGTTTTTTTCCTGCATTGTTTAAGTCTTCCTAAAATAAGGTCATGTAAGAAGCGAATTTCCTATCCCAGTCCTCCTCCTACAGGAGAGAAGAGAAAGGAAGAAAATGTCAATATGATTAAACTTTGGGACTGTAATATATCACAGAATCATTTAGGCTGGAAAAGACCTTCAATATCATAGAGTCCCTCTGCAAAGCTAACAGTGCCAAGTCCACCACTAAACCATGTCCCAAAGACCCCCATCTCCACATCTTTTAAATACTTCCAAGGATGGTGACTCAACCACTTTTATGGGCAGCCTATTCCGATGCTCAAAACCCCTTTTGGTGAAGGCTTTTCCCCCCCTAATATCTAGTTTTAACCTCCCTTGGTGTAACTTAAGGCTGTTTCCTCTCATTCTATTATTTGTTACTTGGGAGGAGACACCATCACTCACCTCACTATAACCTCCACTCAAGTAGTTGTAGGAAGCAATATAATTTCCTCTCAGCTTTCTTTTTTTCCAAACTGGACAACCTCAGATCCATCAGCTGCTCTTCATAAGGCTTCTCCAGGCCCTTCATCAGTTTTGTTGCCCTTCTTTGGACATGCTCCAATGCCTCAGAATATTTCTTCTAATGAAAGGGAATGCTGATTATGGTGGTAAGTGGCTTAGTGAACTCTTCTGTCAGTTCCTTCAGTAAACTTAGGTGGATCCTATGCAGCCTCACAGGCTTGTATGTGTCAAGGTGGTGTAGAAAGTTGCTAAAAAATCCTTCTTTAATTCAGAAAACATTTGTGATAAATGTATGAATAGGTCAGTGAAAGTACTCTTAAAACTACAGCTGTTGCAAAGAACATGGCCAGAATGTTAACTTACATAAGGATGAAGAGTAATGCAAAGCATGCTCTGTGTTTGTTACTAGTGGTGCCATTTTTGCTAGAATGCTCGTCACTCATATAGACCTTGAAAACAGCAATAATGAAAGAAATGCAGAGAAAAACATGGAAACTGATGGTAAGAGGATTTCTAGACATAACAACTTGCTCTCATGCCTATTGCTGGGTGGAAGTGTCGATCTGATGGAGGGTAGAGAGGCTCTGCAAAGGGATCTGAACAGACTGGACTGCTGGGCAGAGTCCAATGGCATGAGGTTTAACAGGGCCAAATGCCGGGTCCTGCACTTGGGGCACAACAACTCTAAGCAGAGCTACAGGCTGGGAGAAGTCTGTCTAGAAAGCTGCCTGGAGGAGAGGGACTTGGGGATGTTGGTTGACAGCCGACTGAACATGAGCCAGCAGTGTGCCCAGGTGGCCAAGAAGGTCAATGGCATCTTGGCCTGTATCAGAAATGGCGTGACCAGCAGGTCCAGGGAGGTTATTCTCCCTCTGTACTCGGCATTGGTGATACCGCTCCTTGAATCCTGTGTTCATTTCTGGGCCCCTCACCACAAGAAGGATGTTGAGGCTCTGGAGCGAGTCCAGAAAAGAGCAAAAAGCTGGGGAAGGGGTTGGAGAACAGGCCTTATGAGGAACAGCTCAGAGAGCTGGGGTTGTTTAGCCTGGAGAAGAGGAGGCTGAGAGGAGGCCTCATTGGTCTCTATAACTACCTGAAAGGAAGTTGTAGAGAGGAGGGTGCTGTCCTCTTCTCCAAAGTGGCAGGTAATAGAACAAGATGGAATGGCCTCAAACTATGCCAGGGGAGGTTCAGACTAGATATCAGAAAGGAATTCACAGAAAGGGTCATCAGGCACTGGCAGAGGCTGCCCAAGGAGGTGGTTGAGCTGGGGTTGTTTAACCTAGAGGAGAGGAGGCTGAGAGGAGACCTCATTGCTCTTTATAACTACCTGAAAGGAGGTTGTAGAGAGGAGGGTGATGGCCTCTTTTCCCAAGTGACAGGGGACAGGTAAAGAGGGAATGTCCTCAAGCTCCACCAGGGGAGGTTTAGGCTGACCATTAGGAAAAAAATCTTTCTTGGAAAGGGTCATTGGGCACTGGAACAGTGAGGTGGTTGATTCACCTTCCCTGGAGATGTTTAAGGCAGGGGTGGAGGAGGTGTTAAGGGTTATGGTTTAGTGTTAGATAGGAATGATTGGACTTGGTGATCCGGTGGGTCTCTTCCAACCTCGTGATTCTATGATTCTATTATCTGTGTTAATAATATCATATGTGGTATCTGCAAAGCTCTCAGGCAGCTTCAACCCGGCAACGAATCTATGGGCAAGGCAAGGAAAAATCTGGCTTCAAACACTTTGAGTGCATGGGTCTGAACAGGATCCAACTGCTGGAGAGTAAATTGTGCCAGAATACTAAATCTGTGAGGCATGCAGGTGAAAAGAGAGAGAGAGAAGTGGAAGTTATGCAGTGTTTAGGGAAAGCTCAAAACCTGGGGTTGCTGTGAACCCTCTGCTACAACTCTTACAGAAGGGAAGTATCTTTGGGCTTCTAGGTTAGATGGAAAACAAGAAAGGGTGCCCAGTGGTCCCCCATAGCCAAGAATTGAATTTTGTGTGCATTTTGCTTCTCAAGGCTTATCTTCTACTTTATAGTTGAAGACATTGTCTTGATTAAGAAATTTTTGCCTTTGATTTCATTTTGAGCCAATTTATTGTTAAAAGGGGAAGGAGGACTCCTACTCCTATTGGAGTCACGTTGGAGCAAGAGGTCAGAACTGTGGACAAAGCATGAGATATTTCTCTCATCTTACTAAAAGACTCATTGCAGAGTTGGAGAAACCTTATGAAAGGTAATAATAATTATGATTTATGACTTGGAGAAAATTCAGATGCAGAAATTGAAAAAATATATGTGTTAAACTTATAAAGGAGACATCTTAAAAAATATGTGCTATTAAGCACAATGGTATCAAGAAACTAGATAAGGAATGTAAGTTTCTCAGACTCGTGACAATGTAGGAGGAGACATCTGTCGTTTTATGAGACAGTAAACTTACCATTGACAAAAAGAAACAAATGCATATGAATTATTGTTTACATCATATATGGTTTCTTACACCAACAATTTTATAAGGTTAAGGGGGAGAAAAGAGGAGTAGACATTGATATAGTTCTAGAATTAAATCCAAATGATGATACTGAATGATATTAGAGTTTTTGGAAGGCATGTTACGTTTCATACTTCAAGCATGCTTTAGTGGAGAAGAGAGACTGTATATGTATACACAAGTGTGGCTATATTGCAAATGCTGATCCTGGGATACTTTGAGTTCCCCTAGGAGTCTTATACTAGTGCAATTATATTAGGCTAGAAACCTCTTATCTAGTGGCAAGTAGGATGCAAAGAAGCGACCTGGGGAGGTCACATTTCTTTGCTGTAGATCAGATAGACTGGTTTTGACATTTCCTCAGCCAAGTTGCAGAATAGCCTCTGATATGCATCTGAGTCCTCCAAATGCAGTCATATTTCATGGTGAGACAAAAAAGATGATGAACTGTGTGTGGAACAATGAATGTTATTTATCCAGCTGAGGCTTGAAATAAAGTAGGTAATATTATGAATTAAGAAATTCAAGCAGGCTGTCCCACATAGACTGAGGTACAAAGTAGAAGCCTGATACACCAGGTGGGATGATTATGCAGAGTGGGAAGAAAAAAAGAGCCTAAGTGTTGTGTGAGCTAAAAAAACTGAGAAAAGAAGGAAGAGCAGCAAGGCTGATGAATTAGGCCTGAACCGATGCAGTGTTTGAAGACTGTGTTCATCTTCAAGGATAGAAATCTTCCCATTCTTCCCTACTTGAGATGTAGTTGATGGCAGTGCTATGGAAAAGGACTGTCGATGTGTTGGAATCTCATGTGCCCAGATATCAGCTGGGTGATAGCTAAGACCCTTGGGATTTTTCAGCACAGTTTGCTCAACTTGATGGCCATTCCAGAAGGAGGAGACTAGTGAGATGGGGCAGTTAATCATGCTTAACTGGAATCACCAAGCTGCTTGTGGCATGCATATTTCACAGGAGGAGGTGTTAGGGTGACCAGCTACTGCTCTGCTGCCTACCTACATTGCTGGCCTGCAGTGTCACTCAGTGCTGCTACAGCTGTCAAACACAGAGGTGTCAGTTTGCTGGGGAAGCAAGGGGTTGGTTCTGGTCAACATAGTACTGCACATCCTTTCCAAGTTTGTTTGACAGGGAGAAAAGTAGGTTGGGTTTAAATAATGGCAGCTGGGTTGTGTTCTGGAAGTGAAAAGGAGAGTTGAATCCATTGACAAATTGGGGTGATGGAGCTCGAAATGCAACCAACAATAGTTATTTTGCCAGTGTTACAGATTGATCAGAGGACAGTTTGGATGGCTTGGCTGGTTTGGTTCAGCTGACTTCTAGATATTTTAATCACATGGTTTCAGCAAGTCTGGTAGTTTTCTGTTTAATGGTACTGAATTAATTCTACTAACTTCGGCAAAGTTGCTCAGGATTTACTCTGAAAATGTAGTTAGACTGATTAATTTTTGTGACTTGACAGACAAATGCTTATGTTGCTGTAAACTATGTGTGAAATGGGTGTTCTTCAAAATGGTCAGGAAAATAATCTTCTTTTCATGTGCACGTGAAATACTCACTGTTTTAAAAAATAACTATGAGCATGTCAAGCAACGTGTAAACAAGTTCCTGAGTACCAGTAAAGCAGAGACAGTGAATACCTGTCAGAGTCTGGTGTAACCCAAGATCAGTAAATCCTTTTCCTTTAACTTGATTATGCCTCTGTACTTCTCCCCCAAAATAGGACAGACTTGACTTTCTAGATCATCTGATGGCCTTTTTTTTTTTCTTGTCTGAGCTTTGAAAAATAGGATGTGCTAGTACCACCCATAGTTCTGAAGATGAATATTAAGTACTACTTAATTATTGAATCTATCTCCTTAACAGCATAGGATTAGTCTTTAAAAGAGTAAGAGAAAGTTACGGAGCTAAAGCTTGATGTGAGCAAACTGCACATTGTCTATCCTTCTGTTTTCAAAGTTCTTAGCTAGTGAGGGTGTAGTGTAACTTAGCCACCATCACTGATTCATACTAGTTAAAAACCCGAGACCAGTTTTTCCAGTGCCTCATAAATACGCATTATTACAGTGTAAAGTATTTCTGTTATGGTTAAAATTGTACCTAGGACATGGAAAGCACTATTCTTGTTTTAGGCTTTTGGTAGGTTAGTCATTTTTCCCTTTGAGCAAGGACAACCTGTTCATGCTTTTGGCATGGTTGTTTTTAGAAAGTAGATTGAGAACTGAACTGAAAAAAATCTTGTTTTTGCTGTCTAATGCATGAACAATACATACAATCTTTACTTTATGTGTCTTTAATAAATTAATTATGCTATAGTTCAACTCTCAACTCCATGCACCGGAAAAATGTAATAATAAATAATTTTTTAAAGTGTTTATTTTCCATCTGTTGTATCTCACTTTACAAACAGGCATAGATCTAAAATTAAGATTTATAGAGTTCTTAACTATCAGGTTAAGATAGATTATCTTGTCTGTTAAAGATTAAGTGCATAGCTGAGTCTTTCTGTAGTGTTAAGATGGTGTTTTGGCTCCCGCCCCTAAAGATGTGTGGCTGAGTTATGTGACCTTTTCTGATATATGGCAAGGCATATAGTGGAGTGCATACAATTGCAATCTGTTTTCCTCTAGTAAAAGCTGTCTCCTGTATAGCAGTATAAAAGTAGTACATCCACCACAGACCTCTAGCAGCACTGTGCACATAGAGCACAAAAATTATTAGAAAGAAATAAGGCACATTGAGGCAACTACTCCAGGACCACAGCTATGATCTGACCATAGCCTATCTGTACTAATTAATTCTATTTTGAATACTATAATATGGCATTCTGGTTGCAAATATTAGAATACTTAGTTCTAGGAGGTAAATGTTACCAAAGTTGTGCTTTATGTTTTCAAAAAAGCCTTAGAAAAACCTGTTAATTATTGCATTCTGTTCCTACATGTTGTCTACAATGCTGCTTCATTGGTAGCTATTTGAACAGATGCTTATACTGAAGTTTGGGAAGAATGTTGAGGTTTTATTGAAGGAATTTAGGGGAGGGAGGAGGATTTTTTTTTTTGTTACAGCCTTATTATTGACTTATAACTTATTATTGCTTGTATTTCAGTTAAAATGTCAAGTGTCAAAGGCTAAAGCTGTTACGTGGCTGAAGTCAGTTGTGTGGAGTTTTTTCTCTTTGTCGGTTTTCTTGTTTGTTTGACAGTTCTTATGGGTAGGTAAAAGAAAGGCAAAACTCTGAGCAGCTGGCATCTTGTGCTTGAGAATATGCATTCAGATAATTAATTGATGGTTAGTTTTTGCATATATATTTCTGCTTCCTTGGTTTTGGAAGAATAAAATACTTTGAAGTAATTTTAAGCTACACTAAGCTAAAAATTATAAACTGCTTATATACAGGCATTTTACTCTTACTCCCTATCTTTGCCTTTAGGTAAAACTCCTAAGCTCAGACAGACAATGCATTGGCAAACCTGGCTGGTATAATATAGCTTTTGCTTATTGCGCAGTATCATTAATCTTTATTAAGTGCATCTCACTACTGAGATTTTGGGTTTGCTTCAAAGTTTTATATTTCTAATATAAAAAAAGTCTTCAAAACAAGCTACTTTTTATATACTCTGAATTGAATTCTCTCCAGCACGGACATTTCTGACACTACTGTAGAAAGATTTTTATTCTGGGCAAGAAAATTCAGAATAGTTGAGTCATATCTCATCTATCTTATACAAGCTGAATAAAACCTTTGGACTTGTTGCAAGCTGATATTGTGTCTAATATAAATTTAGTTACAGTTCCTTCTGCTGCAGTGTATCTCCACCAAATCCTCCAATTAGTGCAAAGCTATAAAATTGTAGACAGATGGAAAATTAATATTTAGAGCAAAATGCCCAGGATTTTGAAAACTGAAGATTGTTGGAGCAACAGATGAAGTTAGCAGTTAAGATTTAGAGAGAGCAGCCTGTTCAGGAAAACCTGAAAGCCTGTAGAGTTTAGGAGGCAGTAGTTTGTTTTCTCAAAAGGACATAGTAATAGACATATTTGTGCTGAAGTTTAATAAAATAGTTCTGTGAAATAGGATGAGACTATTTTGTTGTTTTGATGAAACACTGGTGAATCATTTAAGTATCTTCTGCACATCTGTGTTTGAGATCAGCCCAAATTGCTGCACAGCTGTATGGTGAGCTTGGGGGTAGCCCAGGAAATGTCCAGTAAGGTCTACTGCAGAGGTATGTGTATGCATAGGTACTTTAACAACTTTTAGTGTTAACTGGAAGAAAAGTATTTGTGTATAGGAACTTATTATGTGTTGTAACATGCCGTTACCTATGTAAGAAGTTTTATAGGTATCTCTTGCAAATACTGGAGAGTTTCAGGAGAAAGTTGCAAGGTTCTCCACACTGGTGTGACACTTTCGCTATTTTTTAGCAAAAAAAAAAAAGTCATTCTTGCTTAGTATTTTATTATTGTCTTAAGCTTGTGTTGCATTATGCCACTACTATAATTATTAAAACATTACAAGAAAGAAGGTTTTTAGTGAGCTTTATAATGTTCTGATAGTAAAACTCTCAACCTTCAAGACAAGAGCTACTCATCTTTTTCTTTTTTTTTTTCCTTTTTTTTAAATTGATAATCTTTAATTTCTCTCACAAACCAATGCTATTTCACATCTATATTGAAATTGTATCACTAATTTCTCTTTGATGTGTTAGTCCTTTAAGCCAGATGCTGCAAACATATAGTAAAACGTACTATTTGGTTTTCATATGCATTTAAAAGCAATGAGATGATAACTCTGAAGGTTGGAAAATCTTGTAGCTGCCTAAAGTAGGAGATAGGTGCTTAACTATTTGCACAAAAACACCTGTGCACCTAATATCTGTTACAGTGAGATTCAGTCACAGCAGAGGTACTTGTGTTCGTGCACGTGTTGCTCCTTTTGGAAATACCACCTGTGCACTTGCCTCTCCTCAGCAGCTTTGAGAGTCCCACCTGTGGTCCTCTCTTCAGAGCAGCAACATTTCAGTACTCAGTGTCACCACCACAGCTGCTGCCTCTCTTCCTGGCTGTACAAGGAGAAGTGCACTTCCCTTGCATTTTCAGGAACAGTACGTCAAGGTCACCAACAAGAGAGAAAGAATGTTGTACTTTTGTCTGCAGCTTAGAAAGGATATTATAGCTTGGAGTGCAGAAACAAGGGACAAAAGTGGTTGTTTTTTTTATTTTAGAGGTGACAGAAGACAGTGACTAAAGTACATAAATATTTGTGGAGAAAGGTCAATGAGTAGCAAAGGATTCCTTAGCAAAAAGCATAAAGCTACTAAGCCGTTGCATAATGGTTAACAGATATAAACTGGAAGCAAAGCACCTTGGGCAGTGTCTAACACCACATTTATTGTTGCTAGTGTTTGGAGGATGGTGAGTTGGATCATGGTTTCTTCATTTCTTTGATATTTTCAGATGGAGGCTGTATTTGCTCTTACAAATAAATGCTAACTTTGGGGCTTAATATAGGAATTACTGAACAAAATGTAATGCCCTGTGCTAAGTTTGGTTTAAAGATTGAAAAAATGTTGTAACAGTTCTAAGGAATACAAAGACTTTCTCTGAAAGAAGGAAGGAACATTTTTTTTTTCTCTGGGGTTCATGGTGGAATGTACAAGAATTGATGGGCTTCAGGGCAGCAAGTTGAACATAAAGAAAAATGTTCCACATGTCAGAAGAGTAAAATACCGAGGAAAAAAATTGCCTGTGGAATTTGCAGTAATAACTTAGATGTGGTTAACATTATCCTTGAGAAGGATGGAGGAACTGAATGACCTCTAAAGTTTCTCCCAGCCTGTTGTCTGAGAGCCTGTAGTGCTTAATGTAGCCGTCAATTTTATCTTCAACTTCCCAAATATTATACTGTATTTTACCTCTGCTCAGCCAAAGTCAGTGGACTTGATGTAATGCATCTGTTTAGTGACCTGACATCTAAACATAAATGATATACTACATAAAATTTATGGGAAAAAAGTTACAACCCACCATCTTCTTTTTAGGTCCTCCAGGGAAAAGAGGTAAGCGGGGCAGAAGAGGAGAAACAGGTAAGTTTTCAATTTCATATGATCCATTGTTATTTGGTGTGTGTGTTTTTATGAGGATGTGTAGCCAGCATGCCTTCTTATTTAGTTTTAATTGCTTGCGTGCTCTGAAAAACAGTTCTGAAACTTCTTTGTTGAAACACCGTGATCCTTGGCATATACCTGGTGGCCTTTCAGGTAGGTTTCTGTTCTTGGACATCATTAATTTTTAGGCACACTTCATAAAGCTTGATGTGTTACCTTGGTAAAATGTTGGCAACTCTCAAACCATATTGGTGTCTTCTCACACTAATGCAATTAGAATAACTCCATGTTGTCAGTAGTCACTTTAAGCATCAGGCCCCCTTGGTTTGTGGTAAACAATTTTATAAGGAAATTAAAAGGAAATAAAATTCCTTATTTTCCTGAGTATTGCCATTTTTAACATGATGTAAATAGTAGATCACTCTATATGAGAGAAATTGTTGTTTACTAGAAGGGAGTGGCAATTAATTTCTTACAGAAATAAGTAAAACATTTGTTGGTTCATTACCTGGTCCCAGGGAGGCTGTTGTTGAGAGAATCCCTCTGTTGGTGTGGAGCTTGAAATTTCATTTGAGACAACGTTGTGAGATGCTGAGCGCCTCTTCCTGTTGACATTCATGAGAAATGGAGCTGTTGATTACTTTGCAGGATTGAACTTTTCATAAAGGGGAATTTTCTGGAGGGAGTGCAGGGGAAAATGAACATTTCTAACCTCCTGTGCTACTTTGTCTAAACTGACGGTTTGGAAAATCTTTCTATCAACTTGATCTGTGCAGATCTCATTTAGTCTTTCTTATCTCTGCAAATGATCATTTATCTAGCTCTTAAGGACTATTTCCATGACTTCATGCATCACAAAAGTGATGCCAAGCCCTGCCAAAGGTTAATATAAATCACCTTGGTGTGTCCATTCAATATTGGCTGAATTTTTGTTTATTTCAGAGAGAAATGCTATGACACAGAAGGAAATTCTGTAATTGAAGATTGTCTTGCAAATAATCCTGGCAATTGCTTTGTAGCATGCTTGTCAATTCATTTTGCATCTCAAATAAACACATATTAAACTATTAACAAAGGAAATTGATCTCTCTTATTTAAAAACAGACCTGCACTTTAAAATGCTGTTTAAGAATGTTTACCAGGATAAAGAAATTACTTTAGTTATTGGACAATAAAATTGCATTGTTAAAAACCAAAAGGCTGTCAAAAGCAATCTCAAAGTACAGCTGCTGCTGTTTTATTCTCCTTTTGCACTTCACTCTATTCAGAAATCAGAGAGAGGCATAAAAGCTTAATGAAATGCAATTGATTTGGGAGCTGCAGCTGCTTACCTTAATAGGACTGAAATAGTAGATTTGATTTGTGGCCCTTTGATAACGTTTCCAAAATCTGCTTTACAAAAGTCTTTAAGTCTAAATAATTGAAAAAATGTGCAAATATCACTTCATGAAGTGTGACATTTTAATAGGGAGCATTTTATATGTGTGCCTTGAGAAAGAAAGGTGATGAAAAGAAAGTTCAGTACTGTCAGGTGGCCACTGAAACCTCCTTTTGTAGACAAAGTTGGAAGATGTTGGTGCATGTATGTCTTGACGAGATGCAAAGGTTAAATGCCAAGGGCACTTCATGCAATTTTTGAACCAAGCTGTGATTAAATGCTAACTGAAACTGGTGATGTGGTTATGTGGTTGCATATGTTTTATATGGAGTATGATAAAGTGAATTTTAGTCCATGGTTGCTATTTTTGGACTGTCATGAAATTGCATGGAAATGGATGGAGAAGTAACTTGCATAAGATTGCATGACTGTTAATTGGAGAATTGGTAAGGTAAGTGCATGCATTTAGGCATTAGCTGTATTTATAAGTTGCAAAGCACACAGCATAATTAAGAAGTACTTGAATGAGAAGAAATCCACAGTGTGTTAGCAGTGTTGCACATTCAGTCCTGATGCCTTGTGCTTAGCTTTGTTACATATGTGTCATTAATAACTTCATAACCTTACATATGCTTTTTTTTTTCTCTCTCTCTCTCTCTCTTTTGTTTTTTTTTACCCTCTTTCCCTCTCATCTGCCCCACAGGACCTCCTGTAAGTACAGTGACATATTGTTGGTTCTTCCAGAATCAGGGATAAAGTTATTAGATCCTGTTATTATGGTGATGGGATAATCATGTATCACCAAGAGGGAATTTTGATATTGATACTTATACAGTGTAAAACCTCACTAATTATCATGGAGCTTAATAATTTAACTGGAAAGTTTCTTAAGAAAAGAAACCTCTAAAGCTTTAAATTCAGTGCTCCAGATAGCAGTTTGGATCACAATTCGTGTAAGTATGTTATGTTCATTTTGCTTATGACTTGGTAAGGTACTTCACCACAGTATAAAAAGGTATGCTACCTTAAGTCTAAACTCGATCACTTTGCCTTTTTCTGGGTAGTAACTTCCTCTGCAGTTATCACAACCTATTGGGGTAAAGGGTCCCTTCTTCTTTGAAATTGTGCAGGCTGTCCAGCACATTACATTGCAATTGTTACTGAAGCCAGTAAGTGCTTGTGTAAAATGAATATTAAATACTACTCTTCATTTAGTAAGTTGGCTGAATCTAGTGCTAATTCTGTTTGTATGAAAACAGTTTCTTTCTTCTGGGTCTTTTTCATTGGGTTTTGTTTGTTTGTGTTGTATATTCCCAAGACACGTCAAAGGTCTGACTTGAAGAACAGGAATAAAGACACATCTCAAATATTTTTATCACGCTATCCCTGTGCATGAGTAGAAGTGTGACCATTAAAACAGTGTTTCCTTCTCAGTGTTTGCAGACTTCCTATTTTTTTTTTTTTTTTTTTATTCTTTGATAGATACAGTACTGCCACAATAGTTTTAGGACCAGATTATCTGTCTATTCTATACTATGTGCATATTTGAGAGTAATGAAATTTAAATGTTGAATTTTTGCTGTGACATAATTATTTTACTGTAAACTGTATATACTGAGCAGTGATACTACTTATCCTTCAAAGATTTGGACCATATGCTCTGCTGTTCATAGTGGCTAATTCATTTAACAAGCCATCATGAAAATCCAGGCTTAGTATATAGATGCTATTTATTTGAAAGAAACACTGGCTTCATCAATTCCTTTTGCAGTCTTCCCATGAAACACAAAGAACAACCATAAAACATTATATAAGTGGTTTTCTTGTAGCAAGACATCATGGCAAGAGTTCACTATGTGCCTCATTATGAATGTCTTTGACTTCAACTCTCTGGTGTTTTCATATAGGTCAACAAAAAGGTTTAGATCACGGCAATATTAACACAAACCTGAAATAGCTCCCAAAATGGAGTGATTTTAAGAACTGTCTGACTTAAAACAAGTTTCATACTCAAAACTTGCAGTAAGGGTTTGAAAATGTGATTTCTGCTCCTTATTAAATTTTTTTATATTAATAGACTCAGTCTGGCTAGGGGCAACTGTTGTGAACTCAGTGATTGTTTTCACCTGAGAGACTGTGGTAATCATATTCATTTAAGATGGCAAATATTTGCATATCCCATATAGCACTGCATGCAATTAGGTGTATGTTGTATTTCCAAAGTCTGTTGCAGTGCTGTTTATTCTCCTTGTACATAACTACGGAGTGTCACATATGTCAAAGGCTGGGGCTTTCAATTTTTTTTATCTGTTGCAGCATTCACAAATTTCTTGTTTGGCACCTACGTTCTTGTGGTAGCTTGTGTATCTAATACTTTACTGCCTAGACACTAAACATTTTTTCTTTTAACCTTATATTGCCCTTCAGTCTACATGGATAATTCTGTTTGTAACAAAATGAATTTCAATGAAAATCCGTAGTCAGTACTATTTTAATTACAATGTTTATTTAAGTTAGAGCATATGATTTTTATTACCAAAGCTCCATTTCTTCATTATGTAGTACCTATTTCATATTTGTTGGTTTGTAATATCATCACATATGAAAAAGTAATCAATATGCAAATTATAATTTGCCAGTAATATACTCTGCATGTTTGTTTTCTCATATGTCATTGCTGTGTTGTTAATGTGTGTCATACCATTTCATCTCATTTAACCAGGGTCTACCAGGGCGAAATGGCTACCCGGTAACTCATCATATATTTATGATAGCTTATATTACTCTAAATTTATATTGCTTTATTTTGAGTTTCCTTTATTACTGTCAAATACTTTTTTCTGTTTGTTAGATGCCTACAAATTGTAGGAATTCACTTTAAAAATAATGGCCTGAAAAAGGAAAACATACTTTGAGAAGTTTTTAAAACAAACCTGAGTGTTTAGAATACATAAATGCAATGCACTTATTGTTTGACATTATATGTATTCTGTGATCAACTTTTACATTCTTCCATACTTAATTACCTTTTACTCTAATTAAAAAAATTCTTTAGCAGATACTGCATCTCAGTTTTCCATTTTAGAAAGCTGTACAGTTGCCTCTAAATCCTTTCTGTCTCCTGTTTCTCTTGACTGCTTTGCTCAGTGCATTTTGAGCAGAGTAGAATTCTGTTACAAAGGTCTGAGCAGTTGGCTGTGTAGTCTGTCATGGAGTAATTTGCTGATAATGTATGTAATTTGTTTTTCCAACAGTTTCATTCATATCTTTAGGGTTTACTGACTGAAAAAGATAATATGAAATAATGCATCTTTCTTAAATCTCTTAACAGAATATTTTTTTAAGCAGTCAGGCAAGCTGATTGCAGTGTCCCATATAAGGGAAGAAATCTGTGCCTACTGTCGTGCCTGTATTAGAAACCATGCGATGAAATGTGTTAGTGAAGACATATGCACAATACAGTGACTGTTAAAGTATAATAATTTCAGGTGAATTTTTAAAATGTTCCTCTTGGTAGATTTAAATTTCATACCTTGAACCCCTGCAGGCAGAAGACAATTTCATAGAATCAGAACCTCAGAAAGGTTTGTGGTGGAAAGGACGCTTATTGATCATAGAGTCAAGCCTCCTGCCTTGGGAAGGGGCATCATTCACTGGATCAGGTTGCTTATGCAGCTTAACCTTGACCACTTGCAGTGATGGGGCATCCACAACTTCTCTTGACAACCTGCTTGAATGTATCATACCCCTCATTATACAAAACATCTTTGTTGTGTCCAGTCTAATCCTATCCTCCTTTAACTTAAAATCATTACCTCTTGTCACTTCACTACAGGCCATAGTAAAAAATATCTCTCCATCTTTTTTATAAACCCCCTTTATGTATTGAAAGTCTGTAATTAGATGTGCCTGGAGCTTTCTCTTTTCCAGGCTGAACAACCACAACCCTCAACCTTTCTTCATTTGAGAGGTGCTTCGGGCCTCTGATCATCTTTGTGGCCCTCCTGTACACCAAGTTCAACAGGCCCATGCTTGTCTTGTCCTAAGGCATGAAGAGCTGGATGCAGTACTACAGGTAGAGTCTTGTCAGAGTGGAGTAGAGAGGGACAATTGACTCTCTTGACCTGCTGATCATTCATATTTTGATGCAGCCCAACCCATTTTGATGTTTTTCTGTGGGCATCTTCTGTAGTTGCAGAATTTGTTGAGAATCATTACCACTGAAGCATCATGCAATGCCTGTCTTTACTATTAAGAGAAGCTGAGTCAACCATGAAGAACTGATCACCAGTATCAAGAAATCTATTTGGATATACTGAAACCATTATCTGGTTTCAGACTACACATTCCCTTTTGACTTATAGCACTTAATCTATGTAGATGAGTATAAAAGTGTGTGGAGAAGATGGTGAAAAACTTGCTAAAAAGCCCTTTTTTGGTCATCAATTGGCTGTGATCTTTATGTACAAAAGTTAGGATTTAGAAGACCCACTGTGACAACCAACCAGCCCTTAGGTCACGACTTCTGTGGAAATTAAATACCTTTGGTGTACCTCATTCCAGTTTAATGACCTTAATGCAGAAGGTTAGGTTCATGTTGGGCAAAGCACAAAATCCTCATAGATTCAGCTTCTTGACCTAATGTGTAAGTTGAGAAAATGAGTTTATGTACTAGTGATAGATTCATGTGTGCTTTGAAAGCTCTGCAGAGGTTGTTTGAAAATACCATTTTCTTTAGAGCCTGAAGGCACAGTTCTTTGGCCTGGTCCAGCTGTTTTCTGGGAGAGATTTGTTGTGGGATGTGAAGACAATAAAGATTCTTGGAAGCTAGGTTATTGAAATTGCTGAGTCTAATTTGTGGCAGTGTTACGGGTGAACTGTAGTCTGAATACATTTCCGTGCAAGCATTCAGCCATCCATGCATGCACAGGCAAATGTGTGCTTTCAGTAGTGCTTAGCACTGATTGAACATTTCTTCTTGCTTGAAAATGACGGGGAATAGATTTTGGCTTTGGTTCTTGAAAGCTGTCACTTGGCTGGCTGTTTTAACCTTTTCAGTTACAGTAATATATTTCTGTTTTGAATGGGAAATATGTAACAGCCAGTGCAATGCACTTTAAAAGTACTTATATAGCCCTGTAGAGCACTATCAAAAGGCTATTAGTGTTATTTCTCTAAAGTTCTATTTAACTCCTCTGAAACCTTATAGCTTTAATCTTTATTGGATTTTATAGGATATTCTGTGAGGATAGTGAGGCATATCTGCCACATATAATCTAAAAAAGTTCTCTGCGCAGTCGACCAAAACATAACATTACAATCTCACAGGAGGTAGTGGTTGTTTCTCCAAGACTCTGTTTTCACTGCCTGTGTTCATTCTAATTTTAAAGATGCCTTAAGAAATAATAGCAAAAGGAATTACAATAAGAAGTCTAAGTTTTGTGGAAGATAGTGTCAAAAGTGAAGAAAATAACCTAGACTTACTGCTAATGAGTAACAGTTATTAAGGGGTTTATAAGACTGTGATTAGTTATTATATAAGGCATCATGAGCACTATAAAAAGTGTACACTGATACAGCTCCATTTTTTACTTATTGAAAGCTTTGTATAGCAGACAGTAACCAAATTCATGTTTGTTACTCTTCCAACTTAAGTTTACAATTGAAATAGGCTATTACATGCTCTTAAAAGAGAACAAGAGATTACACAATTATTAGAAAATGAGAACGCAAGTATTTGCTGCAGAGATTCTGTCTGCCGATGTCACTCAGAAATAATACCAGAACTTTAAAAAAAGTAAAATCCAACAAAAAACTCAGACTGCTAACAACTCCTCTGAAGTTTGCAAATGCAGTGAAGAGGCCAAGTACTTAATAATTCTAGTGCTGTGCAGGGGAAAAAGAATCTTGTAAGTTGGTTGAATGGGTAGAACAGAATAGCATTTTCAATTGAAAAACTGAAGCAGACTGATAAGATTTTTCCTACCCCTTTTCTCAAGCTGCAGTACATACTAAGCTGAACATCCAGGTAAATGATCCTGGAAGTTGTTGCATGTATGGTTGTAAAGCTGCACAATTTTCAGAATATGAAGATACCCGTATAGAATTGCTTCATGAAAGAGAGGAGTAGGGAAATTTCTTCTACGAGTTTCCATAATGTCAGTCTGCAAAACACTTGGTGCATTTACAAGGCTTCTGGAAGATTTTGGTGGGTTATGACAACTCCAAATGACCATGTACCATTTCTCCTAATATCCTTGTGGTGACTGTGGAGAGGAGGGAGCTGACCTCTTCTCCCAAGTGACAGGGGACAGGATGAGAGGGAATGACCTCAAGCTCCGCCAGGGTAGATTTAGGCTGGAGATTAGGAGGAGGTTTTTCACGCAGAGGGTCATTGGGCATTGGAATAGGCTGCCCAGGGAGGTGGTTGAGTCACCTTCCCTGGAGGTGTTTAAGACACGGGTGGATGAGGTCTTGAGGGACTTGCTTTAGTGTTAGATAGGAATGGTTGGACTAGAAGATCCGATGGGTCCCTTCCAACCTGGTTGTTCTGTGACTCTGTGATCTTCAAGAAATATTGACAGATTCCTCACTTGGAGAAAACAATGTGTCCAAATAGCAACAGAATGAAAGGATAACAGTTTCAAACTAAAAGAGAAGTTTAGTTTAGATTCTAGGAAGACTTTTTTTTTTGCTCAGTGTGCTGAAACACTGGAACAGGCTGCCCAGAGAGGTGGTTGATGCTCCATCCCTGGGAACATTCAAGGTCAGATTGCTCAAAGCCCCATGTAACCTGATCTAATTGAAGGCGTTCCTGCTCACTGCAAGGGTGTATTAGGCTCATCTATAGATACCTATATACAAAGACAGGACCACTAAAGCTTTCTTCAGAAATAGATACAGTTGGTCGTATGTTTCAAAATGCTACTGGATTTGCAGATTTATTTATTTATATCCATGTACTCCTTGCACACAGCTTCAAAAAGCTGCCAGCTGATACCAGTGCTTAAGATTTAGCAGAAAATTAATGACTACTCAATGATGAGGATAAATTATGCATTATTTATTTGTTATTTTACTTAACCATTTTCCATTACTAGATTCATTGCAACAAACTGCAACTCAAAATAGTCTTTCCATGCTTCACCAAATCTCTGCATATAAACCATTGATTAGTGTGCTCTCTTCAGCTCATGTGGAGTGTAATATTAATGAGTCACAGCCAGTCCCTAAACTCTGTATGCTGTACACAAGTGCTATAGTCCTGTAACAGAAACTTATAATGAGAACTGGACTTCTCTGTTATAGTCAGGCCTGCAACTGCAGGACTAAGAGTTCTGGAGAGATGGTATTCAGTTCCACTCTCTCACGTGAAGTTAAGCTACCTTTCTACAGTTATAGGCAAAGGATGCTTTCAGTCTTCCTTGGAAACATCTGTCAAGTCCAGCACTCTATGGTAACTGTATAGTCCTGGCACCAATAACTTTAAGTGGTGGATACCATTATGACATTTTTCAAGTCATACTTGTGTTATGTGATGTGAACCTTGAATAAAGGTCAACTAAAGGTGGGTCCACTTGCTCAAGTATGAATTTTGCCTTCATATCAAACCATAGATATGTTCCGAATTGCACTTTTTAACAGCAGTATCGAAAAATGCATTCTAGCTGTCAGTACTCTGATAAGTAAGGGATGAAGCCCCATCTGGAAAAAAGTGAGTCACACCTTTGTTCCCTGTGGCTGTTACCATCCTGTAGCATTGCTGAGTAGGCCTATTGTGGCAAGCTGTGTGAAATTGTTTTTTTCTGAGAAAACTTAATTGGCATCTCAGAAATCTTCCTAATGGTCATGACACAGGAAATAAGATTGCCTTGGTAGAATACCAGAATCCTCAACAGTTATACAGTTCCCAAGCAAATGCTTCAATTTAAGCAGACACAACACACACTAGCTGCTAAGGAGGTTAATTGTGTAGTATTTCTGTGCCATGAAAACTAGAGGAAGGCTGTAAGATTGTGGTAATCTTTTAGAAATATATTGTGGCAGGGACATACTAATAATACTCTGCAAATAAACTTCTAGATTTTCTTACAAATTGTGGTAGAGTCTCTAAATTCACATGACTGTCTAAGTGATAACTATGGCCTTTGTAGTGATGCCAGTCACATTAATACAATAATGGATTTTATTACTTTCAAATCTATAAATAATATGTAGTACATCATAACACTTTTTTACAGTGACTGAAGATAACAATAAATGCTGATTCAAATAGAAAATTTTGAGCTCTCTTAAGCTTATAGTTGCTATTAATTTTGCATCGTAGATGACAATTGAGGTTAAACATCAGAACATGTTTATTGGCTTCTTATAAGCCATTTGCCATTTTGGCTGAACCATGGGCTAAATCCTGTCATCTGTTATGTAGTGCTGAGTGCATAAATAAGAGAAGACTATGTTTATTCCTGCAGCTCCCTGGAGGACATTCAAGGTGCCCCAAGCTGTTCCATATCTGTGACTGTGATAGTGAAGTAACAACTGTGCCACCTGCAAAAGTCAGCAGTATAATAATATATTTCTACCCTTTTTCTCACTTGCAATTATAATAAGAAATTGCCATTGATAAGGTGAAGTAGAACTTCACACAGTGACTTAAGAAAATTACTTATGCTATAATGAATGTAAGCTTACATAGTATTTCTGGTTTAAACTCATTATACTGTCTAAATTATTTTAGTCCTTTTTCTACATAGCATTATAAATGAGGATGTAGAAAAATAGTGGAATAATAAAAGACCATTACAATGGATAATCTTGATATCTCATCAGTAAGGGGGGAAAAAAAGGTACCATAGCTCAATTTGCCAAGACCATCTTTAAACTAGCATTTTCTATCGCAGACATGTGGACGGAGAACTCTTGTACTGGAAAATCCACATTTTCACATAGCACTTTCTAGATGTCAGTATGTTCTGTCATGTACTGACATTCAGAGATGTCAGTATGAGCATATAATGATAAGATACTCTGTGTGAGTGTGAATCAGTGTAGTTTAGTTTCATAGCTGATTTTAAAAAACTATTAAAAATTATACAATCCCATATGCAAGATGTTTTGAGATTGCTTACAGTAGAAACTCTCTATTTAAATATTCTTTGTGTCTGCCACAAATGGGAAGGGAAATCCCAAACCATCCTGTAAGAACTCTTAAGTCATCAATTCCTTTGTCTTGAAGGAGGTTTACAAACATGGTATGTCGTTTTCTTTCATGTCAATTTTTTGTTCGGACTTAGGATACAACTGAAAGATATATAAAAGTCTACTACCCATACAGCTCCCAGATGAATATTGCTATATAGGAATTTAAGTGCATTATTAGTTCTAGCTGAGATCAAGGCATGTAACATTTCATTGAAGAAACTTGTTCCCAAATCACTAGACTAAGGAGTGGATTCTGTGGTTTCCAGAAAGTGCAGGATGGAAATGTTTTCTCCAAAGCTATTTAGCCAATGTATAGTTTCCATTTATGAGAGCGACAGTACAACAAGGGGAATATCTGGAACAGACAGGCACCCCAACTGGTAGTTCTAGTAAATCTGAGCAAGGAATTTTTTTCATACTGGGAATCAAAGCGTTCTTTCATACGCCTGTGGTGAGCTCCACACTCATTAGCATCATCTGGTAATTAACCCAGAAATGATTTGGCTAGTGTTTGTCAAGGAAATAGGTTCTCAGATGTATGTTTTGGAGTTTCTGTCTTAATGCTAGAAGTTAGGTGCTAGAACAAAGCCTTGAAGTACTTTTTGTCCATTCCTGGGGATCTTTGGGGTGGGCACTTTTAGCGTGCACCTTGCCTCTGGCATCAGAAGTAAAATACTAGGGTGGACTGTCCTTGTTTTGCCTTTTCTCAGCTACATGTATGTGTATCAAAGTCAGCTAGCTAAAGCATATTCTGAAAGCAAATATACTTTTTTGTTAGGGAAGATTTATAGAAGCAATGTGGAATGTCAGTCAGAAGTTTTCTTTATGACTGTGTAGGATCATAAATCACCCTCACAATGTGGTTCTCCACCCCTGACTCCTACACCCCGCTTGACTTAAGGTAAAGCAATTAACATTTATTATTTTTGTTAATACTGAGATCTGCATAGTACTGATAGTACTATTGAGTTAAGAATTCTTTTTGGATTATTACATACATGTTCATGGCAGCTATTCCCAATATAAATGAGAGAAATTTAAACCTTTACTGCTTTGCCGCACAAAAGGAGCATGATGTAAAATAATTGGGCACGTGAGTACCCATCAGTTGAAAAGAATATTAAGTTTTTAATGTAGAAATAAAACATTATATTCTTTCCAAAATAAACAACTGTTTTCTCCTGCTTGGGACTTCAGAATTCTTAGCAGGTGAAGTAAAACCAGGAAAAAATTGGAAATTGTAAAAAGTCATACTGTTCTTTCTGTAACTCTTCCTCACTTCACCACATCAGTTGTGCCTGAGATAGGAAAAGGTGAAGGTAGATTCTTCTACTTTTGTTCATGCTGAACAACACTTACTCAGAGAAGCAATCCCAAAATCAGTACTATTTTTTATGAGAGTTCAAAGTAGAATTGGGATCTGTAAGAGGATGGGTGCATGAGAAATCAAGAGATATATTCTGGGTCCTAAGGAAGTTCTTTATTTCCCATTACATGGATTTCTGTGAAACAGAAGTTGTATCACTTTCTGGAGTTCAAGGCTTACATTCAAATTCACATTTTAGTTCAGTAGTATTAGACATGAGTCTTTGGCTTCCAGCAGTTAGAATGATGCTAGTTTGCCACTTGCAGCTCATTTCAAGGGTTAATTTTAACAATGGTATAATTTTCCATAGGTGAGAGCGAGGGTTGAAAGAATGTTCTCCAAAAGCACTAAGAGTAACATACAGCAGTTCAGTAATTTCCAACATGCATAACAATGTGTTTACATTCCTAATCATTGTGAAAGTGCAGATGCAATTTTTGGGGGGGCTGTTGGGTTTTTTTTTTTTTAATGGGAATATCCTCCCCAGTGAGGCTTGTGGTTTTTGTTGAGGTAGTCTGACTGATTAGCCAGCCTGAAAAGAAAATGACCTCAATGTTTCCACTTCCATCTGTGTAGATCAATTATCCTCATTTTTTTTGGTCCACTCTGAATACGATAGATTGCTCATTTTATGTCTCTTCCCTTATGGTATGTAAAGCATAATCTGGTATTGCCATCACATCCAAATTGTTTCTCCCTAGATGGGAATGCAAAGAAGCACATTTTTGTTCTTCATGCTGTCACCAGCTTCTATTAAAAAAAAAAAACAAAAAAACCCAAATTTTTATAATCTTCAAAACCAGTTATGTCAGAAGAATATATTGAAATAAAACATTTTCATTGCTTTCATGTGTGGATTCACAAAACTTAAAAGTACAGTCTAGAAATTTTGAGATTAAATGGACTAATGATATTGGGAAATGCTTTAGGATTTTAAAAGCTATTTCACTGAACTACATTCTGGTTTTGGATTCACCTGTTCAGTTCTGGTGAACTTCAATTTAACATATATAATTTGACTGAAATTATAGGTGAGAGGAGTGTATGGTTTGTTGCAGTGTGGCTCAGACACAAATGTGAAACGCTCTGATTTGCAAGTTGCTTGGCTGAGCAACAGTAGCCCATGTTCTATACTGTAGGCTGATCTGATTTCAGTAACTTTTGTTTCCTTGGTTAAAAGTTTTGTTGGATGAGTTTGCTTCTTTCTTTTTGTGTAGAGGTTGTCAAAGAAGAAGGAAAGTTTTCTTTTTAATCGTGCTGTTCAAAGGGGATTTCAGAATCAAAGTAGAAAATTTTCTGCGTTTGTTTCTAGATAGGCAAGCTTCAAAAAGCAGATACATCAGTGTGGAGGAACTTACGTAGCCTGAGAAAGGAAACAGGCACTAACTCAATAGGAAGATTTTGTAGAGATGAGCTTTTGTTCTCCGGTGTAAAAAACCCAAACCAAAAAAACAACACCACCACCACAACAACCCAGAATAAACTAACAAACAAAAAAGCTGAAGCACAAAAAAATAATCTGCCTCTTTTCACATAACTTTCAAAAATACACTAATGGATTTTACCATAAAAGAGAGAAAAATGTCAGGAGAAGTCATTCGACAGTTGGGCCTGTATATTCTCTCACCCACAAAAAAAAGAAAGAACTGCAGAAGTGTTTTGAAGCATCATTGCTGCTGAGGCTCTGAATTGAAATGACAACGTTCTTCCAGCATGCTTACGGTAGCCTCTGTTGAGCCAGTTATGAGCAAACCAAAATTCCCTTTAGACACTCAATCTAGCTGGTGAACATATGGCTCTAGGCTTCCCCCCTCATGTCTATTTTATTGTATTAACTCATTCTTGACTGAGTTTCTTTTCTTCATCCTCTGTCTTTCACTCCATTTTCTTACCCAGCAATATGGTTTCTAGGTCCTTCAAATATTTTGGTAGCCAATCTGGTATTAACATTTCAGGACTGGACATAGATGGCACTTAGAGACTTGAACCTGAACCTTAGTGGCAAACTTGGCAGTCTTAGGTTTAAAGTTGGACTCTGATCTTAAATGATTCTAGGATTCTGTGTCCCTCTCTTCATGCTAAATTGGGGAAACTGAACAGGTGTTCATCATTAAAAGCTACACAAGGAACTATTTCAGGAAGAAAGAAAGAGGTTGTAGTGCATCCCTGAATTCTGCTTTATTTCCTGGAATGATATAATCTTTTCATGTGTGCTTTATATATTTTTTTCTATAAGGATTTATGATATTTGAGAATTTACTGAATCCAACTAATTTTATAGGGGACAGAGTTGTGTGCAGCACTGTCAACTATCAATGAATGCTATAGGTTATATGTTTAAGACAGCAGTAGTGTCTTTAGACTCACTGTATGTATATTTCTGCCTTTTGTGTGCAGAATTTTATCTTTCAGCATTTAAGCACATATGGCTGTGCATAGCTGCAAGCACCTGACTTGGAATTTTAAGTTTTAATGCACTGCACAAGGTTTTTTCATGTGTTGTATCCCAGGTGGAAATACTGTATTTATGGACTAGGACTAAGCGTGAACATTGGTGTTTTTGTTATCCTAGAATTGTTCAAACAAAGCTTTCTTTGACCACATGGTAGTCAAAGTAGATTGGTGCCATTCAAAATACACTTCTTTACAGACATGTAAAAGGAGACTGATGGTCAGATTCTTCTATCTGACTAGAGCAAAAATCCATTTATGTACCTGCTTTTGAAATCTGCTTCATAGCTGATGGTTCTACTGAGGAAACATAAAAAAATGGCCTCTGAAGGTTAACTCTCTATGATACTGTGTTATTTTCCAGTTATACAATTACTGTTTAATAGTTTCATCAGTGATATAGACAGCAAGATCGAGTGCACTCTTAGCAAGTTTGCAGATGACACCAAGCTGAGTGCTGCAACTGTCACACCAGAAGGAAGGAATATCATCTAGAGGGACCTGGACAAGCTGGAGAAGTGGGTTTCCTTTAAATTGGAGGAGGAGAGATTTAGATTAGACATTAGGAAGAAATTCTTCATGATGAAGGTAGCGAGGCACTGGCATAGGTTGCCCAGGGAAATTGTGGATGCCCCATCCCTGGAAGTGTTTGAGGTCAGGTTGGATGGAGCCTTGGGCAGCCTCATCTGGTGGGAATTGTCCCTGCCTGTGGCATTGGGCGTTAAAATTAGGTGATCTTTAAAGTCCCTTCCAACCCAGATCATTCTATGATTCTATGATTTATGAAAAGACTGTATTATTAATGGACCTTGTTCTCCCTGAAAAGACAAGATTTGTAGAAACAAAAAAAGAGGTTGACTGAAAGAAGTAAAATCAATTTATGTCACATTCTGTAAAGCTGACAAATACTGATAACAAGAAAGGTTGTTCTTTAGAAGATTTCAGTGAGCAAATGGATTCACTTCCGTGGTGATTTGAGGAAACAGATTCTCCAGAATTATTCCAGGATAACAACAATCTAATCCATCAAAGTCATTATGCCACAGCTGTTACAACAATCTATCTGCCACTGAATGCTAGCCAGCTAATTTTTGATAAGTGACATTTTTCACAGTTTATTGTTTTCTCATCAACATGGCACCAACCGCATGAAATATATTCACACAGTGATGTTTACATTGATGAATTGGCCATATGCTTTCTATTTATGGTTACAGGAGTTTCAGTTTCTTCAGGAGAAATGAGAATTTTTAGGTAGAATATACGAGATTTCTCTCTGGCTTACATGTATGTTCCTCCTGTTCAAGTACTTGTTAAGCCATGCTGGAATTCAGTACCATAATGAGGTATTTTTATGGAAATATGTGGTTCTGCAATGCTTCACCAGACTGTTTTATGCATGGGTGAAGCATATGGGGGTAAGCACTTTAAGATTACATTTTTAATACAGTTCATTTTTTTTAAGAGCAGGCGATTAAAAAGTGCTGTTCCTCAACTCAATGTGCCATATATTGTTTCCCAAGATTAGGCATGTTCATTTTCAATTTTTTCAATTATTTTTCTTCCTGAAGCATCTGAATATATTTTCATTTATGATGTAGACAGTGAGATCAAGTGCACCCTCAGCAAATTTGCAGATGACACCAAGATGAGTGGTGCACTTGTCACACCAAAGGACGGGATGTCATCTGAAGGGACCTGAAAAGCTGGAGATGTGGGCCTATGTGAACCTCATGAGGTTCAACAATGTGAAGTGCAAGGTCCTATACCTGGGTCAGGGAAAGCCGTGGTTTCAATACAAGATGGGGGATGATGTGATTGAGAGCAGCCCTGAGGAGAAGGGCAAGGAGCTGCTCATTGATGAGAAGCAAAACATGAGTTGGCAATGTGTACTTGTAGCCCAGAAGGCAAACCATATCCTGGGTTTCATCAAAAGAAGCGTGGCCAGCAGGTCGAGGTACCTCTCCCCCTCTACTCTGGTCTCATGAGACCTCATGTGGAGTACTGAGTCCAGTTTTGGAGTCCCCATAAGAAGGTTAGGGAACTGTTAGAGTGAGTCCAGTGGAGGGCCATGAAGACGATTAGAGCACTGGAGCCTCTTTGGTATGAGGACAGGCTGAGAGAGTTGGGGTTGTTCAGCCTGGAGAAGAGAAGGCTCCAGACACATCTTATAGTAGCCTTGCAGTACATGAAGGGGGCCTACAGAAAGCTGTGGAGGGACTATTTACTAGGGCATGTAATGATAGGACTGGGGGAGTGGCTTTGCATTGGAGGGAGGAAGATTTAGATTAGGTATAAGGAGGAATTTCTTAATGATGTGGGTAGTGAGGCACTAGCACAGGTTGCCCAGGGAGGTTGTGGATGCCTTGTCACTGGAAGGGTTCAAAGCCAAGTTGGATGGGGCCTTGAGCAGCCTGGCAGGGGTGTTGGAATTAGGTGATCTTTAAGGTCCTTTCCAACCCAAACCATTCCATGATTGTATGATCACTTAGATATTTCATACTTCCAGTTTTAATGTACAGTACATAATGTTAGTCAGTGGTAAACAATAAATTTCACATGAACTCAAAACAGAGTCCACATGACTCCACTTTTTGTTACAAATTGAATGGGGAATTGCTGTGTTGCTCCTGCTCTTTCTGAGGTCAACAGTAGTTTCCTTTTGCAGTAACTCATCATACATATGTGACCATACAAGTGTGGCAGATGCTGATGAGGTGTGTAGGCTACAAGGAGAAGAACAGCGTCTGTTTGGAAATAATCTTCTTGCTAGCCTGATGTATGAAGACAAAAGTGCTTTCCAGTTTGGGGTTCACAGTCATATTTGGCCCTTTTCTCCTATATATGTGTGATGGGTGCAATGTTGACCACAATTAATAGAAAGGTATCTGCCTACAGTTTTCTAGAAGTGTTTGCTCCAACCTAGATCCACCCAGTAATTTCTCATGGATTTTTATGTATATATTTCAGCAGGAAGAATAGTCATAATGCTCAGATTCTCAAGAAATACATCTTTACCACAAGAAACTGCCTGTCAGATTCCCTGCTTAAACTATAAAAATAAAAGGTATCTCAGCAATTATTTTTCTGCTATGAAATATGCTTTTGAAAAGCTATGACTATAATTTTTCTTGCATAGAACTCTTTGTACTCCCTTATTGTTACCATATGAGGTGCTTTTTTTGCAGTTCAGCCACTCTCTGAATAGCCAAACTCTAAACAATTTTTATTTCTCCAAATTGATTACTTCTAGACAGAACTAGTCCATCTTATAATTGCAAAGGAACTATTAGAATATTCAGACTGCATGTTGGGCTCCTGACTAGGAGCCTTGTAATCTACTGATTTTGCTCCAAGGAAAATTTCTGGAGATTGTACCAGGTGTTTCTGGCTTATTTTGAAATCTTTAAAACTGTCCCTCATCTTCCATCTTGTCCTCTTATTGATAATTTCTGTCACCTAATTTAGGCTAATCCGGACACTGGAACCACTTCATAAAAATTCATTCCTTTTGTTTCTTGATATTCAAAGAAATAGATAGAATGAAAAAGTGCACTTTCTTTTCTCCAGTGACAGGAAAATATGTAAGATTCCTAGCAGTTCTTCTTGCCAGTTTACTAATAGCATTGTCTTATTGGTTTACGTGTGTATGCTCCATATTTCTCTGTACAGAAGATACTACACTTGACAGGTGGTTTAAGATTTGAATTGCCCTTTTGCTCATGAACTGAGATCTCAATACTGTGTGCCTTGTTTCAGCATGGTATAGCTTTTCTGTATGATGGAGGAGTAATCTGGAACCTTAATCATGATGCTGCTATTCTTCATTCTTACATCTGAGTCTCTTCTGTTTCCAGGCTATGCTTTGATATCTTTGTTGCTTGATAAGGACAATTTTGGAGGAGCTTTTGATGAAGGAGATAATACATGGTAATGCGGTGGGGGGCTAGTGAACCTCATGACAAATCAATATGATTTCAGAAGAAGTACTTTATTGTGGGTTAACTCGCTGTCTATATAGACCAAGCAGGCCAAACATGAGGTAAACATTGATTGGTCATTTCTGCCCTAGCAATCTGCCTTCCTTGGCCACCACCCATCTCACATAACTTTTTCTTTAGCTTGCAAACTCCTGCCCCCATCTTAAGATTTCTTCATTAACATAACACAACAAAGTCATTTACTACTTTTGTGACTTTACCCAGCTCTACCGTGCCAGGGCACTTAAAGAAACAATTACCAACAACATAGTTGGCAAACAAATTAGACACTTGTTTTTTTAAAATGAAATAATTTTTCCCATTGAAATGAAAGTAGTATGGTGTATTGGGGAGTGGCTGTAGTTCAAATGTTGGACTATGCATCAGTGTTTTGACTGAGGCTAGGAGGAGTAAGATATTGTTTCTGGATGCTGAATGAATTAAAGGCTGTAGCAGTCCAGATAGGATCTATAAGTGGCTGGTCAAGAAGATCAAGCAGCCGAGCAGTGCTGTGAGTTTTGTTGTTTCTTTTTTACAAATAAAATCCCTTTATTTAAAGCTCTAAATCACTGGCTTGGAAACATTTATACATTCTTTGCAGTTGCCAGGTGATGATTCATCTAGCTGAGTTTTATGTCTCAGGCAGTAGTTAATACGAACTGCTTGGGGGAAGAATTCAGGAAATTCTGAAGTAGGCAACTTTTAAAGATCTTTGTGGTACTTCATTTGTCTTTGTCAGTTATTTTGCTTTCTGTGGTGAAGGGGTTTTAGACAGCAGGCTCATCTTTCTTGTGCTCATGTAGTTCATTCTTTTCACAGTAAAGTTTTCTCCAGCCCAAAAGGTCTGGATTATTTGGTTTTTTTATCAGTCGTGTCCTGATTAGCTGGCCAGGAAGACTTCTTGTAGATTGATTTAGTGCACCTTTTTTTTCCCTAGGCTTGGAGCAAGTTACTTCTGTACCTGGGCTGTTTTGCTTTCATTGCTTTTAACAATGATCACTTCCAGTCATTGAAAAGAACCAATAATGTTTCATCAGTAGGAGAAATTTAGCTGTCTGATGAGCTTATCATACTGATTGCCCACATAAGCTTTAAAATAAAACTTCACTAAAAAGAAATATCATCAGACTTGATAGGAATACTGTATTACATCTAATTAAAGTCAGCTTTGATAAGCCTGTAATTAACTAACGGAGAGAAAAAGATAGACATGGAGATCCATCATTTTAATGGTATCACGATGAGAAAGTCTGACAGTTGTGGGTGTTTTAATTTCTGTCAGTCTTGAACGGATATAGGCAATTTGAAAAGACAATGTGTCATTTTTCACCTTACCTGAACTTAATGGGAATGATCTGCAAATCTACTGTTCGAGACGGATTTTCTTTTTCCTACATAGGCATTTTTAAACTCAGCCTGACGTGACTGGCATGCAGCACATACAGATGCTGTAAAGCTAGATTCCTACTTTCTTCTGAATTTTCTGTTGCATATGTATTGACATAAGAGATTTCAAGCAGCTACAACTAACAATTTACCAGTCAAGATAACTGCAGATTGTTTAGAAATGAGGGATAATTTAGTCACATAAGAGTTTCTGAATTCTGAAATGCTGCTGTCTAAATTAGCCTATCTTAAACTGCCAAATGTGTGTTCTAAAATATTTTTTTAAATGGCTAGGGAATATCTTAAAATGTTAATTTTAAAATTTTTTTTTGACAGCTGAGTGCCATATCTCACACTTATTAAAGTCAGTGTGAAACCTCACTTTAAATTTGATGTAGTACTAACAGTACTTGTATGCTGCCAACTTCAGCTATGGTAATGTTATGCCTTGCTCGCTTTATTTTTTGGGCCAACACTGGCCATCAGAAATTGTTGAAATAACTTCTGTCACTTATTTGTCCCGTAAAGCTCCAATATATTGAAACACAATATCTCATGGTGTTGCTAGAGGTCTTTCTGTATTAATTTTGTGTATGTAGAGCATTTCTGACACATATAGTTTGCCTTGAGAGAAAAAAAAATACTTGATTTCACATTGAATACTTGGGGAAAAAAATGAGTCATCAACGTTTGAGAAATCATCATACATTTCAAAATTGTGATTGGCCTGCTTGTAATTTATTTACACACAGACCTAGAATTGGGGTAAGTTACAGTTTCAAAATTTTTCCCTATTCTTTCCATAGAAAATTTGTTTGCAACAAATATATTTCTCCGCACACTTCTAATGACTATAAACCTACCAAAACTGTGCACTGTTAAGATATGCTAATCCATTTTATTTAAAACCAGAAACCCAAAAAACTTCCTCTAGATAGAGAGTGGTCTGCAGTTTTTAAAGAAGAAATTATGTCTACTTTCTGTTTATAATATATCTCTTGGTACATAACTCAGCCTTCTGATGAGCATTCATTAAATGAAAAGGATCATTTAAGGACAAGTGGAGATGTTAAGAGTGGGAAGATAACCCATCTCATCCTCTTTTCTCTCCCTTGTGTCCCATAGTAGTGATACCTTTTCTTATCTTCACAACAGTGAAGTTGCCTAAAGAAATAATACTGGCTATCTTTTTGATAGGAACAGTAAATTTTTCTGATGCATTTGCTTACATACTCGATTTCTAACAAGAACTCCTAAAATCCTTAAAATATTTACCTACAGAGTAACCTGTTGTGAAAAGATACTGATTAAATGGTAAACAGTAGATTTGAGGAGCATTCAAAATCTGATTAAAAATACCTTTATTTCATGAAATGTTACATATGCAGTATTCTTGAGGTGTGGAAGCTACTTTTCACAAAACCAGACCCATATGGTACTCATACTGTCATTCTTTCAATGTTGTCTCTGCTCATATTAGGGTTGTTAAATAGGTAGGTAGTGCTAATAAATAGTACGGTAGTACTTGGGTGGTGGGGTGTGGAAATTGATTTTGAGGATCTTGGGAAAAAGTCTGTGTAGCACCACAAGTAAATATCCAGTAATACCATAGATATAAAAATTATAGTGGAAGCCTAGAAAGGAAATACATAGTCCAGAAAAAACCCATTTTCAATACTACGTGTAGTATCTATAGTAAATGAAGAAGTTGTTAGTGTACATGTCTATTGCATAAACCTACTAATCCCTGTCTTTTTCATGATACATTGTATTTAATATTCTAAAATGTTTTACAGGGATTGTGTTACAGAAGTTGTAAATTTTGCAAGTTATGTGTTAATCTATGGTAGTAGTTAGAACAAAGTAGAAAGTAGTTTGATTATATAATGTTCAGCTCTAGAGATAATCAGGCCTGAGGCAAAGACAGACTATAGTTTGAAGTCTTTTTTTCAAAACAATTTTCTTTGAGTGTTCTATGAGACTTCCAGTGCAATGATTTAATAAAATTCAATAAATATTGTCCTAAATAAGATTTTTCTCCTGAAGTAGCCTTATGTATCATTTCAACTTAGCTTTCTTACCCAGCCTATATCAGTTGTGGAAATACTGATTACGGAAGTAACCAAGAAAAGAAGCATATTATCATGTTTTACTATTGAATAACTAGTATTTTTATAATGAAAGTATATAGTGTATTATTTACTTTTGCAGTAATGACTTCTTATCTTCAGAGATACATCTTCTTTCTCTTGTAGGGCAGTATGTTTCAAGCGTATTTCTCTTTCTTCTCCTGTTCTGTGAAGTTAATCCCAGAAGACTTTCATGGACTTCAGACCAAATAGTCCTGCTATCACTGAAGTCATGGGGGAAATTCCCATTCTTTCAGTTGTGAGCAGTGCTTCTGTTCAGCCTACTGTGAATTTCTGAGTCTTCTGTACTGAGACTTGAACATACTACACATAGTCCTCTAATTCAAGTACTGGAGTTATGTAACATGGATAAAAAGAACAGGCAAAAATTTATCAGTAGTTAAAATGCCTGTTATTGCAAGGGAACACTAATACTATTCTTTTTCTATGATAAAAAAAACCATTCCCTGAAAAGTGCTTGTATGCAAAATACAAGAAATGCTACAGTGGCAATTGCTGTTGGCTAGTCCCTCTAAGCCAATAGTTTGACCTTGTAATGATTTTTCCTTCTACAACTAGTTGTGTAATTCTTCTCTGTATTCATTCATTCATCCTAAGAATAATTAAATCTTTTGGGCTAAGCTTGCAGCAGGCCAAACAGTTAAATTTAGCTATTAGTCCACACAGCCCTCTGGGGAAATTTATATACTTACCATGGTCTTACTGTTAAGTTTTTTAACTGGTAATATCTGTGGAAGTAAATGTATTCATAACCAGAGCTGAGTTCAGCCTTCATTTTTGCACCTGCAACAGACTCTGCGTGTGTATTCCTAGATAAACATCCTGTAGTACAGTGCTATAAAAATATAGGAAAGCTACTAATTCAGAGAGTTCTTGAGAAACTTGATAAATAACTGAGAAAATAAGTAAGTGCTGTATGCACACTGTATCTTTAGGATAAAGAGGCATTGAAGAAGCATAATACTAAAAGCTCTCCTATTGATTCCTTTATTGTATATAAGGGAAGATCTGTTCAGAGATAACATTTGAAAGATATCGTAGGTCATCCAAACACTTACAGATTTTTCTCAGGGCATCAGAATATAACAAAGGTAGTGGTCATGCAGGTGACCAGTATACTGGTGACCTGTTCTACTCTCTCGGAATGTCATCTACTCATGATATGACAGTAAACCACAGTAAGGTCTGGAGGGAAAGAGAAGTAAGGGCTTTAATTCCTGTAGGGCTGCACAGACACTGTAACTTGTTATTGGGTCTGACAAGATTTGTGCATGGGCTTCTGAGCCAATAATGTACAGAAAATAATGAGTTTCACAAGATGTACATCCAACCGATGACCACTTTCATACCAAGTACATCTGGAGTTTTTGGCAGAGTCTATGATCTAGACTGGGAGAGAACAGAGAGCTAGGGAACTCACGAGACTGATGTGACATCAGTTTTCCATAGTGTTTATTACTTTCTTGATAGCTGGTTGAACTGGCACATTCATATGGCTTACTGACAGAAACAACTGCTCTGCCTGCTCTTATTCCTTTGTAAGTAAAGGTAACTTGACTGTTCATTTGATAGAAAACACAGCAATTAAATATAAAATTTAAAATTTATTCAGTTTTGTCTAACCCTTTTCTCTCTCTGGTGATCACCTAAACATGCAGTTGATACAGAACCAATTAGTGAGCTACACAGCATATATCCACATTAAATCCTGTGTAGAATTTTCACATGTAACAGGAATCAACTTCTGGACTCTGAAGGAAATAACTAATTTGTGAAGTACTGGCACAGATAATGCCATATTTTCCAAGGCAATAAAAGAATGCAGGACAATGCACACGTTTTCTTGCCCATGGTATAGGTGGAAATTTGTAGTGCCTTAGTGAACTATGTAAGCTGAAGTTTCTTATTAACTAGCATTATTACAGTGTTAATTTAAATACAGATTAGTTATGAGTTTTAAGTGTTTGCTCTTTCCATCACGCAACCATGTCATAAGAGCATTCAGTAAATAGATTTGTTTCTGTTTTCTTAGTTGTCTAAAGAAAAATACACAAACCAGATGCATTATTTCATATATTTGGTTATGTTGTGCCACTGTGATTTGCCAGACCAACAGTTCCTTCATTGCATGTTGAACCTGTCTTTTGTTAAATACCAGCTGTTCCTTGGCTACTTCCCATCATACTGTTTTCATTATTTCTGTCTTAGGTCTGTTTCTTTTGTTGTTTCTTTTCTGTGCCTTCATTCTCAAAATAACTTTAAGGTATTGCATTTAGCTGCTGACATAGAGTTATTCATCTTCTAAAGCACACAGTATTCCCCAAGTCTGTATGTATTTCCTCATCATCAGTGTTCCCTAGATTTAACTGTTCCATTTTGTTTTGACTTTTGATTATCCCAGGGTCCGATTGGTATGGATGGAAAGCTGGTAGGTGATTTATTCAAAACCAGTGTAATTTAGGTCTTGCACATATTCCATCTTTGCTTTTTTAATTGCTCATGTTGAAATGTATGTTAATCATATATTGGCTTCTTCTCTCGGCATAACTCATTTCAACCTCAGAAGCACAGATTGCAACTGAGTGTTGAAAAACCACTCCAGTCTTTTGTGCCTATCCAGGGAAATGGAAGTCAGCCATGCTACTCTTGTATCCTTATCATTTTCCATCTGGATTAGGTTGGAAGGTGGATATACCTGCTTGGGTTATGTGTTCACAGAATGTTCCACAGAAGTAGTCTGGTGGTGCCTTTGAAACAACAGAATAATATTTCTGACCACATATCTGTGGCTCTTGCTAGATTCCTTTATGCATTTGTATGCTGTCTCAGATGTTTTGTTGGGAGATGCTACTTGAATTAAGTTAGAAATAACCTTTAATATTATACAATGCATTTGTAGATATATTCGCATATGTGTATATATTTGCATATCCATATATTTGGATGTGTGAGCCTGGAAGTCCATGTTTCCAACTCTTTAAAGATTAAAATCATGCAGCAGCTGTGAAAATCCAGTTTCTGCACTTTTTCTTGCTATTGTTTTTGTTCCCTTTCTGGTTTTCCAGGACAGCTCTTTTCTTTGATACTTTGGATCTATCTTTTCTTCTCTGTTCTTTCATTTGCCACAAGCCCTGTTTCGTCTGCAAGCTCAACTTTCTAACTTGCAGCTTCAGCTTCCATTTTCTTCTTTTAAGACTTTCTCCTGTGCTTCTTGACATTTCCTTCTACTGCTAAGTAGCTTTTCTGCAATGTTTGCAGCCTCCTTTCATTCGGCTTTTTCTTTACTCTCCTCTTTTAGTAGATTGATAGTTTACCTGTCTTCAGCTAGACTTGGCTATACCATATATCTTTTCTTTTTCCTTTAGGATCATTTATATATCAGCAACTAATATTAGGTTAAATTGCTAGGAAGGGATTAACTATCAGCTATTAAAGAGCTTCCATCAGGGTAATTAGAATAGGCTGCCAAACTTAACCTTATTCTTTCCTACAAAACACGGTATTGAGTCAGTAAATGGGAACATAGAAGGAGATTTTTTTCTGAAGGTTTTTCTGAAACCATCATATTTTATGCTATAACCACTGTAGTCATACAGATTTAAAAATAAACAAATACATAAATAAAACCAGCACTCAGTAGTGGATAATCAAATACATGAACAATGATCCAGAAGTTCAAAACAGCTGCCACTAAAATACTCCTTATCAGTTATTGGTGTTGGGACTGACTTATAAGTGCATGAAAAGAACAACAATCAGTTAGTAGCTCCCATCAGTGACTCAGTTTTAGAGGATGTAACCCATTTGAGTGAAGAAGAGATCTGCATTAGAAAAAAAAGGAATTAATACTAATTTTTCAGTCTTGAAGAGTATTTTCACCCTGTTTTTAATTTAAAATTTAGATAAATGCGTCAAATGAAAAGATTTTAATCCACATGCATTGGGAACAATTTATGCAGCAGTGAACAAGAGGGATTTCAGCAATCCTGAAGCCCTTTGGGGGATACAGGCATATTAATTGACATTTAATATCAGATTGTATTCATGTTAGAGTGTTTTTTAATGAATGCAGAAGTAACTCACAAAACTTCATTCCTGATTCTTTCACCGTATGCAAAAATGAGAGAAGGCAAATGAACAGTCCCTTTGCCATCCCCCACTTTGAATTGTTGTCATATGACAATGAGTCTTTAAAATCAAAAAGGTCAATATTGTGATGCTTCGTTTTACTTGTACCTTTGTAAGCAAAGCTAATGAGTTCCATAATGCAGTGCTGCATCCTCTGGTTAGTGTCACTTACTAGATCATTAGAAGGAATGGAAAAGTGTACTGTAACTGTAGTAGGCAGTATCTACAATCATACAAAAATATTGACAAATTGGGAAACAGGAAACAAACTCAGAATATAATTAATTTCACTAATGCAAAGTTCCTTTCATGTTCAAGGAGCTCATAGCCAACAGGATAGAAAAGTTCTGCTATGAGTGTACAGCATCTGCATTTACAGTTAAATGCAGGGTAATTGCAATATTGACAGCGTAGATCAAATGAAGAGTAAGGCCACTTTTATATTCGCCATTATCTCAGGGAGTTCTGTGTCACCATGAAAAACATTTGTCTGAAAAAAAATCAGTTTTGAGTTTTCCTCTCTTGGTATTGCAGACATGATAAAAGATATAAATGCACAATTATAAAAATGCAAACTGGTAACGCTGTTGAAATTGAGACTAGAAAACACTTTCATGGGAACATGATTCTGTCCCTGATATTCAATTCAGAATATGTTTGTGTTATGTGTGTATGTCTCATATCGTACATATAGCACATATCATGTGGCCCCTATGTAGCTAACTTAGATTAAAGAAAAAAGTGCCAATTCTCAAATATTTTTGTGTAAAAAAATAATATCTTTTGTTCATTTGGTTTCTACATCCTCAAATCAAAATTTTGTTGAAACAGTTCTGTAATTTTAGACTTTTTAAGAAAAGTTTTAAACAGATATCTTGGAGGTAGTCTTTAACAATGTGGTCAAAATGCATTGCAAATTCAGATATAAGACAATAGTATTATGAGTTTGCATATAGAAGTTTGCATGTAAAGGTCTCAGTTAGTTACTGTATACAAACTTATTGTACAAACTGTCCAGTACTGCATCGGTAAGCAATTCCTGGTTCATTTAGGATAAGATATAACATATAATATAATAAAACCTGCCCTAATGGGAAGAGTGAGATAAAGCCCAAGTGCTGAGGATTCCCAACTGTATTCTTTAACACAGTGTGATGTGTAACTTCCTAGAACTGACCAGTTCAGAAAATTTTACTTTGTAAAAAAAACTGGCGAACCTCAGCCAGTAATTTTTTGTTGTTGTTTGAAAACCTCTATATTGCAGTGTTGTTATAAGGAACTAATACAGAACTACCCCATCTACAACAAGGAATCCTTCAGACTGCCTTCACTGTAAGGATTAGATAACCACAATAATTCTGTATTTTACCATGATGCCTCTGCAATGTTATTTTTAGTGTTTCTTGTATTTAAAAAAAATCATTAAAAACTTGCCTGTGGATTAAAATACCTTTCTCATTTTTAATTTAGCACAAAAAAAAAAAAACAAAAAACCTTACTAGTTAGTAAAAAAAGCATTTTCCTCAGCTGTTTCTCTGTTGATATTAGTTTTCAATGAAATGTTTCTCCCCATCCCCTTCACCTGTTAAAATCAGACAGAATCACAGAATGGTTGAAGTTGGAAGGGAAATCTGGTCTAAGCTCTCTGCTTATGCACAGGCATCTAGACCAGGTTGCCCACGATCATGTCCAGATGGCTTTTGAGTATTTCTGGTGGATGAAGACTTCACAATTATCCTTGGCAACCTGTGCCATTGCTTGGTTACCCTCAGAGTAAAAAAGTGTTTCCTAATGTTCAACCAGAAGAGTTTCAACTATGTGTTAGCAGTATCTTCTAGCTAAAATGAAGAGGTTTTATGGAACTTATAAGTCTCAGTTTCTTTCAACAAGAGGAAGTATAGTTTCAATTCAACTAAATTTTATTAAGTTTCATAAAACACTAGGAGCTAAGCTAGCCCTAACCATTTAAGAAAGTTTGTCTTTATAGGGAAAAAATATGTAAAAATTTACCTCTGTTGTACAGTATCAACTGTTTGGGTGGTATTAGTTCATAGTCACAGCTACTGTACATTTTTTTGTAATATAATTCTGCTTCATGCAAATAATTTGTAATGAGTGGGCTGGAATAACTGATGACTTTCACTGGCTTTCGTAAGCTGGGGATCTTAGTGACAGGAAGTCTGCTCTGTAAGGGCTTGCAGCAACGAGAGATAAATATACCTCAATGGTGTGCAGAGGGTGCCTCTTTATTTGACCAGGGATGGTCCATAGGTGATGTTCATAAGTAAGGGGGAGGAAATGTATTAGCTCTTGACCTAGCTGACAAGGGTTCATCTACCACTGACTTGCTGGTTGAAATAACATTTTATGCTTCCTTACAGCTGTGGTACTTGTTGCAATGGCAAAAAGACTATTGTTTGCCTAGCAATGTATTTTTCCAGTTTTCAGACGTTATTCATTCAATAGGCAGTAATGAGCACCCCCTTGAAGCATGGGGATGAACCATAATAGAGAAAAAGCACCTAATACCTGCTTCTAAATCAGCACAGCATCTGTGGATTCTTTCTCACTTGAGAATAATTAAACTAGATCTTTCTATCATTACTAAGTAGTATTGTTTTGACTACGTAAAGTATGGAGTTTCTCAAATGTATGTTCAATGTTGTGTTATCATAATTTATTTCCAGAATCAGTTAATTGCAAGAAAGTTAATCAGTTTGAAATAAAGCATTCAAATTCAAATTTTTGTTACCTCCTTCTTGGAGAGTTCTATAACTTTTTACTACTATTTAAGGAGTTAATCCTTGTTATAGCTTTGCATAACCTTATCTTTGTCTTCTTTTTCAGGGTCAGCCTGGTCCTCAAGTAAGTGCCATCTTGTTTTCCTACATAAGTCAAGGCTAAATAAAGGGCACACCAAACTCAGGTTATCTACAAAGTATTTTGATATTTGGTTTTGGGTCTTTTTAATCTTACTGTAAAAAGCTAGAAGCATAGTTCAGCGAGGCAAATATTTCCCAAGAGAGAAACATGGGCCCCCCTCAGACAGTTGTCTGAGTTCCCTCAGCTGTTTGACTAGATGGTGGGGGCTAACAATGTAGAGCTGAATAAAGCGAATCTCCTTAATATGGCTTGAAACTTTGCCACCTAACTTTTTAAAAAAGGTAAAATAGCTTAGTGAATGTGTGGCAAATGGAATCCTTCAACTGATTGTTAATCACATGTTAAAAATGTTGCTATAATCCAGGCAGCCTTCAATTATTTTAAATATGGCACTGCTAGCTATTTTGATTAATTATATACACTACTTCCAATTAGTTCTGCTTTATTTACAAATACCAGAACTTTGTCTTGTGAGCTGCAATTGAAGACACGAAAGTCTAAAAATCTAACTTCAGTTCTAAGGTAGAAGTTGACCGGCAGAAAGGAAACATTAGGTATAACAAAACTTCAATGTAAACTATTTGAATTAAATAGTGATATAGAAATGTGGAAGAGCAAGGAAATAGGGGAAGGAAAAAGAAACCAAATACCAAAGCCAGACTTAGTGAAATCAGTTGAAAAACTCTGCATTTTTGTATACTTGGGGTGTTTTACAGGAAGTAAACTGTGGTCTGTGGGATCACTTTAGCACAAGCGAGTTACCTGAACCAGGATTTTTTGTGAGAGCCTGTTACATTTCAGAATTGTATCTGTAAGTCAAAGCTTTACAACTTTATAGACTGATACATTTTTTAAGTTAAGATTTTCTTTACATGAGCAAATGTTTATTTTCTGCATTTTGTTTGTTTGTTTGTTTCTAGTCATTGTCTCTGTTAAAAGACAGTTTGTGTAACAAACCCTCATCCCACTTAGTTTGAATGCCTCGTATCCTTGCAGTGCAAGGCTCCATTTAATAGTACTATATAAGTAATCTGTATTTTATTGGTGTGCTACACCCATAGCACTTATGTTTCACAGCAGGCTTTTGATGTGGGGCCTGCACAGAGAGGTATCTTCAGCCACTGTGCTGCCAGGGGTCAATGAAGAGAGATATTGTAATTCTGTGTGGCACTCTTGCTCTGAATGAGCTCTGTTGAGCACCTGAGGCTGTTATTTGAGCCTGTGGGCTGCCCTCTAGTTGATGTTGACTTGTGCTGCCACCCGTGTTTTTCCCCTCTGAGTTTGGACCCTCACATCCCACATTACAGTTGCTTGGAGTGTTTCTTGCTTATTCCTTATAAGCAGCTTCTCAGCCTTTGGAGCTCGTATGTCTACATCAAATGCCCTAAGGTAGCTGCAGGCAAAGAACCACAATGGAGATGGCAGCATTTAGTGCTGTTTCAAGGGTAGAAAAGCAGAGAAATCTTGTCACAATTGTAAGAGAAGTGGGGTACAAACTGTGAAAATCGACCCTTCCCCCCCCAGCTCCCCCCCCCGAATTGTATCAGCTTCTCTGTGTCCTGAGTGATCACACAGAAAACAGACACCTGGTACTAGGATACACAGCATTGAGAATGAGAATTCTTATGTTTTAACTTCAATAATATTTCCCAGTGTAAATGGTCATCTGTGTACCGTTGCCACCGTTCAAAGTAACACCATTACTCTTAATACTTCTTTTTCCTCCTTTTCAGCTCAAGATGCTTATATTGGAGGAGGAGGAGATGTAGGTATTCAGTCATTTTTAGTGGTTGACTGAGTCCGGGGATAATTTTTGCGAGGACACTAATAAGGAAATTGTAATGACATGAGACAGTCAGAGCAGGATACAGCTCTAGATTAAGATGCATAAACCTGTAAGCTTGTATGTAGGTGTTGGCCTGTGAAGTGTGTGAACGCTCCATGTAATCAGTGAAGGCTGAGTCAATACTTAGTGCACTTAGAGACCTCTTCAGTAAATTGTAAACTTCTAGGGCTCAATTGCATCCCCTGCATGCAGGCATTTGTTGCTGCATGAGATGATCCAGGGTCTCCAGCCTACCCTCTGGCTGTTGTATGCTCAAGGACTGGAGTCTGTGTTGGACGATTGTTGTATCTGTCAGTCATGGGCAGCTGTCTTAGGTATCTAGGGAACCTCTCACATGACACTAATTGCATACATTCATGCCTTTTAATTATAGATTCTGATTATAGGCAGCTACTGAATCTAATAACCATTCTACTGAGTTGCTCTCTAGCCTATGTTGACATCTGTGTTTTAGGCAGCTACATGTAGGCTGTACATTTGGATGTCTTACACTGAAGCTCAGATCCAGATAACTTCATGAGACAGCATTTTTTAATGTTGAAAGCTGTGGTTGAAAATCTCAAGACTTTAAAGAATCATTTAAAAAGTATCAATAAAAACCAGAACCAGATCACATACAGATAAAATAAGTCAAATCCCCATAGTTTCTCATTGAAAAAATACAGAAATTTCATTTGCCTATGATTGTCAGTAATTTCCTCAGTCTTAACTGTGTCCATGAGAAATCCAAAATGAAGAATATTCATTGTTTTGGTTAGTGACTAAAGGCTTCTTGGCTTCAATGATCAGAATTGCTTTGCTGACAAAAGAAGCACTTAGTCTTAGTTAAAGCCATGTAAGTCTACACTAAGATCAGAGTTAAATTCTAATCCTTTTCACACTCAGTGTTTTATTAATATTTGTTCTTTTTTACTATTGTTTAAAAAAATACACACTAAATTCCACTGAAATCCATAAGCATTTTTTCAGAAAAAGCTCATGGTTCTATTGTATCTCTGAAAGGTAAAATCTGTGATCAATAGCCAAACAATTTTTAGCGTAACTTGAAAAAAAAATTCTCGAGATGTTGTGTTTCCGTTTGAAAAAAAAACCTGTTTCGAATATCTCATAAACTGAATTTCTTTGTAGAAAGGCAAATAATAATTTTTTTATATTTTTTTCTGAAATTTAAATTCTGGCTTTTGAGTGACCCCCAATAATACCTGCTTTTTCTTATTTAGAACGTAAATATATATTTAGATTAGTTTGTATCAGAAAGGCTTATTTTCCCAATAAATATATACAACCAAAGTCTGCACATATATCTCCTATTAAATGTAATGGAAGTATTCCTTTAGGAGCTTGGTCTATTTAGCCTGGCAAAGAGGAGGAAGAGAGGAACTCATCAATGCTTGTCCAAGGGGCAAATGTGAAGAGGACAGGGCCAGACTTTTTTCAGTGATGCCTAGCTACAGGACGAGGGACAGTGGACACAAACTGGAGCACAGGAAGTTCCACCTGAACATGAGGAAAAACTTCTTTACTGTGAGGGTCACACAGCAACTGGAACAGGCTACCCAGGGATGTCATGGGTTCTCCTTTAGAGGTGTTCAAAACCTGCCTAGACATGTTCCTGTGTAACCTGCTGGAGGAGAACCTGCTTTAGGAGGAAGGTTGGACTAGGTGATCTCCAGGGGTCCCTTCCATCCCCAGTCATTCATGTTTCTGTTATTCATGTTTGTCAAAGAACAGAGTTTAGCTGCTAGTCTATATTTAATTCAGTAAGGAGATCTGGATAAATAGAGAAGACTTGTTATTTTTAACTTCTGTTGTTTAGAAATAGACTTTATGTAAATATTAGAAAACAGTGTGTTTACTATTATGTTGAAGGACAATATGATCCTTAACAAAATCCTGCTGAAGTAAAACTATCAACAACTCTAAATATGGGACAGTGTTTCAGTGTGACTTTGTCTCAGTTAGCCAACTGTTTTCTTCCCCGTGGCACTATCTTCTCCCTGGCCCATTTCTAGTGTAACATACTTTCTCTCTTATGTCAGCAGAGGTGATAACTCTCTGTATGGGACTTTGAGATACAGCAGCCCCACAGACGCTTCTCCCTTCACTTTGGCAGCCGTTCAAATCTGCATTAGAAGTGGAAAAAAATATTAATGATTGATAATTGTTTTTATGAGATTCTTGTTTTTCTGTAAGTGAAATATCTTATGGAAGCAATGTTTTTTCATTCTGAAATTTTCCAGTGTTGAGTGCATGATAAAGGATTATCATAGCAATTCTGGTGACAAATGTAGTCTCTCTTTTTCACTATCAAGATGGCAATTTTTAATTTCTGATGGCAGAGATTCTGATTCACGCTTAGACAGATGTCATGGTTTAGCCCTGTCCCAACCAATTTCAGCAGCTAAGACTGAGCAGTTGGGCTTCTAATTCCCTTCTTCCCACTCCCATCCCTGGGGAGAAGGTAAAGAGAAATGAGAGGGAAAAAAGCAACTGAATTTGTAGGTTAGAAACTAAAACTACAGTTCTAATGAGATTAATAATAATAATAATAATAATGAAAATAATAATAAAGCAATAAAATATACACAAATGTATGAAATTGCACCCCCACCCCATTCCTTGTTGACTATACATCACCGCGAATGTGAACATGAGGGAAAAGGTCTGAGATTAGGAGGGATCTGGTCTGAGGAACTGGATTTAGGAATGCATGGATCCAGAATCCAGCACAAACTGACAGACAAAGTCCTCACTGGACATTGACCATTGAAAAAGAGAGCAAGACCCTCATGGTCTCTGTCTTATATCAAACATGACATATATGGGATGGTCATTATGGGGTCACTTGTTATGTCCACCACTCCCTGCAGGTGCAACTTCCTTTTTCTTTGACTTACCTCATCTTTGACCACCAGCTTGAGGATGGCCTTGGTTACTCTAGCAATATGTATGAGCATTTGCTTTTCAGCATACCAATGCCTGTGTTATCACTTCTAGAGAGAAACACTGTCTGAAAAGTATGCAGTTAACTTTCAGAAAATTAAATGACTTAGATGAGACTTAGATAAAATTAGAAAACTGCTTTCTACTTTATTTCAAACCACAACAACCTATTATTACTGACTTGTTCTGTCCACAGAGCTGGTGGGAACCATTTTAACTTTTTGTTTTCTGTCAAGACTTGAGAAAAACAGTCATGAGGACATAGGCCATCGTTTTGAGTTGCCTCGGATGGCAGCAGTTATGCGAGAGTATAGTTTATCACTTCTCAGAGAGCACTGTGATGGTAGGGAGAAACCTAGACCTTAGAAAAAGAGCCGAGTATCTGACAGCAGGAAGGAAGGGAAGGAGGTTGCTTAAGGAAAATACATTTAAAGTCCTGCTGAGTTTCCCCTTTCAGTTTTGGGAGTTTAGATAGCCATCTGCACTCCAAAATTTATTAAATATTTTTCTCAGTTAGCACATGCCACTCAGTACTGATTTGGTTGATAAGGTCAAATGCAAAGAAAAGGATTCTTTGCCTTGTGAAGGAGAGAGCACAGAATTGGAGATTTAGGAGCAAATTGTGCTGATCTATCAGTTTTACCAAGAATAAGGAAGCATGATTTAAGAAGCCTGATGGAAATAAGTTCCAGATATGAACAAAGAAAATTCTCGTAGCATTGTTTATCATACTCTGTTTCCAGCATGTTTTTTTCACTTGTCTTTTTCCACTCTTTTGCCACGATTTTTGATGAGAATGTAATGACAGATTAATGACTTCCCTACAGTAACTTGCTAAGTGCACTTAGTTGGTGATAATAAGACTTGTTAGAGTTCTGTTCATCTATTGTCTGATGTACAAAGCAGAGAACCAACTCCTCCCCAAGTTGTGGAACTGTTATTCTTTTCTGACAGTCATACTTTTGAATTATGATTTCAGTAACTATCTCTGGAAATCTTATCTTGAAATAGCAAGATTTTCAAATGCTCTGCAGCATTTCCTGGAACCAGTAAATTATTTCTGATTTGTTTACCTGATTCAGAAAAAATGTTTGATTTTAAATCTGTTAATTTAACCATTACCCATTCAAACTAAGTTTTGATTTTCTACAAACATAAAAATAAGAATTCATTGTACTGAATCCAGTGGAAAGGGCTCTTTATGCAACGTAATATTAGCTCTGGATGCCCACATAAAATAGGTTATGTTGTTATGTTCTTTTACTAAACCTGACAACCTCCCTCAAGGGTAGCTGTTTAAAATAGGTGAAGAAAGCTTGGAAGATTGATTCTTGGAACACTTCAAGGTGTTTGGCCCAAAAGTTTTAGCAGTTGATCCCCTCATTTCATAGTTCACGTGGTGACCACTTATGGTACTGTTGCTCTGGAAAAAACAGGTCCTAGAATAAAAAAAACATATATAGAAGTCTAAAAAAAGCATGAAGGAGACCTTTCTATTTGTACATTGTTAACAACTTCTCTTCATGGTGTCATCATTATTTTATGACAATAATTTTTGTTTTAATAAAATAAAAATTAAGCTCTGGTTAACTCATTTCATATGTTAGCATAAATATTACAAGGAATCACACATTAGCACTCCCCTATTCATCTGGAAGTCACGGCTTAGTCCTTCTAACAGTAAGGGAAGAACTGTGAAGCAAAGATTACTTGCAATGCTCATTTTGGTATAGTGTTGCTTATTTTAACAGAGTACATAGAAATATTAAAAAGTAATTGCAAGCGTAGTACTGTTTCCATTATGAGGTGTACAAAAAGCTGTCAAAATATAATTAATAACTCTGAAATATTTCTTATATTCCTAAATAATTTCTTTATCAAATGACTATTTTTGTTTTCTTTATCCTATACTACAGATGGCAGAAATACACTGGTGTGTTCTGTATTTTAATAGAAATTATGTCAAAGCAAAGTATTGCACTGTGTTCAGGAATATTATATAATATTTTACTATCCTGCTGCACATGTTTTTAATTTGATATTAAACTCTTGCTGGCTTATTGTTCTTACTGATCCTCATGCTGTATTTCACTTTGAATTCCAGTTCAATTTGTTACAGATCCCAGTAATTCCACTAGCTTTAAATATATATGTATATATTAAATGAATAGTTATAAAAATGTGTATTTCATCAAGCTTATAGTGACTTAAAGCTAACACTGTGATATCTAAGACCTTAGTCTTTTGCAAGGTTTTCAAAACACCAGAGTTTCCGTGATCATCCATTATCAATCCAGAGTCCTGGTGAAGTTCTACACTGGAAGTCTGGGAGATTTGGATCTCAGACTGCCTGATGGAAGCTTCAAAATTTATCTTTTCCATTATCAAGTGGCACTTTTTGTCAATTTTAATTTGACTTTAAGCAAATTATTATATTTAAGTATATTATTAAGCAAAATTATCTTGCATATTAGCAGAAATGCTTCAGGTTCTTTATATTGAATTCATGCTGGCATGAAGAACTGTTACAATTTGTGATGCTTTACTGTAAGTGTAAGTCAAATTTAGGGGAGAGAAAGAAGGGAAAAAAATAAGAAATGCAGCAATTCCTTTCATGGAAATCTTTTGTGTGCTGTCTGTAATGTTATTAATAAGGCTGGAATGGAAATGTCTATTGTGTTTGTGAGCCTTAGTCCACAATTCTACTTTTGAAAAATCATAGAATGGTTTGGGTTGGAATAGACCTTAAATATCATCCCATACCAACCCCTAAGGAATGCTGCTCATTACTGGTCTCCACCTGGACACTGAGCCATTGGCCACAAGTCTTTCAGTGTGACCATCTAACCAATTCCTTTTTCACCAAGTGGTCTGTATGTTAGATCTGTGCCTTTTTAATCTAGAGACAGTGGGACAATGTCATATGCTTTGCACAAGACCAGGTAGGTGATGTCATCTACTTGTCCCTTATCCAGCAATGCTGTAGCCCCATCATAGAAGGCCACCAGATTTGCCAGGCACGATTTGCCTTTACTGAAGCCATGTTAGCTGTCACCAATCACCTCATTTTCCATGCGCCTTAGCAGTTTCCAGGAGGATCTTTTCCATGATCTTGCCAGGGACAGAGATGAGACTGACCAGCCTGTAGTTCCCCAGTTCTTCCACTGTTCATTTTTAAAAAAAAAATGGGAATTATGGTTCACCTCTTCCAGTCTGCCAGTAGACTGCCACAACTTCTCAAGTATGATGGACAGTGGTTTAGCAACTTTATCTGCCAGTTCCCTCAGGACCCATAGATGCATCTCATCAGGTCCCATGGACTTGTACATGTTCATGTTCCTTAGATGGTCTTGTACCCGATCCTTTCCTACAGCGTATGGGTTTTTGTTGTTGCAGTCCCTGCCTTTGCCTTCTGTGACTTGGGCGCTGTGACTTGAGCCCTTGCCATTAAAGACTGAGGCAAAAAAAGTCATTAAGTACCTCAGCTGTCTCTGTATGCCAGGTAACCAGGTCTCCTGTTCCATTCTGGAGAAGACCCATGTTCTCTTTCATCTTGCTTTTATCACTGATGTACCTATAGAAACTTTTTATGTTGTCCTTAACATCCTTGGCCAGATTTAATTCTGTCAGGCCTTTAGCTTTCCTATCCTTATCCCTGTCTGATGGGACAATTTCTCTGTATTCCTTTTAGGTTACCTGGCTTTCCACCTTCTGTAGGCTTCGGTTTTGTGTTTAAGTTCATCCAGGAGTTCCTTGTTCATTCATATGGGCCTCCTGGTGTTTTTGCCTGACTTCCTCTTCATTTGGGATGTATCACTTCTAAACTTGGAAGAGGTGATCCTTGATTATTAAATTAAAAATTCTTTGGCTGTCCTTGCAATAGCATAGGATTTTGTAATAATCTCTTTTACTGAGATCTGTCAGTAACATTCAAGAGTTGTGAGCTGCTGAGAAACATGTAAAAGAATCACGTATTTTCAGAAATACAATCCAGTTGTATTGCATAGTATGTCTGTTAGTGATCTTTTCTCAAAAAGAATGACTATTCATTTAAGTGTATATATATATATATATAAATATATAAAAATACATGTGTGTATAATTTCCCCTGAAGATGTTCTGAATTTTGTAGACTAAACTATTCGTCTGGAGGAGAAAACTGTTTTGTTTTTAATAAACTTTTATGTTGTCTTAAATTGCTTCCTGTATAAAGAAAGATGTTTCCAACCTAAAGATTACAAAAATATCTTCAGTTGTCTCACTTATAGATATGCCTTCAGATGAAAGTATGTGTATGTTTGTAGTTGATAGAAAAATTCCTTTTATTTACCTAGCATTTCGACTCAAACTTCACAAATCTTAACAGTTCTCAAAATAGGTATATGAAGTCTGTCATTGTAGCTTTCTCCTGTTGTAGATACAGAAATCAAGGAAGATAAATGAAAGGTTTAGTTCTTGTACTAGTATTTGCTTATCTCATTATAAGACATGTATCATTTTATATGCTTTTTAGTGCAGTTTTATTTCTATATACTCATTGACTTTGAATAAACTAATCTGTGATTGACACATCCCTCAAGACTACAGCTAGGACTTAGAGGTCCAAATCTATGCCTGTCTTAGCAATTACCTGTAGCTAGGGTAGTTTGGAGACATTTGCAGTAATCTAGTTCTTACAGGTTGCCTCAGATAGAGTTGTACAGCAGAGCTTTTATCATTGCATTTGTCAGGCAGTTCTTGTAAAAAGGTTTGTTTGGGTACTGATGGAGCTTGCTGTGCACAGATACTGTTTAAAGGACTACAAGAAGGAGGGGTAGGAAGGAAAGGAGGATAAGATCTTCAGAGAAACGTGTGTCGGTATTTCACTAAAATATGTTTTTCCCGAGCATTAACATATCCTCAAGTTAAAAAAGTTACCTAGCTTGTGAAATAATTTAATTGCTCTTAATCTGTGGAGGTTATACCGTAGTCTCAGAATCCTTTCTATCCTTTAGGCTATATTTTACACAGCTATGCCTTTATACTGCCATTTTCTTTTAACGTTTCATGATTTAAGAAATCTAACATACTGGTTCTTTTCCAGTAGCATTTTGTAGTAGTGTTTGCAGACAACATTAAAAGAATTTCTAAATTTTTTTTTTTTTGCATTCTACTACCTTGAATGAGTAAATATATCCTGTACTGAGTAGTATAGTTTGGTAAAGAAAAAAACAGCGTATATACAGGATGACACGCCTTTGAAAAAGTGAATGAAATTGAGAGCATTGCTGCTGCAACAATGGTGGGTTCATCTCAGTAAATGGAAGAATTGATCTCCCCTATTTAAAAGTCTGTGTTAAAATCCATTTGCTAAAATTGAGTTTAGTGTTAGGATACTGCAAATGAATGTCAGCTGCAAAACCTTGGTTCTATGTCAGCTATCCAGTTTTGCTTATTTATACAAGTTCAGCCTTTATTACTTTCATGTAAATATGCTTTGATATGATAGCAGATAAGGGCCAAAATTCTTCAAAAAGGGTACTATGCTTTCAGTAGCAGATTATTTGAAAGTACTCTTAGTGCTTTCAATAGTGACTTTTCAGCTGTTTTTTATTTCTTCCAAAGAGAGACATGGGGAAGTGGGAAAATCTATGAAAACAAAATGAAATCAGTATGAGTCACAGCAATCAAATTGCTTACATACATTGCACTAGCTGCCTTGTTTTGAAACTAGTAGTTATACCAAGTAGATGAACAGAGAGTTTTTCAAGTATGTCAAGAATTTGTTTCTGTGTGGCTATATGGTTTTTTTTAGAGAGCTGTATCCTATGCAGTGATTTGTTATGAAGTAAGTAAATCTCCCTGACCCAATTGTCAGTCAAAGGAGAATGTGCCTGTTAGATATTTGTATGCCATTTATCTACACAGAAGTAATGTAGACAGTGAAGTTCGAACATCCAGAAGGGTAAGGAGCTTGGAGGACTGATTTTAATGACTACAGGTACTTCTCTTGTAGGTAGACTGGCAGTGACAAGTCTCTACTGCCTGGAAGCTTTCCCCTTCCCTGCTTCCTTCCTTTGTCTGTTTTCTTCAAAATGTTTGAAGTGTAACTTGTCATCCTCAATAAAAAGTTCTTCTAAGTCAAACAAAAAAGAATAAGTGAGCAAAGGATGCTGTCATTTCAGCTGAATTAGCTACCAAGCCACTAAGCAATCAGAGAAGCACCAAGGGATCTTTGAATTACAGAAGCAACTGTTCAAGTTTTAGGTAAATTACGGAAATATTAGAATATGAACTACTGGTTTTGAAAATAACAGGAGGTTATTAACTCCCAACGAGGAGCTGTTTTCTTACTAAGCTTCTAGGAATAAATGAGAGCACTGGACTACGGATAAAAACTACCAAAGGAAGTATAAAATGTATTAAATGGTGTATTTTTTTATCACAGAAATCTGGAAAAAAGATTTCATGAGTTTGATTGGCAAGAGGTGTAATTTTTTCTTTTCAATTTCTGTTGTGTTGGGAAAGAAAGCCAGAATACACTTCCATGATCCCTGCAGTTTTATAAGCCCTAAATTCCACCAGTCTACATGAGTCTTTCTTTTAAGTCTTTGTCCCCTTTTTTTTAATTGTTTTCCAAAATTCTCATTTGGTTTTAGAGTATAATAATTGCTTCCATGAAATATACCATTTTGATTGAGTTCAAAGCATCAATACCTAATGCATCTGCTTAGACAAGAAGGACACTAGCATTTTTGAGCAAAACAGCTCTATATTTGTACAATCTGCTCATTGGTTGTTTACTGGTACAGTCCTCACTGGCAAGCGCAGAAAAATCCTCCAGAGTCATACTGTGCCATTGTTATTCTAAGATATGTGTATAATCAAGACATTAAGCAGCGCTAATTATTTTTTCTCCTTTGTTTCATATCCCTTTTAATGTTTGATGCAAGGTAAAAAGCAAGTCTGTGGCAATAAAACCTGCTCAGAGCTGTAACTTCTTTCCTGCTTCAGTAGTTCAACACAACAATAAATGCATTTCTTCTGAGGAAAGGGTGGAACAATCTACCTTGAAAACTCTTTGCACTCTTGTTCTTTTTATTGTAAAATTTGAAACTAGCTTTTCACTCTTCTTTGCCTTCCTGTCACCCAAACATGCTTTTTTGTAGTTGTTTGACTCATTGCGCTTTGAACTTCTGTGGCATCATTTCTGTTGACTGCAGCGAATATTTCTTAATGATTACAAGACTCAAGTCAACTGCACTTTCTGTTTTTATTAGATCTTACAAACTATTGAATCCTATCAAGAAATCCATTACTTACAATAAGGATTTTCATCTATTGATAGCAAACTAATTTTTGCCTGTCATGTTATAGATAAATTTTCTGTCACTTGTGACACAAGCACTCTACTGTAGAGTGAATGCTGATATAGAAATTCATGTTTTAAATTTTACTACCAACATGGTCACATGTGTATACATGCATATGAGTTATGTCCTCTCCATTGTCCTATCAATAATATCCATTGGAGAGGACATAACAGAAATATAATCATAATCTGCTAATTTAATAATAGTCTAGTATAGGATAAAGTGGGACTACTGAGTGCCTATTATCACTACTGGACTATGAAATTAAATAATTTGAAGTATTGCACTATTCTCACTGTCTGTTCTCACAGTGAAAGGAAGAGAAGAAAGAACTCGGGAAACTCTGTGAAGGTAAAGGAATGCGGAACAACCTACCTGAGATACTGGAGGAGGAGTAGTTAATTTCAGTCAAACTGTACTTATCAGTAGGGCCTGTAGCAATGGGACAAGAAGTAATGGTTTAAAACTAAAAAAGGGTAGGTTTGGACTAGATATAAGGAAGATTATTTTTTTAATGAGTGTGGCAAAATACTGGAACAGATTACCCAGGGAGGTGGTAGATGCCCCATGCCTGGAAACATTCAGGCTTGAGTGGGGCTCCGAGCAACTTAATCTGGTGGCAGATGACCCTGCTTACTGTGTGGGACTTGGACTAGATAGCCATTCTAACACAAACTGTTCTATGATTATATGTTTCTAAGATATCATATGATACTTTTTCAGGTCTCATGTGAATATTTAATGAAAATGGGATCTACAGGGGGAATAGTGGAAGAGTAGGAAGCCTAAACCAGTCTGTATCAAGTCATGTCACATTTTTTGAATGTTTTGTAAACCAAACATTGAACCCTGAAACTGAGATTTTGTTTTACTGTCAATGAAAAAATATTTTTAAAATCGTAGATTGAACTCCAAAAAAATCACGAAGCTGGTTCAGAAATAGCAAATGTAACAGTAATAGAAAACGTAACAATGATAGCAGAGAAACCTCATTGTTCAGTCTCGTTTAGGAATTTTTAGTCAGCAGGGCACATATCAGTTATGTTTTTTAATGTCTTCCTGCAGTTCTGAACACTGGCCAAAAATTTGTTTCTGTCTTTTTTTGATGCAACCAATATTATGTGTTTGCATCTTACTTCTACTCACGGCATTATTGAAAACAGAAACTCTGGCTGTTTTCTCATCAAATAAGAGACTTGGCAATATTAGGTTTTCTCATCTCTGTTTTTATGTGCTGTTTTACATGTTTAGTAGAGTGGGATTTCCCTTGCGGTGGGTTTTTTTTTTTAACAATATTGCATCAGAATTCTAATATCTCCTACAAACTTCTGCTTATGCAGCAAGTGGAAGAATAGGAAGGTGCACTGTGTACAAGGCAATGAGGGCTTAGGTTCAGGAGATACAAGTATTGCAGTGCAGTGTGCAGTAAACTGTAGCCAGGCTGCTTTTGTCTTTATTGGAAACCATTTATTAAATAATGTAACAAGTTTTTCTGTTACCATATCTTGGATCTTATTGGCATGTACCGCAGATACTCAATTCACAGAAAAACTTGACAAACTTAACAGTTGATTCAGATTACAAAGTTTGTTTAAATTCATTTATGGCAGTAGTAATGCTGATCTTTGATTTTTCTTGCTCAGACAATGGGTACATAGTACTGTTCTCTCTGCAAACATGGAATCTGTCTAGGATTGTTTGTATTGAGTTTTGTAGATTTTCAAAGAAAATCATTGTGTTTATAGAAGGGGTGAAGAAGGAGAACAGGACAGCCTTACTGATTAATCAGAGAAAGCAAGTATGTCAGAGAAAAGGACATCTCCTCTAGCAGATGCTTTCTTGGGACTCTGAGCCTTATGCTTCTTCCTGGGTACTGAACTACTCAGTTTGCAGTGTACTGAACTACTCAGAGTGCCTTTTGCAGTTTCTGATGCAATCTGATGGTTTTTGTGAGCAACATTATAAAGTTCAAAAAACCAGTCAATCCTGATCTCAGCAAGAGCATTACACGAGAAACAAATGTCTAAATTGTAGTCTAAATGCTTTCTTGACATGTTTCGGGTAGATTGTATTCTTCTACCTGCAGTTTATGAACTTTTCTGATTTATATATTGGCATAAATCATTGACTTCTGAATATGGTTACACAAATCTATAGCAAGACTCACAACTTTTTGATATGGATGTAAACTGAGGTGTTTATCTATATTGTTAAATATATCAATTTTGTGTTTCTCAGTTTATGTTCATTTGCATAATGTTTATTAAGTCACGCACGGTTATTGTGCTGAATATTCAGATTTTCTTTTCTCTGCCTTGGAATATTGTAACAAAATTTTGACAATATAAGAGGAAAAATGAAAGATTGGTAAATGAAAGATTGGTAAGATTGATTGTGGGTGTTGTATTGTTATTTTTCTTTTAAAGTTTTCACCATAAGTTAGTCTTAACCCAGGGGAAGAACAAAATATGTAAAAGAGAAGGGAATGTTATTTCAGTTGTAGAAGTTGTTCACATTCATTGGAAATTCTTGTGAGCACTTGTAAAATTGATGCAAGGTGAGATGCTGGCATTGTAAACTAGCGTATAAAAGCACTGGATGAAAACATGGCCAAGTTCAGCTACTGCCAAAGCCCTATTGCTTTGTAGTCCAGAACTAGTGTACTGGATGCAAGACTGAAATGAATGAGGGATCTTTGAAATAGTGTTGTGTTTCATAGTACTCTGTGTAATCCCTTAGATTATGATTCAGCATATCTGATCCTAGTGTTTTGCAAAAGCTGTAGGTTAGATGGGGTTTGTTGTTCCAGTTGCACAACTTGTAATTTGTGCAAGTCATTAGCCAAGTTTAGAAGAAAGAAAAAAATTTACTTTTCTGACTGAATACTTTGTTGTTATGTACTGAAACCACCTTTTACCCACAAAATAAACTGCAGGAATTGAACTAATTCAGGCAATGCATGTCATGCCATTTAGTTGTGAAAATATGATTAAACTAAGCTGACAAATTGGTTTCCTTTTTGAACTGTCTAGATGACATTGGAGTGTCTGGTTCACTTTTCTGCCCATCTCCTCATGGCTGCTGTTCCCTTACACTGTCAGTTACACTCTTATAGTGGATGTTATAGCTGCTAGTAGGGATGAATGCACTGTATACTGTTTTATCTGAAATCAAAATGAAAGGTAAATATTGCAAGCTACGTTCAGTCCTCCAGCTGCCACGTTGCCTTAACTTATGGTTGTTGTGGTTGAAATGTAGGAAAGCCGTGACTGTATCTAAATGTTTAATATTAGTACCATATACCAGTACATAAAGGGTGTCTACCAAAAGGATGGAAACTCCTATTTTACAAGGCGTCACATGGAAAAGACAAGAGATAATATGTATAAGTTGCTCCTGGGGGGATTCTGATTGGTTTTGGTAAGAAAATTTTTCACCTTGAGCACAGGTAAACATTGGAGTAATATCCCATGGAAGTGGTAGATTGTTCTACACTGCAAACTTCTAAGGCTCAGTTTCACAGGGTGCTGGGCCATCTCATTTAAACTACATATTGCTTTAAAGGTTGGACCAGATGATCCTAGAGGTCTCTTCCAACCTGACATTCTGTCATTCTATTACCTGTGTCTTTTGTTGTAGCTCTGTCTGATGGGAGCTGTTGAGTTTTACATCTCAAGTTCCTTAGGAACCTTGAAGGTGGATGATCCCACAGGGACCTGAGACAGTCACAGTCCAACCAGTTCTGCTCGTTTGCTATTTCCCAGCTTGTGCTGGGCACTGGCAGGTCCTTTTTGCATCATGTCACCAGAAATCTGGATTCCTCTGCCCTTGCCTTGAAGCTTTCTACAAAACCTAGAAACATTGCTGTTTCTCTAAACCCTTTCCTGAGAATCCCTTACTATTTCCAATTCTACTTTCCCCCAGAGCTTGGAGCTTTTTTTGGGAAGTCATGGTAGAACTGCAGATCCATAGCAATAGCAATATGGAGAGAATATATCTATAAGAGAATTCAGATAATTTTTTAATATTTTAAAAACTGATATAAATCTAATGCTGCTTTTTAAGAGATCCTCTGAATATAGCTGTTGCAAAACTGTAAAGGTGGCAATGGCTGCAAGAGCGGAACACAAAACGTCCTCAGGGAATGAATTTTAAAATGCCACTGTGTCAAAAATCATGCTGATCACACTCAGTTAACCCTAAGGAGGATGTTGTCTCAATGAAGACCACAAGGACTGGTTTCATGTTTTCTAACACTGCATTCTCTTGCCCCTCTATTTCTTGTACTCATACTTACAATAATGTAAAGATTTCATGAAAGAATAGAAGTGGGATTTTGATAGGCAAAAAAAGGTCACCTACCAGTAATCCTGAATGTGACTGTTGAATGGGTTTGAACCTGATTTCAGCTTTGCTCTGGGCTGGCAGGTGCCTGGAGACCTTTCAGTCTACTTGAGAAGACCTTGTTTTAAAAACAGTAGTACTTGTCACCTAATTATGAATGCAGATTTTGCATGTGTTTGTGATTTATAAGACCTTGCTTATGTGAAACAGGCTATAAACTCTCCTTGGAAATGTATAGTAGTCTGGAGTAGATAATTACACTTTGAGAAAAGAGCCTCTGTTTCCAGTGAAAACACTGTAAAGTTATTTCAGAAATGCTCTGACCTCAGACGTTTCATATAACTTACACAAAATGCTTTCACATTTGTGCAGCAGCTAGTGGCTTGATCTTTGCCATCTCGTAAATGAAAGCACAGACTTCTCCCTGGGAAAAAAAGCAGGATGTCTATGCTGTAACCTACAAAGCTAGTGTTATTTTACTCACTCTGTTCTTTGTGTCTATACCCTTAAACAGAAGAAACCTTGCCCTCCTTTAAACAAATCTGTCTCGTAATCACACTCCACCCCTGCAAACCAAATTTTCCCTCCAGTTTTTCTTCCTCTTTGCCTCCACTCACTGTACATACACTAATAAATTCTGCAGTAAAAAACTTGGTAGAATTTCTCAGCGCAAATGGAAAGAAGATGTCAAAGGCTGAGAGTAGGAATTTTCTTTTTAAAGTTGCAAAACCAATATAGAACAATCGAAAGAATGGGGAGAAGGCCAGAGATGGGTGAACAAACTATGAAAGAATTGCATTTTTTTTTTTTGTATGAAACCCCACTGGTTCTTTCCACTGGCATCCAAAAGAGCTATTTTTGTTTGCAACTGTTTGTTTGTTTTTCAAGACTTTTGTGGAAAGTAAAACCATTGCAAACACAGTGCAGAGACTTATGACAATGTTCACACAAGAAAAGCTCTTGTGGCCTTTTGAAAAGCTGATTTTAAATTCTTGTACAGTAAAGTTGTCAGATATTGATGAAGACTGTATATGAAAAATTAGTGTGCTGGAAGAAGGACTTAATAGAAATAATGGTGTGTGGCTTCCAGGGAAAGCAAACACCAAACAGTCATAATTACCGGTTTTGCCCAATAGAGAGCAATGAAAAAAATCTCCCAGATTTCTGAATATGCAGGTGATTTTCAGAAAAGCCCGCACATAAAAAGGAGATCAAAATTGAATTATGTGGTTCAGTCTTATTAAAAAACATGTTTGAGTATGGATTGTGCTTTCAGAGGACTCTTAACAGAGGAGAACATACAGAGGAGAGGCAGGGGCCATTTCTGCAGACAGAAACAACTGAGCATATTGCCAGCAGTTGTACTAGGGAGAAGGTCTAGTAGCCCTGCAGATCTGCTGGCTAAACCTCTATTATGAGCATGCCCTAACTCGTTTCTGTTCCAGTGAGCAGGCTTCGTTCAGGGAGCTGCTGCAGTCTCTGTTGCCTCAGTTTGTACCAACTGGCAGAGCTCTGCTGGGCAAGCCTCCGGAAAGTTGTGAGCCAAAACCCATCAGAAGCAGGGCTACTTTTGGACATAAGAACAGTGTTAAACATCTTGATTAAGGTGCAATCTCACAACTGCACCGTGATCCAAAAGCCAACCAAGTCTGCAGTCTTGGCCATGTCATGTTATCTATAATTTCACACTTAAGAGCCAAGAAATAGGATTCTAACTGAAGTAAATAATTGTCATGTTATTTGCAGTTTGCAGCCAATAAGATATTCAGAGCAAGTAATGGTTTGATAATTCAAGGAGATAGAACAGAGGAGCACAGTCCTTTGCTGTGTTTACTGTAAAAAAGGCAGTAATAACCAGCACTAAGTGATTTTAGCATTTCCTGTTCCACAGTTACCATGTTACTGATCATAGAATCATAGAATCACCACCAACAATTCCTATCAAACACTAACCCATACTCCTCAGCACCTTGCCCACTCGTCCTTTAAACACCTCGAGGGAAGGTGCCTCGACCTCCTCCCTGGGCAACCTGTTCCAGTGCCCAATGACCCTTTCTGTGAAAAATGTTTTCCTGATGTTCAGCCTAAAGATGCTGCAGGTTCACTCATAAGCTGGGCATCACGTCTGCTTGCTTTTCTTTCTTCCCCTTATCTGAGATTTCACCTCAAAACACCACAGTGAGTGGCCATGTGCAGCTAGGGGTCTCTGACAAACTTCCCATGCAAATATCTAGCCAGCAGCAGCAAATCTCCTATATTCAAGATAAAAGTAGGTGCTCTGTCTGCCTCAACCACAGGGAGAGGCAGATATGATATGACGATATGAGTTTGTGAATTCGCAAGCTTACTGGCACGTATAGGTGTTTTAAAATGGGCCTGATGAAAATCTGCTGTACTGTAATGTCACATGCAAATAAGTGTGTGTATCTGTAGCTAGTAGTAGACAATGCTGCATGCAGTTTGCAATGCATATATATGAACTATTGCACTGGAAACAGGCAGTAAGGGATAAAGAATGAAAAAAGCATGTGGAGAAACCTTAAAAGTGAAGCAAGGTTGTATCAATTTATTAAATTATTTTCTTTATTTTGTTTTTAAAGAGGATTTGTTCTTGCAGGGTAACACTAAATGGAAAAGGGTCATAGTTAATTGAGCAGATAATTTATACTCAGCTTGCAGTGAGCACTGTCCTTTCTAAAGGAGATATGGAGATGTCAGGTTGCAGACTTGTTTCTATGTCCTCAGCAGCAGATGGAAGAGGTGGCAGGCAATGGAAAGAGAGGCATATGTTTTAACTCCTTGAAAGGCTTAGCAGCAGATGCTCTTCTGTGGCATGCATCAGAAGCGCTTAAAAATACACAGAAAATTGGCTACAATAGGGATTCTTGCAGACTTCCATGTGCTTGATCACATCTTTAATACACAGCAGGCTGACTTTCCTTCCATTTCCTTTTATGTGAACCACATGAATTTTTCTAGTGTGAATTCTGAAAAAGGCCCAAAATTGCTCAAAGCAATTAGGTACCACTTAGTTATTTCTAATTATGTTGCTTGTGGCAATCTTACCTTGTGCTAAGTGTGCACACACACACGTACATACTCTGTCTGTTAAAACAGTGAACTCCGCTTTCTTGGATAACTCCTTCTCTGCTTGCAGCTGCTTCCATTTGTACCTCAGGTCTTTCTTTGTAACAAACCACCTGTGTATATTTCAGAAAGCTGAAGGTAGAGTCTTCAGTAAGCAGTGAGTTCTGTGCAGATTGGCAGCATTTTTATTCACAAGATACTAACCTGAAAAGTAGTGTTTTAGAAACCTGCTGGTAGTTTTCTGCAAGGTGCTCAATAAAAATGGAATAGGAAAGGAGCTCTCTGTTTTGTGATTCTGTCACCTTTCTGTTTGTCTGGTGGTAAGTAAAAAATTTTAATTCTGAAATATGTTATACAAAGAGCTATTTTTGCCTAGCTCATTGTGCTTGAGACTAAACAACAACTTCAGTATTGCCAAAGCTAGGAATGAAAACACTGCTTTTAGATTCCCTAATCTATCTTTCTCTGGCAATCTAAGGCAAGGAGAGTGCCAGAACACATAGGCAGATTTATATGCCTCTGAATTTATTAGCTGCACTTGCAGAGAAGTTTTACTGTCTTAGAAAACATTTATTATCTGATATGACATAAACTGTTGTCCCTAACTGAAATCAATAGAAATTTCACCATTTCAGGCATGGGGTTAAAGAAATAACTGCACTATGCCCGTTATTAATACAGTGAAGAAGCTGTCTCTGGAATAGCCCTGGCACTTAGAGTGAAAAATTATAAGGGAAATACATCATTAGGAAGAAACTACATGTTGATGCAGACGTGTTTCTTGCCGTGTCCCAGGCCTTCATCAGTATCAGTAATTTATCTTTGCTTTTGTTTCTTTCAGGGCCCTCCTGGTCCAAAAGGCGAGAAGGTGAGTTGATGTATGGATGACACTTACAAGGTAAATGGAAAGCCCTCCCAGCATGAACTGAAGAGACCATTTGTATTGACACAGTGTAATGTTAGATTGTGTAAGACAGCTGGGTAGCACACAGATGCTGTGTTAAACCTATCATCTCATCTTTCCACTTTGCAGGGAGATCAAGGTGATCAGGGCCCTCGGGTAAGCATCTCAAAAAAAAATGTTACACTTCCCCTTCGCTGAGTAGGCAATTAGTCTTTAGTGCAAAACTAAATTAAATACACTGTCTGAGCTAATTACGCTTATTAGCTGCATTTACCCTGCATGTTGAAGTAAGTGTCTGCAGGACAGTAATATTGAACAAAACCAGATAGTGTCTGGGAAGATTTGAGTAACCATAGCAAGTAATGCATTAAAAAATGCGTTTTCCATTATGGGTGGAAGCAGGTTTCACAGTGATTTTGCTCTGCTTTATAAAAGCTGGCTTTCCTAACCAAACCTTTCACTTTCCCCAGCAATGTTTTCATGTCTTGCATGGGCTCCCACAATGCAGAGGGCTGGTGGGTTTCTAATAAATGTAATTCTAGATTTCATGAAAAATGTGTCCAGTATTTAGTGAATTATAAACAAATATCATGTATGCATGTATTAGCTCTTTCTCCTGATATGTATGTATTTAATATTTTCAATAATAACAATATTATCACCTCATAACTACAAGCAGACAGGACATGGTTTAGTTGTGGAAATATAAAGTTTCTTTTAGTTTTTAAATATAGCATTTATTTTAACAGAGGAATAAAGGGTTGAAAGTTCAGATAGATCAGCTGTGCCAGTTCATTCTTCTTTACATCTGTGCTTCATTACAAAATGTTTAGTTATATTGTTCTGATGATATAGTGACTATCTTTGGTCATTTATAAATTTTTCCATAACAGAATGTTCCATGCTTGTTTTTTTTTTCCTGTGAACTATGTTAAGTATTCTTAATATTTTTTTTTAAATTTTTATTTTATTTTTTAGTTTAGTTTACATTTTTTCAGTCAATAAGATATCTAAGGTCACCACATGCTTTAATAGGTGAATTTGGTGATGGTATTATTGCTATTGTATTACCTACAGGTTTCAATTAGGTATCTTGTTATGCTTGGTGATTGATATGAGAGGACAGTATGAAGACAGAGCCTTATTAGTGAACAGCTGAAGTTTTCACCTTGGGCCTTAAGATTTTGAAAGATCCTTCTACCTGCAATAGTTCAAAACTCTAAAAACAGTGATCAGTTGCCTAAAAGTTTATTCACCGTCACTGATCATGTTGAGTATTTACTGAATTGCTTTGAAATTCAGGTTTTCTTGAATATATTTTCAATAAATTAATATATTAGGAACCGGACCCTGCAAATATGGCCCAGAAGTCAGGCACTTGTATTTTTAAAATAGTGGAGCTGGTTACTTTTGTCTTTTTTTTAAAGAATCTGAAGGATTTTCTTAAGTATTCAAAAGTAATCTGTTGATCAGTCTCCTTCATCGTACACAGGTGATATAAGGGGTTTGCATCATAGTGCCATGTGGCTTAGTCTACTTATGCTCATACTGCCTGTATAAAATGTGAGCCAAAACACTATGTGTGATGTTGAAATTCATACCCTGAGTTTAAGTTTGAGCAGCAGGTTAATATAGGTTTTGGTCACATGGGACTGCAAATAAGGTGCTGGTGGGTGCATTCAAAAGTCCTGATTTTATTTGATTAAATGCTTTAGTTGATGTCTTTTTATTTTTATATCAGATCTCTGCTTGTTAAAGTCCTGGTAGACTAAACATTTAGGTCAAATGCAGAACTAGCTTTCTTCAATACCACTGTAAGAAACATTAATGTTAGTAAATCTTTCGCATGTTTTTCTTTCTTCGTAGGCTTCATGACTTCATGTCTTCCTGACATGTATGTGGAGGTTTGCACTACTGTACTGAGCCACGACAAAATCAAAAATTAATGGGTTTAGCCTGTGGACTATTCAAATAAATGCTGTCAGTCCACTGCTCAGTTCCAATTGCCCAGCTCTACCCCAGTTTAAAAAAAGTCTTAGAAGATTTCTTAGTGGTAGGATTGCAAAGGATATATTTTCCAATAAGCAATTATACCCTTATTAATGGAAATAGATCTCCAGAGGTGAGTGTTTAGGAGTGGAAAAGCTAGTATTGACAGTCTTAATCAGTCTGTTCTCATCCTTCTGTAAATGATGTAATAAACACCTTCTGTCCTTTAGTTCATATACATGAGTGATTCCTTGCTTATCAGGCCTAGAAACCATCAGCTAGCAGCTATCTTTAAATTGCCTTTGGTCTAGGTACAATGAGAAACTCTCCAGAAGCCATATTTATTTCAATAAAATTATTTTCTCCCCTTGGTATGTTTAAGTAAATTTTCCTACCAGCTGGGTCTGCACAGAACTGATAGCATCTCTAAAATATTTTCAGAAGGAGAGATTAAATTCTAGAAAAGAAAGGTTTAAAAGTTTATTTTGTTGTGTTAACCTTCATTGACTTGAAGAATAAAAATATTCCTTGTGTACTGTTAAAACAGTTATGTTCTTTTCTATTTAATGCTTTCCCTTCCCTGTTTACTTTTAATACATTCACTACTTTATTTGCTGCCCACTAGAGAGGAATCACTGTTTTAAAATAGAAGTTTTGTAGGTTCTACTCTTTTGTGCTAGCAAACTATTTAAAAATACATATAATATTGACAGAAAGAGTCCTGGAAGCAGTCCTGTTTGTTGAAATAACTACGTACAAATATGTGTGTATACATAGATATAAGTTGTCTTATTAAACTGAAGTATTGGTTCATTGTTACATTATAGACACAACTTTTGTAAATTGTGCCATTTTAAAGGCAAGCTGATGGTACCTAAGCAATACTTTTTACCTTGATTTTTTTTTTGTAAGAAAACTTTTACAAGTCTGTTTTTGATATGTGTTTGTTATAATCAGTTCATGTCTTTCCAAGGAATATATAATAAATATTTAGGGGCTCTTCAGGCTCATACAGACAATAAGTGGAACATTTATATTTGTGTCATTAGGATCAGTACCTCATTCATAAATTAGAAAATACAAGTTACTGAGTGATGACTTATTGATGATCATTAACTTTTCACCCTCTTTCAAAGCCATCTTATTTTGTATTGCTTCATTCAAAAGTTGGCACTTCTTTGGAGAAAGGAACAGATTTGCTTAAAAACACAGATAGTAGTATATAAATTAATCTGAGTTCTTGCTTTCACTAAAAGCAAGACTTCATTTTTTGAGACATTGCTAACTGCATCAAATATATACAAATAAGTGATGTAGTAGGAAGACTTTTCCCCAAACATTGCATGCTGCTAATTTTTATTCTCCTCCAACATTCTGTCAAAGCAGAAATGTATAATATTATACATTTATTTAGAGTATAATTATCAGACCATTATGATAATTAAATATAAGTTTACGTAATTTAAACATATTCTTTGAGTTTCTTTCAGGACTGTCCTTGATGATGATAAATTATATCCTATTCAAGTTTCTCTTAATTTCTTCTATGAATAGAATCATAGAATCACCAGGTTGGAAGAGACCCACTGGATCATTGAGTCCAACCATTCCCTCCAATCTCTAGACCAATGCCACCAATCTCATGTCCCTCAGTACCTCATATACCCGTACCTTGAACGCCTCCAGGGAAGGCGAGTCAACCACGTCCCTGGGCAGATTGTTACTATAAAATACTACCCATTAATTTTATCTGCCATAATAGAAAGACTGGTTAGCTTTCATTAGGATAAATTAGCATTGTCCCCAGCTTTTACTTTTCAGATTAAATATTCTTTGGTTTCTTTTATGTGAATGTGTTGTCAAAAGCTGTGGCAGAGGTGGTGATACAGTGATGGTATTCCTTTAAGTGATATTTTTACGCATGTATAAAAAGATATTTTCTGGTTTACTCTGTGTTAGTTCAAGCACGTAGTACAAAACAGTGCTGCTTCAAATTCACGCTCTACCAGTATGACTACCCATATCGATGTTTCTTCTTTTATTTGCTTTACACAGGACAATTGATTATGGTACAAGTTTTAAAGTACAACTAACCGCAGTTTCAAACTATACTTTGAGTGTGCTACAATAAGAAGGCTAAAAAATCATTCATGATGCCTTCTGTTAACATAACTTTCATGAGACACTATCATCGAGAAAACTGTCACATGTCAGTTTTAATGCCAGTTTGTCTGCGAGCAGTTAATTTGATTTCCAAGACTTTATTTCCTTACCTGCAAAAAAGCAACAGGGTTTTTACCTACTCCATTCCTAGGACTAATTATCTGTTCTGCTTCACTAGTATTAAGCTGTTGTGGCTCCCCTGTTTTCCATTAAGCTGAAATGAGGGTAGCAAGTTGGAGCAAGGTAATGCAGAGCTCAGTAACTGTAAGTGGTTAGGAAAGAACTCAGATTGTACTGGCTGCCAACTTTGTCTGAAGCATTGGGACACTCAGACTTGAGATGTGCTTCCTTTCAGAGTTTACAGGCATGTCCTTTTGGCTTTGGATGACTTCCCAGGGCCAAGCTATGTCTTTGATATTCGGCACCTGAGGTTCCCCTGGGGAATGCAGAACAGCTGTGACACTAGAGAGAGAGTGCCACATACCTGTTTCCAAGATGAGGATGTTGTCATTCCTGTCTTAAGAGCTAAGCAGTGCATGTCTTCACTCACCAACAGTTGCTTTGTATCTTGCCCCTTTTTAGTAATGCCAGTGGAATGGTGAGGAAGGAAGTCTCTGTACATCCTGTTCCTTTTTCTCCAGCCCTGTCCTGTGACAGCTGTCCCACAGAAGTGCTGTGATACTGAGCACTTGAGTTAGACCAAATTCATCAAAAAAAATCTTTAAAAATATTTTCTTCAGTCCTAATAAATATCATAGAATTGGCTTGAACCACTTACCTGCTTTGCCTAACTGCAGTGGTTATAAAATTTGAAGAGAAACACAAGCCAGGAAAGAAGATCTGCACTGTGAGCATCAGTCTGGTTTTAGAAAGGTCCAGCCTGTCTTGAAAATAACTGGATGCCTACCAACATTTTCAGTGAGACTAGTAGATTTGCCTTCAGGAAGGATATTTTGTGTAGGTCAGATGATGTTCACTCATCAGAACTTGTAACTGAGTTGTATGGAAAAGATATTTGCCTTGCTGAAAAATTCATCTAATAGTGGTCTTTTTCCAGTTTTGTTCATTTTGAGTGCAGTGTCAGGTAGAGTTCACTACGAAAATACAGAAGTTGTTATAGAAAATAACACTTACATAATGATCCGTTTGTGCTAGTTGTTAAATGTTAAATTTGTATTATTTTAATACAAAGCCTGAATCCTTACATAATGTATTCAAATTGAAACTCTTTGCTGAATGAGTGCCTAAGTGACAAGAAATTCCTGGAACCTTGTCTTGTGCGCAGTTTCAGTTAGCAAACTTGCTGATGGAGAAACCAGCAGTTATGATAAAAGGGATTATATAAAAGAACTCCTGCTGAGAGTCCATGGCTCTGTACAGGGGGATATCGTACACTGTATTCCCCAGGGCAGGTACAATAATTAGCTGCAGAACTGGCACTCGGTCTGAAGGATTAATTAGAACTGGAGTTGGTGTTAGGGGGAGGTAAAGCAACCATAAAGAGTGTCAGGATCACTCTGGTCTGAAGCCTGTGTGATTTGATGTGAAATAGCAGCAGCTGGTAGTAACCTTAGGAAGTGCAAGTGAACAGCAGGTGGTAATTCCTGTCTCATTTACCATGTCTTCACAGGAACATGTAAGCTTGTGCAGCTTGGGTTTATTGACAGGTCAGAAGGAAAATCCTAAGGAGGACTGTGGTATTTACTATACTAAGCAAATGCAATAGTCAAAATGGAGTGTGCGCAGCATAGTATAAAACAAGTAATGCTGTTGCTTGATGTTATTATACTTGCCATACAACAAGGTTATGGTAACCTGGCAATAGTGAGCTTGTGTTGACCAGTGCACAAAGCTATATATACTGGTAAAAAGCTAGGACTGCTATTGGGATTATGTCTTTGAAGGTTGTGATGACTCTAACAGGAGAACTATTTCATCTAAGTGAAAAATCAGACGAAGGGAGTGATACGATGTAGTGGCATCCTTTGATTCTCTCAATAGCCATTGTATGGGGACAAATGGGCTTTGTCTACACTTCCAGGTAAGTAAGCAGGACAGCACATTATGTGGTTACGTGCCTGTTATTATCCACCAAGCATCATGTTTTGCTTGGCATTTGGGCAAAAATTGCAGCAAGGCACGCAACAAATGTGCTAATTTAGAAATTGTAACCAGCTAGATTTCAGAGTGAGCTTGAGTTGCTGTCAGCAGAGGAATTTAGTGGGCCAGTGGTCGCTGGTAATCACTGTACTGTTTTGTATTCTGTGAGGGCCTCCCAGGGTGTAGAACAAGAGCCTTTCCTATGTACAGTTCAAGAATCAAACCAAATAAAGAGAAACTTGAGTAACTTTGAATCGGTTGTTGACAACAGCTTTAGATAGAGAAAAAATAAAACAGATCTAGGGGATATTTGAGGCTATATTTATAGCAGTGACAGTAAAGGAAGAGAACTCATTTTGTGGGAAGGATAGCTCTTTTTATGCCTTTTTAGAAGCTCACTGTGTGCCAACAGTATCTTTCATGGATGCCAGAAGCGCTATGCCTTCTAAAATCTCCCCCACGCATGCAAAAAAATATGCAGCCATTATGTTTTCTTTGCTGGGTTCCGTTTAATATTCCCATATTTCTGGCCCTCTCCAAATATGTGTGTTATATATGGGGTCCAAGGTCCAAACTGGCATTGCATTTCTGTTATGTCAGAATCTTCATACCCGAGGTTATGCCGGTTTTTGGGCAAAGGGAAGAAGCCTTTGTCCTACTTTACAGCCAGCTGAAAGAAGTTTCTAAATTGCTAATGGAAGAATGGGGTTACCCCCTTTTCTCTTACTTTGCTTAGACAGGCAGAAAGCTGCAAAAACGACAGCTACTCTTGAACTTGTCTTTGTGGTATTGGGAAGCATTAAGAATACTAGGGCTAGACTCTGACTTGCGTTATGTAATGTTTTTGCGTGAAGCTACACAAAAGTTTCAAAATTCTTTAATTTCTTTGAAAGAAAAAAAGATCTTTCTTGGTCAACCAATATATTTTCTGATTAAACTTGTTTCTTAAGTAATTCTTGACTGTCTTTCTCATTCAAGGTAAATAAAACCTAGTATGAGTTCTGCATTTCTACTTTTTAAGAATGTTAAATTGCAAATGTGCTCCATTTAGAGGTAACTGAAAATTACTGTGTTGTAGTCCTATAGGCTGATGAGTAAAAAGCTGTTGATTTTCTCTCTATACCTTTTTTTTTAATACATGAGATTTAAACTTCATTGTTTGCTACTTAGATTTCAATTCTTTTGAAGGTTTCTTGTTTGTACTCATTTCCATTACATGGGTATTGTAGCTTTATCTAGGAGAGGAATGGGCCATGTGCACAGCAGAGCTAATGAGTCACAGATGCAAAGATTCTGGCATGTTACCATCTAGTAACTTCTTAACTTATATTCCATAATAAGATAAATACAAATTCGATACATCTGTTTTCTAAATGATGTATCATTCCAGTCTTAGCAGTGTATCAAGAGTGACATCTTTAAAAGTTTGGAGTTCTAGCCTTTTTTTCTTGTTTACTTTCCTTTTTATTTGTTACTAAAGAGGAGATTTCTGATCACTGAGCAATACAGTTAGCCACACCACAGTTCATCAAAAGGAAGCGTGAAGGCTGGTAAAACTGCCACTGGCTTTATGGGATCCACTTAGAGGGTCTTAGCTTCCACTTTTCATGGGTATATTTCAGGAATAAAGTTACTGAATGCAACTCAAATGTGCTAATGAAGGACATGTAGCCATCAGAAAGTTACTTCACCTTTTTTTGTGAAGACCAATGTGATCTTTGTGATGCAGAGGATCTCTGATGTGATTGCATGTGAAGATGAACAGAGCAAATGTTTGCCATGTTAGAAGAATCTGCTCCAGCTCAGAGACCTGGCAGCTTGCTATTGCCTTTGGTGCTTTCCAGCAGGCCAGATGGGCTGCAAAGGACTCATGTGCTACGGCAATGTGGGTTGCCCCATCAGAGCTTTCATGCAGGACTTCTGAGAAGCCACCTTGTCTGGCAGCCAGAATCAGGCACAGCCTTCCCTTTGGTGATGCCAAGCTGCAAACCTTCAGCCATACACTCCACACCTCACAAAGGGGCTGTGCCACCAGCTCCACCTTATAGAGGTGGCATGTTTGTGTGCATGCATGTAGGGAGCTTAGAACTACCAGCCTATATTTATTCTATGTTTCTCAGCCTGATGTTTTTTGGCCATTGAACAAGCCTCTCCTTCAGACAGCGTGCTATGCTGTCAGCAAGAAGCGTTCTAGGGAATTTCTTTCAGCTTTATCAAAAGGTCTGATTTACACCCTACAATGCAACACAAGATAGGTGTTGAACTGAGAGCTAAATTCACCCTTTATATTGTCACAGAATGCCATGATTACTGCACTGTCCTTTTTTTGTAACAGAACAGTACAAGTTCTACACGTGTTGGTAGAGCAGAATACAAGAAACTATATGCAGCATATAGTGCTTGAGGGGAAAAGAATTGCCCTGGGTATAAAAATGTTGCTATGTATGTCTTGGAAATAAACCGGTCATTCCAGACTACCCAAGATCTAGCAGTAGTTTGTTGTTCAGTGTTTTTAATTGTATGTGTACTACCAGTTTGTGCTGAATGTCATATGTTAAACAGAACTTGAGCAGGATGGTAATTATGCAGTGTTTAAAAATCCACTGTCACTGCCATCTATTTTCACAGTGATCTAGAATCAAAGCTTTCTACATGACTCTCTTGAAGTGCTGTAACCTATTTTAACCAAAAATGGCTCACAGTCAAATGATAATAACAATTTACTTATTTTTAAGGAAAGTCACGTCTGTGGGACTGCTCCTTCTGCATATGCAGTGTAGTGCAAAGCTAATTCTGTTTCCCATATGACAGAGAGTCTGTTTCCTGTCAGTAGGCAGTGTGGGGTTTACTAAACATAGTGTTTGTCTGTTAGTAAGTTGTCTCTGTGATGTTTGTGTTGTGCTGTTGGTACCATGTTATGCTGTGTCCCTAGGGTCTGCCAGGCTTCCCCACAGTTGCTGCTCTGCACAGTAATCAGATCCTCACCGTCAAGGTTTGTTGCTGACATGTACCTGTTCAGTCAGGTCTCTCTCTATCAGCATATAGTGCACATGAAAAAAAATTACCACAAGTTACCAGTGAATCCTTTTAGCGGACCTAAGTCACTTCTTGCTGCCTTTGCATTGGTGTAAGAATATACCCCTTATATAGAGCATGGGGTCAAATCTATGACTGTGTACAGTATTATCTGCCAGCTGCCACATTCTATGTGATCTTGGTTATTATTTTATTTTCAGACGAGATTTATCAGCTCTGCTTCCCTGAGGCATGCGGGAGTGTGGGAAATGTCAGTGAACTCTATACTGGTTGCGTATAGAGTCAGCTATTTGTTTTAGATATCAGAGATTTAACCTGTACACATATTGCATTTGCAAATTAAGCAGGAAGGGTTAAAATAGTCTGGTCAAGATGGAACTCCAGTCTCTGTTAAAATGACAACAATCTTCATGGCGCTATATGCTGGTTAGAAAGTCTGACTGGAAGTTGAACTGGTGCTTTGTCTCTAGAAGCTTTGCTGAAAGAACAGCATATAAAAATACTGATTTTTAGTGGTCAGGTAGTGAAAAAAAAACAAGTACAGGTGAATAATTCACACAGGAAATCTGTGGGGAAAAAATGTGACACAGTTAATTCAGTGTATAGGATTAATTTATAAAGTGGTAAGTTGTGTACATTAGAGGTCAATTTCTTCAAAAGAAAATGCACAGTTTCTCTCAGACAGAAGCACCGGTTTATATTATTTTAGCTACTATAAATCTAATGAATGTGTCTTTATTTCTTTCTCCGGCCTTCTGATGTCTATTCTTCAATTCTCTCATCTCTGATCTTCAACCTTTGACCTCAACTGCCTGATCAGATGGTGTTTCCTAAAATCAATCATGGGTTTCTCTCTGCTGATCAGCAGCTCATTAAACGCCGCCTCATTAAGGTAGTGCTTCATCTCACTGGAATCTGGTTCTTCCTTACATTTGATTTACTCTTTGCGGTACCTTTTTGTCATATGCTTTCTTATAACCCTTTGTTCATTTGAAAATGTTTCAGAATGAAGGAATTATTTGTGATACTAAGAATTAAAAATGTATGGGTAGCTTTGCCACATGATCCACATTTAAAGCACACAGTCAGCATTTTTCAGTGGTTTGCAGCAGTGTGCTGGAAGTTAAATAACTTGAGCACCATTTTTTATCTCTTTATTTTAAAGTGAAGGTAATGCATTGAAAATGCGCTTTTACAAATTAATAGGTGTAAGTTATTAAAGGAGGTAGCTGATTGTCACAATAAAACACCTCCCCAAAACAGATGAAAAATTATGTAAAACTTGGTAGAAAACTAGTTATTTTCCGTGCTCATTTTTGAAATTATCCATATGTCATGGATGGGCTTGGAAAATCACTGTGCAAACAGTATATTCTTGCATGCAAATTTTTTACCTCAGCATTGTTATGATTTTGCCGAGTGTGAAGCAAACAGATGCTTACTGAAAACATCCACTCTGGAAAAGTGGATGAGTAAAATATTGCAAGGCTACCCCAGATTTTGAGTTGTCTCCTGTGGTAAGACAAGCAGCTTAGAATTCAAGTCTTCTCTGTGGCTGATTGCACAGGACGGGTACAACGCTCTGGTTTTCAAGTCTGCCATAAGCAGTGAAGAAATTTGCCACTTCTTCCAGCCCGTCTTGCACTCTTTCTGAGTAAATCAATGTCTTTTTGCATGGGTGATGCCTCTAAAGCAAACCACTGATGAGGGTTTTTTCCTGATTTAGGGGGACCAAGGACAAGCTGGGCCCCCTGGGCCTCCAGGGCCACCAGGACCCAGAGGTCCCCCCGGAGATACTGGCAAAGATGGTCCTCGTGGGATGCCTGGCATACCGGTGAGTTAGTCTGTTGCTGTCATCGTATCCAAATTACACTCAAGTGTGTGCCAGCTCAGTTTCAAAGGTGTTCTCTGAGGTAAAATTGCCAAGTAAGACATGTAGAAGCTGAACAAACAGATTTCATGGTGAACCTGAAGTCTCACACACAGAGCAAGGTCATAACAGTGCCAAGATTAACACCTAGGGTCCTTCCCTCCTGTCCCTGAGAGTTTCCCTGTGAATTATAAGGATTCCCAGTTGCTTGCTGGTGTTTAATAGCTGTGTAATGAGGGTCTGCCTCACTCTAAAAGTAGCAAAGACTTTGAGATAAAGCTGAATTTGAGACATCGTAGCATGGATGGGCTTGCTTCTCACTTCCTAATGATTTAACCTCAAAAATCATGGAATAAAAGTAATAAACTGCTAAATGCTGCCCAAGGTACAATGAAGTTTAGAGGCATTCTACCATCTTTACATAAGTAGAACAGTATAATTTTCTTCTACTCATCCCCCGTATTTCATTAGAACAACCAGCATAATGCAGTATATTGCTTATTATTCATTTTAGGCACAGGATCAGACCCTCTGCATTTAGCACTTCATGACCTGATGATTAAACACCTTTTAAACAGAATCACTAGGTTGGAAAAGACCCACTGGATCATTGAGTCTAACCATTCCCATCAACCATTAAACCATGCCCCTCAGCACCTCACCCACCTGTGTTTTAAATAACTCCAGGGATGATGACTCAACCAACTCCCCGGGCAGCCTGTTCCAGTGCCCAATGACCCTTTCCATAAAAAAAAATTAATGTCCAGCCTGAACCTCCCCTGGCAGAGCTTGAGGCCATTCCCTCTCATCCTGTCCCCTGACACTTGGGAGAAGAGGCCAGCTCCCTCCTCTCTACAACCTCCTTTCAGGTAATTGTAGAGAGCAATAAGGTCTCCCCTCAGCCTCCTCTTCTCCAGGCTCAACAATCCCAGCTCCTTCAGCCACTCCATATAAGCCTTGTTCTCCAACCCCTTCACCAGCTTTGTTGTTCTTCTCTGGACTTGCTCCAGAGCCTCAACATCCTTCTTGTGGTGAGGGGCCCAGAACTGAACACAGGATTCAAGGAGCGGCCTCACCTGTGCTGAGTATAGGAGCAGAAGAACCTCCCTGGACCTGCTGGTCACACCATTTCTGACACAAGCCAAGATGCTATGGTCTTCCTTGGCTACCTAGGCTGCTAAAGAAGATCATTCAGGTGTGCTCATACAACAGCACATGAACTGCCTGATGCTCTGTTGGGCTTAAAATGGAGTGATCTATAAACCAGATTGCTGAAATAATAGGAACTCTGGTTTTTGAATGGGTATTTTTTAGCCATGTTGTATGATATGCCTTGCTCTACAGACAGTTGTTCGTGTTCTATTGGAAAGAAAGGGGAATAGGTAGAGTCTGATTTTAGGTAGAGGTGTGCCCACAGAAAGAAAATACATAGGAATAATGATGGATTATTATTTTGAAAGCTGGTCCAGGTATTTAACAGCTGAGTAATTATTGCAAAATACCAGTATTCTTTGGTTTATGGAACAAGATAATTTGCAGTGGTAAGTTATGCCTGCTGACTGAGGTGTTGACACAGAGCAGTAATTTTGGAATATGTAAACAGTGGGATTCAACATGTGTGAAAATAACCATTCTGTGTCCTTTAGCACCACTGACTGGAATGGAATACTATGCTTGTAACAAAGGGACAGAGGCTGGCCACCAGTACTTAACTGTTGCCTTAAGAATTATACCATTATGTGATTCTGAAATAGTGCTTGCTTCTTAAAATGCCTAAGATTTGACCTAATAGTCTAAAAAGAAAAAATTAATATAATTGTGTTTAATGTGCAGTCAGCTGCCATACCTGTTTAAGAATGAAAATTTTAATTATTACATAGAGATCTGAATTTAAGACATGTTACTGAAATTATTCACCCCTTTTTATATTTTAAGGGTGAACCAGGAAAACCGGGAGAACAAGGATTGACTGTAAGTACTCTTCTCTTCCAGTTTGCCAAGAAACTGTAATAGATACATTACATACACTTTTTAAAATATGAAATTCCTAAAAGCTTTATAGTTATGTATTTCCTAATCTTCCTTTGTCACAGACTATTTGGAGCCTCATTTGTGAAGAAAACATGAGGAAGCAAACATTCTCTTTTTACATACAATCACCTAACATATGAGGCCAACTATTTTTTTTGAGCTTGCAGAAGTAGAGGGAAATAAAACAGCTAGGAACATAGCAAAGCAAAATAAAGAATCAAGCCATCTGTTCCCAGTTCCTTCCCCCTACTTATCACAGTTGCCGAAGTTGAGCTATTTACACCTTGAGACTGTTTTGCGGCACAAGAACCATCTACTTGCTTTAAGGGCCAAAAGTCCAGCTGTCTCTGTGACAACACCACTAGCCCTTTGGCTGATGTGAAGACGCAGCACATTGTACTGAAACTCTCAGGACAGTCTCACCTCCTGAGAGATTGAGTTTTTTTCCCTCGTGTGTGAGAATGCAACAGCCAAATGAATGCACTTTTCACAAATATTCAGATATGGGCATACATGTTTTCTGTTGCATCAGGAATTAATTAACCCTGTTCATCTGGAAGCAAGCTGAAGCTCCACTGATTGTAAATCAGCTTCAGCCACAGCATAAGGCATCAGAAGTTTCTTCTGGTCACATATTCCCAGAACTGTGAAACATGCAGTGTTTTTTTTCCCCCTTACGATCTCCCTAAACACTTATGGTCATTCTTATTTTTATGAGAGATGACAGAATTGTAGCCTATGGCATGTGGTTTTGATTCCTGAATGCTTCTGAGGTGGAAGATTATATGCTTAGGAGTCAGTGGATATATGATTGCTATCTGTTTGAATTTATGAAGTTTTAATCAGGTGTGATGGTATTTTACTTTGACAAATTGCAAAACATTTTGAACTTACAGAAACCAATTTCTTTTGGAAGAAGAAACTAAGGTTCTGAGACTCATATATACCTGCTGTCTTTGGGCAGTTAAGTCCTGTACTTCCTCATTTTGAGATATGATTTAACAAAAACAAAATCAAAGGCTCCCAAAGGTATCACCTAGTGTTTTAGCATGCTCTGGGCATTTTTGTTCTGTGCTTTTGGTTTCTAAGGACCTGCTAATAGTAAAAAGTGCAGTAGCTGTGAAGGAAGAGTTTTTTTTTTTTTTATTTGGAATATTATCCTATTTTACCTCCAGACAAAACTCATTCAGATTCTTCAGTGGTATCTTCCTTCTGTTGAAGACCAGATCTTCAGGGTCACAGAATCTTTGAGGGCTTTTAAAGCAAAACAGTCTGTCACCTCCTAGTCTTCATGTTCAGAAGATTCTGACTCCTCTAAAGTAACCATCTGTGTATAAGAACTAAAGAACTGCTACTGATCTGTGTAAAACAAGTGTATTTAAGTAGGCAGAAAAGGTGTTCTAAAAAACAAATCAGCTACCTTAAGTTAGAGAAAGATTCCAGATTACATGAATTTCCAGCTTCAAATGCTTGCTGTAAAGGTCAGTCTGATGGCTTAAATATTAGGTCGTGTGTAGAACAAGTAAAGTACATCAACATATCAGGGAGGTAATTAATTTCTTTTTATTCTTCCTGCTTTTGATACACTCTTTATGCCAGTAAAGATTCCCAGTTTCTCTTCCCTGTAGAAAGTGCTGTAGTCGTTCAGGTACTGTCTAGCTGCTTCTGACATCTTCCATTATCCATTTCTGCACAAAGATATCTCTCCATTTCCATATTGGAAATTGAGGCACTGCTATCAAAGTGGCTGATTTCCCAACAAGTATGCTTTAAATTTGTGTTGCCAGAGAAGACAGGTATAGTTTGCTAGGGAGAACACGGGCTTTTTCGTACCCAATTATCTTTACAAAGTAAATAAAAATGGGCATTTCTGTCCAGAGGAGCTTCTGGGTTAATTATCTGGAAATTCTTTTGTAAGTACTTGCCTTTGTTTTACACCAAAAGTCTGAAATCCAAGATAGCTCCCTGTTTTCTCTTCTTCATGAAACTGAATCCCATAAAGTACTACCAGTCCTGTTGTCCCAGAGGTCCATTTGTCAGGGTACTGAGGTTTCCTACTTGCCTGTATGTCCAAGGCCCTTTCCAGAAAGAAGCAAATACTGTGGCATGTACTCTGGCTCTTCATCCAAGGTGGGTGCAGGATTCAGCCAAGGAGAGCACCAGATGATTTGAAATAGTCACTACAATTTGGATGTAATTGTGAAGTTTGTGAAAGCTGAAGACTATTTGTAGCCCGCAGGACCACGCTTTGCAGCTTTAATTCCCTAGGTATTGTTCAAGTGAAGAAGGGCTGCAAACCTGACTTCTATAAAATAGATTTTCTCTTTTGAAAGAGTTTTTAACATCTGCATTCAGTAACACACTGGTATTTCCAGATGAATGTACAGGCTATTGATAAAGCTGGTAAACTCAGTTTTAACTCGTGAATGGCACAGATTGAAGTTACTTAGTTTTCTGTTTTCTCTTCTCACAAGAAGTGGAATAAATTTCTTGGAAAAGAACAAGATAGTAGATAATGAGACAACAGTGTTTTTGAGCTTGTGTTTCAGAATGTACTACAAAATTGTTAACGCGTGTTGAGTAATTGGTGACCTAATCGAGTAATGTGTGCCTTGATTCACAGAAAGTTGAAATAATTTTAATGCATTTAGAGTTCTGGGAATGTTTATGTTCACCTTTTTGGAACTCCAGTGACTCTAGTGAAGACACATCAATTTAGTGCACCTGAGAATCTACTGCCATGATCTGCGTCATTTTTAATGAAGTTCTGTGTCAATAGATAAAAAGAAAATCATGTTTCTGATGATGTTCTGAGAGAGGGCAGTAATAACCTTTCTGCCTCTCAGGCAGGGGAGGTTTGCTTGGATCATATACAGAGAATGACAGTGTTTGAGTTGTCTGGTATGGTTCTACATTGGCACAAGAGAGCTCAACTTATCTAAGGTACACAAGAGAAATTGCCTTGAAGACAGAGAGTAGCTTCCCTTTTCCCTGATTTCCAACGTAACTATGTGTGGGGTGGAGCAGGGTAGTGGGAGGAGTCTAGGAAAGCTAGTTTTTGCTTACAAGGGTCTGTCTTCCCTTTCAAAAAATCATTCTAGCTCAGAGTGCCAGTGTGCTTCTATTGCTCTTCTACCCTTGCAGCTGATATCTTGGGAGAGCTGTTTACAAGGCTTTTTTGGCTCTGTATGTTGCTGAGTCAGGAAGGATCTATTTTCAATTTGAGCCAAGAGAGTTCAGTTTCTTTGTAGGCGAGATGGATGCTTAGACTTAAGCCAGAAAAATAAGACTATATGCACCTTTGATATTAGAAGTGAAAGTAAGAATGATTGGTTAGTTGCAATTTGTGTCTGGTTTCCATGGAACTTGAAAGGCCTGCAGATCTGCTTTCTCCAGGAGTTGAAAGTGTCATTCCTCTGTGCAGAAAGGATTAAGAAAATACAGGGAGGGGCAATCAGTAAGGTGACCAAAAGGTTTAAGTTTTGAAATGTATGCTATCAGGACGGAAGGCTAGTAGTTTCCATAACTGTTCAACCTTTTCGGTTGAAATTGTGTCCTGCGTCTCATAGTTCATCCTTCTTCTCTTCTCATTTGTCTGTTCCTTCTGGTGATAAGGACCAGGGCGAGAAGACAAGAATACACCATATGTGAGTTTTTCTGTTTTATCTTCTCATTTTTTGAAAGAATCATAAATGAATTTGTGATTCTTTTCTAACCAAGAGAAGTGTTTCTCACTGCAGACTATTCATGAGAATTTAAAGTGAGTCAATGATCGGACATCTCAAAGGCTGACACTGATAGATCGACATTTTCAGATTCATAAACTGCAATAGGGAAGAAAATGTGCATGTGGTGTTCTTGTTTCTAATTTCCACATGGGAGAGTTTTTGGTGCTTTTATGTTTAAAGTATTTTAGACTAATGCATAGTAATAAAAATTTGGCAGAGGAAAATTTGCAATGTTTTCAACTCCTTGGAAAAGATGTAAATTTAAACATGTTTAGTGTATGAATCAACCACTTCTTGTCACTGAAAAAAACCTCGTATATTATTTTATCGCCTAAAACTAGTCTTAAAGACAGATAAGTAATTTTGCAGATGTTTTTCATGAACAAAACAGTCCAAAATAACAGAGAATTCAGGTAAAGGTGTCTCTTTGAGAAAAGAAATCTATACTATAATGAGTAACCCAAATGCAAAAATCCCCCTGCTATAAGATATATTGCTTTCCAAACTAGTAGTTATGTGCTTATGTAGTCTTGCTGGGCAACTGTTCAAGAAAAAAAAAAAAAGACCCAATGTTACTGCTTTATACTGGTTATTCAGAGTAAGATTGTTTACAAAGGATACTGCCATTTCTGTGAAAGACAGTGAAAAAGTGTAACCTTGCAGTTAAGTCTGCAAAATGTCACGTATTCAAAATGAATTAATATCAGTTTTTCATCTCAGATTAAAATGAACAAAATAAACTCACAGGGACCAGGCAGAACTGACTGGGAAGTGCTGCAGTTCAGCCTTTCAGGCCAGTGGTCAAGGCCAGATTCTCAGCTGATGTGAATCTCCATAGCTCCTCTGGGAAACTACTAATTGTGATTTTGTTTTCTGTGGCCAGAGTTCTGCAGCAGCCTTCTTTATTTCATTCTGGTAGAATATTCATAATAAATTTTATAAGGTGGTGTTCTTAAGCTTTTTAGCTGCACGAGTTTACTGTGAACTGGCAGACAAAATGGAAATTCTCAGCCTGTGCCTCTCACGGCGACTATTTTTTTTCACCAATACAATTGCATTATCCTTAACTTGCAGGAAATCTCAGGAAAAATAGTCTTTGGCATTTTGTAACCTCTGTACATCAGTAACAGCTGCCACAACAATGACTAAGAGAAAGATGATAAGAAGCAATGCCTGAGTGCATATTAATAGTTGTTGTTGCTCTTTTCATCAATTAAAGTAGATAACATGGGAGAGAGGCACTACATAATCAGAAGTTATATGAAATCTTTTATCATAGTTTATCTGTTTTCTTAGCTGGTCATTCTTTTATCTAGGTGATTCATCAGTATTGAAGCACCACACATTTCAATACTCAAGTACTCTAGAAATTGCAGTCTTTATGAAACACTCCTCAGCCATGCAGGAACATGTTTTCAGAATTACATCACATGCCTGTTAGATACAGAAAATGAAACCAGGGGGTAGAACACAGGCTCCACCGAAATGCAGATGAATACTTTGTGTAAAACCTATCTTTACTCTTCATGTACATCTGCTAGTTCATGTTTCCTTTTTAAGTTCCTTATGGCATTAGACTGGTAAGAAATTGTTTTGTGTGAGTAAGGAAGTGATCATCCCCCTGTACTTGGCACTAGTAGGGCTACACCTTGAATACTGTGTTCAGTTTTGGGCCCCTTACTACAAGACAGACACTGTGTTGCTGGAGTGCATGCAGAGAAGGGCAGTGAAACTGTAGAATGGTCTAGTCAGCAAGTCTTATGAGGAACCGCTGAGGGAATTTCTTTACAATGAGACTGGTGAGGCACTGGCGTGGGTTACCCAGGGAAGCTGTCTGCCCCATCCCTGGAAGTGTTCAGGGCCAGGTTGGATGGGGCCTTGGACAGCCTGATCTAGTAGGAGGTGTCCCTACCCATGGCACGAATTCTATTAATTGGTCTTGTTTAGTCTGGAGAAAAGGCTGAGGGGCAACCTTATTACTGTCAAGCACCTGAAAGGAGGTTGTATGTAGGTGGGTGTCAATCTCCTCTCACAAGTAACAAGTGACAGGATAGGATGAAATGGCTTCAACTTGCAATGGGGAAGGTTCAGACTGAATATTAGGAAAAACTTCTTCGCCAAAAGTTTTGTTGAGCATTGGAACAGAATGCCCAGGGAAGTGGTTGAGTCACCAACTCTGGAGGTATTTAAAAGATGTGGAAATGTGGTGATTAGCAACCTGTTATAGTGGTGAACTTGGCAGTGCTAGGTGTATAGTTTGGCTTGATGATATTGAAGGTCTTTTCTCATCTAAATTATTCTATGATTCTATTCTAAGTTTATAACCATTTTCCAAAAAGGAAAAAACTGTTTTCTGGGACAGTATTAAAACTTCTCTTGTTCCACAGAAATGTAGACACAGTACCTTCTAAAGTCTTTCTAGTTACAAAAAGTTTTTACTTTACATTAGAAGTATAGTCGTTTTCAATAACAGGACTTTTTTTTCTTTTTTTTTTTGCAAAGCTTTGAAAGAAGAGATGTTTTGTATGACAGTGTATTGCACCATTGTGATGTATTATACTGCATAACTGTTTCCGTATACAAAACCTTTCACTCTTTTATTATATTTTTGCTAAGCATTTTCATTTGGTGTTTGTGCTTGTTATCTGTGAACTCTGATACCTTGTAAAACACATCATTACTGCTGCCTCAGACGTGGAAATTAAAAATGTCCAAACTTTCTGCTTCATACATGTCTTTAAATGCTAAGCAACAAAACCACCTTGTGAGCCTGTGGCTAATGTATCATGCCTTGAATTACTGTGCTTCAAATTGCAACTTTAACCTTTACAGGGCAGAATTATTTCTTATTTTGTAGCTTGTTAAATTGCTTGAAGAATGACATTGATAGCGGGAATGTTTTGCCTTTTAAAACCACAGTTGCGTAGAAGACTTTATCCTTAATTACCCACTTTTCCAAGTGCTTAAGGAACTATCAAATAATTCTCCATCTCCAGAGAAACACGGTTAGCAGCTGAACTTTTTTTGAGCAGAGCATTTTCTTTTTCCACCTTACTACTGATGAGATATTTGAATGAGAACATAATTAGTGCAATAGCTTGTCACTGCTGCCTAGCTAGTTGACTGAATGGCACATGATAGCAAAGCGTTCTTCTGAAGTGTTAATGATATCTGAAATCTGAAAATTATATCTTCTCAGATGAAGTTTCTCTGTTAATATGTGTCAATTTAAAGAAAGTAGCATAATTTTCAAAATGCTAAGTAGTCATTTCATGCAAACAAATTTCATTAAATTTAGTTTGAATATTTGAAGCCTAGATGCAGTTTATAAAATGGGCTTTTTAAAAATAGCCACCAGTGTTTTAGGAGCTGATCCTGAGTATCCCTAAATGAAAACTCTGGCAATTCCAATGGTACAGACAAAAGGCAAATAGTTACTATCAGCATCATCTGCATAGACTATTATAGAGTGGTTTGTTGATCAATTATAGATATCATGTATGTGTGTGTATATATATATAGGCAGGAGGTAAAAGGATTCTGTAGCTCTTGTCTTAAGCTTAAGCTTAAAGGCTTTTCTTTTACCTCCTTCTTCCCATTGATGGTAGTGACAGAGGTCGAGTTACAATATATTATCATCTGTGGCAGTAGATCAAACCTCCAACTAATGAAGACTATCGCATGGTTTGTATATGTCTGGTCACTGCAGAAGAGAGACTTTGGGCTTGAGGAGAACGAGTTGGGGAGTAGTGGTAGCAGCAATCTGCACTGGGCTACCTGGACCCAGCGGCAGAAGAGCTATCCAAAGGGAAGTTTAGCTGGCTCTGTGTTTGTAAAATATTCCTTTGCTGATACTGAAGCAACTGGCAGGGCCAGTATACCGCTGAAGCTTATATGGAACACAGATCAGCTGAAGAAAATGAAAGAAAAAAAGCAAACCGGAAAACCTAAGGCATTAATTGGAAACTTACACCTATTTCTTGCCTTCTGCTTCTGTCTGAAGACCTGCATAGGAATTTTGATTGCTGATCACACTTTCGTGGAGACTATTTGCATGCAATGCTTAAGAAATGGGCAGTTCTTCAATTGCCACATTCAGTATTACTGCTGTTTAGCAATGTTACTGCACTTACTACCTGTAGCAAATCTTAGGGTTAGAATTCATGGACTTGATGAAAAGATGACCTGATATAAACAGCATTTTTTTTAAAATGCAGTAGGTGGGGGTGGATATCTAGTCTGAAGAAACAGCTGAACACTCTGCTCCCTGCTATGATCATCACCAGTCATGAGTACTTGGGTACTTCTACTTCATTTTTGAAACAAGAGAGTAGGCTTCTCAACCTGCACTTCACAGGAGGCTTTCCATTAACAAAATCTTTTCCTACAGTCAAAAGGAGATGCTTACAAGACCATAGTTCTGCCAAGACAATCAGGCGAAAGTTTCAAGAAACAGCACTGATCTGTGTAACCCTTTGGCATCCTTAGATATATGAATTCACATTTAAAACTCCAAGGTTTTTATCCACATCAGTGGACTCAGTACCAGAATTACCACCAGTGGAGCTTTTCCATGTTCGTAAGTTAAAGCTGCATAAGAGCAATATTCAAACAAACCCTGCATCTACCAACAAGGAAGGATTCTGCCTAACGTCACACTACTTTAAAAATAAATTTGGCCATGTATTTCAAAGCAGCAGTCCTTTTGTTCAAGATGAATTTATGAATAACTGCAGTTCTGATATCAGTCATTCTTTTATTCTTTCACACATCAGAAAGATTTCAGTTTTCCAGTTTGGGCTTTCTGTTTTGCACTTCATGGACCAAGAATTCACTTTGCTTGATGCAGCACCAGCATCCACAGTAAGAAAGTGTGGAAAAGAGTGTGTAAAAATTTAGGTGATTATGGTCTAGCTCTTACCAAAACAGACTGCCAAAATGTCAGACCTGGTCAGCTGATCTTTTTTCCTTGCTGTCTCCCCTCTCCACTGTTGTCATAAAAAAAATGATATTTCAGAGACACTGGATGAGAAATGGGTCCTATTAATATCAACAAGACCTTGACTCCTGTATGACATTAGGCAGTTAGGCTTTCCTGAATTGAGATATCTCTTCCTGCCTTCTTGAGTCATCCAGAAAAAAATGGTGATTCTTTACTTCCCAAGAGCATTTGTAATGACTTCTGAAGTTAATGATATTCCTCTTAACTTGCAAATACTGGCACAGGTAACATGTAAAATGTAGTCATGTACGCTGATACCTAGAGGGCAAGATTTTGAGACTTATGCTTCTCACTGTCTTAAAAATACTTGTTTGCATAAACCTTGGTTTTGTGCTGCCAAGAAGATATATTACTGTGGACACACTGATATCAGAAAGAGGATATCAGAAAGAGGAAAACCACAGTCATTTGAATGCTGACAGTTTTGTCAGTATTAGGAGAAACAAATGAGTTGGAAGAGAAAAGATAGAAGAGCTGAAAAATTGAGTCTTCCAGTTAGTATTTAGATCAGTTCCAAAAGAGAAGAAAAAAGATCCATTGTGCATTTTAAGCACAGAATTTTACTTTGTCTTGAGGTATAAAACATAGCTGGTTTCAGTCCAATATCAAAATGCTTCCACAATAAGACAGTTTTAATTTGTCATTTCAGTTTAAGGTGCCTAGAGTTATGATGTTAACTGAATTGTTTTCCCTTTGCAGGGACCTCAGGGGCCTCCAGGACAAAAGGTATGGTATAAATAATGATACTGTGAAAGTGATTATTCCTCCTCATGCCAAATTGCAAGCAGGAAAGGTGAATGGAATTAGCTACTGTACATCACAATGAGTAGTTCGTTTAGCCTCTGAATTTTGTTTTTGAAAAATGCAGCCATATCATGTAAGACATCAGATTTCTCATTTCCCCCATCATAGGAAGTTCAAGCAATGCATAGCAGACTGTTTTCAATCTGTCTGCTTAACTTTCAGGTGAAAAGGTCACTATAATTTTCTTATTCATGCACTGGTGTGACTAGGAAACCAAAGTTAAAACCTTGTGAAAGGTGGAGAGATAGAGTTTCTGATTAAATGCATGTCCTTACTCAAGTAGATCAGTGCCATATGACTGAAAAATTGACCAGCAGAAACAAAGGACATAGGTGTTGTTGATAAATGGTTCTTGGTTGGCAGTGTTCAGGTGGTCTGCTGATGTCTTCCTGTTCCTTCAGTAACCTGAAACCTGACTTCCTGGGAATGCTTTCAGCATTGTTTATGCTCGTTAAAGCTATTACCTCAATTCAATGGAGTAAGCTTAGGATTTTTGGAATTGCACCATTAAAACAGTATTAGATATACCAGGAATGAAAGTTAGTAAGTGGTACTTTTCTTACATCATACCCACATATCACCAAAGAGAGTAATTTTCTAGTTGATTTCAAAAGTTTAAAAAGTTTTATGGATGGTATTTACTAAAACAGGCTGAATTTGTATAAAGTAAAAAAAGAAAGAGGAAAGAAATAAGTAATATTAACGTATGTGAGGATGCCACCTTTGTTTTTTATTTTTCTGAGATAATATTCTTTAAGGTGAAGGTTTGCTTGCATCTGTTCAAACAGAACTTTTTGAACAAAAGAAACAAAAATCTCCTGATAGATAAAAATGTAATCCCAGCTCTTATAAACTGGTGGAATTTTGTCAGCTGTGAGCTGTACAGAATTTATAGGCTGAGGGAGAGGACTACCCCTCATGTTTGGCAATGCAGGAATGCGATGTTTTAATACTGTACTGGTGTCTAAGTTGCCAGTATAAAATTACACACTAAGACTCAGGGAGGCAGGTGTATTTCACATGCGCAACATCAGCAAAACTCATGTGCTGATGAGCTTTTGAATATCTGATAAACTTTTAGTTTGCATGCTAGAATCAGTCTTATTTACACTTCCTAACATCCTGCGTCTCGTAAGAAAATCAGCAGCTACAGAAGACAGTCAGTGAGTGATGAAACTGTTAAAAATAGGATGGTTTAATGCCCTCCAGGGCTTTGTTGTCTTCTTTTCTGGAAAACTTATTCAGACATCCAGACGTTCACTAGGACCTCCTCTGCAGTGGCTAGCAGTCATGGCAATGCATCCAGCAAAAAGAGATCGTAGGAAAGCCAAAGCGGAAGCTTTGGGAGAAAGGGCAGAGTGATCTGAGTTATGGAGACTTGCTGGGATGCTAACATATTATTCCTTACTCATTCGCAGCTCTGCAATGAGCTGGAGCCTCCTGGGCATTCCAGTGTTGGAAGTTTTTTGAGACCCTCATGAGTTGCTTCCTTTTCTGGTTTTACAGGATTTCACAACTCTATTCATTGACAAACATATGAGTCCATTTTGGATGCATTCCCTTTGGGTGTTGGCACCCTTTGACTAAACCATTTCTGGTTAAACCTTTAACCAATATGAATAGAGGGGAAATGTCATGTCTTGATTTTTGGGATGCGGAGAAAGCAGAACATGAAGGGATGTACGGGGTGCTTATTTATTTCAAGGGTCTTGGGAAGGCGTACATGTCAGTATGGACAAAGCCTCTGCCTTTCTCAGTTCCCTGGACTCTTTTTAAGGTGCCAGCCTTCCAAATAGCTATCTTATTTTTGCATCCTGTTAACACGTTTATAAATGAAAAATTAAAAAAAAAATGCTTTCCATTTCCTTGCTAAACAGCACCATTATTATATAAAAGAGAACACAGTGTAAGCCCATGCAGTTTTCTTGCTTCCCTCATGCCTTGGGTTTTTACCGAACATCTGCACCGAGTTCAAATCACACAAGTTCCTTCAGAAAATTGTCTATCATACAGAAACTTATAGTGTAAGAGCTTTGCAGAAAGATCTCTCTGATGTTACAAGTCAACGCTAATGTTGTACTTTCCTTCTTTGTCTGTTCCTGGTGTTTTGGCTTTTAAATTTTGATTGCAGAAATACTGATACAGTTTAAAAGGGTATCTGTAATTTGCACTCTCAGGTTGAGTTGTTGCAGATTGTCTCTTAAAAGCCTCAAGACAGATTGGCGCTACCAGTTACTGAGGTTAAAGCACTGCTCTGTAAGCATTAATAGTTCTTTTCAGATGTTACATTTGGTTGTGTAGGATCGGTCTCAAAATTTATCAGGAACGTTAAATGGAATTGCATTTTAATTCTTACATTTCTTGTGAAGCATCCAGAACATTACAAAGCAACCATCAGCTTGAAGCTTGTTTCTGAAAGATGCTATGCAGTGGGATAGTCAACAAAATGTACAACATGAGAACATGTCTAATTAGAAGAGGACTCAGTCTGGATAAAAATTAAGTTTTGGAAAATGTATTGCAGTTACAATAAGGAAGAATTCACCATCATTTCGAAGTACTGTGGTAAGAGATGAAAAGTTTTATGACATGTTTAATTTGCTACATAATGGCATCTGTTTCCCACCAGGGTTCTATCGGAGTTCCTGGTGTTCCAGGGAAAGATGGACAAGTGGTGAGTTCACTGACTATGTTGGCACTGCGATTATTTATGTAACTGATTAAAGCTACTTATGGTTTCTTCACATGACCAATGTGCAAATTTACATCCAAAGTTATGGTATCAAATTGGCTTCATGGAAAAGACTATACAATCTGGTTTATACTCTGAAGTAATTTTTTCTAGTTTTGCTAGAACAGGCAGCAATTATAATTAATTAAGCTGAATGTTGTTCAGATTTGGTGTTGACTAATAGGCCTCAGAGAGAAATGTGTATTAGTGGTGTGCAACTTTTGACAGTATATTTACAAACCAAGTTTTTATGCAGTTTTTGGGGTTTTTGTTTTACTTTTTGATAACTCAGTCCCATTATGCAAACACATTGATATTGGGTATTTATACAGCGCAAATACATTATTAATGCAACCTATAGACAGAGAATAAATAGAGACAGGAAGCACCGGTGGAGAATAACATGAAATTGAATTTGGGGATGAAAATGCAGAGAAATAAATCAAACCAGGAGGAAATGCTAACTCAGACAAGCCACATCATCTCTCAGTGCCATCACCAAGTTAAATCATAGTTCAGAACAGCCCTCTATAAGGGGAGACTGCAGTAAAGCAGCAGGGCTGTTTCAGAGCGTTGCTAAAGTTTGTTGGCAAATCTCAGTGTTGAAGTTTAAATAATATCACTTCCTGACTGTAAACAGTGTTATCCATGTGCTGTTCTCAAAAATACTGACAGTCTTAATGAACTTCAAAAGCATTTGCAGGGAATGCCCAAAGGAAAATGGATGATACAGGTTGTCCACCACACGTAAGCAATAATAGATGGTAATGTGTAAGGATGATATTGTATAATCCCTTTTTCTGCCTCCCTCCTCAGAATCTCTAAGAATAAAAACACTAAGATGTTTCAAATAATTTACTTTTAATTACTGTGTTGTTTCTAATATCATAATGTACAATATTAGACCTATGATTTTACAGTGGTTATAAGAAATCATGTACGAATCAGTTATAGCACTTTACTGACACTGATGGTACTAGGAACCTACTTTTAAAATATTCTGACTATTATGACTTCTGGGGAGAAAAACAAAATATATTTATAATTAGCTATGTATAGCACAAAATAAGTTATAAGAAAATAATATGAAACAAATTTGCACATTTGACACGAATTTGACATTTTTTCTTCATATTTTATAGCTGCATTCAATTGCAACTTGAATGGTAGACAGTACTTGCCAACACAGATGCTACTACTGCACATAAGTCAAGATTTTTTCGTGACCAAATTGTGAGTGAAAAGTTAGTGAAGACATACTCTGTGGCATCATTTTCTAAGAAAACTGGACAGGGTGAACTTGCAAACCACATTGAATAGAACAGAACTGACGATTCACATTTCATCCTACAGCTTTATATCATTGCAGAGAGACTAGCCAGAAGTCTTCATTCAGATGAACACAAAAAAATGATGTTGATAAGTCAGATGTGTTACACGTGCAAAACTTACCTGATTATTGAAGTGCCATTTTGAGAGATGTGAAATATTTTTTAAGCTGTATTGGCAAGGTTGTTGTATGTCTAATTTTAGGATACCATATAGACTTACCTGCAGTCATGTTTGATGGGAAAGAAAAGAAATATATAAATGCCTTTGATTAAAGGAAAATGCAAACAGATTTTCAAATGCTGTTTATCAACTTTAAATTGTGCTTTAAAAAGTGATTCTAATGTTTTCAATTTATGGTTTTATGTTTATTTGATTTATTTCAATATTTATGGCTTCTAAAACTTTGAAGACATTCTGAAGTTATTACCACTTCAATAAAGATGTCAGCATATTTTTAGTGTAGCTGGAATATTTTATTTTTGACCTTTATGGAAAAAAAAAGTTAATTACTAAACTAAAATTTGGACACCAGAACAAAAACCATAGTGATAAAAATGAAATGTAGTCACATTCTTTCATTTGTTTTCACAAGTGTTGATTGTTACTGATTAGCAAGCACTTCCTTAAGTGCAGGAAATGTATTATTTTCATATAATACTAAGCAGATCAAAGTTGAATCGTGATTTCTCTTCTAATATGTAGATAACAAATTCTGCTTGCTTGGAAATAGTGGTAGAAATAAAATTAAACTGAAGCAACACTTATCTAAAATTAGAAAGTATGATACAGCCTAGGATTCCCATACTTATATTTTGTGACCAAAAGGTCCATTCTTCCAGATCCTATGAAAAAGCAGATTCTCAGTGCAGTGTAACACAGAAGATATTGTTGAATGAAGACAAGAGTAGTAATTTTAAAAGTTGTACTGTAATTTTAAGAGCTGTACTGTAAGCTGGCTGCTGGCACTCCTGGCTTTACTCATACAGATTCATGTTGATTTACAGAATAGTTGAACTCAACTTGAATGTGTGATGCAAGTTGTCCCCTTTGGAGAAGTTATGTAGTTAAAAGGATTTACAAAAGCCTTACTGTCTTGGTAGCCTTTTAATCAATGAGCTAGCTCTGTGAAACAGCAGCGTGTGCAGTGCACTAAGTTCCAAGTTAATATTTTTTCTTAGTTTAAAAGGCAGTGAGTGTTAAGCACATGCTTAATGTTAAGTGAGTGTGAATGCCTTCTGGACAATGAAATATCTTTCAGTCAGGGAATGTCAGCAGTGAATTTAGATTTGCTCTCTCCTTAACCAGCTGGATAGTACAGAGTTAGGTCGTGTCCATCTTATTTTTGTCTGTTTTTTTCCTTTTGCTTTCCTTTCACCTCTCCTTTAATTGAAATAGAGGATTATAGGAGACAATTGACAAGTCTGACCAATAGGTCTGGGAATGAGATCATAAATTCTGAGTGCACTTAGTAGAGTTTTCTAATCCCTTAACATATGAACCCCTTCTCATAGACAGTCTCTAGTAAGTGTAATTTTACACAATCCACATGTTTTTGCAGGATTGTTAGCTAGTAGATTTTTCTTGCATTAAGAACAAAATCATTGTCAAAAACTTTACAAATTCTTTTCTTTTAGACCAAGTCTGGAGTCTGTAGTTAATCTAGAGTACACAAACCCCTCACCCTATACTTCCATGGAGAACTTTTTCTTAGGGTTTGGGTTTTTTTAAGTGTGCATTGAGAACAGAGTGTGTTGTCAGGATAGATCCCTTCATTTCAAATTGTTTCAGTAGTTTCATAACAGCAATTTGGTAACCCCAGAAGAATTTCCCTTCTTATCAGTAGACTTAGACTCTGGGTGTGCATGTTTCTTACTGCTTTCTTCAGGCTTCTTATTACTCTAATTTAAATGCATTTCCCCATTAGTGTGTACTGTACTATGTAGACGATACATATTGGAAGTAGTATTGCATTTCTTTATAGAAATGAGGAAGGGGTGCTGGTGTAGTAACATTTTTTCAAATAAAGAAGTATAAAGCAAGGAAACACCATTAAATGTAGTTCACAAATTCTCAGACAGGTTTGCAGACCAGCTGAGTCTTGTTGAAGAGTCTTTCCACTTAATTTCAGCTGGTGAGTGGGCCAGGAGAGATTTCCAGTCCTTAAACAAACAATTTTAAGTTACTTTTGAGGGGGCTGAAAGCAAGTTGAAAGGAGGTAATTCAACCCTGATTTGAAATGGAAATCACAGTAACATGTCTGAGAAACCACTTTTTTCCCTTCTGCCCTCATTTATGTATTTTAGAGTAAAATTAGACTGGATTAGTTCTGGGGCCTCTTGTATTTCCTTATCCTTACAATTGATTACATTCTAGTGACTGAAAAATATAGCAATACTGACAGCCTTTCTTCTCAGGGCGACGTGGATATCAAGCAGCTGGTGTAGACAGAATTATGCAGCTCACCAGAACCAAACCTATTTCAGAACAGCAACAACTTTTCTGTTACAAACAAGAAAATCTGGGGCTTCCAGCCACGTTATTTTTAGCTAATTAATTCTGGATATGAAGGTATATGCCTCCAGGGCACAGAGCACTCCAGTAAGAAGCATGCTTTCAACTGCCTTTACTCTTTTGATATGGACTCTGTGGGTAATACATTTTCAGATTTGTTCTGAAGTAGGTTTTATGAGTTCATATTGACAGATTTTTCTCATATTAACGTCAGAGCCAAAGCAGTGCTCTACACAGTTGAGTGCTCATCAAATTCAGATTCACTTCAGTGTGTGCATTAAGACTGACCCTACCTTGAGAGCATCTGAGGAAATTACTACATCTCTATTGGGCAGAGTGCTAAATAACATTTTTTGCACAAATACAGGAAAGACAGAAACATTCTGTCAATATTAATACAGTTATACAGTTAATGCAGGCTCAAAAGTGCCAGAACTTGAACCAAGATATTCTGGTGTGTTCTCCAAAGAACACTGTTCTGGTTATTGTTTGAATTATCTGAAACTTCTCAATTGAATGGCTAGGTTGAGTGTATTCTTAGCAATGTTAGTGTTTTGTTTGCGCTGGTAATTGATATTAACTGGAGGAGAAATACAAACATTTCTGAATCTCAGAGAATTTTATTAAACCAGTTCTGGAAATGAGCAAGAGGTTTTGAACAGCTAATGGTGATCTTCTACAGAACTCATTCATTCATGCCTTGACATTGCAGCTTGCTGATGGAACAGTCTTCTTTCTCATTCATTGCAATAGTGCAAGTAAGTTCTTTTCTTAGAGTGTTGCTACTTTTGAGGAACCAAAGTGTCTGTACTCTCATCAGGGCATTTGGTATTGATGTATAGAACTTAACTGGTGATAACAGCATCTTTCCATCCACAGGTTAGCTGCTGTAACATATTAAAGACTTTCCTGTTACTGACAGCAATTAGAACCCTGCAATGTGTCTGTTTGAAAATGTGCCATCACTTTCCCATTGACGGGGGCCCTGCAATTTCTCTGTAGCATATAAACAGCAGCAAAAAAATCCCACTGTCTGCAACATTCTTCTGTGTAAGTGGTTATCAAATAAATTAGTGGAACATTTACACTCCAGCTGAGTTAAGCTGCTTGATATTGGGCAACTAAATGAGTGGATTTTTTACACATTTGTTGCAAATTTTTATTTCTAGTATTCTGAGACCATTTGTGAAGTAAGCAAACTGGATCTGAATAAATTTGGATGCTAGTGGTGAATAACTGGGGACTTCGCTGCTTATAAATCTTCTACTGGCAGTATCTTTTTCTACTGTAGACAAGATGCTAGAGAATTACCTTCTAGTACTACATAGGTTTTACATAAATTTTGGGAAAAGGCAATGTTTCTAGCATTTTCTAGTCTACTTTTGTCACGGATCATGTAATGAAAACAAAATCCTTTTGGGGGCTGGTGCAATTATTCAAAGGCAAGACAAAACAACTTTATATGAGACAGTCATTAAAGGCTACTTGAAGAGAATTTCAAGTTCAATATTTGTAGATTTCCTGGTTTGTGGCATGACATTTGTGCATCTGGTAGTTTCGTTACTGCTTTTATGAGTACAACAAAACCTTGTTAGACAGTATATGAAGATAAGATGGTGCTGGTAGTACTGCATCTCTCTAGATTATTTATGTGTCCATCACAGTGTCAAGTGAAGCCCCACATTGCTGAGGCAGTATATGGAAATCATACCCCATCTCAGTGCCAGTAGGGAGAGTGTATTTTTGTTGTTGTATATAGTGTTTGTCCACGTGATGCTCATTGGGCAGCATGGTTTCTGTGGAGTGCTCTAGCTGAGAGTAGGAGTGCAGGAGAAGGGCAGAAAGGGCTAGCAACAATTACTTTAAATTAAAAACTGAGAAGTTTCACACCTTCCCAACACAATCTCTTTCAGGGAAAAGTGCGAAGGAGTAGTAGTGTAGCTGCCATTATAATTTTAATTGGTTTCATATGTTGTGCTTTACATAGACACTAGAAGATATTTAGATACTGTGTTTTAGTGATTCCAGTCCTTTTGTTCCTGAGTGATGATTGTTCATGTCTGCAGAAAGGCATGTACTATAGACAAAGTTACTGATTAAACAGGGAAAAAAACCACAGTGAGGCCACACTTGGAATAATGTGTCTAGTTGTAGGCTCCTCAGTACAAGACATAGACACGCTGCAGACAGTTCAATGAAGGGCCTCGAAGTCAAGAAAGGGTCTGGAACATTTCTGTTAGGAAAAGCTGAGACTTTTTGGCCTAGAGAAGAGAAAGCCAGGGGGTAATTTCATCAATGTGGCCAAACACCTGAAGATAAGGTGTGAGGAGGATGGGCTAAGTGCTTTTTAGTGGTGCCCAGTGACAGGACCAGAGGTAATGGGCACAAACTGAAACACAGGAGGTTCTCCCTGAACATCAGGAAACTCTGTTTTTTACTGTGAACGTGACTGAACACTGACCCAGGTTACCCAGGGAGACCACAGAATTTCCATCACTGGAGATACTTAAAAGCTGTCTGAAAATGGTCCAAGGACTGTAACTCTTGGTGACCTTGCTAGAGCAGGAAGAGTTGAACCAGATCAGCTCTAGAGGTGCCTTCCAACATCAACCCTTCTGTGATCCCGTGAAAGGAAAAAAAAAAAAAGAAAAAAAGTATGCTACCTTGGCTTGAAAGCTAGATGACATGCAGAGACAACTGTTTCTGCAGACTAATACCTTAGCTGTCAGTAGTATTAAAGAGAGACTGCAATACGAGTCAGAAAAGACATTAGGCATGGCCTGGTGAATGTAAAAATATGCGAGTTTAAGGATCTAGTTTTATAGCTTCTTTCATTTTACCAAGTTGAAAAGCAGTTTGATTGAAATTATTGCATAGAATGACATTATTGAATGTCTAGATTTCCTTTGCATTCATCACTCCCTGAACAGCTGTGTAACTGTCTTCAGCCTTTTAAAGGAGAGAGATGCTTCTTGTTCATCTCCAAAACACTAGCCTGTGGGGCTGAAGCTTACTTCATACAGCATTTTATACTCCAGTTTTAACAGGTGGGTTCATTAATAAATAACTAAATGAAAGTAACTAAATGGAAGAAAAGTATGAAGCTGCACTTCCTAACAGTAGTATTTTAAATTATTTTCAAGACAAGAATCAAAATCATTTTTGGAACTAATATTCCTAAAATAACACAAGGAAGAGATATCAAGCTACTCATCTTCAAAATATTAGCTGCTGTTTTTCTTCATTACTACTTTTGGAATTTCCTAACCTATGGGTGGTCTGTCAAGGCTTTACTCCTTTTTGGGGTAGGGAGGCAGAGGGTATTTGGGTTTTATTGGGGGTGTTGCTTCATTCTTTAGTCTTTTATGGAATTATTAAAATATCCACATATGAAGTCAGACTGCCATGCCTACCAGACATGCAGTATGAAAAAGGGAAGTTCCCTGTCCCAAAGCTTCTTTTATTGTGCACTAGGACTATTCATCTGGGGTGGGGCATAGAGTAGCTTATGCACTGCACAATTTTAATTTACCTTATTACTCCCTGCTTCGTTATATGGGCAAGAAAATATGTTTCTAAACTAGGGAAAGGAATATTGTAGGTAAGACAGAAAACTATTTTAGCCCTTGTTCTTCTGGTCGTTAGAAACAGAAGGATAATCATTTCCAAAGCATAAAGACACAAGTCATTTCTGTGCTGTCCTTCTAGGTTTTCCTTTAATCTTTCTCATTCCTATAGTTAATTTCTGCTGTGCTAATGCCTTTGACTAGTACTTTCATCACCAGAAATGTAGTGTTAACCATAGGAAAGTCACATACCAGACTGTTGGTATGAGTAGGGATTTAGTGTGATATGTGGTAGCCTGAGGGTTTCACTTTTTTCCAAAGAAAATAAGGTAGTTATGTTGTCCCATTAAGTCTTCTTTTGTCACAGTAGTAGCTCTCTGCAGTCGTAGTGCTGGTACATAAACCTGGGAGGAAAGCACAAGCTTAGGACTTCAGCCCTTTCATTACACATCTAAGCCCCTGCAAGTGTCAGCCAACAGCAGCTGTTTTAAAATGAGGAGGACACAAACAAACTTGTTTGGAGTGTGAGAACAAGAAGAAACAAGTGCATATTCATTGGTCCTTTCTGCTTCATTTTGTCAACTGGTAGTTTTCTTCAACTGCCCTTTAGGTCAGTCCTTTAGGACATTTACACCTAATCTCCTACATCCTCAAATCCTGACCACTTGGATATCAAATGCCTGTGGTACTATTCCAGCCTTAGAGCTACTCCAGTAGAAAGGATCCTTGAAAAAGTGCTGTCTCAAATGACTACTTAATTCTGTGTGAGTTTAATGGTACCTAAAGCCTTTTTCTCTTGCCTGGAAAATATTTCACTAGAGTTTCACTAAGACCTCAATGGTTCTGGCTTATATTTTGAAGTTATCCAGCTCTTGATGAAATTAAAATGTAATTGATAATCCTGTTACTTAATTTTGGAATAGGTGATTTCATGGAGAATCAGAGTCTATATATCTGTAAGTAAATAATCTGGAAATAATAAAGAGAAAAGTCCTTTATAAGGAAAGGCTTTTAGGAAGGCTTGGAAGATACAATTTCTTGCATTTGCAACAAACCTTTATCTTAACTCCGCTGTAAATATAGAGCAGAGGGCTGGTTCATCATGTCTACTAAGTTTGAATACTACATGAAAATTATCTGCTGGGTTTCTGATATGAATTACTGTTTCTAATTTGATTACCATGTTAGATTTTGTATTGAACTTTTACACATTTTTACACATTTACATAGCAAAGTACTTATACAAGAACATAGTTGCAGGCTTTTTCAAGTCTTTTTTTGATTATTTCAACACATGATTTTCCCTTCCAGAAGTGCAGCTTGTACAAGAGGGTTGCCAAAAAGGACAAGTATTTCTTGTGAAACAGACATAATTCTGCAGAAAGTTGTACTTAATTAGCCATCAGCCATCATTGTTTTAGAATAAAGTCTAAGTACTGTTTTATCATTTCACCTAAAATAAATAATATCTGTTATTTTTCCATAAATCTGGGAAATAAAAGCTAGAAAATGTCTTTAAGAGTTTGTTGGGAGTGTGTATGTGTTTACTTGTTTGGCTGGATTTTTTGGTTTTTAAATGAAGGCGAGGAGAAGTTTGTAAGTAATTATTTGTTGATTAACTTATGAAAATTATTATTTCTTGAACTGTAGAAGAATATGTATGCTAACCATCAAATGTACAAAAGATTTGGAACCTTGATGTAGTGTTGAAAATTTTTATATGTTCTAATTCTACTTTTCAGCCAGTGGTAAGAGAATATGAGAAATAGACAAGTGGGGTATATTTTAAAAATTGAAAATCTCTCTGTTCTTCCAAACCCTTCCATTTCTAGAGACGAGCCCTTTTCGTGTTTATTTTCTGCCTTCCATATGAGAATAGAAGAATAAATGTCAAAATCATTTAAGATAAACTTTTCTTGCAGTGTTCCTAAGTTGTAGAGAAGAGAAAAGCATTGGCAGTCTTGCTAGGAAGACTATGCTCATAAGGTTAATTAGCCAACTTTTCAGGATCAGAAATCACAGTTCTGTTTAGTTTGACACCTGTGTATTTCCCCTGCCTTCAGTAGGATTTTTTCTTATCTACACAGGATTTAATTAAAGTTAATCCACACTAACTGATGAAATAAGGCATTTTATTGCCAAACTGTGGAGTACATATTCACAGTCTTTTTAAATTTTGTCATTACTTACCTGATATGAGACAGTAGGTGAAATGCTGTTAATATATTTCATCATGTCTTTCTTAACCTTTTCTTTTCCTTTAGGGTGAACCTGGTTTGCCTGGAGTAGCAGGAGAGAAAGGAGAGGCAGGGCTTAAGGTTGGTATTGAAAAAAAATTAAAACCAGAAGCACACAATATGTGAGGGCATGTATAAATGACGCTCAGGCTTTCCAACTTGGGCTTATAGTTCGACCAGCTTTTAATGATCTGCTCCCTTCAGTGATCTGTTCTGTAAGAAGCTTTACACATTTCACCATAAAGAAGCATATTCTTCTACTGTGCATGTATAATTCCAGACAGTGGTACTGACGCATATGCAGTCACTGCCAAGTGAATGCAATATGCCTGCAAGTGTTTGGGAATTTGGGGACCTTTTTAGAAGGGCTTTGTTTATGCGCTTTACAATGTGTTTCAGGCTTCTTTTCAGAACTACTGTGGTCAATTCTTTGACAAATGTCAGGGTTAAGTCTCGAGGGCTGATACTGCTATGACGGCAGTTAGTAACAGGCCCTATTAGGAACATGTCACCCTGTATTTGTTACATCAGAATGTCTCTTTGCACTTAATTTATTGTTAAATAATTTGTTCTATATTTGTTCTATATTCTATAATATTGAACAAATGAAATAGAACATAAGACTTATAGTAATTTCATTTAAAAGAAAGCTCAGCACATCTGAGATGATGGGATCCCTGGGCCTCTTGGAATGGCTAATGCAAAATTCTAATCCCATCAGCTGTGAGCGTGTGTCTTTGGTGCACGTGTGCTCCTCAGTTGATTCTGTGCATCATGCTGCTGCTGACAGACAAGCAGAGCAGGCTTTTTACATTCCCTGACTGGCTGCTTGTCCATCAGGAATGAAAACAAACCATTTGGGAGCGTGACCTTTTCTTACTTGGTATACAAAAGAAACCAAATTATGGTAGTTAATGTTTAATTCATATTCACAACTGCAGTCTTTGAGTTGCCTGGTCACCACCAGCCATCGGAAGGGGCAAAGTTGGGCCAGAGTGCAGTTCTGAGCCAGAAATGCAGAGATGAGTTGTCAAGGTCAGGCTGGTGTGCAAAAGGTTATTACCTATTGAGCTGGTTTTTCAAGCAAGTTATAGTTTTAAAACTAATGGCTATCAACCGTCTTTTTGCTACAGAGAATTTAAGGAGCACCAAAGGCTCTTTGCTCTCAATCAAATATGAATTAGTTCAATACACTTAAGGCTTATTGTCTCTCCTGAGGAGCCTTCTAAGCCATTAACAGAAGCATAAGACTTTCCCCTCCCATTCAGCCTTCAACAAATGTAGGAGTCATCTAGGTCCTGGCAAACAACTTCACATATGCCTGTTTGATGGGGTTTGATCTGGGGCAAAAACGTCTTTATGTACACATCATTAAGCTTTTAAAATTATGTTGAAGATGTACTGTGTGTTGAGTTCTATTAAATTTACACATTATTTTTTATTGAAGATTTTTTTGTTAGATTTTTATCATCTGAGACAAAGTAATCCATAGCAACTTAAGCGATAGTAACTGACGTACTAAAGTCTGTGATACTAACACTTCAAGTTTTGCTTGTATTAGTAAATTACGACTTCTTTGCTCCCATTATTTTAACTAGGGTGATCCTGGAGAAAGAGGAGAAAAGGTCAGATATGTTTCACTTCCTTTGTGGTGGTTCTGTTTTGGGGAAATTCTTGGAGAATTGCCAGTAAACTGATTCCAAGTATTCAGAAGAAATAAATTCAGCTACTACCTAGACCTTGAGTGCCGTTGTGCAGCTTTTACTAGCATCAAGTGAATAGCCAATGAATCCCAATGAATCTCCAGCCTGTCCAAATGATCTTGGGCTATGGATTGTCTGGAGAGGTACCAGCAGCACAAATGCTATCCTAATAGTGCTCTGACCTGCAGTGAGCAAGTAGCTACTTCTCTGAAGTCCACAGCCATATCAAGACAAGACGAGGAGCTAGAACAAGCTCCGCTCTGTGAAACATGAGTGTAGTTCTGCTCTTCCATCATGATTCTGCTCTTCCATTGAGAGTGAGTAATATGATCACCCACATGACAGTATGCATTGAGTGAGAATCAAGCTTCAGGAGGGTTGGAATTAGATGATCATCAAGATCCCTTCCAACCCAAACTATTCTAAGATTCAATGATTCTGCATCTGTACAAGGGCAGTTTGAGACATAACACAGGTCTTATTTTGAGTAGGAATCTGTACACAGTCTCATCTTCTGAAATATGTTTAAAAAAAAAAAGTTATTTATATTCAGGTCCAGTTTAATCTTGAGAATTTTTTGCCCATGTCTTTGCAGCTGCAATTGTATTTCCCTTCCAGATCTGTGTAAATCTGTGTAATGACCACTGCAAGTGTGCTTTCAAAGGCAATTAATTTCACCTTTTTCAAAAGCACATCGTAAAAATAATCCAGGGGAATTTTGAAAATGTATACCCCACATGTAGAAGTATATAATAGGGAATCTCTTTTCATGAAATCATTACTTTGGTTAAAATTATAGTTGTTGAACTTAAGTAATCCTTTGTTTTCAGACTCAGTAGGAATAACTAATTTTTAAACATATACTGAATTTTTATTGCTTAAAATTATCATTATATTTTTCCATAATTAACCTTTGCCTTTTCCTAAACAAAATGTAATTATAAATGTCATCAATATCCTTTATCATGTCAATTGAACTTGGGGTGACATTCCTAACTGTTATTGTTTCATGTTTCCATGTCTCATCAAGTTCTTAATTAAAATGCTGCTGGACTGTAATATATCAAATGGTCCATGTTAAAAATCCTCTGAACAGATTTTTTACATTAAGGTTTTCAGAACGATATGCTGAATGTTGTTATTTGAATATTAAAACTAGTTATCTGACCAAGACCAAACAGAATTTTTTTTAGCCTACTTAGTTTCAACATTTATCAATATTTTTGGCATCTTAAGTATTTCTCAAACTTTACGTCAACCTCAAGTCTCACAGACAGAGAACTGAGTAAGTCTGTAAACTACATTTACAGGAAGATAGTTACTCAATGCTTTTGGGGTTTTTTTGAGTACCTGTGAAAGAGTCTACAGTTGTAGTGAAGACTGCATTAAGGCAACAAACATAGCAGTTCTATAAACCATGCTTCCTGACCTTGCCATAGAGACATTGATTACCTGATTAACAAAATTAGCTTGTTACTATACTGATTCTTATCTGCATACTGTGTGTTTACATGAAACATAATATATATTTTAACTATAGGGTGATGCTGGAGAAAATGGACTGAAGGGTGACGCAGGAGAAAAGGTATGCTACTAGTAAAGATGATGATGAGTGCTCTAGGCATGCTTACGTTATACCAGCTAATGATGATAATAATTTGATCAAAAGAAAATTGCATTTAAACTGGGGTTTTTTTTAAGATGTGGAATGATTTGACTGAGTTCACTTTTATGAATATTGTAAAAAAATGTCACTGTTCTGTCCAATTAAGCACAAAATTCCTGACTCCATGCAGCAGGAGCTGTAGTGTAGGATACATCAGCATGCCTCTAATTAACCGCCCTCTGCCAAAATTTGCAGCTTTACAGAAATTTTGGTCACAACCTGCCAGGCTGTTGGAATGAGGTCTGCTGAGTAATATCTGTATCATATATATTATTTTATGTTTCCCCTTCTGCATTCCACTCAAAGAGAGGGACTAGCCCAATATGGGCCAAAAAGTGTAATATCATGATAAACAGCTTCCCTCAAAGAGAGGTGAAGGTAAAAACTACATTTTAAGCCTTTTTGCCAGATGACATCAGCAATAACCTCATTCAATACCTTGTTAGTTCATTGTTGCAAAGTATCAACATGTCACGGAAGTCATTGTCAAAATTTTATTTCATTTGGTTTTGATTTGTTTTATTTTATGTGAGACTTATGCTGTATCACTGCAAAAACCAAATTGAACTTGAGTTTTTAAATGTGCTTTGCTTACCCAAGTTATAGTCTTTACCAATCTTTACCATAGCAGTCAGAGCAAAGCCTGTATTGCAAAGAAGGGTCAATCATAGGGATCTCTTCTGGACATCACTTTGGAACTCATATGCTCCTATAAGTATTCATTTAGTGACTACACTTCAGCAGAAGCATAAGGCTTTCTTCTTGTACCCCTGTATGTTTAATTGCTTAACTAAGTCTCATCAGTTTAGTGCAAAGAGAAATTTGTGATGGATTTCTGAATCTGGTAAGGAATGCATGCATATCTCTCAGGTCCTGCTTGGAAACAGTAAAACTATGTTTTCAAGAACATTCTAATGGGACATATTCTAAAATCAACAATTAAACATAGACTTTAAGACTAGTCAAGTTAACTGATTCCTAAGGTTCATTTAAATAATATTTCATCTGCAGTCATGCTTATGAACCTAGATGGAAGTCTCAAGAAACTTGTTTAGTTAGTTGCACAACATACGCCACTAACACCTTGCTCCACTTTTGTGAAATTCAAGAATGCCGTCTCTTAGCAAGTATGAGGTTGTTTTTCAGATAGACAGTACTGCAACAAGTAAATGGGAAGTTTATAATCTCTCTGGGAAGACTAGTGCAGCTTCATTTGTTGCTTTTCTGCTTTATGAACTATGAGAATGAACATACATCTTCTAGAACGCCCGCAGTGCACTGTGGGCTGCAGCGCACCCCTGCTCAGTGTCTTGTTTAAAGAAAGAAAAAGTTCACTATCTTTTCCAGCTGAAATCCTTTCTTCCTGGGTATAATGTTTTAAATATTTCTGCTTGAGCTTTCAGCAGTTTGGTAGTCTAGTTGGGATCAGCTTGTGGAAAGTATAGAGACTTTAGCAAGAAATTTCACACAGTGAGGGCGGTGATGCCCAGAGAAGCTGTTGATAACCCCTCCCTGGAAGTGTTCAAGGCCAGGTTGGATGGGTCATTGAGCAGCCTGACCTGGTGGGTGGTGTCCCTGCCCATGGCAGGCTTTTTGTAAATGGATGATGTATAAGGTCCCTTCCAACCCAAACCATTCTATGATTCTTCTATTGCAATACTGAAGTAATTGCAATAAACTTGTTGAACTCCTTAATACAGAAGTCTACCATCTCTTCTAGCTTTCATATATGTTTCAGATATGGGGTGGTGACATGAGATTATATGCTGTTTGTGTGAGTGCATTGCTTTAACCATAATCGGCTAGAATCCACTGCATATTTCACAACAGAGTAAATTGTGATATAGTTAGCTTTCATTGTTTTTCCTTTATTTTGCTTCCCTGTGAGACAATTCCTCAACCAGGAAACAAAAAAAAAAAAAGATCTGGATCTTATAGGACAGCTGCAGCTTAGGGTTTCTGATACATAGCTCCACAAACAGCACTTTGCAGGGAGCTTAGGAAAGTGGAGTTTGTCATGTAATTCAGGAATGAGCATTGAACTTGATGTCATTGTATTATATTTGAACTACCTAACAAGGGTTATATTCTGTTCTGCTTTTCAACATAGGGGGGAGTTTTTGATGTATGATCATGATGTTTAATTCCAGCATGAATTTGCCCAGTAATTGTTAATCATACTAGTGTTAGAGGAAATCAGTATGGCTATTGCAGCCACATTTAATCAACATGTTGATAAAATATCCTTGACTTTTTACCTTGATTTTTCAAGTAGCATTTCTGAGTAGCCCTAGTTTGTTTTGGTTTCGTTTGGGTTTTTTTTAGGGAGGGTGGAGGAGGGTGTTGTGTCTGTGTCTTTACTTTCTCTGTGGATGTCATGATCATCTTGAGGAGGCAGTTAAATTTACCTTGACTGTAAACACTATTATAATACATGTTTCAGTATAGCTCAATAGTATTTCTTCTGTGTTTTCCATTCCGTGCTTTCTATTGAGCAGGAGGTTGACATAAAAAAAAAAAAAACCTGACTCATCAAAACCTGGTATCTTAAAAGAAGCAGATGAAATTGAGTTCCAGTAAATTTCACAGCCAGCCTTATTGATGCATTATGTATACATATCTTCTGTTATAGCTTTTCCCTACTACACAAATTGTATCTTGCATTTGGGTAGCTCTGAAAAGTTTGAGATGTGTTATTTTATGAAATTTTGCTACCAGATGAATGATGAAAGTTTTTGCCAGCTGAACACATCTGAGGAGGAGCGCAAGACTTATTAACTGTTTTAAAGAGATCTGCTGGGTGTATTGTTCAGAGATGAGATAAAGCTAGTATCCATTCAGTTCTCAGGTGTTCAACCACATATATGTACAGAACCTCCCTGCTCACTGAACAAGAGGTTTAAAAAACCCCTTAAAGATGTTTAAGTGAAGCTTAAGTAATTTTTCTATCAGATAAATACTAAATTTTCATTTATCTGGTGAGAGAGAGAAATCAGGCAACAACAGTTTTAGAGCTGGTTTAAGAATGGGTTCCTGTTTGTGTAATTAATGTGGTTTTGTTTTCTGAACTTCTATATTCCGTGTCTCTCACAAATATGGACTTGGGTGCTGCCTTTTTGATCTGTGCCTAAAGAAAGAAACTATCTTTGTTGAATTGTCCTACTTTGAAGACAATATCAATGCCAGACTAGAGTTCTTGCTTCTACTTTTCTACTACAGCCTTAGTTCCTAGAAACTACCAAGTACTTTTCTTCTGTGTGCATGTTCCCCTGCTAAAATTTCTTCATTTCCATACCGACTCATCAGAGAACTGAGAACATGCTGTACCACAATTTTTTTATTTAATCCTGTATTCATTTTCATTCTTGCATGTAGGTGGTTTATAAATACTTTGTGTCTTATCTCCCTCATACCCATCACGATCCTTTAAAATGTTTAACTGGTGAATCTCTCTTACCAGTTGCTTTGCTGCTTTATAGCTATAAAAAGTCCTTTAGGCTTTGCAGTTGTACATGCTTGTAAGGGATATCATAAGTATCAGTCATGCATGTCTATCAGAATAAGGCAGCTCAGATTTCCAGACAGGAATCAATCCTTCATAAAACTGATTTTTTTATTCCTTCACATAAGTGCTGTCTTTACTAACAATGTAGAGGAAATCTATTCTGATTCTTCAAAGAGCAGAGAGCATGTTATCTGGTACCACTGAATTTTACGAAACTTACCAAAAAGACCCCATACCCAAACCGACTTTGAAACTCTGGCATTCATGGAGCACTTTCTGAGGTTTTGATGAACCATCAGGAATGTCTATCCCCTATTTTTATTTTAATACAACAAATATTAAGCATTTTTACTCTGCTTATACATCTTCAAAGTTGATAACAGTACTTTATCCTATGCTACTCATGTAAATGACCAGCAAGCTGATTGGGAGCTTGAAGCTGCTACTTTGTAGCAACCTGTTACTTATAATGAACAATCCAATTTTATTTTGAATAATGAGACAGTTCTTCAAAGGTAGGCATTCTAGACATCTTCAACAGCATATAGTTTGCCTAGAAAATTTTTCATTAATTTACTTTTTTTTCCTTTTTATTTGTTGTGTCATTTAAGAAACAAAAGTGCAGCAAAATGAATGCACAAACATTTTAAGGATCCTGGAACAGTTGTACAAAAATGGGAGCTAAAAGCTTCCTTGTCTAGGTCACTTACTTATCCTCAGTCCTTGTGCATGTCACTGCCTGTCAAATCCAGTTAACCCAGCAAAACACAGGCAAATCTTTTTGGATGCTAGGTGCTTCCTCAGCAAAAAGACATTTCCTGAATACATATATTACTATAGATTACTATAGATTCATCATGTAAACTATGACACTTAATTGCATTAAAATAACTGTTTAAATATGTTAACGAGCTATGGAAATAGAGCTGTGACCTGTCATGATGCTGATAAATGCATAACTCACTGAGTTGTTTTTTCCAGGGCTAATCCTCATTACCACAAAAAGCTTCATCAGTTGAGACATGACACTTGCCACTGGTAGAATTAGGTCAAAAAGTTTGCTTATATTCTTTGTAAATGGCAATAAATTATTTCTAATGTATATCAGCAATTCAGAGATGTCAAAGGATGCTCCATCTTCTGGCTTTATGAAGTCATTTAGACAAAATCAGCAATCATTACATTACTAGCTGTTGAATCTGAGGTTAAATGTTATTCTGTTTGGATGAATAAAACTAAAACTGTACAAGTTCTTGAAAACAACAGTATTTTTTTTGTGCATCACATCACTTTAATTCTTTGGATAAATTCCAGCGTAGCAGCATAGAGAACAGGTAATCTTACTATATAGTTATTTTGTTAGATAATCTTATTATAATCTTGAAAGTTTTATCTGTTTCCTGGAGTACTGTATTTTTAATAAGCGTGACTATTTCTTGTGGATTTTGTATCAGGGTGACCCTGGTTCTTCTGCTGCAGGAATTAAGGTAATTCATTTTCAAAACAGTTGTACAGGGAGAAGAGGGGTGGTTGGTCTGTGTTACTTTATAATGTTATGGGTATTTCAAGTACCATTAACATTAGTGTTTTCCCCAGCTTGATTTTTTAATTCATTTTTTCAGATCTCGTATCTTTAATCTCTTTTCTTTCAGGGTGAACCTGGTGAATCTGGACGGCCTGGACAAAAGGTATTAGTTGGAATTGTTCAGTTTTCTTTTTCCTCACTGTTGGATTTGTGATAGATGTGGTTACGCAGATGTCACCAATGTCATTTATCCATACTAGGATGAGCCTAAGGTAGATAATTTAATGGCTCAAGGCCTGTACACATGTGTTGTATTATCATTTTCTATTTTAAAAAGCACAGGGATTATTATACTAATTAGCATGGAAAGCAATATTATAACAACTTGCCTCCTGTTCTGTCACAATGTGCTTCCTGCATTGAAAGTTTACCCAGTTGCAGCTGGTGAAACTAACAAAGAATGGCTCTGCTCCTTGAGTGACCACAGGTTAACCTTGCATGTTTGACAGAATATTAATCTTCCAAGTATGGTACACTGTTGCTTCTCATTTGGAAAAAAATATATTGACTAGAAGCCCTTTTACTTATATCTGTAAGGGGAAATAAAATGTCAGAGGCATGTGACGGGGTTAGAGGAACACAGACCAGGTAATGCCATTCTGTTCTTCCTTCCGGAGGAGGAAATTTCCCTGGCTGCTACAGAGCTAAGGCTGCAAGTAAAGGTCCAGCAGGAGCTGTAATGAATGTGCTGCATTGAGGCCCCTAAAGCTGAGGAACGTCCTCTTTGAATCCATAGTACATCAAGCACAGCAAATGCTGTGCCTTTAGTTGCCTTTCATGAGAGTAGGAGGCAGGTCCTGCTGGGAGAGGTGGTGAAAGGGCAAGGAGAATAGACAGTAAGGGAGCCAGATTTTCGCTTTGTAGTACTTACTTTCCCCTGGGAGCCTTTGGCATCTTTCTGGCTTTTATAACATTGAGCATTATGCACTGCCACCAGGGTGGAGTAGAGCTCAGCTGCCAGCTGAGCTAGCAGGTATTCCAGCCAGGCAGGCAAGAGCTACCATTCTATATAATGAATGGCAGTACAACCATTTTCTAATAATCAGGGTCTTTTGGTGACTAAGCAAAACCCCAGAACACATAAATATAAAAACAAATAAAAGTTCAGTGGTTTGGGGATTTTGAGGAGTCATAACCATCATCAATTATAACACACTGAAGAAAGACTACTATGGTTGCAAATACAGTTCTTTGGTAAAATGCAGTATTAATTAGGAAAGGTAATCAACGTAAAGCTATCTAATCCACAGAATCATTAAGTGTGTCCATTCTGCACTGTATGCTCTACTTGGGTAATAAACTAGAAAATTAATTTCAAGGCCTGTTGAGATTCATACTCTCATTAGCTGGCTGTCGTGGAGGCAAAACTAGCAGTGATTTCTCAGCAAGCTCCTGGATCTCAGTCCCCAGGCATTCAGGTTTGATCTTGTTTGGGTAACATAGATAAGTGAGAGGTATGCAGTTCAGACTTTCTATAACTTCAGCTTGCTGTTCACGCTAAAGGGGGCTTCATGTGTCCTTTCCATGTCACAGGCTCCCAGTATGCCACCCATCTGTCCCCAGCACAGATCAGCAGCTCCTATAAGGGGCTCACTCAGAGTGCCTCCTTCAGCCCAGTGCCTGCCATTCTGCCCCCTGCTTAGCCGGGACTCATTCACCACACCAAAGGTTGTGGGAGACCCTTTTCCAACAGAAGGATTGTCACTGCCCTCTATGTCACCTTAATTCCTTTCCCCCTACTGTGCATCATTCCAATTTCTGTCCTGTATCTTCCCTCCTTCCTTATAGTTTACTTCTTCCTCTTCTTCCAGTTATCATTGATCCGTCTTCCAAGGACATACAAATGTTGAGCTGCCCACCTGAATATTATTTGCGTGAAATGCAATGTGACAGAGTTTCAATGGTCTGACAAGGCTATTGGACGGCATGTATATTGCAGAGATGATACAATAACTTACCCTGCCAGACTTAGCATTACAAGGTAGAGTTAGTATACAGCCTTAGTTTCTTAAAAATCATTCTTCTCGTAAATGACACCCATGTCTTTGGTGTCAGGAAAAGTCCAGACAAGGAAATAATATGTGTTCATCTACAATACTAATTTTAATGGAGATTAGTGACCTCATTGTGTTTTACATTCTTTAATGTACTTTGAGGGTCCTTTTAATTGTTTTAGATTACTGTGACTCTGAACTGCCTTTGCTGGATTCTTTCTACTTGTTATGTGTGACTCTATAGGGGTTTGCTCTTGCTCTAAGACTAAACAGAGAACTACTACAGCAACAGTAATAGACTTCTCAATTAAAATTATTCAATTGCCATGCTTAGAAGTGAAATCTAGTGCCTCCACAATTAAAAGGTCACAGTAGCAGTGTGGTATGTGTGGCTACTAAGGTAAGAAACCAGAAGAGAACAGAGTAGGGTTTTGGAGTTAGCACTTTGTCAGAAAGGAGTGCCATGGAGGCCTTTTAAACCAGAAGAGAACAGAGTAGGGTTTTGGAGTTAGCACTTTGTCAGAAAGGAGTGCCATGGAGGCCTTTTAAAGGATTATCCATTTGCAAGACTGAAAACCTATTTCCTGCTTTGGAAAGTATTAGACAATGTACCTAGAAATAAGTGTCTACAGAAAACAGTAACCCAGCCTCTGCTTTTTCATCTCATTTTGTAGTTAATATTTTGAGACTAGAATCTTTCCTGTGCTTTTAAGCAATGTGAACAGTTAAAATTTTGGAGCAACTGAAACAGACAAAGAAGCTGTTATCAGATCCTTCTGTAACATTAAAAGTTATTCTATTTGGTAAAGTGATTTGCAGACCCTGTATTGTGTTTTTCAGTTTGTGGCAGAATGTAATTTTGTTATTAGAGCTTCAAATCTATTTAATACTACTGCCTCAAAAAAGTATATTTGGGTATTGTAGTCTGACAAACATCTGTCTTATGTATGTGTGTTTATGTTTGAGAATCTATGAATGTGTATATGTGAGTGTATGAATGACTGTGTGTGTATACACACACACACATAAAATATTTTAATAGCACAATCTGTATGAATCAGCCCAAACCACTGAGTTGAAATTTGGATTTCTGTAAAGCTCGAGAGTATATAAAATCTGGAATATAGTTCAACTCATTATAAAAGTAAAAATTGGCTTCAGAGTTCAGACCTGAGCTTCCAGAAAGTTTAGGGAATATTCTGATCCAAGGCGTTAGTTAGAATCCATGTCTGTATTAAAAGGAAATCTCTAACTTTTCAAATAATGTTTTCTTCATATGTTTTTGCTTTTCTGTTCATAATTTTTATTTCCCTAGACAACATCTTTCCATTTAGCTGATATCTAAAAAATGACCATTTGTGCAAATATGTCATTCATGCCTTACACCAATATCAACTTCATTTCAAAAACAATATATTCGTGTTGCAAAATAACCCTTGCAAATGCAGTACTATAAGACTTTTTATTGCAGTTTTAAAGAAGCAAGGCAGTTTTGGGTAAAGCAATACAAGGTTACATTCCCACTACCATTCATGACACCATATATATTCATAGATAAATAGCAAGTACTGAAGCGATGCTACAGATAGCTCTGTGAAAATGACTGCCCCGTTATAACGAGGCAGTCCTGCTTGTATTGCACAATTTAAACCGAGCTCTTCTGAATTGCTTTGTAGCTAAATCAGACAGTTATACAGCACAATTTCTAGCTAAGAGTTGAAAATGGAACAGAATTAAACATCTGTTGTAAGTACAGAACTGAAATGGCAGCATGTAAAATTATGCTTGTTTTCTTCTTTTTTGGTGAACTCTAATGTGAATACATTTTTGGCTTTCCTGGGGTGGATTTTCTATCTGGGTGTCATCTTCACATCCAAGGTTCACAGAAGATACTTAAGTTTTTAACATGACCCTTACTAATTTTACATTTAAGTTACTCATTTGAAAAATATCAGCCCTACTTGAACTGACTGGGAGTCATATATGCTCTTTTATCTTACTGCAGAATATACAGAGGTGTTCACTGGATAGTTACCATAACTGAATAATGTCTGTAATATTATGTAATTTTCCTGTATAGGGTGAACCAGGTCTTCCTGGGCTTCCTGGACTCCCTGGAATAAAGGTAAACAAACTGTAGTCTCTCTTTTACTGGGGGGGGACACCACAGAGAGAGGGGAGATTGTAAGAATGTACGAAATGGATTTAATGTGCTTGTGCTGTTTGTTCTGAGCCTCTGGAATTGAACTGGGAATTGTTACAGAAAGGTTTCACATAGAAAATTGGTTAAGTGTCTTTGAGTAAGCAAACAGTGTATCTTACATTAAAAATTTAAGCAGAACATTGCAATCTAGTGCTTCTAAAAAATATTGTAGGTTTTTATATTTCTATTTAACAGAAGAGGCTTGTCATCAAAGTTTTACTTGGTTTCCCCTTTGATGGATGTTTTCCAGGAGCAATAGTCTACTGAATTTACCAAACCTGCAGCCGAAGAACTGACTCTATCAACAAAAATACCCTGTGCTCCATTGCACAGCAGTGATTTACACTGATAAGTAAAAATGTTTTAGTAAAATTCTATTCTGACTTAATATCTTGTTTAGTCCCTGGCTTCAGGTTTGTCTGGGATCTCTAGATAAGTTGATACAGAAGATGTGCTTGGTTTAAACCTAGCTTAAGTGGTTGCCTGAGGAGTTGCAGACACCTACACAGTTTGAGCTGTAAATCTACAATGCTGCACAAAATTAGTGGATTCATGTATTCTGAGTGAATGCAGATTAGAATGGTTGCTTCTCTTTTGTGGCAAAGACTACTCTTTAAGAAAGCAAAATCTCTTGAAAAACCTTTTCCTTGCATTCCAAGATGGGCCTGTGTATACCTTAGGACATAATATTATTTATCCAGTAAAAATGGGTTTAAGCCAGAGGCCAAACTCTTATCCATTTTGGTAAGATTCAGGATATATTTTATGGAATATGACATTTGTAGTGTTTTTCTCAAGGGACTTGTGAATTGCCACAGCATCCAAGCGTTATTTCCCTTCTGTGTTACTAGTGAATTACGGGAATATTTGAATGTGCATATTAAAGTTTCTGTGTTGTAATACCTGAAAATATAGCTCCCAGGGAGGTTGTTTATTTTCTGTTAAAATGAAACCTGTATTGACTAGTGAAGATCACGTAGGAGTAGATTCCTTTGCATGATAGAACTGTATTTCTATAAGGAACTTTGACAGCAGTATCTATTCTGGTTACATTAACAGTGAGCAAAGTGGTAGCTTAGTTAGAGTAGCATCCTGGAGACACTTTCCAAAATCAGTTGGGATTACAGCTGGTTTTTGGAGATTCCACATTCAGGCAGATCACGCATGTCCGTGCATATCATGAGGAAGTAAATAAAAATTTTAAATATGAGACTCTGCTCTGGGGAAATGATTGTTGTTAAGTTGTATTTGTTGGTGGTAAGAATATCTCAGAAGGGCATCTTTCAGATTCACGTGAAAGGCAAAATGTAGAGTCAAAGATGAATGAACTGTGGGAGTTTTGAACAGTGAAAATTTGTTTCAAAATTCAGTGAATACAGTGGAAAACCAGTGCAGTTGCCTGCAGAATAAACTGGAATAATATAATCAAATATTAATCCTTAAGGAGAATACTAGCTTATTAAAATTCTAGCAGAACGTGCTTAGGAGAGAGAAAAGCAGATCTGGTCACATCCGACTTGCAACATGGGTACTGTTGTATTCAAGGCATTTGTTAGCTCTGTTTAGTTAAGGAGTCTAAAGAAAAAAGCCTACATTTTTCTGTCATAGAGACTACCTCTGTGGCATGAGAACTGGTACCAGAAACCAGAGAATGGATGGACTTAGGAGTATGAGCACTCATCAGCAAAGAAAAAGCTATAATTTAGCCCCTGTTCACTCCCTCTGTTTTAGGAAAAAAATATATTTCTCTCTGGTAAAATCATGTCATCTATTTCCAAGAGCAGCCTCAGTGATATCTTACGAGATATCTCTCTTCTAGTGAACTGATGCTGACTGAAAGCTACTCTGAACTAACAGGGATAGATAAGAATCTTGAGAATGGAGGAAATCCAGTTGCCTGGACCTGCAATCTATTCTTGCTATACTATGCTCACTTGGAGCTATGACTTTTTTTCCCCTTCACTGCTTGCTGCTTGTTGTTTGTTACGCTTTGTTTAAGGTTTCTGGGCTCTATTCCTAACAGGACTTTATAAAACACTGTAAGAAATGTTGCTATTGCAACTATTTCTTGCTATTTTCTTGCTATTCTGTCTTAATAGTGATATTGCAACGGTGTCATAATGCAACAAGCTTAATACAAACCTCACAAAATGTCATTACAACATCTAGGAACTTGTAACAACATATAAGATGATTCCATAAGGGAAGTTTTTCCTAGAACTTAAATGAATTACACAAATCTCACGCATTTGTGCACCAGCAGGTTAACTGTCAATAGGGATTTTGCAGACCATTCCCAAACTTTGTGAGATGGACATCTGGCAACTTAAGCAGAGCATTACCAGGTGTGTGTAGGAGAAAGTTACGGGATTCAATACAGGGCAATGGCCATTTAATCTTTTTCCCAGCAAGAAAACTTGAATATTCTTGTATTGCTGGTATTATTTTGATCCTGTTCTTGTTTTCTGGAGCATTGTTCTCTTTGATTTCTGTTATATTACACAGGCATGCACATGCACTTTCAAACATCTTCCATAAAGTTTTCTGTTGAGATCCCTTGCAGCTAAAATCTTTAGGGTCACACTACACTTTTCAATCTTTCTTTGGGCTTATATAATTGGAATTACAGAATATACTCCAAATTTGTGTCTTCCTATGATGTTCTAGAAATTAAAACATTCCTCTCCCTTTTTCTGACTTTTGTTCTGAATCATTGGTAAAACACATTTCCCAAGCAGGTTTGAAACATTAGCCCTAGGTGGCAAGTGCATCTGAAATGTGTTAATACTTGTAGAGGAATGAATATACCTTAAATCTATGTTCAGCTGACCAAGCAGTCAAGGAATGGGAACAATATATTTCCTGGAAATAAGATAAATAAATAGCAAAAGTTCATATGTGTAAGTGTGTAGGACCTAATGAGATGCATCCCGGAGTCCTGACAGAACTGACTGGTGTGGTTGCCAAGCCACCCTCCATGATTTTTGAAAAGTCAAGGCAGTCAGGAGAAGTTCCTGGTGACTGTGAAGAAAGGCAACATGGTGCCCATTTTTTAAAAGGGTGGAAAAGATGACCTTGGGAACTACTAGCCTCACCTCTGTGCCTGGAAAGATCATGAAACAGATCCTCCTAGAAGCTATGCTAAAGCACATGGAGGTGATTTGAGACAGGCAACATGGCTTCACCATTGGTAAGTTGCTTTCTATGGTGGGGTGAACCCATCAGTGGACGTAGGAAAAGCAATGGACATGATCTATCTGGACTTCTGTAAAGGCTTTGACACGGTCTGCCACAACATCCTTCTTTCTAAATTGGAGAGATATAGATTTGATGGGTGGACTGTTTGGTGATAAAGGAATTTATCAGATGGTCACATTGAAAGAGTAGTGGTAAACAACTTGATGTCCAGATGGAGATCTGTGACAAGTGGTGTCCCTCAGGGGTCTGTACTTGGACCAGTGCTGCTTTATATTTTCATCAATTATATTGACAGTGAGATTGAGTGCACCCTCAGCAAATCTGCAGATGACACCAAACTGAGTGGTGCAGTTGCCATACCAGAAGGTTGGGACATCATTCAGAGGGACATGGACAAGCTGGAGAAGTGGGACTGTGTGCCAGATCCTACATCTAGGTCAGAGCAGCCCACGTGTGGCCAGAAGTGTGGCCAGCAGGTCAAGGGAAGTGATTCTGCCCCTCTATTCCTCTCTTGTGTGATCTCATCTGGAGTATTGTGTCCAGTTCTGGATTGCTTTACTGTCTTCTAGTGCTTCATTTTAAAGAAAAGAAGGTCAAGATATGAGGATATTCTGCACTTCTAAGTCATTGGATGCACCTCTTCTGGTCTTAAATATTTATGCTTTGACTGTTGCATAAGGAATTGAAGTCTCATCTTTAAGTCTGTTTCTTGAACTCCACATTTCCATTTCCTTTCTTTCGAATGAATCTCTCCATAATGCCAGGCTGTATTATGAAATGTTTTAAGGAACTGTACACATACGTAGCAGCCTTTACAAATGCTAAATCAGCCTGTGAAAACAGAAATGCCATACCAGGCAGTGGACCATATCTTTTCCAGCTTTTCCTCATCTTTCTAGTCACGATTGAAGAAGATTCCAAGGCATCCAGTCCCATAGCTTGAACATGTACGCAAACTACTTAAAGGATTAATAAACACTAATCACTGGGGAAGTTTCAGCTTCTTACAATGCCATTTCAATTAATTAATCATGGTGTGCTCCTGAAAACCTGTTAGAGCTTGACTGAATGTGATACTGGGCTCTGAATGAACCGCAACATTGGGCAGATATGCAAGTATCATATCTGAATTCAGAATATGCAGCAGGGTCTTTTTATTACTTGCTTTTGTGGACGCATTCACTATGCATATGCGGATGTTTTTAGGGTTCTTCCTGTACTTTTTTGTTCTCTCCTCATTGTCACTTAGTACCATGGAGGAAACATGAGTGCAGTCAGTTATTTTCAAGACAGTGATGAAGCTGTCTGTGACATGCTGGAAAAAGGTTTCTAAGCACCTGTTGCTGTTTAGGAATGACTGGAAACTTAATGAGCCCCTGAATGTGTTCCACCATGTCACTCAGGAAGCAAGTTAAGGCAGCTAAACACAGAATATTAACTCATCGCTCTGATATCCCCTAACTGTCGCCAAGCAGATGGAGAGTACTTTCTATGAAAAACAAACTTTGTATATCTGTTTTATCTCATCCCTTTTACAGGATAATACAAAGCAGCACTCACTCACTGTAATGGCAATCATATATACCTTTATTTATAGTAATGTCAGACATCTCTCAAGTCCATCGTGTTACATTTTCTGGCATTTGGGCAGTACCATCCTCAACTTCACCATGCCATTGGGAAGCCTTCACAAAACAGAAGCATCTTTGCAGTAATAGCACTTCATGTACTTTCTTTGACATTTCTAGCATATCTCTCTTTGTTTTTAAAACAAATGCTGAAACAAAGCTTGTGAGTGCAAAAAGCTTTTATTCTGTCATGTTCAAGAAAACTGCTGTGTAATGATTTGGTGCAAGAAAGACTGCTTAGCCCTTCTACTTTTGGGAGGGAGGGAAAGTTTTCTGTGTTTTAAAATCCAGTGGAACTGGCTGATTCAACAGGCTTGCCAGTACGCAGCAGCTCATATCTTTTTATACAATTACTTCACATTGAATTCCCTGGGACTGCCTAATACTGAAAAGTAGGCTATGATGATGTATGAGGACTAATGTAGAAAAACAGGACTTTGTACTTGCGCTTGGAGTGCCAGTTTTCAGAAGTAGCTCTGTGAATGGGTACGTAAAAAAAAAAAAAAAAAAAAAAAAAAAAAGAAAATTAAGAAATTGCACAACTGTGCAACTAATTTTCAGTATTTGGTTTCCAGAGTAGAAGTGTATGTACAAACATATTCACATGCCTGTAGTTACATACCTAGCTTTGTTCATTCCTAGCTGTCTGGTTTCCATGTGGTATGTCAGTAATCACTTGGATAGGGTAGACATGGAATCGTATAGACCTAACTTTGAGAATCAAGGCCAGAGGAGGGCTACAAGGATGATCCAAGGGCTGGAGCACCTTCCATATAAGGACAGGCTGAGAGAGTCAGGCATGTTCAGCCTAGGGAAGAGAAGGCTCTAAGGGGATCTTATAGCAACCTTCCAGTGCCTGAAAGGAGCCTACAAGAAAGCTAGAGATGGACTGTTCATAAAGGCTTGTAGTGATAGGACAAGGGAGAATGGGTATAAACTAGAGAGGGGCAGATTTAGAGTTGACATTTGGAAGAATTTCTTCACCATGAGAGTAAAGGCCAGGTTGGATGGGGCCTTGGGATGTCCCTGCCCATGTTGGGGGGTGGAACTAGGTGATCTTTAAAGTCCCTTCCAACTCTAACTACTCTGTGATTCTATGAAAATGAAATAATTAGTAACATTGGGTGGCATGCATGTGTCAGGAGTTTTCACTGTTGCATTCTTCAAGACGTATGCAGTTCGTACTAACTCATCAGAAACTATATCCTCCAAATCATAACAGCTCTCATTGTCTTTCCTGGAAAACGCTAAAACTGAAACACAGGATGTTGTTTCCTCTGAAGCTATTACTCATTGAAAGACTAGACTCACAAGGCTCTGTATCATAGCGCATATATATATATATATATATATATCTATATATATATATATATATCTATATATATATATATATATGTGTATATGTATATATTCTAGCGTAGATTAATTTGTCTTTAAAAAAAATAAAAGTACAAATCCAAAATTTGGAACACAGTTCAATAATCTTAAAGTCCAATATTCTGATGTTTCTGTTCTATTCTGTTTCAGAAATTAAATATTTTGTTATCCACAAAGAAGAATGGCCATCAGTAATCTAAAAGTATTTCTGTGCCTCAAATACAGTTCTATAGAGTCAGAAATTACTACATGCAATGAAGGTCTTGGTCTTTTAGAGTAACAACAAAAATTCCTTAGATTTGTCAACCAGCTGTTTTCTAAAGGAAAAAAATTGGGACCAGACCCTTGAAAAATTAGCATTACAATCATTGGAAAGAATTAAAGTGAGACACTTATTACAACAGTTGTTTTTTATTCTAATCCTCAAAAGTAGGTACCAAGCTGACTTGAATTATAATTAGCCTTTATGTAAGAACTCCTTGATAAGACTAAGGCGTGCAGAATTAATAAGAATTATTATTGGTTCTGTTAGCAACCTTCCAAAGCAGCATATCTTCTAAGCAATGTGAAAAATTAGGCTTACTAAAAAGGAAATGTCATACAAAATATTGCAGAGCTTCAGGATTTTATTGAGGTTGTAAGGTAGTACATTTTATTCTTTAGCTTTAAATTAATCTTAAAAGCTAAACATGCATTTGGAAACTCTAAACCAGAATTTTCTTTTAAGTTTAGATACTGGGAAGTAAAGATATGGTTTCAAATGCCATGAGTGAGACAGACAACCTGTATTAACTGACCATTTCTGGAGCAAGTTGTGAACTGGTATGAAAAATCTTAACAAAGACCTTATAAGGCAGGGTTAGATTCTTTTATCAGACTTCCTTTTACCTTGTTCATTTTCTTCTTATGAGCTAAGTACTGTAGTACACCCAAAAGCAAAATCCTCATGGACATTAAGCTTTATACAAGTCCCTTTAAAGCCCTTCAAAGTGAGAAACTGTAAGGTGCCCTTCTCTCTTAACTGTATAGTCTAAGAACAGCTAAGCAGCCAAGAAATTGCTTCACTGGAACTGAGTGCAGGAGGGCAATGAGCAGGCAGGGGATGAGCAAGCATGGCTTAATTGTTCCAGATTGTTGTGTTGTAGACTCCTGAGTATTTGGCCCTCACTCCTCTCCACAGCAGAAAATTCAGTTATTTTGGTTAGACAGCAAACTCTGAAGCAGAGTCCAAGGGAAACATATGGCAATTTCTGGAAAATAAACACAGGCACCAGTGAACAAAATCCAATTTATTATAATTTCATAGATGTTCTCAAAATTGCGTTTTATCTGAGGTTTGGAGTGGTTTTGCTTTCTTTTCTATACACCTGCACCTTTGCAGGATTTTTACAGTAGAGTTAGACAAGGAAATAGCATCATACTGTGTTGTTTTAAAAACGTCCAAGTGAGTCAGGGTAACATTGAATATAAGCATACCTTGGTCTTGAAGTGATTAAAATGAGGACCCTTCCATGTCAGAGCTTGTCAGAAAAGACACTTCAGGCTCTGCCGGGGTCTGTGACTCTTGAGGAGTTTGCAGGCTACCTCATGCCAGACACAGGAATTTTTAGAGAATTATTAGGCCTACAGGAAGGAATTTGGAAGCTCGAAGTGTGTCCCCAGGTGGTGTGTTAGAGCTTGTCCACTCACACAGCTAGGTTTTCCATTTTTGAAAACTGCAGGGTGAGCCCACTTTACCAGAGTCCTCCACAGAATTCTGGATGATTTGGCATCCTAACCGTTCTGGATTGTTTGCCAACCTAACACGTGAGTCCTGGCCTTGGTATGTTCAGACTTGCAAGTGAATGCCAGTGAAGGGTGATAAACAGAGACAGAGACTGAATAGAAACATTCCACAAACAGTGACCTATGTAATAAAGGGGAGACTTTGTCATTTAAACGTCTCTGACTAGTTCTAGTGCATAGCACTAGATAAGGATAAGGACTGAGATTACATTGTCCCTAGCAAATTCATGGTCTGAGTGTTGGTGTAGTCTCAGTTCTACAACGTGGAGAAAATAGAGCAGTAATCTCATGTGGAAGGAAAATAATAAGGTGGCCATGGAAATGTAAAGGCATAAATTAAGAGCTCTTGCACATTTTATATCTGTGAAGGGAATAACTATCTTGTGTGTTTTATGGCTTTAGCACAATAGGATATTTTATTGGTATGTTCAAATATTTTTTACTTATCAAAGAGGGATAGCTTCTGTAATTTCAGAAACAGAAGAAAATTTATTCCATTGTTATAGAAAAGTTGATGGTTTGGTTGCTTTTGTGCAGCATGGGTCTTCTTTTCAGGCAAATGTTGACCTGGATGGGAAAATGTATTACGTTCATTAGAAGACTAATTATAGAAGGAGAAGCCTTTTGCGGGAAAACAGCATATCAACAAGTGCTCTACTGATGGCTTGTATCAGCACAGAGCTCTGTATTTCAGGCACTGGCAGTGGATTTGGTTTGTCTGTGAGAACACAAATAATTATGTTTCTGTGTCTCTCAAAATGAAGGCTAATTCTAACTGAGTACAGTATTATAACCATATTGTTGATAAATGTTGACCAAATTAGTGGTGTTAAAAACATTTAATTGGTATTGCAGATGGGATCTCAACTGTTTGACTTTTTTTAAATGGAAGTCCAAATTGAAGTCCATTACAGGTTCTATGAAAGTTAAAAGAAGACAACAAAAGTGAATTGTTGATATCAAAGCTACCTTCTGCTTCATCCCATAAAAGTTTTGATCATCATGGAAGCTAGTTATGAATGTATCTAGATAATAAGCCTCATCAAAATTTTACTGTCCTCTGATGTAAATTACAAGGAGGGGGGTTTACTATTAAGTTCTTATGTGGCTTACATTATGCTAGGTGTGCAGCATGCCATTATAGAGCTCTTTTCTGTTTCAGACATTTTATTGTAATAGGTGAAAATGCGCATTAACAAGGTCTGTGAATAGTAGTATATCGTTTGCTGTCTGACTCACTAATATTTCTATCATTGACAAATATTTGAGGGTGAAAATGAGCCTGCAGAGAAGTAGTGCCTTAGTCTCTTAAAATGTTAATCTACCAAGCCATAAAAATTACCTAAAAAAATAACAAATCACACTCATAAACTGGAAATAATTCACAAGCTTATTGATTTTTTATTTTTAACATTAGGTTGCTTGTATCATAGGATAGAAGTTGCTCCAAGCCCTAACAGGAGGTGACATTTGAATGCAGGAATACATCTTGTTGACTTCCTGTGCACTGCAATAGTTTCTAAGCAGTGATCTTGTAACTGTACCAAAGAGTTAAACTAAAATGCACCGAGTCATCACTGGCTGATGGCTTTCTCTACAGCTTCCATGTACTACTGAGGAGTTCCTTACTCTTGTTTAAAAACCTACCTGTTTAACAACACTACCCTGAATGTGTATTCCCCACCCCTGCCTACTAAAGGCAAAGCAGTTTGTGGTAGATTCTTACTAGACAAAACTTTTTTTATTGTGAGAAGTTATAATGAGATGTTTAGAAAAGTATTATAAATCTTGGTTACGGATTCCTTGCATTCCGCTCAGCATTTCACTGTAGTTTGGAAGAAATTGTATGTTCATTTGAGCAGGATAGTTTAAACCAAGAGAGCCTTCTTTGAATTCAAGAGCTACAATGTTGTCAAATCAAAGTGCAGTCGGAGCCAGAGCAAGCCTTCATGCTTGCTTTCCGGCAACTATGTGCTAGCTCAGTCATAGATGCAATGTACTTGAAGAAAAACTAAAACCCTTCAGTCCTTGATTGTCTAGCCACATTCCTCTGTAGCATCATATTTGTGCAATTAACCGATAAGAATGGTCTCTCACTTGCCTTTGCATAACAGGCACATCAGCATGTCTTTCTGAGAGAAACTGTTTTCTTAATATTTCACAAATCATTGGCAGTTCCAATTTTGATAGATTCTCTCTCTTTTTTTTTTACTTCTGATGCAAATGTTTCTTTTCTGAATAACTGAGACAGATACACTAGAGACAAACCTGATAGTCTTGTTACCTCCACTAACATGAATGGTGCAGAAGTATCCCAAATGAGCAGTGTAATTAATGCTTTATGCTGTGGTTTCACTCGAGAGATTTGAAATATTAGACAGGATGTGGCTTCGTTTCAGTTCATCCAAATATGTTGTCATTTAACATAGAAGCTTAGTTCAGGTGGCAAATCAGATGTGTCTTTTAATCTACTTAGCCTCACTAGCACTAGGTAGAGGAAGAGTTGCATGCATGTTTTTCCTAGTGTGGCCAGGTCCCAACTATTACAAGTAGGTTCATGTTTGATAAGTGTGCTGTTGGATCACAGACAACTTGGCATCCACCATAACTGCCACATCAAGCTTTGTAGAGATGCTATTCTGCCAATCACTTCCTAGTCCCTACTGATATACCACGTCTTCCACTCCACATTTGGTAATGTTTTAAAGCTCTATGACATATAAGATTTGTATTCTATTTATGCTAATTAAGCCACCAGCTTCTTCCATTACCAATTCAATTAGCTGTTGCAAAGCACCTTTTCCTTGTCTCTTTAGAGATTTGGGTAGTAGGTGGGACTCCATTTTGAACTTTGGCCAGAAGTTTTCTTGTGGTATGCAACCGGTATAGTCCCAGGCAAAGTGTGGGAAAGATTTCTCTTGTTATAGGTTTGCTAGAGACCTTCTTGGTTTTGAACTGTTAATGATGTATTGCTGATGAGAGTGCAAATGGATGTGCAAGAATACTTCCTCATTTGCTTGCCCCATGCAGCATACCTCTATTTCTATGGAGACAAAGAAGTGAAGAGATATACAATCCAACTGCTTATATTATACTATCTTTATATGTTGTCAGTAATTATATCAATATAAGCTCATGACATGTCTGTCTCTTAGCTATTTAAAGAAGCATTTGACAAGTAATTTTTAGTCATTAAGCTCAGGGATAATGTTAAAAGGTTAATAAGTAAATCTATTAATTTGGTTATACCACTGATCATAAAATTGACAATAGCTTGTGGTTACATCTTCTTGATTCAAATTTATGTTAAAAAATGCAAGATTAAATACCAAGAAACCTTCTTCAGGAGAGTTTTTGAAGGAAAATATATGACTAATTAATCTTCCTTATCCCCCTTCAGACATGGAGATAGGTAATAATGTCCTTATTCCTCTGCTTAATGCTGCTTCTGCTGCAACTCAACTTGATTCTTGCTGTTTGTCTGTTATATTTACACAAATGAATGGGTAGGAAGGGGGCAGAACAGAGTGGGAATGAGGAGAGCTGTGGCTCTTTCCCAGTTTTTCACAGCCAAAGAAGTTGTCTGAGTGCAGAGAACTGAAGAATTTTACTGTCAGAATGAGTAGGGAGAGTATCAGGATGCCAGGAGTTTCTGACTTGAAAGGAGATCACTTTTGATCTTCTTGTGGATGGTGCAGCGAAGTACCTCCCTTGAAGACACCTTAAAACTGCGCTGTCTGACCTCTCCATTCGTCATTGCTTTGTCATACCCTTACCGTCTGCCCATCTATTGACATACTGCAATTGAAAATTACCTCATAACACAAGACTGAAATGAACTGTCCCTTTTTCAATTTAGTAGTCACTCAGAACTCCCCTCCAGCCTTCAGTTGCTTTGATATTAATTTGATACATTATGTTGTAGTCCAGGTTGCATATTAACACTCCTTAACCTCATAAAAACTGTGTGACACCTTCTGTATGATTTGCATTTCTTGTATTGTGTGGTGGCTTGCTACAAGAATTTATGTTGATGAAAGCTATCCATGATGAAAAGTGTGCCTGCATAACTGCTGTATCACAGCTGAAAAGCTGTAAGCAATACAGAGAAAATAGTATCCAAAAGAGATTTGTGTTACCATAATTACATACTGCTAAGTAAATAATCTAACATTTTTCTCATATGATATTTTTAAAGGGTGAACCAGGTTTCATTGGTCCACAAGGAGAACCTGGGTTGCCAGGGCTACCAGGAACAAAGGTAAGGCCGTACTCTGATGTGAAGCCCTGAAAACCAATGTCAAATTCAGCTTCTTCAGCATAAAGCTGCCCTAATGGAGGAAAATGTGAAAAGCCTTAGTTCATGGATGACTGCTATGATCTATGCGTCTTTGTAGTGATACGCTCAAACACTGGGAAGGCAGATGTTACAGCCATTCATTCACTGCACTGAAATTCAGATCTACTAAATGTCTATTTGTTTTCTTCCTTCCTATGGGGTTGTATTGCAAAGTTAGAATATTATGAATTCTATAATAAATCTCACAGTTTGGGAGTCCAGTCCTTTCAGAATAGGGGAAGTAAAACACCTTACCAGTCCTGTTTCTGTTTTGAAGCTCTCTTCTCCTGCTTTGAGAAGACTGTATATAATAAGGGGAGACCTCTCCAAGCCATTACAAGTCATAGGTGAACTTGAAAATGTTTTCTTCTGGATACATTTGATCATGCTGAGGTGGTGATGTGCTTGTAGGCTGCCTGATATTTTGCGATGTATGTGTATCTGTTGCAATAGGGTGACAGAGGAGAGGCAGGCCCTATTGGAAAGGGTGAGCGAGGTGAACCTGGAGCTCCTGGACCAAAGGTCTGTTTGACTTTACTTTGGAAATGTTTTGTGAGTCTTATACCTATGAATACACCTTTTCCTGTTGTAGAAAATGGAAATTAAACTTTGAGAATTGAACTTTTAAATGAAAATGCTGTCAAATGCTCTGGTTCAGCCCAAAAGACAATGGTAGTTTTGTGTCCATAGCTGTGGAACTGCAGTCTCAATGAACTCTTATTCGGTCTACAAAGTAAAGACACTACCTACATACACTGTCATAGACTTAGCTTAATTCATTCCAGCTAAAGTCCTGACCTCCAGGTCCCTAACATTCAGCATCAAAGCTTGAACTCTTTGACCACTTTAGCTATTGAATGCAGAGAAAATCCATTTTGCGTGCTGTTTTCTACCTCTATAAAAAAGAGATCATTCTAACTACATTTTGGCATTGTCTTAATATTTTCCATTGTGTCAAGTTTTCCTTTTCTAATACATCTTGAATTAACAAAGCAGATTCTATGCTCCTTGACCGCTTAGTTTGTGTTCACATGAACTGCCGAGTAAAGAAATTGTGGTAACACTGTATTTTAATCTCTTTATTTTATGATATTTAGCTATCTTTGTCTTTCTTTTAGCTATTATTTTCCTGGAGCTATAGAATGACATAGGTCATTCCTGCAAACCAATGTTAATGATGTCTACTAGTGCCAATACTATACTTCACCTTTAGAAGGATGCAACCTGTGGTCTTTGCATGCTAGTATTAAAGAATGTATTACTTTGGGAGCTATTAAATTCAATGCCTTTGCAGAATCATTGTCTTGGGCATATAAAATGAATTTTTTTCTGCCATTCCATACCATAGTTAGTCATTACTAATCTCTTTTTCTCTGTACTTCCATATCTCTATCATTTTTCTATCGTCTGTCTTCCTTCAAACAGGGGAAAACAGGTGAACCTGGATCTAGAGGCCCCAAAGGGTCAAAGGTTAGTAGTAAAGAAACTCTTTCATAGAGTAAATAGCACAATGATTTTTAGGATCAATTATGTGTAATACTTCAAAGAAATAACTCTGTAATAAGAACCAGTAACTGTCCACGGTGTTCTTTGTGAGCAAAACCTTCTGACTTTCATCTTCTCCTATTGGAGTCAAAATCTGTGTGTTTTAAACATTGTGATTCTAGTTCTTTTTCTAATATCTATTGTACTCTGCTCTAGTTTTCCCCATGCAACATGGTTTCTCTCTGTGTAGCTGATGCAAGCTAGTCCTCCTGCATACCAGGAATGTTGACTGCACCTGTGGAGCTTTAATTGGTTTTCACAATAATTTTGTGAATCCACACTTTGGTGAGGTAGGAATCAGTAGTATCCCATGGACTGCAGGCCAAGATATGATGGCCAGAAGCCATCATTACATTACATTACTGTTTTACTTACTTTAAAAAAACACTTTGATTATATCTATCTATCCATCCATCAACCTCTGTATAGGTATGGTTGGTTCAAATAGATGTAGGGAGAGACAAAATGGATGTTCTTCTTTTACTTCATCTGCTGTGAAAGTACTGTGCTCACTATACTCCTTCATGTTATAGAGTCAAAACAAAATTAAGATAGATTTGCTTATGTCATTATTTAATCTACTGTCAGAATAAAGATGATGAGAAAATGTAGGCCGGTAGGATACTAATTGCATTACTTTTAAGGTCCCTGAAGAGTCGCCCATTCACAGTGATTAAGATGATTAAATAAGTGCCTCAACCTCATACATTTTCACAAGAAAGAGACATTGGAAGGAGAGGGAGCTGATGAGAGGATTAAAGCATCAAAGTGAAAGTAGAAGAGTAAATCAGGCCCTCATTGACCTGAGCATCTCCCAAATGCAGTTAAAGATACACAATTTTCATTTTACTTCCTCACCTGTCTTGAAAATCTGATCCACAGAGTCTATCTAGTGGGTAGGAACTTCATTTTTGAGCAACTGGAATGTCATGTTCACTGTCTGCTGCCAAGGCAAAATTGGAAGGAAAGGCAGATGGCACAACCTTGATTTTGTTCTTCCACCAGTCTGTTCTCCATATTCCTACATTAGCCCAACTGAAGTTCTCCTTCTGTGTTTTCTATTACCACTGGTGAATTAATTGCTCTTCCTTGACTTGTATCAAAGGTTTATAGACTTCAACAGAAGCAAAAGTTGCAGTTCTTAAGCAAATTAATTTTGAACTTGCTATGCAAGTGGCTGTGAGATTGCATGAGTTATAGTCACTGGAAGTTGAGTGCATGTATGTTTGAAATTCCCTCCATCACTTTAAATGTATAATTAATAGGCAGGAAGAAAAACCTTTGTGCAAGATGAGGAAGAGCTTAAGCCTTCAGAGTAAAGGAGCTCTAATGATAAGAGTAACACATTTGTAGGGAAGGCAACAACTCAGAGCAGGGAAGTTCAGAAAGTGAAATCATGATTGCAGAAAGAAAAGTTTATACACTTTGAAATATACCTTTGAAGAAATTGTTGAGTGCTTTCAGACTGAGTGATTTAATTTCTCTAGCTTTCTCTTAACACTTTTGATAATACCACCATTAAGAATAGGAAAATTTAAAAAATAACTTAATTAGTAATTTGTCTTCTGTTGGTTCTTTGGGATTTCTTATTCCAACTCAATAGACACTTTGTAACAATTCATACAGAAGTGAAGAACTGTACAACATATTATCAAATGGCATATCTGTTTTCAAATATTGTTTTTACTTAGGGTGATACAGGCGACAGGGGTGACACAGGATCTACAGGTCCACGGGTAAGTCTAATTCTCATTTTAGCTCTTTGTCCTGTACTCTTTGATTCAGTTCACATTGTGAATTGAAATTGTAGCAGCAACTCCAGTTAAACCAATGAAATTGGGTACTTGACTCTGGTGGAACGTGTGTTGCTAACTGGCCTTTGATATGAATAATACCCCTTGCTACTATTTGAAACAGTCTCCTGTCCACCGTTCATGGGTAGGATGTTGCATACCAGATGTTCTGACATTTTTTACAGCCAATACAGAACTACAGTAGAGGAACTGCTTAAATGTTTAACCACACAAGTCTCACCTGTTTCCATTCCCACTGCAGCAAAAGTGACAATGTACTGACTTGCTTGTTTATATTCATCTTTAAAAAACCAAAAGTTATCCTTTAGAAACAATCTTTGGTTTAATGCTAACTTTTGTGGTTTGTTGTCACATGTTGGAAATACAAGATTCCAACACAAAATCATCAAGCATCAAGTCAAAGCATGTAGATAGAGCAGTCTTTGACAAGTGTCTCAAAATTTTTGTGGAAAATGTATTACAGGGACCACCTGGACAGAAGGGTGATCAAGGCGCAACAGAGATAATTGATTATAATGGCAATATCCATGAAGCTCTGCAGGTATGCAAACATAACAAGGCTGGAGTGGCTTAGTCTGATCTGTGAAAAAGCAAACAGATATCACTGTTTTTCTCTTTCATGTAGGCCTTGAAAGCAGTTTGTGTGCAAATGTTGGATGAGCTTATTAATCAGGAATCTCTTCTATATTTGGAAACTAGGTTTACTGTTTCATATTAGACAAATTGTTTCCTTGATACAGTTAGCTGAGTGAATTAGCTTCGTTTTCCCTGGGGAGTATTGACATCATTTAATGGGAATAAAGCTGATTCATTGCTGGCTCTGGCGCTTAGTGCTGAATTCATGTAATAAACCATATACATTCAACAAAAGTGTCTGCTTTTCCGTTCAGGTAGTATAATGTTGACCTTTTTTTTTTCTTCTTTTTCCTCTTTCTTTTCCTATAGAATGCAAAGAGCAGAATATTTGAGATTTGGAAACCCTATCACATGGTTCTGTTAGCAAGCTGTGAATTCAATCAGCAACTTGAGTATGTTAAATAGACCAGGCACCAGTCTTCCCATTTATTCATTTCCAGAAAACTTATTTTGACTGGTGTGTAGAAAACTGTGGAGGATTAAAGTGTGGTTACAAAAGGAATGAATGAGTATTTGCATAAAAGCAAAGTACCGATGTGACATATGTCATTGCAGTCAAGGTGATTTACGTTGCACTATACTCAGATGCAAATTCTGTGTGGTATAACTCTGCTAAAGTGAATGGTTTGCTTATGTGCAACCAAAGACCAAATTTGGCTCATTGTGCGTCCGATCACTTTCTCACTGAGCCACTAGGATTTTTTTCTTGCATTCACTCAGTGGGAGTGAATAGATGTTTGGCCAGTCATCTAGTGTTCAAGACTCTTTTGAAAAATAAAAATTCTTACTGCCATTTCTAAAATTTAAAAGCCTGTACGTTGGTAAGGCTATGTCCACTCTTTCGTTGTGAGTCGTGTCTGGGAAAGTCTACTTAGGCATGTTGGCAGGCTTTGCATTAAATCCGTCTCATTTGGTTTAATTCAAACACAGAACTTTCAATGTTTCAAAACACTTTCTGAGCTTGATGCTTAAAAAGCCTAAAATTAATGTCACATATTACCACACAGATTTACCAAGGGCATTAGCTCCTGTATCTCCTGTCTTTGAATCTTAACTCTGGCATCAGTTTTACTCTCCAGCTTTCTCTGAAAAGCTGCAGTACGTAAAGGAGTCCTAAAAAGGGACTAAAGCCTATTGCAGTGGTTGATACAGATTAGGAGGCCCTTATCCCATCATAAATAATTTCAAATGTCATTGCCTTCTGATCCAGGGCAACAAATAATTGATATTAATGAGAATGGCCGTGCAAGGATCGTGTAAGTAAGATTATATAGGATCAGTCGAAAATATTCTTACCAAGTACAACTCAGTTCTTTCAGATGGCAAACACCCATTCCTAAGTCTCCTGGTGCCAAATTCTTTGGGGCTCTGAGGTTTGCATCTCTCCCACCGAAGCAAATGAGAACTTCTAGTGCTCAGCCCTGAGCTATGAACTTGGACAGATTTTGATTTGCTAATTTAAAAAGTCGACAAGAGTTTGCAAGATCTAGGCTATCTGCTTGATTTAGAATTTAGTAATAAATCATCGAGCAGCTATAAGCTTCAGAACAATTTTGTCACTTTGCCTTATACTTCCTGCCCAATCTCTCATGTAAGTGGAAAATAGGACCTCTTACACCATCAGCACTGAAAATGACAATCTTAAAATTATCATCCTATTTTGAGCGAGACCCCTGCTAAGTGTGTGTGACTTTCACGTGGAGGACCACATACAAAATTTGTGTCTCTGTCTAAATTTCTCTTCAGACCTATTCTGAAGAATTCCCTAAGATAAAAGCAGTAGCTGCAAAACCTTTGTAGTAACTATCAGATAAGATATTAAAATCTGGATATTCTGCTGAAAAGAAAATCATTAGTGTGAACATGCAAAAATTAGTTTGCAAAAGTTATTTTAAGTTTTCATGTCTAGGTAAACTGAATTTTTCAGTATTTTTAAAGTTCATGTTATATTTCCACTATTATGTTAAAAATGGAAAAGACATCACTATATTAAAGCCATGTGTTAGAGAACAGGAGCAGGTTCCACATTATTAGCAACAGTATATTTAAAGCTTAAACTGAAGATATGGAAATATTTGTTTGCATATAGGAAAACTATTAGAAAAGCTAAAAATTCCTTGTTCCCTATAGGTCAGAAAGTTCTTCACAGTCAATAGGAAAGCACATGCAAGGAGTAGTATTTTGTTTAAAAATGCAGACATGCATTTTAATGACTTTTAAACACTTTTCCACTTGCTTTTAGGTTCTTCTCTGTCAAAAAAATAGCAGCAGGTTAAGATATTTTGCTTGCTTCCATGATGAAAATGTCTTTTGTTGTTCCAGACATTTAAAGAGGAATTGTAGTATATAAAGCTGGGTTTGTGGGACAGCAGTTTTGAATTTAGAACTTAACTTCTTTGTACATCTGCATTTCTATATGAAAATCAAAGTTATATCTCTACTCCAGGAAATCTACTTGTTAATTAAACATTACTGCAAAATCTGCAGCTATTGCAAAACATACAGGCAAGCCTTTTAATCTACTTAAAACACCAACTCATGACTTCCTAAAATGTTTTAAAAAAACCCTTGGAAAACTGTTTCTATTACTTTGCTATTTACTTATAATTTATTCGATTTCTTATATTGTACATGAACCTGCAGTCTTCTTCCATGTAAAATCCTTATACTCAGAGAAGCCAAGCAGCTAGTAAAACACTAGGAGAAAAAATGTCATGGCTTTTACTCTTTTGGTTGTTTTTTTCTTTGGAGGCATGATTTCTCCCAAATGCAGCAAAGGTTTTGTGGAGATGATAACTGGTGAAAGCAAATAACTTGTATCTTGTTCACTTCTGGTAATGGTGTTTCTTGTTAATATATTTTTCCAACAGAGGATTGCCACCCTGACTGTTGCGGTAAATCCTATTGCATGACTTACTGTGTGTTGTAGAAGTTCTCCTTTCTGTTGTAGTATGTTCATAATTCTGCATGTTCAGAGCATGTCTTCATTGGTTGTCGAACCTGGTCATCATCACACACATATATTTATTTGCTCGGCATTCCCAAAACAGAGAACACATTGTTGAAAGCCATTCAACAATGGAAACATTTCTTACTTCACTTAAGTAAGAGAATAGGAAAATACAGAACTCTGTGTTTCTGTAGGTACATACCTAGGCAAATAGTCACTTTGGGCATTTTGGTGTACATTCCCATCTGTGTAGGTATACATGGGAGTCGAGAGAAAATGTAAAGCAAGGTTTGAATACCAAACAATTTTCTATTATTGAACTTATTTTCAGGACAGAAATTCAGTTATTTCAAATTGATTTGGGAAAAAACCATCATTTGGGAGTTTTCAATCCAAATTATTTTCTGAAAAATGCCTGTCTTAGTTAAATATAAATACGTAACACTCAGTAGAAAGCCCAGGTATGAGAAATTCTCTTGTCTTGTCTTATCAGATGTCAGAAATAAAGACAAATTTTCAAGCAACTGTTCCCAGAATATGGAGATGACTGAATGCTCCACTGCTCTTATTCCACCCAGTTTCCCTGTGAGGTTTAGCCACATCAGGCCAGGCACAATCTCTGAGAATATTGACACCAGTTTGGAGATGCTTATAGGATTGCAAGTTCAGTTTTCCCTTAAAATTGTAGACATGGTACAAACAAATTACTTTATTTTCCTGTATGTTTCAAGTTCTTTTCTACAAGACTGCTCGTAGTCCTATTTTCCCACCTGTACAAATGCTCTCACTGTATTAATGGAAGGGATTTATTTTTTTCTAAAAATCCTCTCCACTGTGCACCATCCAGACCAATATTTGATACATGACACTGTGTCCACCACAATCTGAGGTAGAAATGAAATAGTTGCAACTCATTCCACAGTAATTTCTCAAAGCCCTGGATATCCTCAAATGCACTTAGCATCTTTTAGTAGAATTCTCTTTGCAATCAGCTGGAAATTTCTCCTGACCTTGAATTAGGATTTAAGGGCTGGTAGATGTAGCTGAGATGAGTTTTGGTCTCCTTGCCATTAAGAGAAGCTTTGCCACTTCATCAATGGGAGGAACAGGACTTTATTAAAGTATATGAACCGAGTTGTTCTCTTAACATTGATTTTTGTTCTACTCTTCTGTTTGTTAAGAATTGTCATAGATTAACAAGTTGTCCATAACTGGTCTTGGTTCCTTATCTTAAAAATCTGTCCCATTTGTTACCATAACCGTATTAACATTCATCCTGTGTTTACATGACAAGTCGTGAATGAATTATTTAAAACACAAAACAGGTGCAGCACCTGAGGTATCAGGACAGGTTTTTTAGCAGTGATCTGACAAGCCTGCCTTTAGCAGCAAGATGCTAGTTTTCTGTGACAGATAAATTGTTGATCTACTGATGGAATCTACAATTTGTGATGGTAGGAGCAGTGGTGTTCAGAGAGCTATTGCAGTCTCATTGAGAGGTGAGTTGAAGCAAACCACTCACTTTGGACAACTTGAATGACAAGTCAGTCAGAAATAGTACGTTACAGTCAAGACCTGTCACAGTGAATTCTAAACCAGGACCGCACAGAAAATATGTTAGGGACCCACTGCAGCATTTTCTCAACGAATTTTCATATGTTGGCTTTCAGATGCTCAAAATAAATTTGCCTCAGATCTTGTTAACTTTCTTGACATGACTAAACAACCAGGGGCATGAAGATTTTAGGAAAAAGTGGTGAGAGGGACATGAGCCAGGCTTGATGCAGAATTGGCAGAACCATCTCAAACAGACACTTCACCCAACCACACATGCCACACATCATTTGGAAGCTGCTTTTCATTCAGCGTTTGTCATATGCTGGATGTACAAGGAGCTTAACCTCTCAGGACCTGCTGTTCATGGTCACCTAGAAACCACGGGAGAGGAGGCAAGCTGGATGAACGACTCTGCAAACTCAGGAGGAAGGCTCTGGAGCAAGTCCAGAGAAGAGCAACGAGGCTGGTGAAGGGGCTGGAGAACAGAACTTATGAGGAGTGGCTGAGAGAGCTGGGGTTGTTTAGCCTGGAGAAGAGGAGGCTGAGAGGCGACCTCATTACTCTCTACAACTATCTGAAAGGAGGTTGTAGAGAGGAGGGAGCTGGCCTCTTCTCCCAAGTGACAGGGGACAGGACGAGAGGGAATGGCCTCAAGCTCTGCCAGGGGAGATTTAGGCTGGAGATTAGGAGGAAGTTCTTCACACAGAGGGTCATTGGGCATTGGAATAGGCTGCCCAGGGAGGTGGTTGATTCACCTTCCCTGGAGGTGTTTAAGGCACGGGTGGATGAGGTCTTGAGGGACTTGGTTTAGTGTTAGATAGGAATGGTTGGACTAGAAGATCCTATGGGTCCCTTCCAACCTGGTTGTTCTATGATTCTATGATTCTATGAAAAGCTGAGAGGTTTGTATATTTCTGTTTAGGGACCACCAGGACCACCAGGACCCCAAGGCCTCCAAGGACCAAAGGTGCTTTTCTTTAATTTACCCATTGTATCTTGTGGGTGAAGGTATTTTCTGCTTTTTTTAACTGATGTGTGCATACATATACATGGACCTCTCTTGGACAGAATATTTAACTATAATTTTACCAAGCATGGCATGCTTCAAACTTTGCATCTTAGCCTTTTGCAATACAGCTTTCCAGAATAGGTGCTTTGTTTAGTTGCAATTCACAGATGCTCAGCTGAGAAGCAGCACAATTCATGAGTCTTGGAGCAGTGCAGAAGCATTTGCCCCATGGATCTGCACTGAGGCTGTTCTCTAGGTTGTTGCAAAAGTAGCCACGCAACCAGACAGCTGTTCCTATGCATCACTTCTGTCTGTTTGGGTATGAAGTAGGCAAAACTCTATGCAAGGCACCGCTGGCCACAGTATGAGTGCATGTGAAAACATCTTTATATTACAGTGGTGCCCACCCAAATAAGCACAGTATTTTCTGATGTCAGTAAAAATTAAAATGTACGTATGTGAGCAGGAGGCTGGCTGTAGAACCAAGCCTGCTGGTCCCAACTGGCTGATGTAATGCATAGTACCAGAGCTGTCTGCAAGCAGCACACACAGAGACAATGAATACTATATGCTGCACTTTTCTATAAAATTTAAATAATAATTTGCCTGTGTTTAAAAAAAAAGTGTTGTGGTTAGTGGACTCTCCTTAAATTGATTTTAAATTAGTTGAGATAATTCTTCTGTTTCTTAAATATTGGATATATTGTATATTCTATCAATGACTGTAAGCTCTTCCAAGAGTAAATACATGTTTCTTCACTAACAGTACTGGACAGTATAATTTTAGAGTTCATCCAAGTTATCATATGGAAATGTATCACATTACACCTGTCAATTGTTTTGAAAAATTGTGAGAAACTAGGTTAATTCTTCTACATTAAAGCTGATGATGGTATACATAGTTAGGTCTGCAGGAATGGTTTTCTGTATTGGGATTTATGCAGCATTTCTGCAGCCTAGAGTATATTTTAAAACAGAGGAGTGCAGTGTGGAAGAGGTTGTATTCCTTCATATGGGTGAGCATTCCTAATGATGTAAAGGACAATTCAACCTTATGGGTGCTTTTTTTTTTTTTTTTTATCAGTATCATAATCTCTACCCATAAATGTAACCTGCTTCCTTGGAGAATGCTATTCAGTAACTGGTGCACTGACCAGTGATGTGGATACAAACTCATTCGCTGACTGATTTATAATGGCAAGGAAAAGAAAACATAAAGTCTCTGTCTATCCTACATACCTCAAGAGCCACGATTCCACATTTATTATAGTAACTGGCACATAGTTTCCATTGGATTGGGGTATTTTCACTAGGCTTCTGGGGGTTCATTTTCTTTCTTATGTACTTCTCTGGCACTTATACATCCCAAAGTTTGTGTACCAGCCGAATCAGGTAGGCTAGTTATTAAGATGTTGCACACAGGTATTGTGATGTTCTTTTCAGTGGAATATTCTCTGGTTTTGTTGTTAATGATGGCAATTTACTAATCTCAGATATTACTTATCAATTTAGTTCATTTAGCATTGCCTCTTTCCTCTAATATCTGGGACAACTGGGATAATGCAGTTCCACTTCATCTTTTACAGGGTGAACCAGGATCCCCAGGAACTCCAGGAGTTGATGGGGAGCAGGTACATTATGCATAAATCATGTACTGCTGATCATGTGAGCAACCATAGGTTATTTCAGGAGATTATTTCTGTTATCTCAAGATGTAGCTTAGATTTCATAATCTAAATAATGATGACATTATAGTAATTAATGAAGATCATTATTGTGCTGCTGCATACTCTGCAGTCTATTAATGGATGCATTTCTACACACGAATAACAAAGGTCAATCCATAGAATTACTTATTCTGCTTATTCAGATCACAGCTAGAATTCTGTTGATATCTCATTTTTTTCACATGTGACTTGCTGAATGAGTACATATTCTAGGGTCCTAAAGGCTCAAAAGGAGATACAGGTGATGCTGGAATGCCTGGAGAAAAAGGAGGAATTGGATTGCCTGGCCTGCCAGTAAGTATGAAAAATGAATTAACTTTACCTAAAGTGCTTGTATTTTTTCACTCTTCTACTATCGGGAATTTCCAACAGTGCTGATAAATTGCAAATGGGACAGAAAGCACTGAAGATGAAAATTCTGAGATTGCTCTGCAGCTAATCTGAGAGGAGGTGTAAGATTGTCAGAACTTTTCATTCCTCTTACAGTCAAACACAATACTGATGAGATTTGTACCTCTCTTGTAATGTATAGCACAACTTGGGTAAATGTGGCTTATAGGAGAAAGGAGCTATGTTTTGAATTCTTGTCAGGGATTTCAGATTGCTTAGGCTGAGAAGGGAGATAAAATGCATCAATATTTATGAGATGCATTATTCCCATGTATATTTATAGGTAAAAATGAAATTTCTAGGTAAAAATAGAAACAATTCAAAAAATAGGCCCATGTATATTGTGAATGAATTGGCAACTTAAGGATAGATGACAATATAAAAGTGTACCTTTGTTAAATTATTGCTAAAATAAACCCCTTTTTTAAAAAAAAGGGCATTCCATTATGTGTGCTGTATTATTGTTTTGTAAAAAAATATGTTTTGCAAATAAATACTACTATATCTAGATTAATTACTAGTAAGATTAAAGCTGTTTATAAGTGCTGTTTTGTAATGGTTTTGTAGGGAGCCAATGGCATGAAAGGCGAAAAAGGAGATGTTGGTTTGCCTGGTGCCCAAGGTCCTTCAGTAAGTCTCAGCGTGATCTTACAAGCACAGTCATCCAATACTGGTTCTCCAGTTTTTGTTCTGAGCAGTACTTGATATTTATAACTGTTCTTTCCTGACATGCTTAATAATTCCTACACTTGAACTTCCAAAATACTTCTATTCTTTGCATAATTATTTGCCCACAAAACAATAACAAAAAACCCCACACCACAACAACCAAAACAAACAAGCTTCCCCTACAAAACCTTTGTTATATGGATGATTAACAATATCAGAGCACAGTAAGTTAGGAAACTCCAGAGTCGAAGTTAACTACCACTAACTTGTCAGTGGTGATATGCCCAGGATATATAGAACCATAGCTCTGGTAGGTCAAAAGAGGTTATCCTCTGTCATCACAGGACATGCTAGGCAGCCTGTACCTCTGAGTTTCTTTCACTGAAATGAAAATTAATGTGTTACAAATTAATGCATTCATTCATCTTGCTTTTGCTTGTTTTCACTTGAAATAAGGCTTTCAGTTTTCAGGAGGTTTCACAGGTGGTGGAATCTGTCTTACATTTCAAAACTTATTTTGTTGTCACTATTGCCATCACTAACAGCTAGTGTAGCAGAGAGGCTGTGTGTACGTCTGGAAACCTGATTTAGCATCCCTGCTGCCACCTTGCAGGTTATGACAGCAGCCCTTTGGAATTAAACCCAGGAACAGAGGTGATATTAAACTGTAAATATCATCATTAAATTATCTTACATAGATTTCTAAGCAACATAAAACCAGCACAGAATATGCATGCACTAAATGCAACTTGACGCCCTAATAAATTAATGACTTCAGGGAATTCCTGGTACAAGTGGGCTAAATGAAATAAAAGAAGAGACGAAGGACAATTTTGAAAATATGCCAAACCCTAGCCTGAATTTAGTATCCTTTCTATTCCCCTGGGGAGGAATCTCTTCTGTTTCTATAGATTGTGTGGTACAGAGACAACTAAGGAGTATGTACCATAAAATACTAAAATGTCAAGCATCACTGCTCAGTAGTGTTTATTCTAGTGAGAATGTTTTGTTGCCATAGTGTCTTAAAGTGTATCTTAAGCACTAGAAGTTATAATCAGGAGGCAGGCGCACTGCCACATGGCACAAGCAACTCTACACTTCAGGTACCCTGTCTTTTGAATCAAAACCCATTCCTAAGGCTCTTCCTTGACATGCTGTCAACGCACAATCTTGGATTGCTGTGGTTCTAAGTACTTGCCAACAGAAGAAGGGTCAGTCTGACTTTCAGTATTTGTGAGGGAGTTCTTTACTCTGCATGACTTAATGCCATTGTGTTTTATCTGCAGATGATAGGACCACCTGGACCACCCGGGCCCCATGGTCCTCCAGGCCCCATGGTAAGCGTGGGAGGAACAGTGGGGTTAGAAAGTGTTTAAGCCCTCTTGTCATTTTAATGCCTGCTTATTAGAAGTGCTGTGACAGTATATTATGATTAATGAGGGACCTAATTTAGGACTTCAGCTGTATGTCTTACAATTTGTAGGAAATAGGGAAACAAATTGCACCTGCCTCTGTTAGTGTTACTGCACTAGTAGTCTGGATAATTCTCTGAATCAGGTGTTTACAGTTGCTATATTGGCAGCTGCCTTTCATTTTAGAGGACAAAAATGCAGGTGCAACTCACACCCCGTAAAGTAACAAAGTCTTAAAAAATTGTGGCATGTCTTTCTAATGAAAAATGATATATTAATTTTCAGGGACCTCATGGACTGCCTGGCCCAAAGGTAAATTAATGGCTGTCTTGAATAACCATGTTCTTGATGTCTGTGAAGTCTTATGCTTTGTTCTTTAATGCATGCATCCATCTTTTGTCTTATATCTCATTTAATAAATGTATTTGATATTCTTAAACCTTAAAGCAGATCTGAATATTAACAGAGCACTTAAAATATTTTTGTATTCTCCATGGTTGTTTCTGATTACTGTTTCTCCTGAGCATTAACTGAATCCAATTATTTTGTTAATATTTGAGATATGACATGATTATTTAGTTTCCTGTTTATGGGCAAGTTACCATTGTACTTGCAATCAGTATTACTTCTGAACACACAAGTGAGTTGTACGCTCAGGAAATGGAGTAGGATAGACTCTTCTCCATTTATACTCTCTTGCATCTCCTCCTTCCAGTATAAATGACCTTTCACCTTTTTAGGTGCCATGTACTTTGCTGACCATTTTCTTTATACATAATGCAAGTTTTCCATCACCACTTCATGGGTATATTTTCATGTTTTCTTCCTGGAATCCCTGATCAGGCAGGACCACAATACTCCTTAAACATTTTTCACAGTATAGTACAATGAGATACATTGTAAGGACTCCCTATGCCCACAAAAATAGCTCAAGAGGAGAGAAGGGTATTTTGACAGAGCTGGAATATTTTCATTTGTGCTTTAATTCAGTTATCACCAGTAAACTAAAATTCAATGTGACACAATAGCATAGCATTCATTAGGGCTGGGGCTGGTGTCAGGCATGATCATTTTAATCACTATGGCTCCTGAATCACATGTATACCTTTCTCAAAACCTAAGTTAGAGAAGGAGGTGGGGGGTTATTTAGTTTTGGGGATGGGGTGTTGGGGGTTTTATGTGTTAAGCAGAAAATCAGAGGTTTGGCATGTTGTCAGGTTGATTTTGTTATCTTGGCACAAGAAGAAGTCATAAATCATTTTTTGAAGTAGTCTGTTCCATCTTAACACCAGCCCTGCCTTACCTCACACTTTTGGCCTGAGACATCAGCTTCTGTGAAATTTCTCAGGTCTGTTTCCAAAACATCAGCGTTTTCAGTGCTACTGCTCTGAAAGTCACATTGAATGAAATAGAAAAAGAATGGAGAAATGGCTACTTAGGCAGGGTGCAAAGCAGGCTGATGATGTCTGGAGTTACTTAAAGCAGCAGACTAGCTTCTAGTGAGATTTTTTTTAGAAAAAAATATGAATACGATATAAGACAACACAATACATCAAAGAGAAACCTAGGAACACAGCCATGAGGAGCAGCTTAGATGAAATACCCACATATTTCTGTTTTCCAGAAGAGGCAGGTGTGGTCAGTACTCTTTTTGACTGGGCAGCCCTCATTCTGAGGTTGTTTTTCATAATTCAGGAATTGTTTATTGACAACTCCAAGCCCATCATTGTCCTCTTAGTTATATTTAAGGTAAATAGCCTGTGCCTAATTTAACAATCATAACAGGATAAGTGCTATTTCTTACTTTGTTTAAACTTCTCTGTATGAACACAGAAACTGTGGACTTTCCAAACAGCTTGTCATTGTATATCTTACACTACTTCTTTTAATTTGGTACTGTTTAATTATGTATGCTTAAAGGTTTAAAATATCTTTATGTAAGATTTTGGTGCAAATTCCAGTTTGCCATAAGGCAAAAATATTGCTTACTTACAAAATTTACTTTTCAGGAGATCCCACTGTAGAAACTTGCAGTTTTAAGGCTTATTTTTCTGAAAGTTTTCTTTCAGTTTGAATTATCTGCATAGAGTGGTATGAGGGATTTGAGCAGATTCCAAAACCCCCTAAAAGTCATGCATAATTCAAACCATCTAACTATAGTGATAATTATTAGGAAAAGATTCAAAGGAATCTGTTACTCATAAGATTTTTGTAGCATTTTTCACACAGATTTTAAATCTCCAGTAGACATATCCCAAGTGCTTTTCCCCAGTACTATATCCGTATGTAAATTGCCAGTAAGCTGAGAGGTTTGAATTTGCGTCCTTGTTTCAAACTGGAATTTGCAGCCATTTTGAGACTGGTTTCTTCTATCCCAGCTTAAACACCCATTATAGCACCAAAAATTTGGCATTTATACTTTTACATTTAGGGTGAACCAGGGTTAAATCTTAAAGGATTGAAGGGTGAACCAGGTCAAAAGGGTGACAGAGGGCCCCTTGGTCTTCCAGTAAGTAAAAAAAAACCCCAACTATTCAATCTCTGTTCAAATCACAAACTTCTCTTTACACTCTTAATGAACAACTCTGGTTTACTCAACAGCATACATAGAACATCCCATCTTAGAGCAGAGTATCAATGTTGTTTTGTTTTACCCTAAATCTGTGCTATCGTCCAAAGTAATGTCCTGTAACACCCAGTGCTGTCAGGGTTTTTTTGTTAAGTGTTAATTGAAAGTGTTCAGTGTCACAAGAATGCCATTACCCCCATTACATTAGTCATATTGTTATTTAAGTGGTTTATCATGTTCATGTTAAAAAAGGAGTCTTCCTTTTTCCCCCCTTCTCTTCAATTATTCTTCCTCTGTTTGCATTTCTGCTATTAGAAAGGAGACATGCCTAATGGAGAAAAGTTACAACTTAGTTTAGGGATTGTTTGGGGTGGTTTTCTCATTCATTAGAGATGATGGATTTTTATGTTTGCTTTGTTCTTTAGATAAGTACTATTCTGAGAGTTTGGCATAAACTTTGTCTTAGAATTGAAGGGCCTTAAAGATAAAATTTCAAGTAGAAATGTTGTTCCTCTAGGTTTGGTTGGCAGAAGCCATGATACTTTGTGTGCTTACTTTATGTGTTTGAAAACACTCTGAAAAGTTATTTTTATTTTTTTCCTCCATGAGGTTACATTGTTAATAATAAAATGGAGTGGAAAAATAAAGGACTTACATGACCCTAAGGAATCCAACATCCTCTGTTTAATATTTTCAAGAATTACTTGCAGAGCTTCTGGACAAGGCCAGCTTCACTGAGAATTTTAATTTATTTTGAAAACAAGATAATTTTCAAGTTGATAGTTACAGCTATGTAGAGGAAATTTTAGAGGTCTGAGCCAACCCCCTGAAAGTGGTTAAAATTAAGAAGAAAGTTTGGGTTCTGCCAGAAATGGTTGCTTTAATCAAGAGCAGAATACACAGTTACGTTTTTCAGATTTGTATAGGTCTTGGCTTGATCCTGCTTACTACTTTTTCTAAATGTCATTTCAAAGATTAAAATACAACTTTTTGACTTTCTAAAAATGAGGTATTTTGCTGGGGGTTGGGCTTGGCCTAGAGCATTCCTTATGTCCCAAATAGTTTGGGGCTCCCTACCCCCAGCATCACAGCCAGCAGTGCTGGGACAGCCCTTTGGCGGCTGCTCTGTTATTCGCATCAAATCCACCAGAGGTCATCGCGCCCCCAAGGATGCCGAGAGAAATAGCCCGAAGTGCCACTCACTTCCAGCCTTTGACTGTTCTGAACTGGGAGCATATTGGGAAAACAGGAAATAGGATTGTCTACCGGCCTCTTGGAAATGAATGAGGCCATTGTAGTCAGGATCCAGATTTTGTTGGCTGCATAATGGCAGTATTCTTTCCCTTAGATACTTCCTATCATGGTTAACATACATTTTTCTTTGTGTAGTCAATATTGTTGTTATTTACAAATTAGAAAGCATAGAAGTAAATTGCAAAGTAAATATTTGTGTGCTAAGGCTCAGAAGCACCCTAATATCTGGTGTTGGAAGCACTCCTATGGCTTCACATTATTCGGATCTAATATACCGTGACGTGAAGCCAGGGATGGGTCACTGATCTTATACTAACGTAGGAACAGAATCAGGCTCTTGATGTTTTGTGTGAATTTTGAACTAACATGCTGTGGTAATATGACACGTGTTCCAGAACCCTGTCACAACTTGTACTGTACGTTTGAATTTTGTTTATTCATCAGCACCACTTACTAATCTCACGTTCTTGTCATTCGTGTTGTACCCATCATCCATGCTTCCACCTAACCCCACAGGGAGCATCTGGCTTAGACGGAAAGCCAGGACCCCGGGTGAGTCCCTTGTCGTTCTGTGTCGCTCTTCATTATTGAGTCCATGTGTTATCCAATGGCTTTAGGGGCTGCACTCACACACACTGCACAGAGCAAGGAAGGCCAAACGCCGCAGGCATTTTCCATGCTATTTAAGAGGGGGCTTAAAGCAGACTCCTCCAGCAGTGTGCATGGGAAAGAGAATTTAATTCTCTGTAGAAGGAGCTCTGAATCTGAAAAAAAAAAAAAGAAGTTTGATTTTGATTTTTTTAGTTGTACAACTGCTTTTGCTGGAATGCTTGTTTTCCTGAGTAAGCTTAGGGATATAGTTCACATAGGAGAGCATACTCATTTAGTGCTAATGTGGAATCAGTGTGATGGTTGCAGATATGCTGGGGTTCTGCCACAACCATTCTCACATTATGCATAAATGTTAAATCATCTGCTTTTTATATTGATAAAGAAATTGGATAAAGTGAAAGAGGAGTGGAATTCTTTATTTGAAGGCTTTTGTAAGTTTCCCATTGATCACTACAGCAGGTAAGTCCACCTTACAGGTGGACATTTCAACTTAAAAAAGCCTATAAAAATTTTTTTGCTTGACCCCCTCATTTTTCCAGGAAAATTTTAACCTTAAAATCTTTGTAAATCCGATGACTTCCATGAATAAAGTAAAATCCAACTAGAAGGATGAGTTACCTCAAAAACAGTAGAGCTTGGTGATGGAGTTTTGAAAGCCAAATGTATTTGTTTGACCTGGTCTCATCACAATTATATATTAATTTTCAACTACTGAAGACTGATTCCATGTTAGTTCTTGGCTAGAAGACAGCTATTAAAAGTAAAGACTTGTAAGAACAAGACCTCTCTCTTACCCTCCTTGTTTCCTTTTGTAGGGTGTAGATGGCCCAGTTGGTCCCCATGGCCCTGCAGGTCCCAAAGGAGACAGAGTAAGTAGATGTTCTGTGTGCTTCTCTTTACAAAGTGGCTGCTACAATGGCAAAATGTCAGGGCTACTCACAATGTACCTCGGTGCTACTAAACCTAACAGTATCTCATCTCTTTAAGGCTCAGCCAAGAATTGTATGGGCTTTCTAGTTATAAAGGCTTTTATCAATTTAAGGGGTGATTTTGTAACTCATTAACTTTAGAGGAGCTATTCTTTCTTAATGACTGATCAGTAAGAAACTTACAGGACTTTTCAAGCTCACAGTACTGCATAGAGCATAATTTTGGTTGGTTTCATTGTTTCGTATGAAAGGATTGAGAGAATGAACTTGGAAAATACTGTGATCTGATTACTTATGTGGTGTCTGAAAGGAGTGTTTCTTACCTCTTTGCGCATAAATGCTTTTATCTTGAGAAATTTCTCTAACGTCTATGAAATTTAAACTTTTCTTCCCTTTTTTTTAAGCTTAGAAGCCCTCCTATTTCATTTGAAATATCTACAATAAATTTTCCCCAAAGGAAATAGCATAATGGCCTTAATCTTTAACTGTGAGCCTCCCATCTTTAACAATATATCCATCAACTTGTATAACAAAACAAAAGATAGTATCTTATACTAACTAAAACCTCCAAGGAGTTGCCAGCTCAGAATTTTGTCTCTTTGAATTTTGTACATTAACAAAACAGCTGTACTAAAATGACTTCAGACTTTCAGTATTAAGGCCACAGCCGTATGACACAGGTCCAGTTAACTTTAACAGCAGTTATTTGAGAAAGGTATGTGTGACTTGATGATTCATATTTACAGAATTTTGTGTTGAGAATTAAATACAAGGCATACAACAAAATCCATATTAGGAACAGTAGACTGTAGTTACCATTTGGGCTAGTTAACTGCCTGAAGGACCTGGGTATTTTTCTTTTTTTCCTGGGAGAGTGCAGATTCAAGTCTGTCTTTTTTAATTAGAACATAACTTTTCTATCAACTTGGTGAAAAAGTAGTTGAACATCATCTTCTGAACTTCAGGAAATAATTTAGATGACTCATGTAGAAGCATATGTAAATACTGTACATTTTATACTTTCATTATGAGTTTTTGTCTTGAAGTATATGCTTGTGTACTACCAGTTGAAATTTCTTTTAAAAACAATGTGCTATGATATAATCTAATCTTACAAGGCATGGAAGATAACTATAAAGTTTTTTTCTTACGAAAGTATGCAAGGTCATAATAAGTTGTACAGTTGGATCTACCATGACTGTTGACAAGTAGTAGTTAGAAGGGGAAAAGGAACTGACATGACGTAAATCAGTTCAATAATTGCATGAGCACAGAGGGACAGGTTTCAAAAAATACAAAAACTAAGGTGTGCAAGAAATTCATGCACACCCATCATTTTCTGTGTAGCTAAATGAACACGAGGAAGTTCAGAAGAATGTTGGAAGTTTTTTCTCCAGTCAATCAACTTGCAAGATTATTGCTGTCATTGTTCATTTAATTATTCAATACTATTTGGGAGCAAAAGTTGTTTGTTGCATAGTTATCTAACAAGTGTCTGGCATTGATGTGTGTCCCATTATCTAAATAATAAATCATGTGGCTTTAATGCATTTTTAAAATTGCTTTTGCAACTATTGAACTTCTTTATGTGAAAGCCAGAGGAAAACATTTTTGCCTGTGGATTTCAGGCTTTGACTTTTAATTAAAAACAGTGTGTAGTACCGCTGTTTGCTATTACTGAGCAGCATCACGTTTTGTCCACACTGATAAGAAAAATCTTAGGCCAATATCAACCTAGAAGGTCTCTAGGGATTCCTAACTTGCAACAGAACTGTGTTCTTAAATCCACATTATTTAAAATTTGGAAATATAATCTCATTTTAACGGAGTACATTTTAAATGCTGGTCACTATTTATTTACATCTCCTTAAATGTTAAGGAAAGAAAAGATAATCAAACTAAAGCCTAGTGATTTCTTCTATAGAAATCATTGATTCATTGTTGCATAGGCTGCACTGGAGACAATGCTGAATTACTCTTAGGTAGAACAGAATTTTTTTGCAAATTAGGGTTAGTTGGTTGGTTTCCAAATTGGCTATTCAATTAAAACAGAAAGCATCAGTCAGTCTTTATACAAAACTTATTTAGATGGTGAGAAAGTAGACTAGGAAAATAGTACATGTCACTAGCAAATAAGAAAACATGAATTTCAGAACAAAAGAGCTATTAACTCACTGTGTAATCTTAACTGTATAAATTTCTTCCTAAACTTTAAACTGTTCCTTGATTATTAAAAGCAAACACAGAATTTAACAATTCCTGATACTGATGAACATTCCAGTACTGGGATTTTGTGATTTTATTTTTTTTAGAAATAGAAATGGTAATTAATAGTGTGAATGAATATCATGGTGTGTTACAGTACTTAATATTCTTCAGCTATCAAACCCACCATTTTGCTAGATGCTTATAGAGTTTTTGCTGAGACCATCTTCATTAAATGGAGGAGTTGATTGCAACAGGAATCTGAAGCTAGCTGTATACCGATTAATTTCACTTACATACTGTCTTCACAGAAAATAAAGAAAATTGATAAATAGATAAAAATCTTAAACTACTACTAATGAAAGGGGACATGTAAATATAAAGGATAATCACAGGCATCATCTCTAACTTCTTGTCCATCTAAAAGAAGCTGAAAGAGAAAATTAATGAAATGTCAATTTCCTGAAACTCTTGTTTTGCTAGCAAAGACCTGGATTTGAGCTTGGTTTTGGCTCTCACGTGTGTAGCCTGTGAAACCCTGTCATAGCTACATGTTCTGTACTGGGAGGGGAAGTACATTATCTGTCATTGGGTTAAAATATTTGTCACCATGACAGTGTTAGGAAGTCTTACAGACAACACCAATTATGTAGTTTTATTCATGCAAACAGTAGTTCATATTCACCCGTGAGTCGGGTAACTGAAGTGAAATAGGAGGCAAAACCAAACACTATGGTTTCTATTCTTTGAGCAGCGATAAATTGTCTTACAAAAAGATACTAAAAGCCTTCCTGAAGTTTTCAGATGTCTGTTTCCCTAAAGTAAATGCTTTGTCATGATGGCTGAGGGCAGTATGCTCTCAGTATGCTGACTGTACATCAATCTTACATAATCCATAAATGTTCAGGACCTGATCTGATATTCCGAACACATTTCAGCATGTGCTTTGTATTGGAGATGGAAAACTGTGAGATACATTTCTCTAAATATATTCTTACATAACAGATGAGATAATTTCCTAGACTGGCATGTTCACCATCTTTATGTCTACCATATGCTTAGCAATGTAACAGGCCTATCTTGAAAGGACTTTGTACTGTCATCTTTGCTGTTGAACATTTAAAAAAAAGATACTTGCCTAGTCTTGACATATTTCAAGTATTGATCAAACAGTTTTGTAGCTGTTATATACCTAGGTCAGCACATTTGTTTTTTCTCAGAAGAAAGTTTTAAAGCTGCAAGGGATTTACTGTTTTAAAAATCAGCTGTTATTCCCCAGTAACTCCTATTGTTCTGCAATGGCATCCAGCCCAAGTGCTGCTCAGAAATGGCTCGAGATTAACAGAACTCAGAAAGATCAGACATTACACATCTAACCACCACTAAACTGAAGTAAGTATAGACAGAGTCCACCTGTGTAAAAATAGGAATTATCTAAAATAGATCAGATGTCAGTTACTCTGACAAACTTCTTACTGCTGTGATTATTCAACAAGTTCATACTTGGTTTATTCTGGTGCCAGATTTTTTGTATTATCCAGTCAATAAAATTGATACTTAGCACCCAATTCTCAAAGCTGTGCTAAGAGACTTGTCTGTGCCAATGATCACCATTATTAATTAGGCAGACGTCTACATTTCTGTAATAGATTGACGTCTTAGTAATAGACTAATGATTTAATAATGAGTAGTAAACAAGCCATCTTTTTAGAGGATCTTGTACGGAATTATCACATGAGTTTAAATGCAGGAATTACTCAGTTGAAATGTGGCATTTCTGTAAGCCGGAAGCCTTGCATGATGCTTTGCACTAGATTATGTTAAGGAAAGTGGGGGGAAGAGGGCATCCAAATAACCCTATGTAACAAATACAGAGTAGGAGTTCTGAAGACTGGATGTGTTTCAGGATTTCTTGTTTTCAGTCGCATCAACACCTTGAGAAGTTCCTTTCTCTCAAGGCTTTTCTGGTGGATGTTATTCAGAAGAAAGAGCATCACTATCTGAAACAAGACTTCTGCCCTTCCTAACAAGGGAACTGCCAACACTGCCTCCCTAACAAGTTCATAGAAGACTTTGCTTGCAGTCATGTGGGCTAACACTGACTGACTTAGGAAGTTTTTCTTCCATGTCAATCTTGATGAAGAAATATTAGAGAGCAAAGATGCTTGTTACTGTCAGCCTGAAATTTGTCACCTTGAAATATCATTTCATGTGGAAAAGTTTGCTTTATGTTAAACTTGCAAAATAATTTTGGTAGCATCCCTCTGGAAGCTGGTAATTTTAATCTGTATGTTAGTGGAGAATGGTATCAAGCTTCTGAAGTAATCTCTGTACTTGTTTTCTTTCATTAGCGTAGTTTTGATTTAATAAACCAGCATATTTACATCAACACTCTAGAATCCAATACAGCAGTTGGCACAGTACAGTGCATGGGGTAATTTTTACAATGTCATTTTTAATAGTATTACCTGCTTAATTACAGTTTTTGATTGACACATTATTTTTGCTTGTCATTGTGTCACATCTCAACTGCTGTGCTGAACCATGATGCTGTATATCCTTAGTTTGCATTACAGCACTGGGTCTTTACTGAGTGCGGTGTTGTAGCTGTTACAAGCCTAAAATTTAAATCACTCTAAGTTCAGTTTGAAAAATTTTTTCAGTTCCTAATGGATTTAAAACCAAATGTAATACCATATGCCTGAGAAGTCATTTTACCTAGAAAGTAATATACACCACCTCTTCAACCCCTTAATCACTTAATAAAAATAAATAACCTTGGATATTTTTCACTCAAAATGATTTAGTGTAAACTTTAACCTGAAATACTTGGTAGAGATAATTTCTATCTAAGATAGACAATGTTTTTGTTTGCTTGTTCTATAATCTTTTCTTAGGGTGAAAAGGGAACTGTAGGTGATCCTGGACCCAGAGGACCTTACGGCTTGCCTGTGAGTTGCACGCAGTTTGTACACATTGCACTTTTCATCACCTCTTGATTAAACTTTGTGTGCTTTGTGATTGCTTTCCACCTAGCAGTACACTAGGTTGAAAAAGGCAAAGATAGGTAATAATCCCTCACAATGCAAGGTCACTGGTCCATATCAGAGACCTAGATTCCTATCTATTCAGGTGGTCATGCAAAAGTAATGAAACAGACCTGGCATGAACTAGCAAAAGAGAAGAAATCCAGAACACAAGTGCTCCTGATTCTGCAGCCTGTGGCCATCAGCTGTCTGGGAACCATGTGAGAGTGACAGGAGTTCAGGATAAACTGTGGAAATCTGGGAATTTCTTAACATGAATAAGCTGCTTGGATTTCTGTGCTACAGGCTACTTTGAGATTATATTTTTGGTTTGTTTCATATTTCAAAGGCCAGTTTTGTTTTCATTTGTGTGGTGTGCTTAGAAGCAGTTTGAGAAGTTCATTGTTAGTCATTCATAGGTGCAGATGGTATACTTTAAATCAAGCATTTAAATGATATTATCTGTTTTTAAAATATGAGTGACAACTTCCTTTGGACTAACGAGGATAGCCCAAATAAAATCAGTCGACTTACTCTGTTTACTTTGCTGATGACTAGGTCAGGTGTGTACATACACACATCTGTTCTGTACTTTGACACAAGAAAAGCTGTGTAAATGTGCTTGGCAAGGCACAAGCAGACTTTACAAGAGACTTGCAATGTTTCCATACCCTCTCTAGTCCAATCTGTTTGAATAATTAATTTAAGCTGGAATAGAGACTCATGGTTTAATTGGATCCATTTAATTGGATCAGGCAGCAACGACTAAGGAAGGGTTTCAGGCTCTATGGTATGTTAAATTAGGTTGGAGTGTGTGTTTATCTGAGGGTCACCTTTGTAAGTTAAATAAAAAAAGTTCAATTTCTATTTTCCTGTGAACAAAAAATGAAAAATTATAGGCTTTTCTGTATTTTTAGCTTGCTCCTGGAATCTGCATACAAACAAAATTTACAGCCAGGCAAAATTTTACAGTCAAGTTATCAGTTCCTGGAAATGTTAAACACTGACAGAAATGTCCTTCTCTAAGAGGAATACTGTGTGTAGAGCCTTAGCAACATGGGGTACCACGGTGTAGATGGAGTGCAGAAGTTGGGTATCAAGGAGGCCTGCCCTTGGTATCACAGATTAGGGATGTTAATAGAGTTTATATGGTTCTTTGGCAGGGGAAAGATGGCGAGCCTGGCCTTGATGTAAGTAATATGTATGACCAATACGCTTAATGGTAGGTAAAGATTGTCCAAGAAATAGCTTATTGAGTGTAATGCTTTGTTTCTACTTAGTGTGCATGCAGTGTGTGCTAAATGCTGCATTTGCTCTTTTACTATGATACAGAGGACAAAGATTATGCATTTTACAACCCTTACTGACAGAACCCACCACCCACCAGATACAAGACTTAGTAATATGAGTAGTTGGTGCTTTGGAAGTCAATAGGCTGAAAAAATTGCACATGGTAAGAAAATATTCAGACTTGTGAATTAGTCACAGAAGAACAAGGAGTCGCTAACATTTGGTTAAGTATATTTATCCCAATTAAAGAAAATAATTCCATATCCTGTAAGTGATACATGTTAAATTTTAGGAACTTTGGTGTGCTAAAACAACATACTGGAAGATTTTTCCTCTAGTTTTACACTGAAATCACTAACTTGGAGAAGTCTTTTCCAGAATATACATGTACTGCATAGCATGGACTCTTGCCATTTTGAGTGATATGATTACTTTCCATTGCTGGTAAAATGACTTTATCGAACACGATTATTTGTCTCACATGCTCTCGTGTGCATGCATGTGTGCACACATAATGCATGTATACATACAAAGTATGTAGTGAAATAATTTTTTTATGTTTCCAAGAGTATTTGAAAGCTTAACCTACATGTGAATACAAGTCGACCTATCTTTGTCCATTCTTTTTTATAGGGTTTCCCTGGTCCTCGAGGAGAAAAGGGTGATATAGGAGAAAAGGGAGAAAAGGTGACCAGAGTGTTATTAACTACTGCTTGATTCCTCAGCCTAGGCAGTTCTGCTGTCTTTGTGCTATAAATTGTCCCACTAGAACTTATCTTTGATGTTTCCAATGTGTGCCAAAAGGCAGGTCACAGATACAGGCTAAGTGATATCATAGAAACCCACAAAAATTTATGCACAGAACTCATAATATCAACAGGTCCCAAAGCACAGCTTTTTTTTTCTAGGCTCCTTTTCTCCACTTGTAGAAAATCCTTGTCAATCTGAAAGTTTTAATGCAGACATCACTGATACGTGTCATTGTGATAGCAGTTTTATATTGAAGACCCGAGTTCTGTATTTGTAGTATAACTGTTGATCCTAGTGTACCTTGCCTGTACAAACTACCTGTCTCACACTACACAAATAAGGACAGGAACTGCTTAAATTTTTATTTTTGACAGCTAATCGCCCCTATCGCTGTCACAGAGTCCAGTTGCTAAAACTGCTGAATTAGCACCCATACCAAGGCACTTAATAAAAAAAGGCCATACATACAGCAGGCAGTTTTTCTGGTTCAGACAACTGATTTTGCCTCGCTGACACATACAGGGTTATACGAAGTCCACTTCCCATCAAGGTATCTTAAACAAGAAGTAGGGTTCAAAAGTCACCATGGCTGAGTTCACCTTTTCTTAATATGTCAGGGAAATGGTTCCCAGAAATGCATTGATAAGGCTACTACAAAAGGTATCGTTCCCCTTCTATCCCTTGTCACATTGCTTATTTTGAGCTCAGAGATCACTGTTAAGGTACTAATTTTGCAGAACAACTGTTCCTTTAGCAGATGCTCTATGAATACTATAAAAGCAGTGTCTGACCTGGAAGAGTAATCACAATAGATGGTGAGATTTTACTTGCTGTCAAAGACTACAGGCCTGTCTGTCACAAGTGATTAACCTTTCTTTTTGAGAGGAATTATCAGTAGAAAGGCGTAACTGACAATTCCCAGCTCTGATAGATGACTGGCAAAATAACCCCCCTTTTATAAGCGGGAATTGCAGTAGGTACCAAATTGAATGTGCTTAACACTACGGTTCATACTGGGATAAATTAGAAGGACTGTGTCCAGAACATTAAAATAAGTTATCACCACTCTCTAATCAGACCTGGTGAGGTTGCTAGAATACTGCAGATGGTACTTTTTAACCTTCCAGTCTGAGAAAAACTTGAGCAATTGGACAGGAAAAGAGCTACTAAGCATGGAGCTCATACAGCCTGTAGAAGAGGTTGAAGGAGGTGGACTGGCTTAGTCTAACAAAGAGGAGGCCAAGCTACTTGAAAGGGAAATACAAGGATGATGAATGATACATTGGAGATGGAATCTCTGCCTTATAAATTCTCAGAATATTCACAGAAAATTAGAAGGCAAAGGAAAACTTTTCTCAGTGAAAAATCAGGGAAGATACAGCTGAGATTTCTGTGAAGACTTCTGTTGCACAGTTTTGACACATTTTTTTCCATAAATGAGGGAATACTTGTATCTTGCAAGTAAACTGATTTCACCAAGACCACCTCAGCTGCATCAATAATTCCTTTTCCAAATGGAAGGCTGACTCTCAAAAGACAAGAATATAATTAATATAAGCTTTCATTTTAACAGATTTTCTCAGTTTTGATGTTTCCCCTTATGTAAATTACTAATTGTCTGTGACCAAACTGGTGTAACAGCACCCATTTAAACAGAGATAAACCAGTTCAGTTCTCAAGCTGAGGGTCCAGCTCATGATTTCTTGGGTTTTGAATATTTCTTACAGTACTGGCTTTTGGACTGACATTGCACAAGTTGAGATAAGCAAGTTTCTAGTTAAGAAACATAATTCAAATTGCATTGCAAAAATACATATATATAATACTAACATTATATTAAGAACTAGTGACACTTGGTTTTTTCGTAAACATACTACTAGAACAGGCTGCCCATGGGGGTGTTAGGCCACCTTCCCTGGAGGTATTTAAAAGACCTCCAGGTCTGTTGAGGTGTTGAGGGGCATGGTTTAGTGACTGATGGGAATGGTTGGACTCGATCCAGTGGGTCCTTTCCAACCTAGTGATTCTGTGATAGGCAGGGGATAAGTCTTTACTTCTTCAGTTAGATATGAGTTTTAGACTAATGAATTTTTTATTTAGCCTCTCAGTAGTTCTGCTACAATGAAAGTAAGTCAGTGTTTGCATTATAATATCTGGTTAACTTGGCTGTAAAAATAATTTTTAGATATGTTCTAACTGTAATTACAAATATAAAATTATAGTCCAGGAGCACTCAGTATGAAAAGGCTTTGTGCAATTGATTTTGTACTTTCAAGTTGTGTGAACAGAATTTTAAAAAATCTTTTTAAAAAGGAATATCCTTTAACAAATGGGAGAAATTGTATTGTGGTGAAAAGGAAGGAAGGGGTCTCTGATCCCAAATATAAATACTGACAGACTACTGTGTATCACAACAGTGGCTGGAAAGGTATCATCCTTTTCTCCTTACATTCTTCATTGATGAAAACATGTGAGGAGTGGGAATTGTTCCATCCACAATGTTGTTACAGAAGTGCCACAAATTTGTATTTCTCTAGACACTGAGGAAGGGCAGGAAGGATTTTTTTTTTTTTTTTGATCTTCATCATATGTATGTTCTTTGTATCTCCTGTGGATCTATATAGTTCAGGGTAAGGAGGTGAAGATTAAGAACTCAGCCTGTGGAAGAAGTAATAAAGTAGTCAGGAAATCCAGACTATTCTCTACACAGAGACTGCTGCATTGAGTAAGATAATAGATTTGCCCTGCAAAACTGGAAGTATGAATCTGCTCACTCATAATGCAACAAATTAAAAAAATACAAATACTAAAGATACAAAAAAAGGATTGGAAACTAAACTGTACTGTCTATTTTCAGAGTAATTTTTGGATTATGTCCATGCGTTGTGTTTGCATACACTTGCAGCAAACGTGTTAATTACTGTTACATCTAGCACAAATAACATTTGATCCTGAAACTGCTGGGCTTCTGTGCTACACTATCATGTTTGTAGGTTTAAAATGAAAGCTTAGCCTCGTGGGTATTTTTTTATTTCTCAGTCTTATCATGTGTTAAAGAAGGGTAATGTTTGGATTATTCTTTTCTTCAATATTATCCTGCAACTTTTTGGCACACAGAAAAGGTAGACAAGAAAATTTGCTCCTGTTGTGTAATGAATGAAGTATGCTTTTTTCATGGTAAAGATTTTTTTCATTTGACTATGTTAAGTATGTTATGATATTAAATGAATAATGTGCTTTCTTTTTTAAACGTATGATAAAACTAATTATATTTTATTTGTGTAAAAAATATTTTTCCTCTCTTGCTAATAGATTAAGTTATTCTATGCTGGTGTGGAACTAGTTAAATGTCTATTTATTATGCTTCACTAAAATCTGCCTGTCTTTCCAAAGGGGCATTCCTTCCTTCTCCTTCTACCTGCATTCCTTACAATTCCTCTGTCTTTTTTACCCTTTTCCTCACAAATTAAATCCTCCCAACAGCCACAACCTCGCTTGCTGGTTATCCAATGTCATACTAATTTTCCTATGACTATTTTTCCCATTTCTTTGTGATATTCCTGATTTACTCTTCCTTCCTATCCCATTTTTTACAATCCTAGTCCAATTTTTTTTTTAAATGGACCTTTTTTATTTTTGTGAAATTGAGAGCAAACCTGAAACTCATTTACCATTGTGGTCAGCTGGTGTGAAATCAATTATAAAACGAACTATCTAAACATCTTACACTGCTTGAAGGTGAGGTCATCTTTGCAGGGAGCTTTCTTGAGGGGAGTCAACTCATTTCCATGAGTAATTAAAGCATTAGAAATTTTACATTTAAAATGAAAACTCAGTGTGAAATCAAAGGACTGAGTTTTGATAAAATAAAGAGATGAAACATTGCCTGCAGTAGAGAGAACATTTAAATGTTGGAATATTTAAGTAACGAATCTAATTATAACTTGTGATTACTTTATGATACCAAGACATAATGAAATCATTGAAAGCGTCATACTACCTCTCCATCAAGCAGTTCAAATGTTTTGGTTCCTGTAACAGGGTTTGAAAAGGTCATGTTGTTTTTAGAGTGAAATGAGTGCACCCTCAGTGATGTCTGTGGGTTTCTGTGGACACCAGTGAGAATAGAATTTGTTCCCAACTCTTACCAAAGTGCAGAGGGTTAGTTCAGGATGGGATGCTCTAGGCCAAATTCACCCTTGATGTGACACCATGAAAGCTGACAGAACTTAGACAGAGGCTACATATCACTGCAAAGCATCCATGCCATAGGTCTTCTTTAGAGAAATTATGCAGAGGTACTCTGCTCTCACAAGGTTGCTTTAGTCTAGTGATCAGTCTTCTAGGGAAACTGAAAAAATCAGCTTAGTGTGCATGTGCACTTGACTACTATCATTTAAAACAAATAGGAGACTTCTTATTTTGGATTGTGGATTGCAGAATTTGCAGATTTGTCTCTTTTTCAAGAAATCAATGATTTCAAGCCCTGTTCTAGGATTCAAAATATTCATAATGCTGATATGAAATACCAACACAAAAATAATACCAACTGATTCCAGTTCTTGCTTGTGATCATATAATTTATTTTTCCACATAATGCACCATCCAAACCAGAACACAGTGGTAAGTGTCCTTTCAGCTCTCCATTGGCTTAAAATGAAAAACCCAAACATTTAAATCATTTTTCCTGATTTTTTTTTCCCCAAAAGAATGAAACTTGTTTTATTCAAACCGTTGTATCCACAGGGGGAAAAGGGAAAGAAAGGCAAAAAGGGGCCTAAAGGGGAGAAAGGAGAACAGGGTGCTCCTGGATTAGATGCACCTTGCCCATTGGTACGTCTCATTCGTGTACTGGACCATAGATCATTCTGCTGTAGACTGATGGAATAAGTAATGCAGGGAGAGGAACAAGCACCAGCTATTGGGTTACCTGTTGCCCTTTATTAACCCAACATTATCTCATGTTCTGGCAAATTTTGGAGCAAACTGTGTTTGTCAACCTCCTAATTTGGTTTAAAGCACCAGACTTCAGACTTTCATGGTTGAATGTGGGAGTTTTGGTGGTGGCCATTTTCATTATTTTCTGCCAAATACGTTAAGGAAAGGAACCAAATTTGGGATGTGCAAGAGTCAGTGCTCCACAGGTTGAAATCACACCATGGCGGTCAGCTTGCTCCTCTTGCCTCGCTGTTATTATTTGTTTGCTCCAACAAAGTCAATACTGAAGGCATTTCCTTGACAGTAACATTGCAAGTTAATCTTTACAAACAGGGATTCCGTGGAATTAAGGGGGAAAAAGGGGAGCCAGGCCAGCCTGGCCTGGATGGGCTGGATGCCCCTTGCCAATTGGTACAGTATTTCTCTTTCCTACCAACCCTGCATGTGGTTCCTTTGTTTGTAGTCAGCCATCCTCACTGTAAAATAATGTTTCCTGAGCCAACTTTACATTGTTCACGTAACACGTGCATGTGCATGAACAAACCAGCTGCTTTAGTGATCGTAACCGAAATAAGAGAACACACATTTTTGTTGACACCTCAAACCTAACTCTCAGCAGTTTTCTCCCATATCACATGGCAATTTATAAGTTTGTGTCCTTCCTACATTTCCCCTGAGAATCGTTTGTTTGTTATTTTCCTCACAAAATACCTATTGCCTTACTCACCCTGAACACAAGTCTTTGTAGAAACCCAGCACAATGTCCACTTCTAATCAAGTCTGATGACTTATGTCTGCACTGGCTTAGTTTTTCACCCCTGTCCCAGACTTACTCTGCACCCTGAACTTTCTTTCAACTCCATGCAGTCTTGGGTGCGCTTTCTCAGTATTTGGCCAAAATAACAGTCTTGTAGAGAATAACGTAAATATTTCTAAAATTCAAGTCACAGGTTTCCAGTAAGAAAGCTGGAGCCTGATCTCCCAGACCTTACGCAAGTAATGTTTTTGGTGTCTGGCCTGTTCATCAAATAGTATTCAAACAGACTTGGAAATGAAAAGCATACCTGAGGTTTGTAAGAAGATAACAGTCTGCAGCCCAAACCCTCACTGTCTCTGTTATTTAACTTCTCCAATTTAATGGTCTTACCCTTGGAACTTACCTTCCTCAAATACACAAAACACTCCCCACCCTATGTTAGCATGAATTCAAGTTCCCATCTATACTAAAAAGCTACTTGTTGACCCTCTCCCGTGTACCAATCTGGCAACAGTGATTTTTATTTACTGGTAAAGCAAATTTTAATTCTTTTCCATCTAAAAAAAGAAAAAGAAAAAGAAAATAGAACAGTACATACACATTTCCTAAAGATACAAGGAAGTTTTTTTTTTTATTGTTTGCAGTAAAATTTGATCTGCATGTTCTGATATTGTTTGGCAGTTAAGCACGGTGGTCTAAGAGGAATGTTGAATTAAGCAGATTTTATTTCTACTATAGCACTTATAATTTGAAGTTAATGGATTTTAATCTTAAATACATAGTCCATTAAGATTATTCCATAGTCCATTTTGTTTGCTTCCAATTAATGGTAACCATATCACATATTTGGGGGGGGATAATCAAGCATGCCTTTGTAATTTAAAAATGTTTATCTGTCTCTGTATTATCATTTATATCTGGAGATTCGCTAAGAGTCACTGATGGATGAAAAATATTCTGTTTGTAGGTAATTGCTACTATAAATTGCTGACCAAACAGCACTGTTTCTTGCTTTAGGCAGCAAGCCATTCCCATTAGATTACATGTGAGCACATTGAAAAATTCTCACTAACCATTTGTCCTCACATGTAAATTAACATAATAAGTATTGTTATGCTATATTTTAAAAAATGTAAAGGTCTGATCTTTTTTTCCTTATCATGTATAGTCTAGTATCATAATACTTGCTCCTAATTCTGTTCATATAATTCCTGGATAATCCCTGTATAGACGCATAAACTGGAATTCGTTCCCTGGAAACCAGGACTGTGGGCAAAAGTTGGCTCTGATCTTACTGGATGCATGGAGATATGTGAAAGTTGGGTAGTGACAGAAAATAAATGGAGTGACTGTCATTGACATAAGATGAAACTAGATAGCCACATTATCCAATAGATTAAATAGTCAGTGCTGCTGTACTGCCCTACTCCCACCACTGATTTTTTTCTTCCACTGTGTCACTTGAGGTTTGTTCAGGTCTTATGTTTTTGCTGCTTTGTTCAAAAGCTAAGAATGAAAGTGAACAGGAAAGATCCTACTCAAATTTGAGTCTTGCTATCTTATCATTGGGTCAACTTTGTTTTGGGGGCCCATAAATCACAATATCCTCCAGATAAAAGTGATAACATTTTTTTTCTCATTAATCTTGTACATTTAGCTATAGATTGTTGCAAATAGCAGATTATATTATAAATAATATGCAGCCTGAGCTCTAACAGCAATAAGAAACTGACAAAGATGTTCTTAACATTTAGGAAAAACCAAATCTTTATGGCAGAGAGGTGCATGTATTTACAGTGTAACCCTCTCCTTTGGCTTTTCCTTCACCTGAGAAAAGAAAGGAAATAATTAGGAACTGGTAGCTACTTGTTAGATAAATAGTCAGGCATGCTTCAGCTGTTCTAGCAGATATTGATGGAATATCTATCCTATCAAACTTAACAATGCTCTTTTTTTCCCCCTCCCCCTACTTCCTTTGAGACAGGGTCCTGATGGATTACCAATGCCTGGCTGTTGGCAAAAGGTAGGATGGGCAGAGCTTTTTCTTTACAGGGGCATTACATCCTCAGCACACAGAAAAGCCTGTCACAGTCATATTGAACAGTATCAGGATATATTTCAGAGCCTCTTAGGCATATGAATGCAGCAACACTAAATAAGGCCTCTCCATGACAGTAGTTGGTGTGATGAGTTTGTAATATAGGTAGAAGTAATAATTCATTGAGGCGATGTTGTAGAAACAGTTCACATTACTTCTCTGAAAAGTCTAAGACTTTTCTCTTTTAGATGAAGACTCATGCATCATTTGCTTTCAGCACTCAACCACTGCTTCCCATTCTTTATAAAAGCTTGTGGATATGACATTTTTGTCAAATGTATTGATCTTTTACAATACTATTTTTCTGGGTTACCTAGAAGAACAGTGCCTTACTCTTTGCCTTACCATTCCATTCTTCAATACACTTTCCTGGTTGTTTTATTGCGTCCCAATGTCAACTGGCAATGTTATTTTAGTAAAGATTTAACCTAGACAGCACTAGATTTAAGAATATACCATTCAGAGTATGCAGTAGAGAATTACTGCATATAACACATTAGAAAATATAAGTGAAATTCTGGGGGCATTTATCTCTGAAGAACACCTGGTGCTGAGGAAATAACTGTCCGTATTTGCAGCTCTGCCATTTCTATGTATTTGGAATAGAAATCTGAAATATCAGCTTACTAATTTGATTAATCTGTATCTCTTTTTGTCTTTGCAGTGATGAATCTAACCTTACAAGCATGAAGTTGTGTAGATAGTGCTCCACTTTTTGTATTTATAGTTGAAAAGTGAAAATTCAATTTTACAAGTCTGAGATATGTTTACATGTAGCTGCTTCTACTTGTTTGCAATAGTCCATGTGTACATCTTTTTTTTTTTCACTTACATCTGCAGTTAAACCTGCAAACGCTCTCTCTCTGATTAGAGAGATTTCAATGCAACTATCGATAATAGAAATCTGATTATTTCTGTAAATTCTTATATTTTGGCTTGTGGACCTGCATGGACAATGAGTGCCATGAACTAGTTTACAAGAAATTGTGACCAAATAAGAGCAAAATGCTATGAAATGTACTGTACCAGCTGCTGTTGGAGCTTACTGGCTTGGCTTCCATGTCCATCTTAAGCACTTCACTGATTCATGCCACCATATCTGCTTGTAAGGACTAAAAGCATGAGTTTGTGTGCCAAACCCGCTTGCTGTGTGATCACATCGCGTGCTAAATTGCTGCTCATGGTGACCTTTGATTCTAGCTTCTGAATTGTTTCCTTTTGTCATCTTAAGGGAGTCACACCGTGGCTTATTGCTAAAAAGAGATAAACCAGAGGAGGATAGAAAGAGGCCTTGAATTTTTGGGGAATAGAGTTCCAGCTGCAGGTGGATGGTTTCCAGTCTTGTGGGTCACCTGGCCCCTTTGATCAAAGAGGGTCCCGCCTATTAAGCAGCATTGGTTTGCCTTGCACTGCTCATGGTCGTGAAGACATTCACGGTAGGTCCTGTCGAGTCCTTAATCAAGAGAAAAGAAGTTTGAAGAAGAAACCAGACTTCTCTGTGGGTTATTTGAAAAGGTTACAGAGGTGCTGCAGGGATCATTTGATGGCAGACACCACATGAGACCAGAAGCTTTTCAACCTTACTCAAGGATGGACAGAGTAAATGCTCTGCATGTTGTATTTTGGGACTGCTGGAGGAAAAAGCATTCTTGAGTTGGGGATGAACGGGAACATCCTCCAGAGGAGGAGATAATGGAACTGAATAGAGACGTATGTACCATGGTGTGTTTTTCAGGTGATTCCGTTTAAAACACAAGAATAGCTGAACTTCTCTGCAGAGTTTTGGAAGCTATGGTTAATTTTATTTCCTTTTCCTATAAATGTTACCATAAAGGATACATTGCCAAAATCTATTCAATATTTGTGATGATGGCATTGAAGAAAATACTTCAAGCCACAAGTTCATCTTGTTTCAGTATTAACAGTTTTTATTTCAGAGTCTTTGAAACCTTTAAGTCTAAAAAAGAAGAGTTTATTTTTGTTTTTCACAGACTGATTTATTAATCTTGTTTTTTCTGCTGTTACAATGACCTTAGTGGACATTATTACTCAAATAACATTGGAAAGAAACAAGTCTGTGTGATTACCACTGCACACTTGTCATCACACTACACAGTTAAAGGTGTTGCTGTTTTTCTATTTCTGTTCAGATTACTAGCTTTCTAGAGAAACAGTCAAAGTTTGCTTCTCCACTTCTTTTTATGGCTAGAAATAATTAATTTATGCACATTTGTAGTTTTTGCCACAAGGTATTTTTTCTGGTTTTGAGTCTTCATATGGTGCACTGTAACTAGTTTGAGGGACTAATTTATGACAAATGGTGCCATATTTGGCAGATGGAAATTCTTTTTATATCACTTCTATTCCTAGCGTGTAGCATCATGATTGCAAACTTTTTTAGTTACTTTTCTGAGAGTTGTCTTTCGTATGTAGACCAAAATTAAAGTTGAAGAAGACAGCCTGTCTCCATCAATGAGTGGGCACCTTGCCTGTCTTGGAATGCAGATCTTCTAAATCATGTGATGATGGACATCTACTCTGGCTGCAGTTTTTGTATCACTTCACAATCTCTGATCAATGGAAATGCCATTATAATGAGATCCTTCACTTTGTTAAATCTTTATTATCATTTTGGTGTATCAGAGACAAAACCATCTTTTCATGAGGAAAGATATTCCACAGAGTATTGAAACTGAAACATAATTTAATGATATCCATCAAGTACTATCTCACTAATAAAAGCAAAATTCCAAAACTATATAAATATACTGCATATATATATATATTTTTACTGCTCAATTCCATGTTTCCAATAGTAAGAAATAAACAAGTGTTCACAGATATGAGGAAGAATGTTTTTATTTGCTTAAATTTTCAGAGATGCAAGTATAAACCTGCTTGAATAATCAAGATTGTAATAATAAAACCCTCACATGGCCTACACTGACTACAAAGTGTTAATAATCAGAGTGCCATAGCAGGAATGTGAATGAGGGACCTTACATAAAGGGGACAAGAGCAGCACTGTGTAAACCCTCAGGCTTGCCAATTTTAGTCTGCTTGTTTAAAAAACATTATCTCAAAAAACAACAGGCTGAAGAGCAAACTGCCTGCCTAACAGCAGAGTCTCTTGTGCCTATGACCTCACTGAGCACCTTTTGTGAATTATATTATAGATGTGAATACTAGAAGTTGAACATTTTTATAAAATATCAAATAATAGTAATCATACAGTAAGATGAAGTATTTTTAGATGTCCCTCAAATGCAAAACCACGTAGGATGTTTATGATTTGGCTAGATGATTTAGCAGTTCCATATGGAGAATGTCCACAAACACAGCTCATTTAAGAAACAGCAACAAGATAAAGAGCTATTAAATGCATGCTGTCACTAGCACATTCATATTCTTAACATTTGTTTATCTATATTTTTAAATGCCCTCATAGCATCCATTTCTATACGTATTGATAAAGCTAGCAGAACCTTGTTTCATTATTTCTTTGTTCAGGAAATAATTATAGAGGCTACCATTATGTATGAGTCAAAGCTCAATTCCCCTTTAATTCCCTGACACTGAGACCCTGGTGAGGAAACACTTAAGCACCTTTATTCACTTTCTTCTCTGTCTTGTAAAGTCATTTCTTTATTTAACTCCTGCCAGGTGAGACTGTTTTCCTCTCCTCCCCAGATAGTCTAATTTCAAGTTTTTAAGCTTCTTTATTGTTCAATATCATGAAAGGTTCATTCCATTTAGATAACCATGGATAGAGAGCAGATAAACAATTTATTATCTGACAGGCTAAACTACGTTTGTAGATTTTACATTAATACTTACATCTCAAAGATTGACATAAAATGAAACCTAACATTATCTAGAAAAGTGGCATGTTTGGTATGAGAAAAAAAGAGTTCTGTTTATTATTTCATCCAAAAAAGCACCCTGTGAAGACTTGTGACATGTTTATTCTGTTTAAAAATCAACTATTTTTGGTGCTAGTGTATCTCTTTTAATGGCAAAGCTACAGTTTAAACCACCTGTGTGTTGTTGTATCTTCTAGTAGCATTCCTCCAAGTAGATACTATTTGTTTTGTTTAGTTTGTGATCGGAACAGTAGTTCCTTTACCATTATTTTCAGTTGTTGAAATGTGTAGTGGTATTAGTCTACACAGTTTCTATATCCTTGACTTTTTCAGGCATGATTAATTATTGTTTCTTTGAGAGTTTTCAGTATTTGTTTCATACTGAGTTTGTAATCATCTGTTACTCCAGTGTATTATAATCACTTTGTGCAGAAGTCCTGCTACAGAAGTAGCAAGTCTTTTACCCACTGTATGGAATATGCCTGACATACGTGGTCCTTGTCTTCATACTCATAGATTAGCTATAGGCAATCTTTCTTTCAGGATGCTTTGGACACTTTTTTTTTTTCCTGAGGCAAAGCATGAAATATTAATTCATGGAACAATGATTCAATGTATTTTTTGATTTATAGGTTTATTTATTGCTGATTTTGATGCCATGTCCTGGTAGTGTAGCAAGGCAGAATGACACTCTTCACCCAGCTGTTTTTATATTCTTTTAGTCTACTATGTAAGTAGTATGTATGAGTTTCAGAATGATCAAATCCTGCACATGTATAAAGTACAGAGTTTAATAAGGAATAATTCTTAAGACTGATGTATAGTGTGCAAAGCTAGCATTGGCTCCACTGAGCCTTAACCTCATGGAAGAGTGCACCTGAGTGTCATTTACTTGGTTGTGCCAGCAGAAGAGATGATGCAAACCCAAATGTGCCGAGAAGACCTTTGGTCCTTGTGGGAAGGTGGTGCTGCATAAGGCTGAGGGCCACATCAGAGAAGTCATTCAGATCCTGGAGCCCATCTGGGTTTAGAAAGAGAAGAGTTGTCCCACTGACCACCACAGAAACTGTAAACCTAGTCTCGGCCATGCAAGGCTCTTCATGTTGCTGTGCCTCTTTTTCCCTAGCAATGAAACAGGGAGAGTAATACATCCTTCCTTTGCAAAGAGCTTGAGACATGCTGAAGTAAGAACCCAGGTAATGTGCTTAGTAATAAGGAGAATAGTATCAACAGTAGAGTTTTGCCTAAGTCAAGACCACTTCAGTGAGTAAAAACCACAGAGATACTCCCAGTCTCTTGAATGTGATGAAGATGTTCAAGGCATTTGGAAGTTGATCCTTCCTTTCAAATCTCCTGATCTCTGCTGCTTGACCATTACATTTTCAAATCTCTGAATTGTACCTAATGAGAGACCTAAATTTTCACACTGGAGAGTCACAGAGAACACTAATATCTGCAAAGATAGTGGTCAAAAGAAAGTGGAGTTATAGTCATAGAAAAAATGAATCCATTTTAGTGACCTGAATTAAAACTAACACGTAATTTTATTTTTTTTAACTTTTTGCAACTTGCTTATATGGATCCGAATGTTGCTGTAATGTACAAATGAAGGTTTTCTTGCGCCCTCTGTTATTGCAGTATTTTACATGGTGGCTGGATTCATTAAATGCTGTTAGAAACAAGTGCCTGCCACCATCATTTCTGACATAATTTTAGAAAGATACTCCACAAACAAGAGGAATTTGTATTGTAAAAATATTTTGAGTATTGTTTTTGTTTCATTCTGTTTTTAAATGCATTCAATTATTCATGCTGCTTGGAAATTGAATTTTCTTTGGAAAACAGGGGGCCTTAACTTAACCTAGGACTGTCAGTGTTTTATTTGTTTATATTTAAAAAAGATAGTGTATGAATTTCCCAGATACCATTGGTTCTTGCACACTTCTCTGAAGTATTATGAAGAGTTGGGTTGGTGGAAGAATGTTTTACATATTGTTAACAAATATGTGGATGTTCTTATATTGTACATGTTTGGGAAAATATCTCACAACTTTATAAATGTTACTAAGATGTATGTATCTGATTTTTTTCCTTTGGAAAATATTATATATTTTTATTTGTATTTTTTACTTTTTTTAAGTTCATCTATATGCGCTGTTATTTTTGTATTGCAAATGGTCTCATAAATACAGTAGAAGAGATAAAAATACAAAGAAAAATAATTTGGTGAAGATTTACCAAATTTACCAAAAGATTTCCTTGGGGGAAAACATATGGGTCAGTATCATATTAATCAATACTAGAAATATTTTGAGTGTCTTAGGGCTGTAAATATGCCACAAGACCTCCTTTGACGAGTAGTGTAAATAAATTGCAAGGTTTTAATTGCCCATTTCAATTTGTTATTAATTACCACTTTCTTGTGGCCTTTGATCCTGATTTAATTGAACCCAATTAAACAGCGTGCTTTTGTTTTTATTATTAAAATTTCTCCTTGTTTTTCAGTTACATTTTCTTTCAGTTTTGTACTTCAGGTTTTGTTTCTTGCTTGTGAGAAGTTGATCTTCAAAATTATTTTTACACTATTTATGATTTATTTTCATAATGTAAAAAGTGTGTAATTATTAAAATATTAATCCAAATATTGGTGCTGATTTTACATAGTTATACATTTCTTAGTCTTGGTGCAAAAATTGCCCTAGCCTGTGAACTGGAAAAAGTGTGTGCTACAATGTACCAATCTCTAGTTTGAAATCTAGTTCAGTCAATTTTCACATTCACAAAAAAAATCAGGCGTTAGCACTATGTTCTATTTTCTTACAGTTTGCTATAAGAAAACAAACATCTTTCTATTCTTAATACGTCTTTTCCCTTCAATGGCAAATCTGCTCAGTTATCTTTTCTAAACAGGCAGCACAGGCTATGGGCTTTACCTCACTCTTGAAAAGCTGCAAAGATATATGGATTAACCAGAAGTTGAAACTATTGCATAGGCAAGTCCACAGGCAACCTAGGATCCAGAGAAATAAAATTGAAAATCACCAGTGTCCCTTTTGTATAATGCTGAACAATAAACCTGAACTGCTAAGAAATAAAGGTGTACACAGGCACAGTGCAAGCTAGAAAATGTGACGGTTGGTTTACCGCAAATCCAGTTTGTTCAGAAAAGATCCACCATGATACTGTAAAATGCTATCTTTTCAAGTACTCTGGTCTAAGAAAATGTGGTTTTGCAGCAGTCATTTCAGTCAAAGGATGTTTTTGAAAAATAAAACATTGTATAGCATCTGTAGTCTCTCCAAAGCATCATTTAAATATTAGGATTTTATAATTCCCAAAATATTTCAGACAAACAAAACACTCCTCTTCCTTCAACCCAAAAATATAGTCACTCTAGGCTAAGAGAGAATTAGTACCATAGGTGTTTGACCTCTACTCTTAACTCTTGATAATTTCTGTAAATGTCCATTAATCTTATCTAGCTCTGGTTTAGACTCTTGGGGGGACTAAAAATAGCTTTGCTTTTTTTCCCAGATGAGGTACTTAGTTTAACATGCCCAGCATCCCAGAGGAGGCACCCAATGATTCCACGAGCGGATGCTGCTCTGACAGGCTGCACGTATGACCCCAAGGGCTGCAGGTGCTGTTGCAAGGTCTTGGACAATTCTCCGTGGGGACAACTCTGTGCAGGGAGCCCCTATCCCTCCCTGAGTAGAGTTGGCAGAGAAAGTTAGCCATGGAGAGTTGTGTGCCATGGAGACTTGGCCATGAAAACTTGTCCCTTTCTGCTGCTGTCACCCCATCCAGACAGTCCTTACACAGATGAAGTCCTTGCTTTTGCTGTAGTTACTCTTAGCCTTTTCTTCCTTCCAGCTTTCTCCTTTCTCATTCTTTTGAAGAAGAAAGAAGATGGCTCTAGATGCCACTGCAGCTGTTCTGCCAAGAAACAAAGCGTGTTCTGGGTAATTCCCAATTTTTCTTTCCTTTCAGTGCAATAACTACTCAGATATTATCCAAGTCACTGTAAGAACTCTGTCTGCAGTCTAGGTATTTTGATAGTGTCATTACTAGTATGGTAACAACCAACCTGTTCTGGCAACTGGTAGCTCCATCTCTCCATAGATTTACTATTCAGTCCTTTCACTGCTCCTCTCTATATTTCAGGATCACAATCCCTCTAAAGTCAAATCCCAGCTAACCAATATCCTGTCCAATAGCCTTCACATCTTACTGTGCTCATGAGATGTGACTTTCCTCTGTGAGTGACTCCTATTTAGATACTTCCTTCATAATTTTGTGATGGCTTAAAGCACATGCATGGCTGCATGTGAAATGGCCACCACTTCCCTCTCTCTTTTTTTATGGACCTATGGATTATTAAATACTTAAAGGCCATTACTCACATCCAGCTCTGCATTGTAGACCTACTAAACCTGCTAACCCCTACCCATTTGCAGCAAGGACTCTGCAGAAGTAAAAGAGTGCAAGAGAAGTGGCTTTTTATGTCTTCATTTCAGACAGCTTCACCTAGTGGTCTGAATGTAACAACCACACACAAATATTTTGAAGCAAAAGAGCAAAGCAAAACATGGAGATGACAAATCATTTGAGTTCCAGCAAGTAATGACTGTTTCACTCAAATATATATTAAAAGAAAATAAATGAGTTAATGCCAAAACATTTAAGTCATATTCCTTCAAGCAGCAATTTTCTGTCTTCCCAAGGTTTCTAATTTGGCTTCTCTGTTGGCTTCTACTAATTTCCAGACAGAGTACTCATAGGACATTCTCCTCTTTCTCTTCTTCTAGCTGTAGTAGAAAAAGACAATGTTTTTGGATACTTGCTCAAAACATGGAGGTTGGATGTTCCATATACATGTACTTATATACGTGTGTCTAGATACACAGATGTGTATATGCATAGATATACAGGCACAGAAATAACAGATAAACTGTGGTGCTCAGCTGAGGGAGAGATCACAGTCTGCAAATACAGTTTCACTCAAGCTGCTTTCATTTGCCTCTGAGATCAAAGGTGAACACAGCTCCTGTCACACCAACAAAGATGTTGGTTTTCCATGTGGTTACACCAAGACAGAATGTTCAATAACTAAAAAACAATATCCTGATCATGCTTATAAGCACTTACTACCACTTTAATGAGTTTTCTAACTGCCCACACCCAAAATGGGCTTCTCTCTTCTGCAGCTAACAAGTACCTTGCAATTTTTTACAGGCTTTTATGAGCTCTGTTCTCTTTGACATATCGTTTGTTGTGAGGTAAATTGATGCTGGTTGAGACAAAACTGATAAAAACAGATATGGAAGAAAAAAAATCTAAAATATTATTATTTTAACTAGCTTGTGTCAGAACAATATATGTAGAATAAATTTGCCATTTAAAATATCTGGAACTGCAAACACTACTGGAACATTTAGCACAAGAACGCTTCCCAACAGAAATTATTCTGGACCCAGACACATGCAAATAGCTCTGGAAAGTGATGCTGCATGAAGCTCAATAAGTAACATAGTCTTGCTCTTCTCTGCCTTCCCCTTGGCCTATTTGTACCAAATTAACACACTCTCTACTTCACTGACTCAGGAGCCTTATCACAACATCAACTGGCAGGCAAGTCCATTCTACTTTCCAAGGCGCTGCCTGTCCCTGCAGAGTTGCAGGAAAGTACAGTTTGTCTTTACCTTTCTGTACTGAAACAGATGGTCAGTGCAGATCATTTTTCACTGACCATCTGTAAAGAGTGTGTTTCTCAGGATACATTGTTTTTTCAGAGATACAACTATTGCTTTAAAAGTTAAAAAGGGAGAGGGGAAGCACCTTACTTGGGTATTTTGAATAGCTCTTAGCAATATTTCCTCCTTTTCATCATTCATACAGGGAGACAGGCTGCCAGCTACTGGTGCCCTGCCAGACAAAGTGCTTAAAAATGTGTGGGGAAAAACAATTGAAATGTTCTGAAAGCAAATGGAGCAAGATAGAGAAAATAGTATTGTGAGGATTTATTAAAAAAATAAATAAAAATTTTAAAAGAAACTATTTTAACAATTCCCTATATCTTGCAGAAATAGCTACTAGTAGTTACTCCATAACATCACGAGGCAAGTGGAAAGATCCAGACACATCTAAAAAAAGCGAAGTGACAAGCCCTGTGTAGGGTCTCTCCCTGCTAATAGGTGGGATGCAGAGAGACCTTCTCTGTTGTACATATGAGAATTCGCAGGCTTGTTCCTGATGATAATATCTAAAGAGCATGCAAGAACTATAAGCCAAGGAGGAGGGATATTTTCTTCATTGTTAAGTCCCTTCCCATGGTTGTGAAAAACAGAGAAGCAAATCTGTGCTTCTAACAAGTTACTTAACCTACCACTCTGGGGTCTCCTGATCAAGTTTAGTATCACTTCAAACAACTGCTAATCTAGCTGTGAACAAACTTTCTTTTTCTAAACCTGGAACAAAAAGCCCTGATATCAGCATGGCTGGCTGCTGATGCATGCCTGTAAAGCAGAAGCAGCACATTAGCTTGGATATCCCTTAAATCTGTTTGTGGTCCAGCATTTCAAGCAAGACCAGGCAGGTCAGCATGAACAGCTGAAATATTCCAGCACTGGTGATCCCACAGTCCCAGAGGGGAGGCAATGCTGTGCTTGGCACTAACAATGAGCAGGCACCAGTTGGGTGCAGGAAAATCATTGTTTCTGAAATGCCTTCAGAACCAGAGACTGGCGTGTTGCCATTACTGCCTGGGCTCTATCCTTTCTTTACATTACTTTTACAAATTGGGTCCAGTATATAAAGTGTACAACTTGAACTACATCTACTCAGTGCTAAATGTAATTTCCAATATTTAATGACAAAATGGAAAAGCATTGCAGACAGCATTCCTGGCAGGCTCTAGCCTAGGTTCAATTTGGATGTTAGCAGATCTGAATTCCTGTTCTCTTCTTGAGACCCATCAATGAACCTTTTCATTGTCTGTACCACACTGCCCTAGATGACAGCTTTGACAAGTCCCTCATATCTTTTAAATCCATGCCTTCTTCTGCCTGGATAAGGCACTGAAAACAGGCAGCTGCTGTCTCTCCTGGGATGTAGAGGTGCGGCAGCTGGTTCCTCCTATCACATCTTCTCTATGGCTGGTTTCTTGCTTGGTGAGGCAAGGCTTCCAATGGAACAAAAATGCAGGCATGTGAAAGCTGCAGAGCAAAATTCACACTGATGAAGTTAAAGAAAATGCCTTTAGGAAAAGAACTGCTTGACTAGGGAAGCAGAAAGGTTGCTTACTGGGATATAAAAAGATGTTAACATCAAGAGCTGTTTCTTCCATCTGCAAAATTTGGGATGACTTACTGGATACTGATCTAGGAAAGTATCATCAGCACAGGAAAATGTGTAGCTTTCCATATGTTTTCTGAAGATGGAAGCTCTTCCAAAGATGGTGCTGCAGGTGGCACAGATGAGCCACAGACGGGGTAGCAGAAATGAGCGCATAGATTTTGCTTCTCTCTGGCTATGCAGCTCAAGGAGCAGCCTCCATATGAGGAGAGGGAGCATCAGGGACAGGGAGAAAGTAAAGCCAAGAAGTTCCCACCAGTGGCTTCACTATTTTGAAGTGTCATGCCTCTTGACATGAATTCAGCCCTTCTTTTTTTTCCATAGAATCATCCCCCTTTTTTTTTTACGGGCTTTGGTGTCCACTAAGATAGTTATCAAGGGTAACCATGAACTAATGCTGCATTCAAGCCAGTCACTTCTATATAGGCACTGTGATTAGAGAGATCAGAGGACCAGTTATACTTCGGTCTTGCCTAGACTGAAAAAGCGTACACTAATGCATCAGAGCACCAGGTTACAACCTTTTTCTAGTCAAAAGTGTACAAAAAAACATAGAAAATCTCAACTCTTACTAATTTGCCCCACTACACAAGAAATACACTGGCTTTGATGCACATACATATAATATTGCTTTTTATTGATCATAGAATCATAGAATCTCCAGGTTGGAAGAGACCCACTGGATCACCGAGTCCAACCATTCCTATCAAACACTAAACCATACTCCTCAGCACCTCATCCACCCATGACTCAATCACCTCCCTTGGCAGCCTGTTCCAGTGCCCTAATGACCCTTTCTGTGAAATTTTTTTTCCTCATGTCAAGCCTGAACCTCCCCTGGCAGAGTCTGAGGGCATTCCCTCTTTTCCTGTCCCCTGTCACTTGGGAAAAGAGGCCAGTTCCCTCCTCTCTACAATCTCCTTTCAGGTAGTTCTAGAAAGCAATAAGGTCTCCCCTTCAGCCTCCTCTTCTCCAGGCAAAACAATCCCAGCTCCCTCAGCCGTTCCATGGGCTGTTCTCCAGCCCCTTCACCAGCTTTGTTGCTCTTCTCTGGACTCGCACCAGAGCCTCAACATCCTCCCTGTGGTGAGGAGCCCAGAACTGAACACAGCACTCAAGGAGCAGTCTCACCTGTGCCAAATACAGAGGGAGAAGAATCTCCTTGGACCTGCTGGTCACACTGTTTCTGATCCAAGCCAGGATGCCATTGGCCTTCTTGGCCACCTGGGCACACTGCTGGCTCATGTTCAGTCGCTGTCGACCAACACCCCCAGGTCCTTCTCCTCCTGGCAGCTTTCTAGACAGACTTCTCCTAGTCTGTAGCTCTGCATAGGGTTGTTGTGCCCTAAGCGCAGGACCCGGCATTTGTTTTTTTTGCGAGCTCACGCTGCCTCGCACCGTCACAAGAATTCCAAGGCGCGGCGGCAGCCCGAGCCGAGCCTCGGCGGAGCGCTAAGCACGAGTCACCGAAAACACAAGCCCTGGGGAGGGCGGGCGAGGAGGAGGGGTTTGGCCGCGACGGCCCCGGCTTTAAGAGTCGAGGAGCCCCGAGCGCGGCGCCGGCGGGATGGAGGAGCGCTACAGCAAAGCCGAGACCCTCGCCCTGCGGAGGAAGCATATCGGGTATGGGGGGGGGACGGTGGGGAGTGGAGACGAGGAGGAGAAGGGAGGAAGAGGAAGGTCTCCCGGAGCTCTCAGCGCTGCTTGTGTCTCCGCCGGGGTCAGCGGGGGCGGCGGGGCAAGGACGAGGCTCTGGAGCAAGTCCAGAGAAGAGCGACGAGGCTGGTGAAGGGGCTGGAGAACAGACCCTATGAGGAGCGGCTGAGAGAGCTGGGGTTGTTTAGCCTGGAGAAGAGGAGGCTGAGAGGAGACCTCATTACTCTCTACAAGTACCTGAAAGGAGGTTGTAGAGAGGAGGGAGCTGGCCTCTTCTCCCAAGTGACAAGGGACAGGACGAGAGGGAATGGCCTCAAGCTCCACCAGGGGAGATTTAGGCTGGAGATTAGGAGGAGGTTTTTCACACAGAGGGTCATTGGGCATTGGAATAGGCTGCCCAGGGAGGTGGTTGATTCACCTTCCCTGGAGGTGTTTAAGACACGGGTGGATGAGGTCTTGAGGGACTTGGTTTAGTGTTAGATAGGAATGGTTGGACTGGAAGATCCGATGGGTCCCTTCCAACCTGGTTGTTCTGTGATTCTGTGATTCCGCAGGCGGTAGGGGTGATGCAGGCACGAGGTGATCTTTAAAGGTCCCTTCCAACCTAAACATTAAAACGCTGCACATCAAAAGTGGCTGGCAGGTCGAGGGAGGCTGCTCTGCCAATCTATTCCTCTCTTATGAGACCTCATCTGGGGTACTGTGTCCAGTTCTGGAATCCTCAGAATAAGAGGGTTATGGAGCTATTGAAACGAGGTCCGGAGGAGGCTACAAAGATAAGAGGGCTGGAGCACCTTCTGTACGAGGACAGGCAGAGAGAGTTGGGGTTGTTCTGCCTGGAGAAGAGAAGGCTCTGAGGAGACCTCATAGCGACCTTCCAGTACCTGAAAGGGGACTACAGGAAGGCTGGAGAGGGACTATTCATAAAGGCTCGTGGTGGTGGGACAAGGGAGAATGGGTATAAACTGGAGAAGGGCAGATTTAGACTGGACATTAGGAAAAATTTCTTTGCTATGAAGGTGGTGAGGCACTGGCATAGGTTGCCCAGGGAAGCTGTGGCTGCCCCATCCCTGGAGGTGTCCAAGGCCAGGTTGGATGGAACCTTGGGCAGCTTGATCTAGTAGGAGGTGTCCCTGCCCATGGCAGGGGGGTTGGAACTGGATAATCTTTAGAGTCTCTTTTAACCCAAACTATTCTATGATTCTGTGAAATGCTAATTCACTTTCTTTTAACAAATCAAAGCAAACAACGAGAATGTAGTACCCAGGTTTATGTCTAAAATATGACTATGCAGGGGGAACTTTTTGTGAATAAACTACATGGTCCTGAAAATCAGATGTTTCTGTTAAATGAAGCTGGGTTGATTTATTAAACTGAGTCTAACTGGGGGAAACTTAGGAAGGCTGCCAGTGATTGTGACCTGAGCAACAGTCCTGGCTGTGCACATATCTGATGCCACTGCATCACAATATTGGTTCCTCCAGAATGTGCAGTTTTAATGCTTTCTTCAGTAGTTGTCAAGTCCAGATTCTTAAAAACAGTGCTGGATACTTGCTGACTGCATGCTAAATGTGTGGGATACATAGAAAGCTTACTAATGGTTCATAGAAGTCATGCCCTCATAGAGCACATGCATCAACTTGTCTTTCAGGGTTAGCTCAATGTGAAGAGACTCTTTTCAGTTCAAGGAGTATAGGGTTGAGCTGTGGTGAGCGAACAAAAAAACTTTAACAGAACAGATTGACACATTATAGAAGAAAAAAAATCTGTTGTCCAGAAATGACCAATGATGATGTGCACTGCTTTTAAAGTGTACCAGAGGAACAGTTGAAGATGTTAGAAAAGATCTACGAAATGCTGCTAGGAACTGTGAGAAAGAAAGTAAACTACTTCATTTTCTAGGAGTCATATGTAGGGTTTACAATTTCATATTATCAGTATATTCATAATATCAGTATATTCATAATCCTAATGTACACCACAATAACTGTTTGGGTTACTTGGAAACGACTGTGCTTATCCAAGGCTATATAAACATCACTCAGAATTCAAATGACTTCCCTTCTGCTTAGTAATATCATTCAACATAGCTGGTATGTTCTCCAAGATGAGAAAAAAAAGTGTTTAATGAGTATCTTGGATAATTTTCCTAGGAGCCTGAGTTTTACTAGAAGCCAGTGTGATTTAGGCACTTATAGAAAACTGCTTTTAAAGATTTTATCCAAAGCAATCCAAATGATATAATGAAATTTTTAGGACCTGCTCAGCACCTCTGAAAAAGCCTGGAAAATGTTAGTAGTTTGATCCTGAATGTGACCTCTGTACTGTACTGTCATCCATTGCGTAATGAATTTTTGGCTATAGTATAAAACAGTATTTAACAACTTAGTTTTATTCCCAGTCAGTTACTTGGCCATGCTTGTTTGTAAGGCATGTAAACAAACAGAGCTACAGCCTGGAGACACAGCAGGACATATAAGGACCTGGAACGACTTGCAGTCAATACAGTCCTGTGAAACCACCTGCAGACAGAGTCCTGCTTTGAGAACTCCCTCATTAAAGTCCTACTTCTGTTCCCACAGTGCTTGGAGTGGTGTGCAGGAGCTGTTTTTAATTTTAGAAAGAACCCCACTTGACCACCTTCTGAACTACTTGCAAACTCTTTGCAGGGGAGGAGGCAGTTGTCTCCAGAGCTGCAAAAGGGTAACTCCCTCAGCACTCAAAGGAGGGAGAACAATTGAGAAAACTAAAATGGTGTTATTTTATAATTCTTTTTAGGCCTTCCTGCAAAGTTTTTTTTGCCAAGGACCCTCTGAAAATAGTGCGTGCTCAGGGCCAATATATGTTTGATGAGAAAGGAGAAAAATACTTGGACTGTATCAACAACGTTGCACATGGTAAGCAATTTAACTTGTAAGACTGCTTCTATTTCATTTCTAAAAGGCTTCTTTCAGGTAATAATGTTCACAGTGCCTGTCTGAATCTCCTTGTGTGGTTCAGTAGCTGATTGCTTGCTAGTAACTAATTGTTTTCATCTTTAGTTGGCCACAGTCATCCATACGTGATAAACGCTGCAACAAAACAGATGGAACTACTCAATACAAATTCCCGGTTCCTGCATGACAACCTTGTTCAGTACGCACAGCGTCTTACAGCCACCCTGCCAGAGAAACTCTCTGTTTGCTATTTTGTTAACTCTGGGTACGTCTGGGTATTGGTTATTTTCTGTTATGACTATTTTATTCCTGCGTGAGATGGACAATCAAAACAGTTTGGTCCAAATCTTACATTTATTAAAGCAGGATATATGCACATTGGTGAATGTGATGTGTCAGTTATGACCTTGGAATTGAGTAGTCCTTAGGTGGTCTGTTCAATTTTCAATCACTTCCATTGCCTGAACAACCTGCAGGGACTTGTGAGCAAAAGGGCTGATACAGGTCAGACTGGAAGTTTGGGTCCTAATCTTGGTAGCAGATTTGTGTTCTCTGCTGCCTGATGTTGCAAGTGCTGAGGAGGACATCAGAGCAGATGGGAGATGGGGCTGGTGCACTGCTGCTTTCCAAGGGTTATGGCTGCATTGCGCTGTCAGCTGCAAAGCAGTCTGATTTCTACCAAGAGGAGGTAAATATCTACAAGCAAACTGGGGGAGGGAAATAAGTATCTCTTTGTTTGCTATTTATGCAAAGAAAGAGCTATTTTTTCTTTGTTCCCTCCATGGCATTTAGTTTCAACCTTGTGACAGAGCCTGCCTGTGATTTATTATATCCAGTAGTCCCATGCCTCCTCTTCTGTGTCAGAATATCATTTTAATTGGACACCCTTCCTTGCTGTTTTGCAGCTGTATCTGTTATTTTGCAGGTCTGAAGCAAATGATCTTGCTCTACGACTGGCTCGGCAGTACCATGGGCACCAAGATGTCATCACCCTTGAAAAGTAAGTGCATAGAGTATCTTATGTGAATGCAGCTAGCAACTCCTGTCATTATTCCAGAAGCAGCTTTGCAGCTACCCCCTGCTGTTTGTTCTCTGCTGCCTGCTGAAAGAATTGCTTTGTTGCTTTCACAGTAGAGCAAATTTTCTACATTTGGATAAACAAAAGTGTTGAAGATCTTGGAAAATAACCTTGTCAGTCACCTCAGAATGTCAGTCACCTGTTAACAGGGCATTTCCTGCAGGGACTCCCAGAGCAGTTCAGGCCAGAGACTTGAGTGTTGGCTTGAAACACCAAGTGGTCTGGACACTGGGCTATTCTGGAAAAGGGCCTTCTTTTTGTCACGCTCTGCTGGACACATTCATTTTTGTACAAATAAATATTCAGTGGTCAAGAAGAAAGATCCTGTAGCTCTACAATGGTGCTGCATTGATGCTTAGCTCCAGTCAACACAAGTATGCATATAAACCCGAGCAGCTTCAAAATCAGGATGCACTGAAAAAGGATGTCAGCTGTGGGGAAGATGGCCAACCATGTCTCTGGATTTCCCTATTCTAGATGCAGCTGTAGGGTTAGTTATGCTGCTACAGGGCTACATTTTCTCAGGCTGTGATTAGAAAGTCCAGCCAGAGCAACTGCAAGACCACATGTCTCTATCTGAATGGCACAAAGTTTGTTTGAATCAACTGCACTCAGGGCCCTGTTAGTCCTCCTTGACTCGTGTGACCAAGATCTGGAGCCACTGATGGTAGCTTCTGTCAGGAGAGACTGAGAATGGAGATGACACCGTCACTCTTTCACACCAGTATCTTCTTTTCCTGGACATCACAGGGTATTTCTCTGCCCAGATCCCAAGGCTCTGTAGACTTTTGACATAGTTTCCATCCCAGTCGAGGTGGGCTTTCTGTCCTTTATTTGTTTATTGGCAGATTTTGCCTGTTGGCTAATAGAAAGGTGTAAAGAAGACAAAGGAGAGCAAAACCATCCTCGCTGCCCTGTGTGTGTGCTTCTATGAGATTGTGACAGGAATTTTATTTGGTTTGAGGGTCACATTCCTTCAAATTTATGGCTAAATGAATGTGTTCATTCCCTGAATGAAGCTGCTACATGCTTTAGGTCAAAAGGCTCTGTTCCCTCACTTCGAAACCAAATTGCCCTCAGTAAAAAGCATCTTTAGCATACTCTAAAATATAAAACTTGGCTTCTGCCAAGCAGTCTAGGCCTATAGGGCCCTTGGGGCAGGTAGCATAAGATCCCCACCTTCCAATTCAATGCATGCTCTTGAGAATGCAGCAGTTGTTTGAGTCTAGCCTGCAAAGCTTGCAATATCCAGAGTGGGATCCACTGGCTGGAAATGAGGGAGCTAGACCCACCTACCCTTCAACTGCTTGGTAGAACTACTTGGGCAGCTATTTTAGTAGTGGTGCTGTCCGGGGGACATCATCATGGTCTGTCCCTATGCTGGCACTTGATTTTATACAAGAAAAATATCATCCTGGTTCCAGTCTTGCTAGTGAAGTAAAGTCAACAACGATTTCATATTGGCTTTGAGAGAATGAATGAATAAATTAAACCAAGGTCTCTTCATAAACAGTGCTACTGTGTTGCAGCTGCGGTTGCTGATTCTGGATTATTTATGAGCACAGTTGTAAATTTAGCTCTTCTATAGATTTGGTGAAAAATGACTTCAATATTTAACACTCATGCAGTGCTTACCATGGCCATGTTACATCTCTGATTGACATCAGTCCCTATAAATTTAATCAGCTGGGAAAGGACAGCAAGAAGGAGTTTGTGCATGTGGTAAGTGTGATTTTTTTTTTTTCATTTTTGTCATTTTTATGCCTGTTATGCAGCATCCTGGATTATCCACTTCTTGTATTATACTTTCATTCTCTTTTGCTGCACATACACTTGGCTGTTTGTTGGTGGATTAAATACAGCAAAATGGTTTGCTTTTGGATTTCTAAGAGGGTGTTCAGCTGTGATGCTGATTTCCTTCATAGCGCTGCAAATTTCCTGAGTCACTGCACTGTACAGTTATGCAGATTGAAGAAATTAACCAATAGCTGTTTTATTAGTTTGGCTAAAGATATGCAGGACTTTTGAGTCAACTTCCAAAAACTGGAAAGGCAAGCCCCTTTTCCCATGGATCTGGGTACAGAGTTCACAGGAGTCCAACTGAGCGGGATACTATTTGATTTTCAGTCTAAACTTGTATAATTTACAATGACAAAAAATTATTCTCAGCACAAAGACATACACAAAGCAGGTTATTTTCCTATCCAGACCTGCATTAACAATAATGCCAAAGTCATATCCACCTTTTTATATGACTATATTTTTTCTTTTATTCACTGAATCTCTGCCAACACTGTAGGCACTTGAAGGTCATACAGATTCATACCATGATTCAGACACTGGAAGGGCGGTGATAGACTGGAAAACCCCATTCTCCAATTGCAGAAATGGATCTTTCTGCAAAAATCTGAAATAGATGATGGATGGAAGACTCAGTATTGTGTCTTGGGAGAGAGGAGGGACAGTTTTGAAAGATGGATGAGGTAGATGGTGGCTCTTCCAACAGCTGCATCCAGTAATGTTGAACACTTCACAGGGCTGTATTGAGTTTAAGCTGCTTGGAAGTGTTTTTGCAATTCCATGCAAAAATTCAGCCTGTACTAGCTCCAGTTGTCTGTCTGTGTAGAAAGACAAAAGTGCAGAGCAATACAAAGAGAAAGTAAATGTTTCATAGAAGGATAGGCTGTAAAAAACAAAAAAAAAATTAAAAATGGTCTTTTCAGGCTCCTTCTCCAGATATCTACAGAGGGAAATACAGGGAGGACCACCCAGATCCAGCAAGTGCTTATGCTGAAGAGGTGAAAAAGATTATTGAAGAAACACAGAAGAATAGACGCAAGGTATGTGTTTTGTGCTTTAGAGATGCTGAAGCTTCATCTAGTAAGCATGTCATGGGGTCTTGAAACAGGCAACTAAGGACGTATTTTTTCACCCAGTTTCCCTTGCTTCTACTCCTGCCCTTTATTTTTCTATGTTGAGTTCTGTGTTCAAAATAGGCCATTATTCTACATGACGCTCTCATAAAAAAAAATCTATAAATAAGCAAATGCAACCAAAGCAGTTTCATTTCCCATTTTATAAAAATAAATAGCTTAGGGCAAATTTTGAGGTGAGCTAAGAAACTACATCATGAATTCTAGCAAGGATATGTAAAAGTCTCCAGGATGTGAAGGAAATATGGCAGATAAAATGTCAATACTATATTTCTGAGTCAAGTAGCTTAAAATAACTTTGGAGTAATCTAAAAAGATTAATCTTTCAATCAGGTACAACATGAACTTGATGAAACCAGACAGGTTTTCTGAACAGATTTACCTAAAATGTGTGTTAATGTGTTTTATGATGGTATTAGTGTTTTAAGACATGTAGGGCTTGATCCAAAGCCCACTGAAGTCTCAGAAGACTTCAGGAGAGTTTGGAAAAACATGTTCTCTTCTAGTCCAATGAACTTACATCACTCTTATTTTCTTCATCAACTTTTTTTATTCTCTACTAACGGATAGTTTTGTTTTTTTCTTCCCTTGTTTCCTTTCTTTTGCATATTTCTTAGGTTTTGGTGACATAGACCTGTGGCAGGACAAGTTGTGCTAAAGGCTAAGCCTCACATGCTATGGGAAGCTTCGTACTCTTTGGCCGTAGCATGCCTCTTCAAATATAGTGTACGGTTCTTTACACGTTACTGCTCGGCCTTGTTTCCAGGAAGACTGCACCAGCCCAGAGAGACTTCTTGATGCTCAGGGCGGGTTTCACAAGTGGTGTGGGGATGCAATCCCTTAAATAGCAGACTTATGCTGAGACTTTGGGTAATACTGTATCTCTGCTGCATAGACCTCTGCTGTTGACGAGAAAAAATTTTGATGTTCCAGTGTATCTGATCTGCTGCTCTTACCCTTCCTGACTTGAAATAACTTTCTTTTTCATTCCTAGCAACTGGAATTATTTCATCTGTAGGTTTTTTTTCTCCTCTTTTGTCAAGTGCCTCATGCTGACATTTTCCTTGTATAGTTATTTGCACTAGGCAGGGGTGCCCAAAGCATAGCCTCAGGTCATCTTAAAGTTCAGCTAATACCCACATCTATCCAGTGTTCAGGGCTGAACAAAACAGCTGATCACCATGTATACCCATTACTAGGAACCACTAAACAAGTTTCATTAACCTTTTGGAGAAACTGATGAGCACTGTGTGTCTCCTGTAAAATGAAATTTGTAAATAAATTTACAGGCCTCCCAGGAGCCTGATCCACTGACACCAATATCTTCCACTTCAGCAGCTGTAGGACCAGGGCTTTACAAACATCCTTGTATTCCCATCAAGTTGCAATGGTGGCCCTGGCTACTGCACATTTGGGCACCCCAGGTTATGAACAGAATAAATTATTTAGCCATAGCTGTTTTCAAGAACTTTGTTGTCCAGCCAATTGCGTGATTAAAATAAGTCACACATTTATTTCTAGACTGTTAGATGTTTGTGTAAAGGCTAGGCAAATGAACACAACTCTCACCTGAGTTTGTTTTTTGTAGATTGCTGCCTTCATTGCGGAATCCATGCAGAGCTGTGGAGGCCAAGTAATCCCACCTGTGGGCTATTTCCAGAAAGTGGCAGAGTATGTATGTCACTTGAAAAGGACATAACCAGAAAATGAACCAAAGAAACAGGTTTTTTCACTATAGGCTTATCCAGTTAGTTCAGCTTTCACCCTCTCTTGTTCTTGACTCTGTGGTTCCTTTCTACTTTTTGAAGAGTATGCTTCCACCTCTGTTTTTTATAGAATATCAGCCGACTAATTGTTTTTACCTGGATAATTGTCTTTCCTTTTCTATCTTTAATCCTCAGCCATAAGTTTGATGGAGAATGAAGCTGAACCATCATGGATACAACCCTGCAGTACCTTTACAGTGCCGTTATTTGGCTTCAAAATACCAGATTTTTTTTTCTTAACATTTAGCAAACAAAAAAAATTATCAATTGAAATTGCTATAGCTGTGCTACAGCAGCCATGCTCTTCCTTTTTTCCTAACCTGGTCTCTCACCGGAGAATTTTTATAATACAGACTCCTTTGTCTTACTTTACTTACTCAAGACATGTACTGCAGCACTAGTTATTCAAGTTATTTTATTTGGTTTTAGGTATGTGCGAGCAGCAGGTGGAGTGTTCATAGCCGATGAGGTCCAGGTTGGCTTTGGCAGAGTTGGGAAGCATTTTTGGGCATTCCAGCTGCAAGGCGAAGACTTTGTGCCTGACATTGTCACCATGGGAAAGCCCATTGGTAATGGCCATCCTATGTCTTGTGTGATTACAACAAGAGAAATAGCTGAAAGGTTTGGCGCCTCTGGACTGGAGTATTTCAATACAGTAAGTTCATAGGTGAAAGTTTGCCTTTTTTTTTTTTTTTTGTTTGCTTTTGCATTTAGCAATTAGTTGTTCAGGCAATTTATTCATCACTCTACCACATTACTAAGAGCTCTAGTCAATCACGGTCTAATACCTGAAAGCAACTGGAGAGGCTTTGAAATATGCTCTGTACCAAGTGGTCTATCTTTATATGTTCCAGCATCATCTCTCTGCCAAGTCATGCATCTCAGTTCACATCCATCCAGATTTTCCTTACTTACCTCCCTCCCTCCCTACCTACCTGCCTCCCTCTCTCTCTCTGCTCTGAAATGTTAACCATGTAAAAGTTCACTCTTTAGCACAGGCTCTGTGCTGATGGGACTTGTGCCCAAACAGACCTTGCTCTGCAGTTGTCACCTAACAAAAGAGCAACCCTTTACCAGGAAACATTTGAGCTGCATGCATGCAGCTTTCTTCGTGTTTACCGAGTCCTCGTCCTGCTCCAGTCACAGCCTTATTTCCAGCCACCGTGAATCTCTTTGCTTTCAATGCAGTTTATACCCTTTGGTTCAAGAAATATCACATCTATCACCCACTGCTCTTCATGGGAATTTTGCCTTCATATGCAATCAGAAAATTGTGAAAGCAGCTTGAATGCTTCAGTTGTGAAATCTTCAAATTACTGAAACGTGGAGGAAGACAGCCCCTGCCTTGGGTGTCTTACTCTGGCCAAAGTGTGTGGGGGACATTGTTCCATGGCCTGCATGACACAAAGTCCCCACCTCTTCAAGCTTTCCTTATAACATCCTGAGTAAGGAGGGTAACTGAAAACTACGTGGATAAATAAAGATGAATGTTTCTGAGAGGGGTTTTTTTTTTCCCTATCTGTCTTTACTATCAGTTTGGAGGCAATCCAGTTTCTTGTGCTATTGGTTTAGCTGTGCTGGATGTAATAGAAAAAGAAGATCTCCAAGGAAATGCCACACGCGTAGGAAATTATCTCCTGGAATTGCTGGCTGAGCAAAAGGAGAAACATCCCTTGGTGGGAGATGTCAGGTGGGTGCCTTAAGCAATGTCAGAGAAGAAAAATAACTATACTAGTAAAATCAACAAATTTGAGTTGAGGGGAACACAGGCACATTATGTCATGATTATGCCAAGCCTCTTTTTAAAACTACCTGAAACTGCAAGGCAATATATTTTGCAAAATAAATTGTCCATGTATCTGTTTCGTTAGGTGTAAGCATAGCCACTAGAAAAGTCCTGGGAGAAAGCCATCCACTTGCAGTGTCCCAGCTGTTAGCACACTCTTGGGATGATGGAGACCTTGTTCAAATCTCTGGTCCATTTTATTTGGAGATGTTAGTGTGGCTTTTCCTTACTTCACGTTCCTACCATGATAACTGCCTTCAGGTTTTTTCGTAGGAGCTGTGCTATGGAGTTTTTCTAGTTCTTGTTTTAGATTATTTGTCTCCCACAGGTCCCTGGGTTGAGGTTTGCAGGATAAGAGGGAAAGATAATTGTTCTATCATGCTTAACTGGCCACATAGCTTTAATGAACTATGTGGAATTTATTTATGCAGTTACCCACTTGATCGTTTGAAGTAGCCAGTTCTGAAAGGCAAAAGTGAAAATCTCTCTTTCCTGCTCCTTCCTCACTTGCACCACAGGGAAGGGAATTGCAGTTTTTAGGAGTGGGTTTTACATCTGCTTGGGTTGGTGACACTGGATTTCACTTGCCTGTGGTTTTTTTTTTTTTCTTTTCCTCAGGGGTGTTGGACTGTTTATTGGAGTGGATCTGGTGAAAGATCAACAAAAGCGAACACCAGCTACAGCTGAAGCCCTTCACCTAATTTACAAGTAAATGGTTGTTAAGGACTGCATACAGTGATGAAACTCTCCTAATGTTCCCTGTTCTACCTAACACAGATGTTTCCTCTTTCCACAGGCTGAAAGAGCATAAAATCCTTCTTAGTGCAGATGGACCCCACAGAAATATACTAAAATTTAAACCACCAATGTGTTTCACAGTGGAAGATGCAAAACATGTAGTGGAGACAATGGATGCACTTCTCACAGGTAATTATATTTCTTACCACTTGTCCAAACTGCTGATCATAATGCCAATTATTATAAAGAAATAAAAAGACCCATATGTACTTTATCCAAACTTTCCAGGGAAATCTGTTCATAATTCTTTCTCACAGACTCCATGTTACTACTCATTTCGGGTTACATATGCTATATGTTAAGGAGTAAAAGTATTAATTCAGCACATGCCTGAAAGACACTGCTGAGACACTGGTAAAACTTCCCATAATGTGCTCTACCTTTTTTTTTCTTTCTTGTAACATGATTGACTCACTCAAGTTTAGCCTCAAGGTTTTCAGACTCTACTTATCTTCTATTTGGGGACCAGTCCAGGGCAAAATAATGTCAGGTATACTATTAGCATAAGGACCTCCCAAGCCCTTTCTATAGTGGTGGTCCATCTCCTGAGATTATAACAGCTCGAGTTAGACTAGCATGAACCTGCTGGCCAAAAGCAGAATTCAGCTCTGAAAGGTCTATAACTGAACTCCCGTGCTACAGACAAGTGGCTCTTTCATTCTTTTCACTAAACACCTCCAAGCTACATAGTCCTTATATATTAATCACATTGCCTTAGAAAAATGTTTTAAGAAGTATTCATTATTATTCAGTTATTCTGTGTTACAAATTCCCAGAGGAATAGCTTATCAGGTGGGTTTTTTTCACTTCAGCCAGCTGTTAACGTGACTGTATGCTTACTTACCCCTGGTTCTTTTTAGTTTAATTATGTTATTACTTTTTTAGAAATGGAAGAAGCAACTGGAATGAAGACAGAAAATGATGCATCTACAAATGCACAGTGTAAAATAAAAGTACGTTTTTATCTTTTTCTTGAACTTTTATGCAGATAGGTGTTTCACAAAACAAGTATAAATTACATTGGTAGAGGGTACCTTCATTTTTGGTGATGTGGGTTGTTGTATCCCTTGAAACTGAGCTCAGAACATAACCTGCTACTAGAAACCTGTGTGTGTTCCTGGGGTAAGTCTAAAAAGAGCTGAACCTTACACAAGAAACATGTTATCCACCAGCCCCTTGCCTTGCCTGCCTTATGTGCAAAGAAAACCAGCCAGACTTTGGACTGCATAAAATTGTGAGCTCAGCAGTTACCAGTTTTACTAGTCCTAGGTATTGTGTACTACTGATGCATATTTTGCTTTTTAAGCAAGCCTTCAGACTGGAAGTTGTTCAAGTTTTTGGAGCATTTCAAGGATTTCATTTCCACGATAGCCTTTTGAGTGTGAATGGTTGACGTGCATCCAAATTAGGACTTCATAGGTTGCAGCCCCAGCTTTGGATAAATCATACATAATTCTCATGTCCTTGAAAACATGTCACCCTCGGTGTTATTAAAAAGCTCACTAAGCTGTCTCTTGGTGAACTTTCCAGTGATAGTGTAAATGGTGAGGAGGCAAGCTCAACTGTTTTTGACATGTAGCAATTAAGGCAAAGACCCTATCAATTATTGGCTATCTAGATTATACTAAATTTGGGGTACAAGCCTCCTCTTACAGACATTTGGACACATCCAGTTCAGTTTCTTTCAAAGCTAAGAATTAGCACTACTGAAAAAGAAGAAACAAGGGATTTGACCCCAGTGGCTGCCCTTTGGATGACATGCATGTACCTTCACTGACATTTAATTTCTTTTTCAGACAACTGAAGGGATTTCTCCACCAGAAGGTGCAAATGGAAGCATTGGCCATATGAATGGAGCTGCCTGAAGACAAGAAAATGAGCTTTCTTCTAAAAACTGCTCAGTGCCAAGTAGAGGAATAAGAACATGAAGAGGGAAAATTTCTCCATTCAGTTTGAATTTGTCTGACTTGCTTTTGAGATGAAGGATATAACAGTCAGACTCCTGTGATCTGTTTGAAGCCTAGTTCTACCTTTCCTAAACTGGTTAGATTCCTATTAGGCTGAGTAGGGGTTTAAAATAGCTATTCAGATACATGAGAACTGCACCATATGGCCTGAAATCTGGATGTGACAGAACAGTCAAGTGATGAACAAATACTTTGGTGCTGATGGCAGGCTTGACATAGGTACAAAAATTCAGTGAAATGTGTGGATTTAGCTGTATTATACAGAATGTGAATTGCTTAACCACCATACAAGTAATGCCAATCCTAAAATCATGTGCTTAACATGTTATTTTTACTATGTTTTAAATTTCAATATATAATATTGAGATGTTAATTACTTCCCATGTTTTAATGGCAGAATTCACAAAACAATGCCTGAGAAAGAAATTACTGTCTTCCAGGGTAACTTAGGTCCTATGGACCATATTCCCAGCTGATGTAAATTGGTGTAGCTTTGTTAATGTCAACAATGTTCAAACAAGAGTCTACCACTATGTGTGTAGAGACACAATGCTCATGCAGGTGATCCTCACTTTATATTCAAAGAAAATGAAGAACATAGATCCTAATTTTCTATGGGTAAAGCAGCTTTTATAAATAACTATTTGTACAGAGTAATATTTTATGATTTTTTTTTCCCAAAAGCTTATCTATTGAACCCTCTCAGCCCAAAAATATGCAAGAAGAATATGTATTGTTTCAGGCACGCTGATTGATTGAACTTAACCTGAGGATCTCTGAAACTGAGGTTCCCAGAGCCAAACCAGCTTGTCTTCCTATGGATTTTAGTTGTTTTGACAGTTGTGGTAATTACTGCTTGATCCTGTTGTAGATGTGCTGTTACTATTTGTCGGTGATGATGAAGAGTCACATACCAGTTGCATGGAATCCTGACATATAAATTGCCATGCTCACAGTTGATAGATAACTAAAATGAGAGGATCACTGCATGAAACATGCATGCAACCACTTCGCAGCTACTGCCTATCTGTGCTGCAGATACTGTAGACTGGCTTGCGTCCTTGTCAGTGTTGAATTTCAATGAAAGCACACAAGCGCTGCTTTTCTCTTATTAAGGCATACACAACTCAGTGCTACAAAAAACACTGAGGTCTTTACAAATGGTTTGTACTTAAAAAAAAAGAAGTATTTCCTCTTCGATTTTAATACACTAAGTTCAGCTGTTCTGTAATTGCTACTACTGACCCTATTGATATGACTGAAATTTGAGCACCTTATCTAATTTCATATTTTCCACTCTTTGATATGTTAATGTTGATTTCCAGTGCAATGTTTTCCAACATTCTTGAGCTGGCTTGCTTTTTGTTTCATGATCCTTGAATAACTGTTTCATAAAAATAACTAATTGTAATTATGATGTTTTCCACAAAGACTTTTTTTTTCTTTTTTTTGTTTAATTCTGTTCCTCAGTAACACCCATTTGATCAGGGAAGTAACTGATTTTAGCTGGGAGTTGTCTCCATGCTGAAGCAGAACTGGCTCGGCTGTGTTTCCCCAAGGCCTTACATAGCCCTCAGCTGTCAGCAGCTCTTACCCTCCAAGCCAGATGTTACCTCAGCTGCCACAATTCAGTCTCTGCTAACTCTTACAGCAGGAAGGATGTCACAGGTGAAACTGCACAAAGACCTAAGTGGGACTAATCTGTTATGTGTCCAGAGGGACAGTTTAGCTCACTCCCTGTATGGAGTGGGGCTACTTATATCATACATCACCTGCCATGGGCATCAGCAGCACCATGCCCTTCCCAGCAAGAAAATGCTTGTTAAGAGTTAAGCTCAAAGGCAGATAGCCCATCAGTCTATACTATGACACTGACTGTTGTAGCAGGGTCATTCATATTTAATTTTCAAAAGGTTTCAAAGATTAGGGAGAAAAAAAATCCAATTATCCTCAGTCTGGGAGGAGGTAAAGATTACAGCTTCATAAACACATGGGGCCTATGTCTCTACCACTACCCTCCCTGTGTTGGGTTTTTTTTTTTTTTTCTGCACGTGCTTGAAATACATGGGAAAAAAAGCATTACTCCAGTTTATTAGTGTTTTGCACTCAGTTTCTGCTTCACAAACCAGGAAGGTTTTGGTTCTATTTCATTCTATTGGTTCTGCTCATTATGCAAGGTGTGAATTACCCAAAACAACCAAGTCTTCTATTTTCTTTAAACTGGAGAGGCTATCACTTCTATGATACACACTGAATAAAATACCCACTATCGTTTAAATGGAGGAAGCAATCCAACATTTAGCAGAAGTCGAGCTGGGCCTACTAGCGCTATAATTACCATATCATTGTCAATGCCCCTGCAGTATCTCAGAGCACACCTGCATGACTATGTGCAATCCCTACTGTGAAGGGTTTTCTGATTTAGAAGAGACTAAAGGATGGGAGCGTGAGAGAATTAAGGCTAAACACAGAGAGAACAGTTCCAATCAGCTGAAGTGAACAAATACATTCCCTCCACTGAACAGGCAAGGCACTTTCCCCACCCCTTTCCAACTCTGTATTACCCTTTTTCTCCTTTCTACTCCTGTCCTAGCAGTGCTATTCCTGATTTTAGCCACCCTAGCACTTAGATTCATCAGACACCTCCATAAGTCAGTTCAACTCACTAACCTCAAAGAAAAAAAAAAAAAGCTATGCTTTTTTTCCCTGTCAGTTTTCTGCAAGGCCAATGAAAAGGCTTATGGAAGATGCACAAGACAAACAGCAGAAGGAAGAGAAAGTAGGGTAAAGGAAAGACAGGACCCCATCCCAAGTGGGCACCACATGCTGGAATTACTTTTATCTTCATTCTAGCTCATCATCTTACTGAAAGAAATTGAGGTAGTTTTATTTCATTCTCATAGTTTACCACTGTTTCAATTAATCTTTATATTGCACATTTTAGATTTTTAAAGCAAACAGACTGTTTAGAACCAGGGGAAAAGTCAGTGCTTGCTGCAAACTAATGAAAGAGTAACACTATGAGAATCTCAATGCACCACCTTCATAAAAGCAAGCAGAAGTGAACCTATGTGAATTTGGAAAGCTGTGCCTTAAGAAGCACAGTTCTGGAGAGAAGAATCAGGATAAAAACTTGCCATGTTCACACAACAGGACTGAACTGCCAGGAAAACAGAGCATTCCACATGTCCACATCTCGGGAAAAAAGCCTCAGCTTTAACTCCATTAAATATTGCAATAGGAATACACTGAATAGAAGTGTCATGCAGGAGTATTTTTTTTTTTTGTCTATTGCTTTTTAGATATAAAGTTTCTTAGACAGACTTCACATTCTTCCATACACCACTTATAATATTCACAGCTGTTGAGCTCGGTGGCTGCAAATTAACAGATAGCCCCAACACACCAAAGTCAAGAGGGGAAAAAGTCCTCACACGCAGATCCAGAAGAAGAAAGGTCTGATGATATCTGTTAAAATATGGGAGATAAATGAAGGAGATGAAGGGATAAGCCTGAAATTGCCATTTTACCAGTGTTGTTACAATGCGCAATGCATTTCTGGTTTAGAAGAATAAACACAGAAAGCAGAGACAAAATTTCTTTTTTGGTGTGGTAAATGTCTGAGTCAAATGCCTGACTGGGCCTGGGACACCTTCATCTAAAACTACAGCTTTCAATGCCAACATGCAAAAAAGAATCTAAAAAGTAAAAAAAAAAAAACCATCAATATAAACATGAGATGCAAGAATTTGTACAGGCATCTCTTTAGTTGTAAGCTGCCATTGCTGCACCTACTCTAAGCTAAGAAAAAAACAGGAAGTGTTAAAGAAGATGCATTCAGTAATGTAAGAGATGACAAAATAAGAGAAGACAAAATAAGGAGCTGAGATGTCAATGAAAAATCATTCATTATACTGTAAATTACTGTGTATGCACATAAAAACATATTGTATATAAACACGTTTGATCTACCTTGCTGCTTCTTTCACCTCTTAATACAATAATTTGGAAAAAACCCCAAGAGACTAATGCTTGTAAGCAGAACAAATTAGCTCATAGCAGCAGAAAGATTAGTTTAAGTTTCCAAGCTTCTCAGTGGTGCCTTCAGCAGGTGCTTTAGTAGTGTTCCTTTTCAGTTTGGAACTGACCTGAACTGCTGTCAGCCAAGCTCTGGTAGAAAGATTATGCAAGGGAAAACAAAGCCAAATAACTGTGACAGGATTTCCCTATCTCTGCTACCCATATGCATTTTCCCACCTGGAATATTTGATTTTCTTGGTGCTGTGCTTCAGCAGAAAATCTGAATTGGACTAAAAATATAAGTTAGGATTTTGCATGACTGGACTGTCATGTTGTCTCTGTAGGCTTCAATTTCCAGAGATGTGAGCCATCTTACAAAGTCTACAGGAAGGATTTTTCATCTTGATATTTTACAAGAAACACATTTAGGTCTAAATGAATGTCCTAAGTATAAAACACCAAAAGTTTAAAGGCTTCACTTCTACAGCTCAAGACCAATTTTCACTAAGCAAAAAACCTCCAGTCTCTCCCACCTCTGCTCACAGCCATTAATGTCTGTTAAGGTAAACACTGTTCCAATATCACAATAACATAAACTTACAACAATATGGAATTAAAAGCAAAATTAAAGGAAGTGGAAGGGGAAGAACATGAAGAAATGTGTTTCAATGTAGCTCACTGAAGGTTGTTTTAATAATCAACAACGCAGAAAGTCTTGTGGTCTTATGAAAGCCTGGAAAAGGATTCCTGGCTTCATCTTAGCTATTGAAACATTACACAATTCAATGAGTGACTTATCTTTATGTCTTTATTTACTTCCACATATAAAATCAACTGTAATAACCTTTTTTATGGTTTGTAAACATTAATCACCTTATCAGGCACAATCCCGATTGTATAGGACTGCAAGTCACAAAGTACAGTTAGTTCACTTTATTTATTTGCAGTTACCTCATTTTATTCTTTACTTGCATCTGCCTTTGTCAGGCAGTAAAGCCTTATGATGTGCAGCACAAACTCAGAGACTGATTACATGAAACATCATGAAGCAATGAAGAGAAAACCACAGAACAACAGGGAGAAAGCAGTCTGGCTAACATCACCCAGGAAGCTTAAAGATCTGTAAATATCTTTTCAATGGCACAGGATGCTTCTTTTAAGGGGAAAAAGAAAAAAACAAAAAACAAAAAACTTTTGTTCTTTATTCTTCAGTTTGTTCATTCTAGTCACAAAAAAAAAGGCAGGAACGGAGTTCATCTGGAAAATGTGCTTCTAACGCTCCAGTAGCTTGCTCTTCAGAGAAAATATTTTTATTCACAATACTTGTAATCAGCTCTTGATTAAGTAAGGTTTACTCTACTCTCTTAGGCAAGACTCAGATCATTCAAATCATAAAGAAATTAGACCATAAGAACAGACTATATTTTGTAAATTCAGTTTTGAAGAGCAGCATTGTAGTACAGATGAAATCTCCAAGTCTCTGCAAGACAGAACCAGACTCCCTTGCAACTCATGTATCTATGCAAAAATCATCATGGCAGTCAATACTGTTTTCATAAGTCACAACTAAATGAGGATGCCGTTACAGCTGGTGAAATTACATTGAAAAAGTGAGTTCCAGTGTAAGCTAAATTTGATGCCAGATTTTTATCCTTACACATCTATGTCAGAAAAACCTAACATCTACTGCTAAGGACTGCATCTTCACTTCTCTGTCTAAAACTTGTTAGGCTGCTTTCTTCATGATTTCAAAGAGAGGTTGGAGAGCTACCTGCAGACACCTTATGAAAATATTTGCATGTGACCATATCAAATTCAGAAGACATTTCTTTCATGTCACTGTTTGCTTCTTCTTCGCAATGAGAGTTCTGTTCTCTGTTTCCCTTTTTTTTTCTTTACCCTTCACTATAAACCTTTTTCCCATTTTGGATTTGAGAGCTGAGGTACAGAGCACATTGGGAAGCATCCTAAGAGAGCACTTGGTATTGCAAGTACTCCTCCATGGTACAGCCAGAGCAACATAAACCTTTAGGTGCCACTGGGTACCCACCTCCAGATATATTTTCTGTTCATTTTACTTTGTTTTCCAGAGTTCATAAAGCTACAAAACATCTTTTTTCTCCTTGTCCCTCAAAGATTTGCCAGCTACTGACTGCCTTCTGTATAAACTCGCTATTTCACATTCCAGAAGAACAATCTAGAAGAACAAATAGAGGCTGTTTATACAGTCATTTCTTCTACTAATAATATTTGTGCATTTGTATTGTGCATTATGTATATATGTCTTTTTAAATATGCACAAACACACACATAGAAACATATGTAGTGATACATCTAATGTGAAACAGAGAGGGGAGAGGAGAGGAGGGGAGAGGAAGGGAGGGGAGATGAGAAGGAGAAGGAGAAGGGGAAGGGAAAGGGAAGGGAAAGGGAAAGGGAAAAGGAAAAGGAACAGGAAAAGGAAAAGGAAAAGGAAAGGCCAGCTAAATACAAATCCTGAAAAAAAATAGAAATTTAAAAATGTGATTCACAAAAAAAAAAAACCCAAAAAACCCAGCAAAATACCTCACTTAGTGGTCTAGGTCTTCATTGCATGCTGTTCTTCAAAATGAGCAAAACATTTTACATAAATTAATCTGGTTTAACTATGTGTTTAGTACTGTCAGAAATCAGCTCTTACAGAAAACTTTGCAAACAAAAATGCCTTAGAGAACCTTGAAATATTAAATATCTATATAATGCCTGTAATCAAAAGGAACTAGGCCTCTTTAACTTATACAGTGGGAAAAAAATTGTCAAAAGCTACAACCGTTTCGTGATCTTACATGCCGTTCTCAGGACAGGATTCCTGCAGTAAATCTACTCTGCTCTGGAGCGTAGCATGGGGTCATAGGTCTCTCCATCAACACTGGTTAAGGACTGCACAAGGTTCAGGTACCTGCAGCTCTGCTGCTCAGACATTTGAAGCCAGAGGTGCTGTGGTGGTGTGATTGTTCCACCACTGCTAGGATGCACAGACCATTTAAGGCAATTTAGCACAAGTTCTGACTCACGTGGAACAATACCTTCCCCCCACCCTCTGGGCCACTTGCTGATATAGTGGAAACCAAGCTCTCGTTAACACAGGTTTTTATGGAGAAGAATTCCCACTGTATAGAAGCAGTCACTCTGGACCCACAGTGTTACCTTTGCCTATCTACAACTGCTGTGCTTGGGAAAAAGACTCCCTTATTGCCTGAAGAATAGGACTGAAAATGGATCATCTTGACCAGGCATGCTGCAAGAGACAATACCCATTGTCACAATGCAGCGATCCAGAGCACTTGGCATTCCCTCAGTGTTCTTGGAGTCCTGTGTGTTTGGGAAAAGGCTCCTGACCTCATGAGAAAGAGATTGACTATCAGTCACCCCCTGACATCTGAATGTACCCGATATCTGCATTGTGGTGGGGAGGGTTCGATATAATTGGTAAAATTTGCCAGAATTATGTCTTCAAAGTGTGGTTAAAATTAATACTAAACATATTTAAAGATATGACAAAAGTCAGCTATCACAAAAACCTATAAGTAATCAATCATATAGAAGGCACTTTGAGCTCTTCTGGATCACAGCTATTTCCAGTAATCTCCTCTTGAGTTGAGACGTCTCTCAGGTGCAGAATATGATATCATTTGCTAACAGAGCAAGTGATAAGTCTTTAGGTGAAGTCATCCCCCTTGAGAATTGACTATCACCTGTCAGGAATGCTGCTGCGTTGTATGTGAGTATTCCAACAACCTCAAGAGGGAAATTTTCAGGCTAGCCTCTGTATCTATCCCTTTTCTATCTATTTATCTAGTTATATACATATATATGTTTGTAATTGTGGATATTCATACTCCTTCTACGCTTTAATGTCGCTATTTCATTGTGTACGTATATATCTCTGTGCTTGCATACTTAGGTACTGTGCTGTGTAATGAATAGGAGTGAATCTCATAATTTTTGAGCCTGCAATTAAGTCACTGTTTTGATTACAATAGGTTTGATAAAAACATCTTGATAAATACTGAATTGGTTTATAATTAAGTACTGCTAAAGGTCTGTTTGATCCACCTTTAATTATCAGTAAATTCTGAATCGGTACTAAATCATACTCACACTAAATATTTCATAGAATCGTAAAATCATAGAATGACCAGCATTAGAAGGTACCCAGAAGGATCTTTGAGTCCAGCTCCTGCCCCTGCATAACCACATATCCATCTCTCCTGCCCTGTCTATCCCTCTTGAAGAGCCTGTAATTATTCATCATGGCACACTAGTTGCAGGAGTCATCCCACCAGGTTTCACTTAGGCCAATAATATTGTATCTCTGGCACTGGGCCAAGGCTTCCAGTTCCTCCTGCTTGTTCCTCACGCTGCATGCATTGTTATAGAAACACTTCAAGTGTGGTTCATTGTGCCCATCTCCTCGTGAAGCAGTTTGAATCTTACTAGGATTCCAGTTCTTTAGATTTTGTCATGTCTTCCCCTTGCTTGTCCTTGACCAGCCTGCTATTGCCCCTTTCCCACTTCAGATCTAGCTTAAAGCCCTTTCAATCAGCCTTGCTAGGTCTTGAGTCAAAAGCCTTTTCCCCTTCTGTAAGAGGTGCATACCAGCAGATGCAGTAGGCCACATGATGAATAGACCATTCCATGGGAAGAAAAATCCCAAAGTTCCGCCAATGATACCAGCCTCAGAGCCACGTGTTGACCTGCTGGGTCTGCCTACTTTCCTTCCATGATAGGTACACATGGATTACCCAGGTTTCTGAAAACAAAATATCTCCTTTTCACATCTAGAAGCAAAACTACAGCACCCAAAGGAATACTGACCAGCAGACCTAGCATCTTCAAAATTCCCCAAATGAAATCCATCTTTCTGTTAATTTTCCCTTCCCCTACTCCACAAAAAATAAAGAACCTGAAGAGAAAGAATCACAACTAGCTTCCCCCATCCTCTTTCTCTTGGTTCAGTCACAGACTACCCTCCTCCCTTGTCTCAAGGCAGAGTCCTTAGGTCAATTGCTAGGTTGCTGAAAGTCAAAGATGACTGCTCTGACATGTCTGGTAACAATCCCCCTATGCTTGCTGTTTGGTGGATTGCATCAAGACAGTCTATTCATTCTTTCCTTTTTTCCAGACTGGTTTCTTTTTAATTAAGTGTTTTATAGATATACAATCAAAGCCAACAGCTTGCCTGCGTACAGCACTCATTTTTGCAGAGTTGCCCACAAGTCACACCTGCATTTTCTATTGCTGTATTTTTTACCTTCCCTGAATGAACACTGCTTCATTTGCAATGCCTTCTTAAGTAGAAATTACTGCTTTTGGCTGCTTATGATCATGGCTTGCAGAAGGCTGCTCAAAGCAGGAAGGTTCATGGCAATTAAACCATAGGCATCAAGAGCATTTTGCAATGGCAGAAACTGGTGACCCATGCCAGCCTATGGGCACCAGGTTGTCTTAAGCAAACCACAAGCAAGAAATAAAAACAAAGAAGCAGAAGAATCATACACATTTAAGCACCTTCTGAATGTACAATGCAAGGACAGATGGGCGAAATCTCTGCCAGCCAGGAAAGCACATAGCAGTGCCAGTGTACTTCCATGTCTATCCTGCTAATGTCTGTGTAGAGGAAATTACAAACCAGTCCCTAGTAAGTATTTGCTGAGTGCCTTAGAACAGCAGTGTTGCCTCATCTCAGACCCAGGAGTCTCTCTCAGGGAGTTTGCAATGGCAGTTTTCTTGAACCAGTTGCAGGGTTTTGGCAATACCCAAGTGTTTTCGCTTGGTTAGGCTCCATAAAAGCTTAAGCAGTTTCTTCTGGTGCATCACATTTACTTCATCCAACCTGTTACTGAACCAAATGACATGCGTCAATCCTTCAGTAGCCATGTTTTCCAAAAGATGGTATATTTCACATTGGAAGGGACACACTAATGACTTCAGGAGATCTAATACCACTGGTTTGAAAAAAAGTTCTTGTTTCTAACAGCAGCAGCAAATTTAATTTTACACTGCCTAGCCTTCATGAACTTTTTTGATACTTGTCATTTGTACAATACCAGTGGAAAAAAATCTCATGATTCTGTTATCAGTCCATTTTATGTAACGTGTTTGCAGTGAATGATTAAACAAAAAGATTATTGCTTAGTAAGTTTTGAGTAGCTGCCCAGAAATCACACATGCAGAGCCAAATACTAGCATTGATGTTTAAGCACTTAACAGGATTAACTAAAGGAGACATTGCCAAAATTCATCCTTTGAATAGGGAGGTGAGCTTGCCATTGAAATGTCAATGACAAATTCAAAATTGATTTGAAAAATGCACAGGGAACTTCATTATCCTGTTGCTTTAGATATCAGCACTAACGTATACTGAAGGACGAATGTGTAGTAATGAAGCTAGTGATGGCCATGGTCCAGGCAAGTATGGATGTGTAGGCTTATGTCTTTGACAGTTCTCTTTGTCTTCCCTTTATGAAAGCAGTAAACCCAGTAGGCTGTTCAGGAATCATTTACATCTGTAATGATACGAGTACTGTTCACAGAAATTTCATTAAGTTTCAAGTGCTCTCTGAGTTGCTAATTCCTTAATAATTTTCAGATCAGGCACAGCAAAAGTTTTCGAATAAATACTTAGTCAAACACTGTCAGAGAAGAATCGATGAGGTTCCATATTGCTTGGGGTTTAGTGCTAGTTAACAAATACATGTGAAAAGCAAAACCAAAATCAACTACAAATGCCACTGCAGATTCTGTAACAAGTTACCTTTATTAAATGTTATTGCAATTTGCTCAGTTCTAATGGAAGGACTTGTCTATACTTGAAAGTTAATTCTGACCAGGCCAGAGTACAAGTACATTGTAATAACTATTGCAGAGTAACTCATGTGTAAAAACCTGTTCTGGAATCAGTCTGCCTTGTTTCACTTTAGATGAATCCACTCTGAAAGAAAGAATTTGAGATCTGACATGTTTCTGAGTTGGGAGCTCATTTTTTTAGAAGTACTTGAATTTGATAGTGTCTTTCACTTTTGTCTCTATTCAGTAGGCTTTTTGGCACACTTTTAATTCAACTCTGCCTCAAAGAACAAAGAGAAGTGTGAAAAAGAGGGGAGAGCTTCAGAGAACCTCTTTACTGATGAATTCCTGCCAATGTCTTTGAATTCTACAGCAAAAGTTGTAACTAATGATCCCCAGGTATCTGAGGCCTCTGCTTATACCTTTGGGTTGAAAACAGAGAACTTTAGAACCATGGTGCCCAGGACTCCTATGTTACTTGCATAGCAGCCTGTCTTGATAACTCTGCACATGGCAGGGAGAGAGTCAACTTGGACGCTACAGTTGCCTAACTAATCACCACAGCAGCCGATATTTTTACAGAGATCCTTAGCCTTCGTGGAATTTTGGTTGTTATACTCTTTGAAAGACTCTGAATACAGAATGATTACACTAGCAGTCAGTTTCTCTTTAGACTGATTTTTGCTCCTTTTGTATGCAAAAGGGACAACCAACATGCTCATTTCTAGTACCATACAGCAGGCCAGAACTGCTTATGCGGTGACTTTATTCACTCATAGAACAGGATGATCAACCTCCTCCATGAGGGCTCATAAAGTCAAAAAAAGAAATACTCCTCTGTCTATGCAACCACTCTTTCTATTGGGAATGCCTGGTACAGCTGTTGAATAAAAATATATATATATATATATATAAAATAAAAATAATAAAAAATCATAGCAGTGGCAATAGATGATGACAGATCATTCAAAGCATTCTGTATTTTACTTGGCTGTGGTTCTGACTGTCCTGAAAAATGGTGCTCTGAACAAAATTGGTGTTTGTGTCCAAGCCTTGAGCTAGTTAGGCAGGAAGACCAGTTTTCAGTACTGTCCTCTTCACCACAAAGTATATATTTGGGGCTAGAATTTGATGTGACAGTTTTGGACTGGCTACTACCAGATCAAAACCACAGAGGCCACAAGCTTCAGTACAGATGCAGCTTATTAAATTCTGGGGAGAGAGAGAGAGGAAGTTTATTTTGATAGATGTTATGCCAGATGAGACATAAACTGTCCTGCTACAGATAACACAGAATCTATAAACTCTACCTAATGTGGTTTGGTGAATTTCATAGGAATTCAATCATCAAATATATTCCTCTTACCTGTGTTAAATCATGTGTCTAGGATACTTCAAAGGTGAACAGAGACAGTATCTGCTGCTGGATGGTTTACCCTGAGGCTGGGGAGATAGATAACAGGCTCACACAGATGCCCACCAGAGGCTTTCAGTACTCTGGCAAAACTTCAACTATAAATCACCACACCAGGACTTAGTCAATCCTCAGATTCTGCTGATGAAGAGTGCACCTGGACACGACACCCAAAGAGTCATTGAACTTACCAGTGATGATGATTTTCAGTATAAGAAAACAAAATGAGAAAAAGGAGAGACACGGTGTCTCTAGCAGGAGTGTGTCTAAGCTTCAGCAGCATGAATTTACTTAGGACAGCTGGCAGCAAACAATGCATTTTAAGATATGTAAAATCTCAGTGTGTGGCAATTTAGGATACTTAACTGGGCATATTAACACTGGAAACTTTTTACGGATTGTGAAGGGAGCCATCTCACTTCATCTCACTTGTATATGCTATCTTTAATTTCACATGAAGGTGTCCAGTCTGAGCACAATACAGACTGAGCTCAGGGACATGGAAGAACAGCAAGAGGTCTTCCACAGGTCTTCCACTGATTTGTAATGTATATAAGATCGTTCTAAAAAAGACAAGGTGTTTCAGACTAGAAAAGACAATCTACATTTTTATAACTGCTGTTGGGAAATGTCTTCATACTTAACCTGCATTAATTCCTTGCCTCCATGGACTGTTCTTTTTAAAAATGCATGGGAAACACATTTTCTCAGGAATTTGAGCATTTCAAAGGTCTGGAGCAAACTTGCAGAGTAAGGGAGAGAAGAGTGTGTATGCCTTTCCTGAAACATGCATGTAAATATTTGAGCTGCACAGAGCTTTCCACATGAAAGGACGCATCAAACTTCTGCTTGCTCATTACAGCTGTTAGGCAAGGCAGCTCTTAAACTTGTCAGAATGGATGATATTCCCAGCTGATATAATTTATTGTGGTACTTCTGGCATCAGTGAAGTTATGTAAGTCACAACAGGCTTGGCTCACTAGCTTTCTTCATACACCTACATCCCCAAACTCATGTATTCAAATTACTGTGTGAAACCCAAAGTGTGAATTTACAGAATGCTTTTACCCCTTCTTCCAAGTGCATGGACAGCCTGAAGTACAAACCTACAGTTCTTTGGTCTACACCTGCTCACAAAATCACAGGTTATGCTAGCTTGCACTAATATACAATAACATTGAAGTATCAGCACAAATTAAATAAGGTAGCTGAAAAAGTTAGCAGGTTGGCTTGTAAACAAGCATCATGTCATCTCCACTCTTAGCATTCATTTCTAGTTAAATAACTAATTGCAAGTGTCTGAGATATCATATTCACCATTCATCTGGATAAAGGAATCCTCCTTTGCATCTCACATCCTATCAGAGACTTCCACTGCCTTCACATTGCACTACTCATCCGTCACAATTCCTCCTCTGTTGGCAGCAGTAATTGATATATATATATGGTAGCTTGTTCACTGAGTAAACCAAGTGTAGCTTTCATTAAACAGACAGAAAGGGAGAAAAAGCCTTCACTGCTACTACCTCTCCCCTTCCTTGTTGTCCCCCCAATACTTTCTGAGCCTCTATCACTTCACCTCTGCCTGCCACATGGGTTCTCTCCTCCTCCCCATCCTCTGTTTCCCACCACTAGTTCCAGCACTCATACAATGGTTTGAGTTGGAAGGGACAGTTAAAGATCATCTCCTCCAGCTTTCCTACAATGAACAGGGACATCTTAAAATGGATCAGATTGCTCAAAGCCCCATCCAACCTAACCCTGAATGTTTCCAGGGATGCCACCTCTCCAGGTAAGTTGTTCCAGCATTTCACCACCTTCATTGTAAAAGATTTCTTCCTTATATCTAGTTTACATATACCCTCTTTTAGCTTAAGTTTAGAAGCATTACCCCTTGTCCTACCACAAAAGTTTGTTCTCATCTTTCTTATAAGCCCCCTTTATGTGCTGAAAGGCCACAATAAGGTCTCTCTAGACTCTTCTCTTCCAAAGGCTGAACAACTGCAACTCTCTCAGCCTTTGTCCACAGGAGAGGTGCTCCAGCTCTCTGAACATTTTTTGTGAACTCTCTCCAACCAATTCATGTCTTTCCTGTGCTGAGGGCCCTAGAACCCATGAGGTTCACAAGGACTCACTCCTCAAGTTTATTCAAGTCGATCTGGATAGCACCCATTCTCTCTGATGTGTCAACTGCACCACTCACCTTGATGTCATCTGCAGACTTTCTGAGGGTGCACTCAGTCCCCCTCTCTGTGTCACTGATGAAAATATTAAATGGTACTGGTCCCAGTATGGAACCCTGAGGGACAACATTTGTCATTGATCTCTGTCTGGACATTAAGCCAAAGCCTAGAGGACTCACAAGCCCTGAAGATTAAGTTTTGCTATATGTCAGGCTTCAGTTTTTTTACGGGTACACACAGGAGTGTAAGAGGCAGCCCTGACTGATAAGCAGTTCCCCAAATGCTTTCCTGACCTGCAGCGAAGGAGCATCCACAAAGCTTTTGGGCAATGAAGTCCCAGCACCTGATCAAGAGAGTTCCTCTCCTGTCCTGTTTCCTCCACTACTGCTGGTCATATTCCAGCACTTAAGGGAAGAACTCAAAGCAAAATTCACAATGGCACTGATGGAGATATCTGGTTTCTGTGTCAAATTTTAGAATCTTTTTATCTATATCCCTGCCTCTTCCATCTCCTCCCCCCAAAACAGACAAGTAAATACCAGCTGTACTATCATAAGAAAAATGGCTATTTTTAATAGCCAGATTGAAACACTTTTCTCTTCAGAAAGTTCACAGCATGTTGAAACCTTTGGTACTCAAAGGCTTTCATAGAATCATAGAACAACCAGGTTGGAATAGACCTACCGGATCATTGAGTCCAACCATTCCTTTCAAGTATTTATTTTTCCCCTGGTTTCCTGATGCTCAATGTAACCTCCACTTTTCCCAGAAATTAATGTATTTTACATCAAGGATTAAGAATCTTTACTTCCCTTTTCACCTTCAAATGCTTATATGTTGGTTTTAAGCATGCTTAAATACCTGGGTACATAGAAGTTAACCTGAATGGAAAATTGAGTTCCAGCAGATTATTTAAGCTACATAGAATCATAGAACAACCAGGTTGGAAGGGACCCATCGGATCATCGAGTCCAACCATTCCTATCAAACACTAAACCATATGCCTCAGGACCTCATCTACCCGTGCCTTAAACACCTCCAGGGAAACATAAACTCCAATGTTAGATGCTCTACAAACATTGGGTTTTAGTTTAGTTTGAAATAATCTCCTTTCCAAATCAATCAGGAGTAAATTAAGGAAAAGTAAGATTAGAACTTATTCTCAAAAGGTACCATATTCTTTGGCTGAGGAAGGCTTCACTCTCAAATTAGTTGGTTTGTAAGCATTACTTTTATCATGCATGGCCATTCTGTAAAGTGTACTTGGTTCACTCTTTGCTAATAACAAATGATCAAAAATTCTGAACTGACATCCAAAAGTCAGGAATTTTTAAAAAAATTTAGTAATCCATTGAAATATTTATTTGTCTTTTACTTTCCAGGTATGCTCAGTGGCTTTCAACGAAGCCACTTCATAAAATATGTTTCAGAAAAAATCATCCTGCTTGATGGATATGGTCAAAGCAACAATGGTGAAGAACACTTGCAAGGAACACATCTAAATCCATAAATTTAAAAATAGACTCCTGGGTGAAGAACTTCTCCAGTATGCATTGCTTCATTTGTTAAACTTAGAACTGCTATTGCACAGATGTACTATCAACTTGGCAGAAAAAAACTATCTTCAATAAACCATAGCATCATTCTAAGTCTCAATTCCTAACATTCCTCTCGCCCTGCAGAGATTGCTGGACAGTTAGGTCTCTTTCTGCATCACAAAGCATCACCATGCCCTAGTGCTGTTCAACATGATCAAATGTTGCTCTCCCCTCACCAGGCAAAGTGTTTGCCTCACATCAACCCACTTATAAATTGCCACACCTCACATGCTCCGGAACATGTGGCTTGTCAGGCAAACTCACTGCTAACTACTGAGAGCTCCTCACAGACATGCTCAAGAAAACATAAAAGCCAATGGGAGAGAACCTTGCCACCCTTCAAAAAGACTAAAATTGGATCTGCTATACAAAAAACCCATATCCCTCCAAAACACCATAGTCTTGCAGGTAGTGATGATGCAACCAAGCCCATCAGTGCCTAGGGCTTGCATCCTTCCCCACCACTGGTGGGAAGCACACCGTGCTGGTTTATGGGTCTCTCTTCTTTTCTCCAGTGTTACCCAAACTGGAGAACCGGAAGAGAGGCTGGCAGGGAGAAGAAACTCCTTCAACGTGAGCAACCACATTCACTTACAGCACAGAAATTACCCAGCACTTTTCCAAATGAAAATAAAGGTCAGATAACTTTAGGCTCCACCTATGGCTAGAAGTTCCTGCAAACATTTCTGAGTACAGCAGCTTAACAATCTGTGTTATTTAGTTCTTCTCACAATGTGTTGGCCTACAGTATTTTTCCAGACTTTTCAGGATATAATGAGACAATTGTCAACAGACAGGTTAGATGCAGTTACCCTGCTCTGCAGGCTAACACCAATGTGAGCCATTCTGGTTCACAGGAGTAGGTGACAAAGTGTGACTATTTTAATACAAAAGGATTAGGTTCTATGCCCCCTTACATCTTTTATTACTTTTATTTTTCCTCTTCTAAGACTGAAAATACAAGTCTTAAGTCTTTCTGCAATTTATATGGGGATTTACTAACTGCTGCATGAACAGTTTTTTCTGAAGTTAAAGTGAATCCAAGGCTCAGAAAAATATGAATCTCAATGCCAACATTATTTGAGTCCATGCCTAATTTTACTATAAGGCAAATTATTAAGGCCTGTATTAGTAGAGCGACCTTCATGAAAGGCTTTCATAAGTGGAGATATAATATCCTAGTAGGCTTAAAGAATCTGTGACTGTGCACTAACTCTGTGACAGGAATGATGTTGGACTGGAAGATGGAGAGGATATTTTCTAAGCTCTGGGCAAGTATGCTACTTCTATGTAGTTATACTGCAAACTGTTCAGGCACAGGCAAAACAAGCCTAAAAGGTTATGCAAGAAAAACTACACATCATTTGAATTCTCCATAATGATGCAGGAATAGGTGGGGTTTTTAGTCATTTTTGAGCATGTATTACACAGGTAGCAATATCTGAAACAAATATTCTAAAATGACTGACATTGCTTTTTTTTTTCCTCTCCACAATTCAGATTTTCTTGAATCACCTTGGGACTGCAAAGGTTCAGTGGCTTGCCTGTGCCCTTCAGGAGCAACAAGCTTTTGACCCAGCTCAGCTGTTTGCAAGAACTTCATGGAATCTTTAATCCTGAAAGCTGGCTCTTTTCCCAGCTTATGTATGATTCAGGCTAACCAGAGGGCAGAAGGAGCTGTGGAAGCAGATATTCCCTTCAGAGGTGGTGAGAGCATTGACTTAGGCTTTGTGAACAACAGAATCCCCATGAACTTTCATTTAGTTGGTTTACTGCATTTAGTTATTGCAAGGGGGTTTTGGTCTAATGTTTTTATTTCTTACTGAACCTTGAGTGACCTGGTAGGACATATGACATCAATGATGAATAATCATTTGTTTGTAGTTAGTTAATATTAACACTACCAGGTATTTTTAGTTAATAATAACAAAAGAGACAAAAGTGCTCAATAAATACTCTTTAACTGTATTTTTAAAGTCTCCGTTTTTTGTGGTTTTGATGACTGAGGAAATTAATAAGCAATGTGGAAAATGCTGTATTTTCCACAGAGCAGGGCTATAAATATATGAATAAATGACTATATATAGGTTTTTTATCAGGACACATTTTGTATTGACTACTACACTTCTTGCTGCTAAAATGCCCTTTTTCTCAGACTTGCTCCTGAACTGCCCTGCTGTAATGTTTGACTGTGATCTCTCCCTCTTTCTCCCTCCCTTTTTAAAACATAAAACATTAAAATATTTGAATGTAGTCTTTGCTATAGTGGTTCCTGAGGTATAAAATCACCTTCTGCTCACATCCAGGTCATTTTTCCAATCCTAGTTTCCAAAAACTGACGTGACATATCTATCTACTCACAACTGTACTTACTGTGACCAGTGTTAACTCCAATTCCTTTCTTAGTTGTGTCTCCATCCTTAATCCCTTTATTTTCCATATCTTACAAAAATGTTCTCCAGTTTACCTGAAGATTACAGGCATGATGTAGGCCTGAACGTATTATTGAATCAAACCAGGTTATCCTAACTGCCTTTTCCAGTCCTTTCTCCAGTTTGTCAGTATAGTATTAAGAGATTGCATGACCCTGTTGAGTTGTTTTATTCACTTCCATTAATAATTCTTGGGGAACTCATTTTAGTGTTTAGTTGTGTAGCACCTAGAACACTGAAAGCCAGGTCCAGGCTAATGGCTACTATGAAAACTGTATATTAATAACGTACAAAGAGTAACCATAGGTAAATAGCAATCTCTGTATTACACTGGCAAAGCACAATCAGTGCTTTGGTCAAGGATACTGAAATAAGAAGACATAATTGTGTTTTTAGAGGCTGGCATGGCATACAGAGGCAAATAGTTTACTAGATTGTCACTTGCATAGCATGTCTCCATATCCCTGGAAACCCTAATTCAGCACTGTTCATGCTGCTTTAGATTGGATGTACATTGCAAGGAGATAATAAAATTTTACAGCACTTAAAGGACAATATAAACCCATTTGACAGCCTTGTTTTAAGACAGGGAAACTTCATTCATACTTTATTTAGCACTGTAGCAAGTTTACTAGAATAATACCCAGGAATTTTCACAGATACACGGGAAGATATTGGTAGCAGCAGGACACTACACTGTTTCCAGATACTAGGAATGTACTTATCAGAAGAGTTAAAGTTCATGGCTTGCTTGAAAAAAAATCGAATAAATACACAGGGCAGAGGTACATCAATAGCCCTTACGCAGGAACAAAATGCCAACAAAGTTTGTAATCAAAACAGTTCCAAACCTTGCAACTGGTTCCAGGGCCATGGAGGCATGTGAGATGGAGATGTGATGAGGAGTGACTACAAAAATCCTATCCTGCACTCGTGTGCAAGAGTCTGAGGTAGAGCCCAACTCCTCTAGCTGCCTCAGTCTAAATTACCAGACTGGAACTACACTGGGTCTGTTTAATGAATAGATTTTGTCTCAGAAATTGTTTTGTCAAACCAAATACATTTGTTTGAACTATCAGTTTCAAATTTTTTGTCTAGATTTTGCAAGTCCAGTGTACATAAGAGAGAAGAACTTAGATACAGAGATTGACCTTTTCACTCTACAAGCAGAGATTTCAACAAAGTCATGTGTGATTAGAGATGTCAGAAGATTTCAGAAGTTTTGAAAGCCTTGGGGGTACCTGTGAAACAGAACCTATTTTTTATGGCTTGTTCCAATGTTGACATACACAGAGAGGCGGAGCAGGACCTGGCACTCCAGCTAATCCAGTACGCTGTGCTGACTCAGAAGCATTGCTAGAGACTAATAGGAACCTGGCTTACACAGACTAACAATTGATAGTCTCTTGGCCAATCTCCTTATTTTGGCATCTTCTGTTTTCTTGCCAAATGTAAAGTGTGACTTTACTGCTGCATTACTATCTATGCCTGCATTATTTATTTCCAATACAATTTGCAACAGCAGTGTAAATCTGACAGAATCTTTCCCCTGTGTATAACAGTACATAAGCTGTTGTCTCATATAGGATTTTGCAGATGATGCAGTAGAGGATATACCCACAAATGAAAGATGGCATCAAGGGGCTTTCACTTGCAATGAACTATACTTCGCTTACAGATTTCCTTAAAAGCAAAGAATATAGATTGAAGATAGTCCCTCAAAGACCTGCTTTCTGGCAAATAGCAAATGAAAAAGAAACACACAGTAGTTTAACCAAAAGGATATTCAAATGGATTAAGACTGTATCAGAAGAAGAGCTTTATCTTTTCTATACTGCTAGAACAATATTGAATTAACCCAAGAGACTACAAAATACAGTTATTCAAAGCAGAACATTTCCAAAATGATCATGCCATGCAGGTTCCAGAGTCTCTCCTGCTGGCAAAGTAATTTAAATTTAATGCATTAACTTTGTTTAAAAATATCTCTTCACTTTGGAAAGGAGTTTGTAGCCAGCTGCCCTCTCTCTCAGCATATGTAAGTGATAATGGCAGGTGAATATGTACTATACAGTAGCTTCATATTCCACCCATTGGGATCTATGTCACTTTCTATTTTTGAGAGCTGACTGTTTACTCCACTACTTCATCCCCTTCTTCCTCTGTGCCATAACCTTGTAATTCAAGATGCTGGTAACAGTATTGGGTTTGCAGTGCTCTGACTTTTCACTCCTCCACTTGAAACGGACTGGTTTTAACCTGCAATGGCTACTGGTTGTGTTACACTGATAGCCTTTCATGACATGCCTGGTGAACTTCCCAGCAGAAGCAGGAAAGGACCATGACTTACCTCAATCCAAACAGCAGCAATTCCAAGCTGGGTCCCTGCTAGACTGGGATAGCACTAGTTTTTTCTGAAATTGCCCTGGATGGACATGGAGCCATGAAGGGACTTACCATTTAAGTCTTCAAGTGACTGATCCATGGGTTACCCGGGAACTGCATTCACACTCTAGGACAGTATCTGCAGTCCTTATTCAGGCAAAATACTCAGTGAACTTCTTAGGCATTTTGCCTAGTTAATACAGAATAACCCATCAAGTTGTGGAAGTCACATACATCTAACAAGGAAAAACAATAGCTTACCCATTGCGCTACCATACATCACACCCACATGCCCCCTTCACCTCCAAAAGATATCCAGGAAAGGAATCACTTGACAGATGAGAAGACCTTTGAATGATTTTGTCAATCCCACCTCGAGATCCTCGATCTATATCCCCTGGGAGTTACAGTTGCATTGTCAACTGTAAGATAAAACTAGAACCAAAGCACTGCCCGTCATTATTTGATGGCTTAGTTCACAGAATAGAAAAGACTTGGTGGAAATGAGACAACTGCTGCCATTTGTTGGTAAGGTTCTGAGCTTTTTTATCTATTAGAAATCTTTCAGCCTATCTAAAAGGAAAACAATGGATTTGCACTTTTTTTCCTGATTTCTGATGTGTGACTGAATTCATATTGCTATATCTCCCCCATTTCACTTTCAAAAGGTTTTATTTTCTATTTCAATCTTCTGTAACCCCAATTCACAATATTAAACTTTGTGCTCCTTTTTATATGCAACAACTTTTAGGGTTGAATAGTTTTCAGAGAAAAGATCAAAAAAAAAAATCCGGCTAAAAGAAAGGATTATTTTGAATCTCCTCTTTGTATTGTGTTTGAATTAACTTTGGCTTCAACATACTGTAAAACTGTGCCTTACTGAATAGCTAGTTGCTGCTCAAAAGGGCAATTCCAGCTCCTTTGACCCCTGTCTGTGTCTTCCCACCCTTCCATTTAGCCAACACAGGCACTCATGTGATGCTATGGAGAACCAGGTCAGGAAACTATGCTAGTAGCAAATTAATCAGTCTTTTTTTATGGTTTAGTTTTTTGTGGTTTTTATTTGAACAAACTCACTGAAAGTTCAGAAAAGTGTAGCATTAAACAAACAAACAAAAAAAATCAGCAAATTGTTAGATTGGTTTAAACATTTTCTGAAACTTTACTTTTACCATTTGGTATAGTTTTATCTGGTATGGCTAGAAATCTTTTTATCTTGCCACTTTTTAAGGCTGTGGTGTCTTACATTACTCCCAGATTTTGACAGTTCTGGAAAGCTGAGGGCATAAGATTTGAATTCCTTCTAGCACATAACTCCACACCTTGATTTCCCTCCACTTTGAAACACATTAAACTATGCTCATGGCAACACAAAAATTTTGAAAGATTTTATACATAGTTCACTAAGAAATAAAACAGACTTATTTTGCCTTTCAGGTATTTTAATGAGTTGTTAATACTTTTCCCAAGCAAGATTCTTTACTTTTAATCATTAGCCTTTTTTTCTGTTCAGCCCTTCTTTGAGGAATTAAAGCTCTTTTTCATAAAGTCATAACCTACGAGTGGACACTTGAAATATGACCATTTGCTCTTTTCCTTATATGTCATAACCATATTTTTAGTATTTAATTTGTAATGTGGATGTACAGAGTTTACACTTATTCAGAGAAAAGACTCATTTGCTTTAATTAGGTATTCATGAGAGTAACTGCTCACCACCCTAGTATCTCCAGAGGCCAGAATATGCTCTTTCCCAAATCACTACAAGATCCATGGCAGCAGGGAAAGCACATTGACAAGACCTTGCTGATTTATGCTTGATTCCCAGTAAAGCATCATACCTAGGGTTGCTGTAAGAGGCAACAGACCTTCATATTGAATTCTTGGTTTGTCTGCCTGACCTGCCAGTTAACTGGTGCTTAACTGCATTTCCCAACAGTGTCCTGTGATAAAGTAACATTCTCATGGGTTTATTATGTATGTATCATTGCAAGTCTCGTAGTTTAAAAGTCTGTCTTTCATATTTACAACAGGGCTACAAAGCTCCACAGTTCTTCATGTTTTGGAAAACAATATTTATTATACTGTATAAATTGCAAGACTTTTACCCACGTGTATGACTTCTTTAGAGCTCAAAGTATCATCCTCGATAACAGTGAGAAGTGCTGGCCTGGCTCTTACACATCTGATAAGTGTGCATGAAACAGTTGAGTGAATTAACAAACCAAGGGCAAAAGGCAAAGATCATGCAGAATATTAAGATCCTTCCTGATCCTCTCTGAAATACGCTTTTAGAACATTTCTTTACAAAGAAGCAATATGACTTTGAAGCCCTAACAGTATTTTCTATACAGCAGAAAAGAATGACAGATGTCCCACTAGCACACTAACTACAATCACAGCAAATATAGTTTCCTTGTCACCACCTACAAAGCCCAGGATAAAACTGCTTTTCCTCTCTCCCGTTTCTCTCTCCATGTCTACCCCCACATTTTCTCACCCCACCTGCTCTGCCAGAGCTCCCATCAGCTTCTTTCACTATCACTATACTGACAGTCCCTTATGAGCAGCAAGAGTTTCCTGAGCTCATCTGCAAAGTCATTATCCTTCTTTTAATGGCTAATTGCTGTCATGCTACTAACTGCTAGCAACTGTACGTATCTCAGCTTTTTATAAAATAAAAGAAGAAAAGAATTATTTTCTTGGGTAAATCCCAAGATGAATGATATTGCAGGGAAACTTGCATTTGGTCAGGATTTCACTGACACACACAGCTGATTTTTATTGGCATCAATGGGCATTTGTGTAAGGATTTAACTTCTTTTGGAAAGCTTAAAATAGGGCAAGGGGATAGCAATAACAAAATATGAAAACTAGAAGAAAATTATCACAACACTCACAGAGCCCATTCTGTGAACAGTCAGTATATTTTGGTATTGGACCTCAATTTTGCTTCCTACTGCTCTGGCCAGGAGGCCTTTCCATACAGGGGGCACTAAATCTGGCCTGAAAACATTATCCAAACTCCAGAAATTATGTTCTTTCCTTCTCCTGTCAGGGTCCTCAAGACCTTAAGGCACAACTTTCCAAGGCACAACTTTCCACAGTCTATACATGCTCTTGCCAGAACTCCACTTTCCTGCTTCCTTACACTCAATTTGTCCAAAGGAAATTCTCAACTTCAACTGCTTTACTCACAAATGAAATAAAAGACACAGGCTATGTCTACACAGCACAATAATCTAGGTATCACCAATTTATTTATTTTCAGGATTCGAAGCAGCACAGTTTGGTGAACATCAGCACCTAAATAACACCAAACAAGTTTTTATATCTCTGTGGCACCAAGCTAATCCAGTTGTGATTCTTTCAGCACTCCAGCTAGCATCTCTGTGTGGCTCTATCTTGTGGTGTGCAGATAACCTTACTCATGTCAGCATACACCTGGTAGCACTGCTCCATGTGAGACACACCTATCATTACTGCTCCATGTGTCTGAAACAGAAGTGCAGGATGGTGTTTCAGTTCCCTAACCCTTCCCGAGAGCCTCTTGCATCTTCCACAGCAATACAGGTCACACCTGTTTTCACATGTAGTTATTGACATTCCTCTCTGAAAAGAACTTTCTTTTTTAAGGGGCAGAAGGTAAATGTCTTTGTCTCTTCCTGCCCTTCCCCTAGGGTTTTATCGTTCTCCTGTCTTCTCTGTTAGTTGCAGCAGATGAGACTGATTCAGCCAGTCAGCAGACATTTTTTTTTCCTCAAGAAGCTAAAGTTCTGCTTTTGTCCTATACTAGATGTCCTCTTTTGGACTTCAGAGACAAATATGTTCTAGTGCCTGAACTGGCTGACTAAACACTTCAGTAAATAGGTTAAGCACTTTCTGCCTTCCTGCAGGTGTGTAAGCCTTTTTGGGACTAGATTAACCCTTTGCACCTACAAGATCAACAGTCACATAGACAAACTGTGTATACAGAAGCTACTCAGCTCATGTCCTCTGCTATCCTGGTGGTCACTCTGGGTTTTACTAAGGTTAAAATGTAATCATATGAAAGATCTTGGATCAAGATAGTACACTTCCCATGTCTTTCGTTTCATCAGCAAATAAAAGTACTGCATGAATAAGAAAAGTCAAAAACATGCATCCTTGTAGTCATTAAATAGGCATAGTAGAATTATATTTCTCAGTCTGTATGGATTTAAAAGAGGTCTCTCTTCATAGGGTAGAAAGCATCCAACTTTCACAGACATAAATAGCAGCAGTCCATCCAGAAGCAATTGCCACCAGGGAATTTTTCCACAGGTCCCTAGAAGTGAAAGTGTGAGAGTAAAATATAAAGCAATGAGTCTCCAGGAGAAAATCAGCAAAGGAGAGATCCTCCCCGACTGAAAAAAACCCAAAAAAACAGGTAAGAATGAAACTTGGCAGATATTTCTTAAGGTGATAAGGAAATATGTCAAATGTACAGTGCAAGTGATTCCCTGACATATGTCAGAAACAACTTTCTGGAAGAATTAGAAAGTTCCAGTTTCACTGAATGCAAGCCTGCCTGAGACATCAGGGAGAAGGCAGTACCTGTGGAAGAACAGCTCTCTCATCACCAGACTCCTCTTCCCTCCCTAATTAACTGTGAGCTCATCAATGCCATCTCTGTCTTTGAATAACCAATGCAATGAAACACTATGTGAGTTTGCTTCTCTAAGCATTTCCACAGAACTAGCTATGAATGTATATTTTTAATAATAGTAACTTGAAAAAGTATAACCTGTAATCAACAAGAAAATACAGTTCTGAAATGGAAATCATCAAAGGCCACTACTGTCATAGTTTATGTAGAGGGCAGTTAGCATGAGGTTGCTTAAAGCTCATATATGTGAACACACAGTATGCTCCTTAGGAACAATGGATGTTTCCTTCAGTGCAGACATAGTACAAAGCTTCCAATAGTACATGCCTTCCAAGCCTGCACTACGAGTGGGAGAGTCTAAGTTGCTGAGAGACTTCCATAAAATGTTTTGCAGCCATGCCACATTATGTCTAAGCAGGCATGAGTTATAGCGACCTCTTTTTGTCCACTAATACTCAATCATTTATACACAATTTTATTTCATAAATGAACACAAGAGAATGAAGGAGACTTTTCAGGCAGATATTTTTTTCTGAATTTATTATGGCAACATAGCAACTCGTAGATGCCCACAAATATGCACACAAATATGGTTCTACTGTGTGCACGACAGAATTCTATACACTCCCCACACAATAGAAAAACCTTAAATGACATCTCCAGACCATGGGCAAATGTTCTATATTTCTGAATGCCAGTCGCAGCTGGGCCATGGTTGTCTGTACAGTGGGCCAACTCAAAACCCTGGAATCATGGACATTCACATCTTAAAGAAGCTTGTATCTCAGTGAAGGATAAAGCTTTGCAGCTTTAATCTGACTGTACTCCAAATTAATGAATGATTGTTTTTTCTAACCATGTAGGACATTTTATCTGTAAGGATATTTTACTCAACCTACAAAGTGAAAGAATCATTGACAACAACAATAAATTCCTGCCTCCCCTGCAGTAAAGTACTAAATAATTTAATTCCCATAATTTTTCATAAAAGATAAACACATACATCTGACTGTGCCAGAGTTGCTATAACTTCATTGCCATGTGGCCATTTGCCTTGCTCTGTACAGAACATGTCCCCGTATGAGTTGTCAGCACAAAGCACAACAAAAAGTCTCCCAGATTATCTGTCTATCCATGGTCTGTGTGTTATTACAGTAGTCTTCCCAATCAAGACTGTCCAGCTGAGGAGAAAACACCCTCTGTCCCTTAGTGACAGGATGTGACCATGCAGGGACAGCAAGTGAGGTCATCTCAGGGCAGGCAGCAGACCAAAAAACAGATTGCATCAGCATGGGAAAGGATTGGGCAGTAGCAGAGGGTGTGTCAGGGCACGCTCCCAAGCAGAGAAAAGCTCAGAACAAGCAGGGAGAAAAATCACCGGCCAGTGGGTTTGAAAAAGGCCTTAGAAATGCAAAAAAAATTGGGCCATGCTAATGAAGGCAGTGGTGTTTCCCTGTGAGCAGAAAGCTGAGGAGGAGAGCAGAGGGAAAGGAAAGCGGGATATGGAAAACTGTGGAAGAGTTGCAAAGAGACCTTGAGAAAGCGAGTAGTCTGAAACCTCAGTCTGACGGAGACAAGCAGTACAGTTGGTCAGGAATTTGGTGGCAGGGTTTCTCATGATAAAATTTAGTTTATGCAACTATGGGTGTAACCAAAGCACAGAGGAGTCCTTTACATGGTCAAGGTGTGGCAGAAACAGCTCCCTTGTCCTCAGGGAGCTTACCTGTTACACTTGGGCAAGACTTTGCCGCTGGCTGCAGACAGATGGGCAGCAGTAAGAAATGGAGAGGCACTGTTGGGCTGCTCGTAGTGCCGAAGCTCAACTCTGGTCCTCTGATTTTGGAGGCACACAGGCTTAGAGGCAGTTTTAAAGCAGGGTGTGCTTGGAATAGAATAATGTGACATTTCAGCAGATGTTTATGGGGCACAAGCAAAAGGGCTAGCAGAAGTGAAAAATTTATCAAGGGAGAAAGTTCAGTGCAATGCACTAATTGGAGAGAGTTGGGAGTAACTATTTCAACAATATATGAGATGTAAAGGACGGTGAAAGAGACACCAGGAATTATCTTGCAACAGTCTGTACCTCAGGAAGCAGAAGAGACAGAGCTTGACAACAAATTAGCAGGCAGGAGGGGAAGTACTGTGCTTCAAGTTTCAATAAAATCCTACTGTAAAATTATGTTTTTCTATAGAAAGTGCCCTTTGCAAAAGGCATTATACAAGTAATTTTTACCCTGAAAATATCTAGGAACAAAAAATATTGTAAAAACTAGTGAATTCTTGTGGTTGCTGTGCCTAATGTTGTTGGTAGGATGCAGAACTGACAATTAGATCTACTAAGCAAGCCTTAATACATAACTTCAAACTGTCTCAACCTCCCATCTGTAAAAGGGACATAAACCCAGTCATCTGTGTGACAGACATACTGCTTTGAAATGCTCAGACATAGGCATCTATAAAGGGGTCTTTTCTACAGGCACTGCAATGCACATTCTTCCTCCTATTTTCTGTTATCTCCCTTCCGCTATTGAAGAGACATCTACAGAAGTTATTTGTCTTAAATTTCTATCCAAGTGAAACACGAGTATCTCATTGCCTTAAAATACACTAGGGTGATATACCTACTAACTTAGGTAAATGCATCTTGTGGGTTGCAGTGTTTCATGGGGACTGTATCAACACTCTCACATTATGCTTCAAAATAGATTCCAGCAGGAAGACCTAGGGTTTAGTGTTTTTAAGACCTTGTGGTAGCAAACTCACCCTACTTTATAAAAACACCCAGAAATCTTTGTGAAGCCCACATATCTCTCTCTACCTCTGCACTCTATGTTTTGACATTAAATTTGAATTTATGGATGTCAGTCATAATTTCAATACTAAATCATTCTTATCCTTACACTTACTGTATTTCAACCATTTAAATAGTCAATTCCTTTTAGCCATTTTATTTCTTCCCCACCATAAGCCATACAGTGGGACATTCAATCGAATGACTGAGACACTGGGGTTTTTTACCTCTCTCTCATAAATACTATAATTTTCAGTAATTCATACAACTTTGTAGTACTTCAGACTTTTTTCCTTTTATAAACTATGCATAAAGTCAACATGTGTATGTGTGTGTTTGTTTTCTGTGTGTGTATACACATGTATATGCAGACACATCTATACGGAAATGCCGACTTCTTAATTGATTTAGTCTGTATATAGTGCTTTGAGTTTTTTGACTGGACAGTGCCATATAAGTGTAAATTGTAATCTTCATGCATGCTTTTAAGCCCTGAATTTTCAATCAGAAAACGAATTTAAGTGAGAGAAATGTACAGAAAAGTCTTTCACATAGTTACACTTTAGCAAGAAGAAAAATCGATCCAAGTATGCTTACCACTGTAGCATTTCATATTCATATACAAAACAGTATGTGATTTCAGTACACAGCTTTCAAAACCAGATTTGCATTCACACTGTGATTAACATTGCAGGGACTGCCATCCAGTGGTGAACCAAGAGCTGAACAGATGATTGAAACTGCAGATATATAAAATTAAAAAGAATTAAATCTGAAAAAAGGTTAAGAGTAGTAGCTAATAAAGATGTTAGAAGTACTAATGGTAGAAAGAATTTCTTTAGTCATCTTCAGATATTATTTATAATCTTTAAGTAAAAGATATTATTTTCCAAATGTAGTTGCACAAAGGCAAAACTTTGTTCTGACCATCCAAGGAAGATAAAATGAGTCTTGTACAGTCCCGGTCCAGTAAACAAGCTAGTGGTGAACACAACCAAAATATTATAAGCCTGATTTCCCTCTTTGTATTGATGTATTTCTGTTGAGTTCAGTGAGGTATATGAGTGGTCTGGGTTTATCCAGGTGTTAGGTAAGACAATAAAATATTTAGGGTCATTATCTGTTTCTACTGCTTTTTAGAACATTAGAGGCAAAAAGAAAATCCTCAAACTTCTAATATTATCCCTGCTAAGGCTATGAAACCAGATGACAATTTAAATCTAGTTTGCTAATCATTTTGTTCAGTAGCAGTGATGTTAAACATTGTGCGCCTTGTGTACCTTTAAAAAAGGTCTAACAGAACATTCCAATGCCCTGGTTTTATGCGTTTTCATATTTATTGCCTTGCCTATTGTGTATATGAATCTTGGTATTTGTGACAGATTTTTCTTAGTTTGTTCCATTGTGTACAGACCATATGTTGTCCATGATCATAAAACACTCAGTAATTGTATGTACAGAGAAAAAATAGTTACTTGCTAGGAAACTTAAGAACTTTCAGGTTATCCCTGCAGAAGTGTTTTTAAATCCAGGCCTAGGAAACAATCACCTCCTTTTCTTAGAATTGTGATGAAACTTTGGCAGGATTCTCAGATAAATTTGGCAGTTAACTTCTATTGATTTAAACAAAAATTATGTACCTGAATTCCATAAGGCTTTTGGCTTGACTGCTGCTGATGTAGATTTTGGATACAGAAGTGCCTTTTTTGGCTCCCCAGTGTAATACTTGGGGATGCAGTAGGATTTTTATTGTTTTCAGGATGAGTCATGCAGGCAGCAGCACAACAGATGGTGTGGAATGTAGAACAGTAAAGGCAAAGATATGAGACAGCTAAAGAAAACTGGAACAGTCAAAGGAACAACCAGAGGATGAGAGAGACTGAGAGAATGAGAGAAGCAGGAGGCTGAGCTTTGCCACAGACAGCAGCAACTAATGAAGTGTGGAGTCAGTGCAGGGTGAAATAGCTCAGACAGCGATCAGCAGGGAAAATTAAAGGACCTGTGGTGAGAGTAGAAGGAACAGAGGTAGAAAAACTAGGATGAGCAAGTCTTATGGATCACCAAGTGGCTGGTGGGTCTAAGTGATGGATTTCGGTGTGATAAAAGAGAAAGTACCAGAAGAGAAGGAATAAGGAAGTGGTGGAGCTGAGGAGACAGATAAATAATACCCTTTGAAGGCAGAAATACCACAACAGTCAGAAAGAGAGTAGTCAGAACCAGAAGCAGTGTCTGGAAGCTTGGAAGTCTAGAATGACAGCAAAAAAACAGGGATGGCAGATGCTGAAAGGCAAAAAAGCTGAGACCAGTAAAAAGAGGTGAAACACAGTGTTCTCTGCTGGTGTAACAACCAACCATAGTAGAGAGACTTAGGCATGCTTGGGTAAAACATGAAAGAAGTTAAATTCTACAGGTCACTGAAACACAGTCTCTGAAAGGAGGAATCTGGAGAAACCCATGTAATGAAAAAGTAGATTAGTTTCTGACTTCTGCTCCAGCTCAGAGAACACAGAAGCACAAAGAAAGCTCCATCCACAAAATACTTCCACAAAATACTTCCCCAAAATATCACAGTATCCCTCCACCCACTCATCATCCTGTTTTAATACACCGGTTAATAGTGACAGCTGACTAGTAGTAACACATTTTAGGTGAAAGACTAACATGGAAATCGGGAAAGGAAAAGGCCTTAAAAATTCATACATACATTTCTGTTTTCCTTACCCCAACAGCTAATTCATTTTCTGTTCTGGCAGTAGGTAGTTAATGGAGCTACTTTCTGCTGGCTTGTCTGGGTCATATAACTACTTGTTTTTTTCAGACTGAACAGAGGTTAGCAGCATTCTGTCCTACTACTGCATCGCAGGGTATTTTTAAAGGACAGATTTAGTTATTTTCAAAGACCTTTCCATAACTGTTTTTAAAGACTGAGAGAGCAGGTGTTTGGAAAGTCAAAAAGTTTTGCTCTTATCCACAGGGTAATAAAGATGGGCAGCTGCTTTTGTTTTATCTGTGAGGTCCATAAGTCTCTTGTATGACTTTTTCTTCATATGACTTATTCCTTAAAAATCCAACTTGGCTACTCCTTTCTGCCATTTTCTTCCAGTTGCTGTAAATGCTTCCCCTACCTCCAAAACATTTTCTTCAGACTGAAGTGAACCTTATTTTTTTTTATTATTCCCCATCCCCCACATTCTCCATCCACATTTAAAGGCAAATGAGGGACTGGAAGGCTGAATACAGTTGACATATTATCTATCATCAAGGAGCTGTCAGGAATAGCTAAATGTTCTGAAATTGTTTCAGCCCTTGAACTAACACAGAAAAAAGGGTTAAGTTTCACATTTTACTCCTGATAACCCAACCAGTCTGAATCCTTTTCTTTCTTGTTTCCAGATAAGAGTGTACAATTACCAACAACAACAAAGAGTTACCAGTCCCCACCTTAACATTGATCTTTATAGTGAAAACTACTAAAAAGAAAGAAGGAAATTACAAATGTTAGTCTTTCACATGCATAAGGCAGCAGATAATACCATACTGATCTGATTTACTTACAGCTAAATACTATTTCTCGCAGCCCACAGACAGAACATTCTAAGAACTTTGACATTTATAGCACCCCATAAGGGATAGTTACATGATGAAGTGAAACTCCACCTTACACTCAAAGAATATTAGTGCCTAAACCGATACCATGAAACAGGAGCTTGGCAATTTGCCTTATAGATTCAAGATACATATCAAAATGCATTACCCTGCATCTATACCATCCATTAAAATGTGGTGCCAGTCAGAGACGCTTCAATCCCATTATAGTGCCACAGCTGTTGATCTAAAACAAGCTCATCATCTCAGTCCAGTTCTTAGCCCACAGGTATCCATGTCAAACATAAAGGATACCAGCATAAATAGTTCTTACCAAAGTAACCAAATCAACTAGAAACTCTTGTATTTCTAGTAGCTGCTTCCCATTAAACCCTTTAAGAAGAGTTTGATACATTAGTTCTACTCGTTACTGCTACAGAAATCCAAATTTCTCCAACCATCACTAGCTGAAAGGCCTCAATGTGATTGCAGAGTCTTACAGAGTGTTCTCCTTCTGAGATTCTTACAATTGTTCAAACTCTTTCTTGTAATGGTTTCAACCCTTTGTAACCATATTCTTGAAGAAAAACATTCTAAAGTAACTGCAAAGTTAAGAATAAAAAAAAATAGGCTGGAGCTACTGCTGCAACCCCTTTTTTGAGCAAAACTGTAATGCTGAAGGGAAAACACAATTGTCACATTAATAAATGTGTAATACCGATTATATTGTCACAGACATTGATATGTTATGGGAAACCAGTTTCTATTGTATGCAGCATTTCCTTGCGTGCCAAGAAAATATTAATGAGAATTGCTTTCTTCCTCATACCCACGCTGGCTCTCTGAATTGGCAGCAGCAGAAGAAATTTAGGATTGCCTCAATTTCTAAGACTGTAGCTCTTAAGGAGTCTAATATCTAGTGCTTCCTAATTAATTTATTAAGAACATATATTTATGCATATAAAATACACAGCTGGAACTGGAAATAGACAATTATAGTAACCTCATAAAGTTATACTTTATGAACAAGTAGACAGCTTCACAGGTAGTTGCCTGAAGCACTTTGAGCCTCATAAGCAAAATTCCATTAAGCACAATATATTTAGAATTAGAACACTGTAAATTAGTTAGAAGACAAATGGTTAACAACCAATCACAATGCTTAGACATACAGAAGCCTATGGAGCCAGATGGGATCCACCCAATGGTACTGGGGGTGCTGGCAGAAACGCTCACCATGACATTTTCCACCATTTATCAGCAGTTGCAGCTAAATGGGGAGGTCCTAGTTGACTGGAGGTTAAAAAATGTGACAGCCACGTACAAAAAAAGGCTGCAAGGAGGATCTGGGCAACTACACACCCATCAGCCTGACCTCTGTGGTGGAGAAAGTCATAGAGCCGATCATCTTAAATCCATCACGTGGCACTGACAGGATACACAGGTGATCAGGTCCAGTCAGCATGGGTTTAGGTTCCTGCTTCACTAACCTATCTCCTTCTATGACAGATGACAGAGACAGATGACAGAGACAGTACTTAAGGGCAAGGGAGCCCATGAGGGCTGAGAGCTCTTCAAAAAGGAAAACCTAGCAGCTCAGGAGAAAGCCATCCCCATGCTCTGGAAAAAAAGCTGGCAAGGATAAAAAACAGCTTGGTTGAACAGTGAGATCTTGATATCAAGAAGAGAAAAGTTTATGGGCTCTGGAAGAAGGGACAGACCTCTTGGGTGGACTACAGGAGGGAAGTGAGGTTGTGTTGAGAAAAAATCAGAGGGGCTAAGGCTCAACTAGAAATCAGGTTGACAAAGTCTGTGAAAGATAAAAAAAAATCTTTAAATATATAAATAACAAAAGGAGAACTAGGGAGACCATACAGTCCCTTTTGGATGTAGAAGGAAAAACAATGACCGAAAATGAGGAAAATGCTGAGGTACTTAATGCCTTCTTTGCCTCAGTCTTTAATTGTAAAGAAAATTGTTCCCTCTGTGTACAAACCCCGGAGCTAGAAGAGCAAATTGAGGCTCCCATGATCCAAGAGGAGGTGGTCAGAGCCTTGATAGCCTGACTAGACACCCATATGTCTATGGGGCCAGACAGGATTCACCCTAGGGTATTGAGGGAGCTGGCGGATGTGCTGGCCAAACCCCTTTCCATCATCTTATAACAGTCCTGGAAGACGGGGAAGTTCCACTGGACTGGAGGCTGGCTGATGTTGTGCCCATCTACAGGAAGGGTCACAGGGAGGATGCAGAGAACTACAGGCCTGTCAGTCTGACTTCAGTGCCAGGGACAGTCATGGAACAGGTGATCTTGGGTGCTATCATGAAGCACATACAAGAGAACTGGGTGATCAGGCCCAGTCAACACAGGTTCACAAAAGGCAGGTCTTGCCAAACTAAACTGATCACCTTATATGACAAAGTGACTAGACTACTGGATGAAGGAAAGGCTGTGGGTGTATCTTCCTGGACTTCAGCAAAGCATTTGACACATTTTATCACAGCATTCTGCTACAGAAACTGTCAGCCTCTGGCCTGGAAAGGCACACACTCTCCTGGGTAGAAAACTGGTTGGATGGCCGGGCCCAGAGAGTAGTGGTAAATGGTGTTAAATTCAGCTGGAGGCCAGTTACAAGTGGGGTTCCCCAGGGTTCAGTACTGGGTCCAGCCCTGTTGAATATCTTTATCAATGACCTGGATGAAGGCATTGAGTGCATCCTTAGCAAGTTTGCAGATGACACTAAGCTGGGTGGAAGTGTTGATCTGCTGGAGCGTAGGGAGGCTCTGCAAAGGGATCTGAACAGGTTGGACCACTGGGCTGAGTCTAATGGCATGAGGTTTAACATGGTAAGATGCCGGGTCCTGCACTTGGGGCACAACAAACCTGTGCAGAGCTACAGACTAGGTGAAGTCTGGCTAGAAAGCTGCCTGGAGGAGAGGGACCTGGGGGTGTTTGTTGACAGCCGACTGAACATGAGCCAGCAGTGTGTCCAGGTGGCCAAGAAGGCCAATGGCATCTTGGCTTGTATAAGAAATGGCGTGACCAGAGGTCCTGGGAGGTTATTCTCCCTCTATACTCAGCACTGGTGAGACAGCTCCTTGAATCCTGTGTTCAGTTGTGGGCCCCTCACCACAAGAAGGATGTTGAGGCTCTGGAGCAAGTCCAGAGAAGAGCAATAAAGCTGGTGAAGGGGCTGGAGAACAGGCCTTATGAGGAATGGCTGAGAGAGCTGGGGTTGTTTAGCCTGGAGAAGAGAAGGCTGAGAGGAGACCTCATTTCTCTCTACAAGTACCTGAAAGTAAATTTAGTGAGGTGAGCATCAGTCTCTTCTCCCAAGTAACAAGCAACAAGACAAGAGAAAATGGCCTCTAGTTGTGCCATAGGAGGCTTAAATTGGATATCAGGAAATATTATTTCACTGAAAGAGTGGTGAGACATTGGAATGGACTGCACAGAGAAGTGGCTGAGTCCCCATTGCTGGAGGTATTTAAAAAAGGTGTCAGCGTGGTACTTAAGCACATAGCTTAATGGTTGGATTTGATGACCTTAAGGGTCTTTTCCAACCTAAATGATTCCGTTATTCTTTGATCCTGTTCCACAATTTGCAGGTCTATAAAAAGAATTGGGGGAGAGGGGGAAACAAAACCAGAACGTCTGGTCTTTTTTATCTAGAAGCTTAACTCAGTTAAGTGCAAGATTACTTGGGATCTTAACGGTTCATATACGTATACACAAACTTTCAAAAGTTACACAGGTTATATATCTCTTCCTGACTATATATTGACTAGGCATCATCACTCAGAGATAATACTGAAGCCTACAGAGGAGCCATGGATTCATTCGTTTTCCCAGCCAGAGTCAGAAAAAACAAGACCTCTACACTTCAGTCTGACTATTTTTGTTGCATTTTGGAAGTAGGCCAAACTTCTGGTTTTAATCATATACAGACCTGTTCCCATACGCTTTGTTTTACCTTTATCACAGTTTCAATTTTGTTTTTAATTTCCCGCCCCACAACCCAGTTGAATTCACCCTAGATAATCTTAGCACCACACACAGATGGGTATTGTGACTATAAGTTTTCTTTCAGTCACTGAAATTTTCCTTCTATCCTAAACCCATACAGTAGAGGCCACCTGCTGTCACCTATGAAGAACAGCAGATGTTTACAGAAAATAACAGCCTTTCTTTAACTGAAATGGTATTCCTACACTGCATAGCAATATCTCTTCTCCAGTTTATATGACAGCAGAAATTTTCCCTTGGATGACCAAGAAGTCTCCAACCCACACCTAAAATGAACCAATCTCCAATTGTGCATTCTGATAACTTCCTATGTAGCATCATGCTAACTTCTGGGTGGTCCGTTTTCTGCTCTGCACTTCTTTTCCTGGTTCTCTGCTTTGGCAGAGGATCATACGAGATCTAGTTTGTAGCCTGTGACAAAAGAAACAGAAGGGATCATTTAAACATGTTTGTTGCAGACAGTCATCATGTTAGTCTTACTCTCCTCGCACTATCTTCTATCTTACGTTTCTAAGTCTGCGATTTATTCCAAGTAATGCCGCCTAGTATGCAATTATAATCAAATACATTTCATAAACCACAGGTATTCAACTATGCCATCAAAACCACTGCTTAAGAGTAAAGTTATATTTAGAGTCAGCTGCAAACTTCAAGGCAGAAGTTGAACTCCAGCAGGACAAATACTGAGCCACAGGGCTATCAATTCACAGAATCACAGAACAACTAGGTTGGAAGGGACCCATCGGATCTTCTAGTCCAACCATTCCTATCTAACACTAAACCAAGTCCCTCAAGACCTCATCCACCCGTGCCTTAAGCACCTCCAGGGAAGGTGAATCAACCACCTCCCTGGGCAGCCTATTCCAATGCCCAATGACCCTCTGTGTGAAAAACCTCCTCCTAATCTCCAGCCTAAACCTACCCTGGTGGAGCTTGAGGCCATTCCCTCTCATCCTGTCCCCTGTCACTTGGGAGAAGAGGCCAGCTCCCTCCTCTCTACAACCTCCTTTCAGGTACTTGTAGAGAGTAATGAGGTCTCCTCTCAGCCTCCTCTTCTCCAGGCTAAACAACCCCAGCTCTCTCAGCCGCTCCTCACAGGGTCTGTTCTCCAGCCCCTTCACCAGCCTCGTCGCTCTTCTCTGGACTTGCTCTAGAGACTCAACATCCTTCTTGTGGTGAGGGGCCCAGAACTGGACACAGGATTCAAGGAGCGGCCTCACCAGTGCTGAGTACAGAGGGAGAATCACCTCCCTGGACCTGCTGGTCACACCGTTTCTGATACAAGCCAGGATGCCATTGGCCTTCTTGGCCACCTGGGCACTCTGCTGGCTCATGTTCAATCGGCTGTCGACCAGCACCCCCAGGTCCCTCTCCTCCTGGCAATTTTCCAGCCAGGCTTCTCCCAGTCTGTAGCTCTGCATAGGGTTGTTGTGCCACAAGTGCAGGACCCAGCATTTGGCCGTGTTAAACCTCATGCCGTTGGACACTGCCCAGTGGTCCAGCCTGTTTAGGTCCCTTTGCAGAGCCTCCCTACCCTCCAGCAGATCAACACTTGCACACAGCTTTGTGTCATCTGCAAACTTGCTAAGGGTACCCTCAATGCCCTCATCCAGGTCATTGATGAAGACATTGAACAGGACTGGACCTAGCACTGAGCCCTGAGGGACACCACTTGTAACTGGCCTCCAGCTGAATTTAACACCATTTACCACCACTCTCTGGGCCTGGCCATCCAGCCAGTTTCCTACCCAGGAGAGTGTGCATCTGTCCAGGCCAGAGGCTGACAGTTTCCGTAGCAGAATGCTGTGAGAAACTGTGTCAAAGGCTTTACTGAAGTCCAGAAAGACCACATCCACAGCCTTTCCTTCATCCAGCAGCCAAGTGACTTTGTCATAGAAGGCGATCAGGTTGGTTTGGCAGGACCTGCCACTGGTAAACCCATGTTGACTGGGCCTGATCACCCGGTTCTCCTGCAAGTGCTTCATGATAGCACTCAAGATCACCTGTTCCATGACTTTCTCTGGCTCTGAGGTCAGACTGACTGGCCTATAGTTCCCCGGATCCTCCCTGCTACCCTTCTTGTAAATGGGAACTACATCAGCCAGCCTCCAGTCCAGAGGTACCTCCCCAGTCTTCCAGGACTGCTGGAAGATGATGGAAAGGGGTTTGGCCAATACATCCGCCAGCTCCCTCAATACCCTACGATGTATCCCATCTGGCCCCATAATTATACTCAGTAAAGTGACTTTCTGGTTTTACTTCCCTTTTGACTTATGTATCCAGCTATTTATTTACATAATACCATTAATCCACCTTGAAAGTAAGCATATGTCTCACCAAAACCAGAGCTACCAAAAGATAACCACTTTGAAAAGACTAGAAACTTTTCAGTTATGAGCCTCTTAAAACTACCTTAAGCTACTTTAAATCTTAGCAAAAAACACATAAAAATGAGCAAACACAGAAGTCACATTGTATGTAAGAATAAGTGGAAGTAGCATATCCTGAGGGCAGATGATTAACAGTTACCTCAGAAATGTGACTAAGTATATAAACAGTAACACTTCACAATTATGGTAATAAATAATTTTCACTGACAATTATTGTATAGATGAAAACAGTGCTTATATTAATGAAATAGTGACAGTCAATCTTTTAAAATGAAGACAAAATAAATTGCAGCCTCATCTCTCACACACACAAAAAAAAAGCAGCAGTTTCACAAGTAAATTTTCTTTGCTATTGATAACTGTGTCATTTGGATCCAGCACAAGTTCATGAAAAATACCAGGTTTCTTGTCTTGCTTGTCTTTTTTAGTAAAAAAATCATTACCCAAGGATAAAATACAAAGCTGAAATTATGTCATCACAGTATGGTATGACATGGCACCAAGCCTGGATGTAGAACAGGCCATAAATGCAAGAGAAAGCTACAGAAACTGCATAGAATTCCAATAAATTTGTAGAAAATAAGTTTTATTTGGCTTCTTTTGTACACTTTTTCCAGAAGGAAATGCACATTCATATAGTTTGCCTTTCCCAGTGCATGTCAGGATTTGCTCACATCAAGTCATTAATATCAAGGCAAAAGATGCCTTTGAGATAATTTCAGACATGTCTTATTTTGACTGTAAAGCATCCAAAGTTCCTAATTTTCTAATTATAACCCAGAAAGAAATTATTTAGTGGTGGCTTCTCTGACTCACACATATAACAGTCCCATACAAGGAAGAGGGAAGAGACTTGCAACAAAGAACTGTCAAGCCAATGGCTATGATTCATTTCAGGTAGAACTAAGGATAGTTTCTCTTTTTCATACTGAGTTGGGTTATAAAAGAAAAAAACAGCTAAGTAACTTGCTCTTTTCAAAAGCTCTACAACAGAAATGACAAAATACTGTTTCAAAACTACAAATCAGCCATTGGCAGTGAGTTTGTTTGCAGAAGCAGCACTCTTTCCCTGGTTGTTTCTCACAGTCATGTCTCTTCCCTGTTGATAGTGAATACGGAATTTGTTTCTTGCCACTTCTTGAATACTTCACGAAGAGGAGCAAATTCATCTTGGGCTTTCACACATCACTAACCCATCAAGTAGCCCCTGCAGAAAAAAAAAAGTTAGGTAAAAAATTAGCAAACAAACACTGGTAGCACTCCTCAAAAATCAAGAGATGTGTGGTCTTAAAACAGGAAAAACTTCAGACTGCCAAAAACTATGCTGATCAAGGTTATTTAAAATAATAAATCCTGTCCATGGTACAAACCAGCCAGCTTAACTACATGCTGCTTCCTCAGTTGATTTTCTTCAGTGAACAATGAAAACGGATTAGTATGTTCCCAATCCAGTTTTGGTAAATGTTCGGAATTTTCAAAGCCCAGGTTACACCCTACAAAAGGTTTATTATTTCTACTACCAGTGTTAAGATATTCAGTATAACCTGACATTTGCTGGCATTCAACACAACTCTGGTCTCTTTTTCTTATCTATTTCTCTAAAGCCCTGTTTCTTTAATGAGTTTAAGAGAAAGTACTGTTAAGACACATGCATACACGATGAAACAAGAAAATATATAGCATCAAAAGAGCAACAAAATATAGAACAGGTCCCTATCCAGCTTCATACTGCCATAGAATCCACCAGCCCCATGTTCTGAAAACAAATTGTAACTACACTATAGCAGTTAAAAATATATCTAAGAAAGAAGAAATTGCTGTTGTTAAGTCAACACTTCATGGATCTACTCCTGAAATTAACTACCAGTACCTCTGCACACCAAGGTTCAGCTATTCTGAATTAAATACATGGACTGAGAAACAAAGGGCAGGAGATTGAAAATCCCGCATTTGAATTTTGCATAGCCTGAAAGCTCAAGATCTTTCCTACTTTTTGATCTGTGAATGTTACTGTATTAAAACATCACATATATTGTATTCTTCAATCTTACATTCAATTTTCCAGCAACAAAGAACAACTGACACATCATCTTTACTTCAGGACTGCTTTGGATGTTTCTGAACACTTGTCACTGCTGCCATCAGTTCTTCCTGTTATGATCTCTCCTGTAGACTGTCATTATAAAGTACTCATCTGTCTGTCTCCAAGTTCTTTGACATTTGTGTTTTCCTCAAAGCCCTATCTTGTAACTGCTTTTCCCTGACCAGTACACACCATTAATTTTAAGGCAGACTGAGTAAGTCAGACTCACTATTCATATCTTCTGACATACTGGGAACTGTCATCTTTCTTTAATCACAGCACAATTTACAGTAGCTGGCCCTAAAAACATCCTACCTCATTCAAGGTAACTTGTTCCAAAACAATGTTTAAAAAAAAAAGCTTATAGCCAAGCTGCAGATCTTTAGCATACTCCACTATATTTTCTGTTACTCTTAAGTTTAACATAGGCACAACATAAGCCACAAAAGTGAAGAAAAGTTGGAAGACTATTAAAGCACTTACGGTAATTTCATCCTCATGAAAACTCTGGCCATGAAGAAGCTCAAAAGCACGCTAACAAATCCAATAAAGAGTAAAAGAAACCTGTTCAGCTTGGGGATATTTGGTGCATTGGATCGATCCAGAATTATGAAGCCTAGGCCACCCATTGTGAAGAGGAAGCTGGATGCGAGCCCTTCCATAATATATTGCCCGTTTACTCTAAAGAAGAATAAATAGGAGAAAGAAGAAGAGAGTCAGAAAAAAATACCAATTTTAGAGAAATATTTACATTTCAAACCCCATCTACTCAACCTGCTTTAGCAGTACAAATACACAGGATAATTAACTTTGACTGACCTTCCAACAAAAAGTAGGTACAGAAACTATTTTGAAATCATATTAAGGCTCTAATATGCAATTTGTCTCTAGAACTGATAGTCTGCAAGACAACCAGCCACGCATACTAGTGATTTTATACATACTAGCGTATACTAACAGCTACCATGCAAGCTCATCAGTATTTCAGTATAAAGTAGCACCTTGCTTCACAGATGCCTGGAAGCATGGAACCATGGGCCCTGGACACTGAGCTTTCCAAGTCTTATTTCCATCCCACTGCTTAGGCAGCAGTGCCTGAATCCCGATCATGGTACAAATCCAACTATGTCAGCGCATCTACCGGTTCCAGCAAAAGTGATTCTGGACTGCAGTGTGTTTTGCTAATGACTCACTGATCCTGCACATGTTGATTATGGGAACCCAGGCTGAACGTTCACTGTGGTTCTCTCTCAGTCCACACAGCTGGACATCCTTCTTACAAAGCTAAGATGGAGGGAGGGGAAGCCAAGATGCAGAAAGAATATTGCACCTGGATCATGAGTCTCCTGCTTGCCACTGAATTTTTTCCTAGCCCTGTAACTAGCCGAACTAGCAACCTCATAGATTGGCATAGATAAAAATGCTGTGGATGCTAATAGAGACAATGAAGATTATCATCATCTCACATCCTGAAAAGAAACAGTTTCAACTTCTTTCAAGTTGTTTCCACTGAATTGTCATAAAGCAGTACCAGCACCCTGCAATTCATCTACATTGCAGCAGTTCAAGATAGCTAGTTCAAGCCAAAATCTTTACACAAGGCATTTCACAAACCTCATAAAAAACTTCTTTGTTATTTTATCAAAACCATTATTTGTTTACACACACACAAAACAATACAGCAACAAATGTAGATCTAATCCTCTTCAGACCAATTTATGACTAAGGAATCTCTAGCTTACTTTCAGTAACAGAAGCAAAAGCCTCAAGCAAGACACTGTTGTTATCCATTTGTAATTACTTTCCTCATCCTTGGACACAGGTATCCCAATTGCGTTAGAATTTAAAAGGTCAAATCTGAAAGTTCCAGAAACGTTATGTATCCTGCTATGAAGTATGAACAAATGTGTCTGCACCTACTATGAAACTCAACAAAACAAGAGTCTGGAAGAGACGCAAGTGCTGCCAGCTACAAACTTGTTTCTTAGCAGAATTTTAATTTTCATGAGCTTTGGAAGGACTGAGTTTTTCTATTTCCATTTCCAATCTTTGTTCGTTTGTTTTCAAATAATTGCAAACATTGCAATAGTCACAGAACTGATACTGCCTTGCACAGAGAGATCGAAAAACACAGCTGCACACCTCTGTGAGGAAGGTTTATTCATTCACTCTTAGGTACCTGTAGCACCTTGCTTACAGAGGCAGAGACCTATTCCTACCTGTATGCCAAGAAGGCCACTGGCCTCTGATGTCCATGTTCATCTGTCATTGACCCCACACTGGGAGGTTCCACAATCACATCATAGATAATCCCTGTGGGGAGAGAATCAAGCACCACCTTTGACTCATAGAACCACAGAATCATTAAGTCAGAAACGAATTCTAAGATCATGAAGTCCAACAGTCAGCCCAACATCACCATGCCTCCTAACCCATGTCCCAAATCACCACATCTACACCTTCAGGGATGTTGACTCAACCGCTTCCCTGGGCAGCATGTTCCAGTACTTCATTACTCCTTCAGTGAAGAAAATTCTCCTAATACCCAATCTTGTGCAACTTGAGGATATTTTCTCTCATCCTATCACACATTATTTGGGAGAAGAGGCTGGAATCCACCCCGCTACAACCTACTTTCTGGTAGATGCAGAGAGCAATAAGGTCCTCTCTCAGTCTCCTTTTCTCCAGCTTAAACAAATCCAGTTCTATCAGCCATTCCTCATAAGAATTATGCTCCAGACCCTTTCCCAGCTTCATTGCCCTTCTCTGGACACACTCCAGCACCTCCTTGTCTCTCCTATAGCAAGAAGCCCAAAATTGAACGCAGCATGTGAGGTGTGGCCTCACCAGCGCGAAGTACAGGGGTCCAGCTGGCCACACTATTGCTGCTAGAAGCCCGTTGGCCCTCTTGGCCACCTGGCCACGCTGCTGGCTCAAGTTCAATGGGCTGGCGACCAGCACCCCCGGGTCCTTTTCCACCGGGCAGCTTTCCCTCCCACCAGCAAAAACAGCGAGAACCCCCTTAATGCCGCGTGGGTGCTCGGAGTCGGCTGAGGTTGGCGTTTTACAGCCGGTTTGGAGCCGGACGATGGCTCAGCAGCACCAGCGGCTGTTCTACCAGCAGCCTGCCCCGCACAGCAAGAGCTAACCGGGCATGAGGGTGCCCCGGGCTCACCTCCGGTGATGAGGAAGTAGGACACCACCACCAGCGCGTACACCGTCATGGCCGAGGGCATGTGCACCCAGCTCGGTCGCTTCAGCTTGATGTTGGGGCACTCGAGCACGGCGAAGGGCAGGCGGAACAACGCCTCCATGGTGGCGGCGCGGTCCGCCCGACTCGCCCCGCCGCGGGACACGAAGGCGGAAGCGGAAATTGGCCACCGCCTCCTGGCAGGGGCAAAGCAACACAATTTTTAAAAGCCAACCTAAACTACCCAAAGCTACGCCTGGATCAGAATAAAAAATATAAACGTATAATTTTTTTTTTTTACTGTGAAAAATACCTGGAAAGGCAAACGTCCTACCGCCGGATGAATCAATCCGTCTTACGCACCTGCCAGGACCCGGCTGGCCTGACGTGTCGGTGCCGGGTGACGGCGGGGACCGCGGGGCGGGGCCGGCAGCCACGTGGCCGCAGTCCCGGGCACCGTGGGGAGCGCCCCCAGGCCCATCCAGCGATGCACGAAGGAACATCCCCCCGCCCCGTCCGGCGTGGAGAGGCGCGAGCCCGAGGGAAGGAGAAAGATCTGCAGTAGGAGTCATCCGGGGGCTCGTGTTTGGAGGGGAGCGGAGCCGGGTGCTCCTTGCCTGCCCCACGCCACCCGGTGTCTGTCCTGGCCCACAGTCAGGGGAGACCCACCGTGAGCTCGGGGATGGAAACCAACTATCACTTGGCAAGTCCATCCAGTACCATGAAAACCGGGGAAGAACTGTTTGGAAAGGCTTGTAGTGATAGGCCTAGGGGCAATGGGTATAAACAGGGGAGGGGCAGATTTAGATTAGACATAAGGAAGAATTTCCTCACAATGAGGGTCGTGAGGCACTGGCACAGGTTATCCAGGGAAGCTGTGGCTGCCCCATCCCTAGAGGTGTTCAAGGCCAGGTTGGATCATAGAATCATGGCATCACCAGGTTGGAAGAGGCCCACTGGACCATTGAGTCCAACCATTCCTATCAAACACTCAACCATACTCCTCAGCACCTCATTCACCCATCCCTTAAACACCTCCAGGGAAGGGGAATCAACCACCTCCCTGGCCAACCTCTGCCAGTGCCCAATTACCCTTTCCATGAAATTTTTTTTCCTAATGGCCAGCCTGAAGCTCCCTGGCAGAGCTTGAGGTCATTCCCTCTTGTCCTGTCCGCTGTCACTTGGGAGAAGAGCCCAGCTCCCTCCTCTCCACAACCTCCTTTCAGGTAGTTGTAGAGAACAATGTGGTCTCCCCTCAGCCTCCTCTTCTCCAGGCTGAACACCACCAGCTCTCTCAGCTGCTCCTCCTAAGGTTTGTTCTGGTGGGAGGCGTCCCTGCCCATGGCAGGGGGGTTGGAACTGGATAATCTTTAGGGTCCCTTCAAACTCAAGCTGTTCTATGAGTCTATAGCGACAGGAGCTACAAGTGGCATGGTATTGTTACTCTTAAAACCTTTTAATTAGCTACAGCCTTTGAAACAAGTTTTAGCATAACCCAATCTGAGAAGAAACACTTCACACTTAAAGCTGCATGAGTTAGCTGCAAGGTTTTATCGATTTTGAGAATATTCATAATATCATTTCAACAGCTTTCAACACTGAAGAGATTCTTGGGGAAGGGAGTTACAGCTTCTTGACCCCTGTGTAGCATTCAGCCAGCTGTCCTGGATCACAGCCATCTACTGTCATCCGTCTCAGGATGCACCAGCACCACCACTGTGGGGTTGCAGACAGCTGACCAGCTTGCTGCTGCCAGAAGGGCAGGTCTTTTCATCAGCTCAGTTTTCTGTGATGTTTCTTGGCTGACTACTGATTCCAGGCTAGGCAGGGGTTGAACAGGCAGCATAGAATCAGGAGAAATCTGCCCCTATCTCCGAACCACAGCCTGATTACACCGTACAAACGATCTTAGAAACCTCTTTAAATGCCATTTTCAATGCTCCCAGCACATCTGCGCTCTCAGTAATTACATGTCCTTCCTTATTCCAGTGACATTCACTACATTTTGAGGAACAGTTATTAGTAAAAACAGGCAGCAGCATCTTGCCAAATATTGAGAGTAGTTCCAAAGTTCAAAGCTAGGGGTGAGAAATACCCCTGCATCCACAGGTAATGCAGGAATATCCTGAGTGTCTTAAAACACTCCTGGGCTGGGTTAGAGGCACATTTACAGCAAAGCACCAAAATGATCCCACCTCTACTTTTTACAATAACTTTTTACATTACTGTTACATCCTTAGTGATAAACCAACAGAACTTTGGTTCAAGCTTCATAGAATCATAAGGGTGGAAATCTTAGATAATCATATCCAACCATACTTCTCTACTACTAAATCATGTGCCCAGACACTTAATCTACCCACTTTTTAAACACCTCCAGGGATGGTGACTCAACCACCTCCCCAGGCAGCTGTTCCAGTGCTTGATAACCTTTACTGTGAAGAATTTTTTCCTAATGTCCAATCTAAACTTCCCAATGCAGCTTGAGGCCATTCCCTCTTTATCACCTATCATTTGAGAGAGACCAACACCCACTTCCCTGCAACCTTTTAGGCAGTTGTAGAGAGCAATAAGGCCTCCCCTCAACCTCCTCTTCTTCAATATTAAAGGCCTGCATTGCTGCTCCAAAACCCAATTCCAGAAGCCGCTGAAGGTCTGTTCTTGCTGTGCCCAGAAGCTCTGCTTGCACCACACCTCCAACTGCTGACCCGTAAAGCAACAAACATAAAGCAAGAGAGGCAGCTTTCTCTCAAGCTGCACACATTACAGTATCTAAGGGTCTGTCGACAGAGTGCTGGCCTTGACGAAGCAATTCCTGCCTCAGACTTGTGATTTAAGTATACAGCATCTATAGCATGTAGTATTAAAAAAAAAAAATATCTACCTGTTAAGGGAAATGAGAAAATATGATAAATGCATCCATGTAGAACTTAGATACTATTGATAATTGATTGTGATAAGAGTATTGTATTAAGAATATAGTAAGAACAGGTGCTGGAAATCAATCTTTACGACAGCTACAATACTGTTCGATTGTCCCTTGTATAGCCCCAGTCCAGCTGAACCAACAGATTGTGTAAGAATTGTCAGGCTTAGACATTAGATTTTTGTGACCAGAGGAATGTGACCTGTTGAAGCATCACTTCTGAGCGAGAACCAAAACGAGATACCAGAGACAAATTATCATTATTTGAATTAATGAAGAATAAAGAACAAGAGGCACATGGAAAAACACCAAAAAAATTTCCGAGAAAATACCTGTTGTATATTGCTAAATATCTGATGGCTTTGGGCCTTTGCAACTCACTGAGATGATGGCCCAACTCCGAGTTGCAAATAAAGCAAGCCTAGAGTTACCCAGAATCTGGTGAAAAATCCTTTAACACTACTTTAGGCCTATACCAGCTCCCTTCATGTGACAATCTTTCTTCCAGTCTTTACTCAGTCTTCTTTGCATTTTTCTTCAGATTTTTAACTTTCTTCTAAGCCAAGTCCTCTGGTGACTTCACACACAGCTGTTGCCATGAAAAAAGAATAAAGCAAGCCACATTGCTCGAAGTTACTCCAATCCTTCCACAGGATTACGACACAGCCAAGTGGGAATCCCATTTAACTACACCTCCTTCCACCTGCTGTATTTTCTTGTCCACAGGCGGCACAGAACACAGCATACTTACTTACAGGGTTTGTTGCACCAAAACACGGTTCTGCATTGTACAAGCTATGAGAAGCAGCTCCTACCAGCCTTGACTAGCACATGGAATGACAAGACACAAGAGAAGTGGAGCTTTTATTTATTGGACCAAAACTACAAATAGATTCACTTTGACTTCTGGCTCTGTGCTTGTGCCTTCAACACTTTTACAACGATCTTCTGCTCCTCAATAAGAAAAGCTCGTTTGATTCTGTAAGAGGAAAAGAAAACAGCTTTAGCACATGTAACCACTTAGGTGAAAACACAAAAATAAGACAAAGTTTATTAGTTTTGCTGTCTCCAATACTCATTGCACCTGTGGTGTTACAGTTCCACAATTACATCAAAAAAGCAAACCAACAATGTTCTTCAAAAGACAGGGACAGTGGGACAGCATGAATGTAGAGGTTTGTGGAAAAAGGCCCTAGTGTGCCTGGAAGGTTAGGGCAAGTGGCCTGTGAGCAAGGAAGGTAATATCTGACAGCTGAACACTGGAAAAATTACCACCTTCATCAACTTCAAAGGCAAAAAGCAAGCCCCCTCACTGGCAAACTAATTTTGTTTTTCTTAAAGTCAGCGTTGGGAGTGGCCACCTGTGGTCAGTTCTCTTCCTTAGAATGACAGAAAATTTTATGTGAGCCAAATTATCAAAATGAGAACAGTTGTCCTCTCAAGAGGAAAGCTTCTTTACAGACATAAAAAGTACTGGCAGGTGAAGCCATGCCTAAATATGATTATTTCTGGAAGTCATGCAGGGCCACTATGCACATGGACCTAAGCAATAGTGCTCACATCAACAGCCTCTTTGATGATTTCAAGTTAAAATCATAAACATACCACACACTATTCTACCCTGAAACATTAGAACACCATTCCATGTGTTTCTGGCATACATGGCTACTGTCACAGTACACAAAACCTACCAAAGACGCCTAAAGAGATGCAGAAGAAAAACCTGCCAACTGCAGGGAAGGAGGTGATTTTTTTGGTTTAAGCAGAATAAGATATACTCACGTATTAAAAACAATCTACCAAGCTCAAAGTGTTTGGGAAAACACTCAGAAAAGTTATGCTAGGCATCTGCAGCTGTTAACAAAATGTCTTCAGTGGCACCAGGTGTTATTCAGCTTAGAAGTCCCACAACCCAAAACGAACAAAACCATCGTGCTGACAAAATTTGCATTACAGATGAAAAAAATGGCATTAGTTTGCCAACTCTGGAGAGCTGCTTTGATTACCACTCATAGAGATGACATTCTTTGTAATGCACATTTTCCTCAAACTTGCAAAGAAAACATAGAATGTACAGTTACTACCCAATAAAACTGAATTCAGTAAGGCCCATTAAAGGCCATCTTAAAGCTTAACCACAATGAAGATGCTTAATATGCAATGAATTATTATCTCTTAACCTCAAAACACCACAAAGAAGCCAAAAGCTCAACTGATCTTACACAAGTATCTTTGCATTAGACAAAAGGACAACAGAAAAGTCTTTATTATGGGGGCTCAATGAAAGATAAAAATCCAGAATGAGAGGACTGTTTAATCATCAAAACAACAGTGCAGCGAGAAAGCATGAACATAAACTCAACAAAGGAGTTCCACATACAGTACCTAGCTCAAATCCAAGGGTCAAACTTGCAAGCACCACTGATAACGTGCTCCACATTACCCCCTCCATATTCCTACACTGATGTCACACAAAAGCAGTCAAAATTTTGGTCCACACCACAATAGCAGTGAGATGTAACCTTGTGAACAAAATTTACTTCCTGTAAGCTTACCTGTCGCGGACACACTTGGCACACATGGAACCACCATAGGCTCTGCTAACATGTTTCTTTGTTTTTGACAGCCTCATCAGAACTTTAGGACGCACAGCCCGAACCTGCAAAAAGCAAAGTCAGAAGTGTACTATAACACAGTAATTTTGGATAACAGCCATATTAAGGAAATTTACTTTGATTGTTGAAAAAAAAGCAGCACTACCTAAAGCTGACTACTGAGGATACAATACAGTGGCTGAAGCTCATTACGCATACCATCTTCAGCATTCCTGAGCTAACCTTTTCATTCTGCCACAGGGTAGAATGATTCTACCCATAGATTCAGAGTTAAAAATCTATTTATAAAATAGACTGTTTTCATAAGTGTGGAAACTGTGCAAGGACAGACATCACTCAAGCATTCCTGTCACTGGTAAGAGAAATGGGTGTTACACCAAAAATACATTTTGAAGAAAAATGGCAAGGGGGGACTCAAAACTATGTGATCTTCAAGGTCCTTTCAAACCCAAATGATCCTGTGATTTTATGATAAAAACATTAATTTGTTTTTTTTCTGAAAACTGAAAGTCAGATTTAGCTCATGAGGGTTTTTTAAAGCCTATCCAATAATTTCAATATACACTTTTAAACCTGCTACAGAACCACCTCAGCCTAACTGTAAAGGCTTGAGCAAGATACAGCTTAAAGAACACAAAGATTCAGATCTAACTGCAATGAAAACTGCAAGTACTAAAAGAACACTTAATCTTCAATGTTTCAAAGTTTATTGTACCTGTTAAACTTTACAACCTCTAGGTGAGAATATTTTAGAGAACTGAACATGAGCCAGCAGTGTGCCCAGGTGGCCAAGAAGAGCAATGGCATCTTGGCTTGTATCAGAAATGGTGTGACCAGCATGTCCAGGGAGCTTATTCTCCCTCTACTCAGCACAGGTGAGACCGCATCTCAAATACTGTGTTCAGTTCTGGGCCCTTCACCACAAGAATGTTGACACTCTGGAGCGAGTCCAGAGAAGAGCAACGAAGCTGGTCAAGGGGCTGGAGAAAAAGTCTTACAAGGAGCAGCAGAGGGAGCTGGGGTTGTTTATCCTGGAGAAGGGGAAGCCGAGGGCAGACCTTATTGCTCTCTACAACTACCTGAAAGGAGATTGTAGAGAGGAAGGAACTGGACTCTTCTTCCAAGTGACGGGGACAGGACAAGAGGGAATCTGCCAGGGGAGATTTAGGCTTGATATCAGAAAAAAATTTTTCACAGAAAGTGTCACTGGGCACTGGAACAGGCTGCCCAGGGAGGTGAATGAGTCACAGGTGGATGAGGTGCTGAGGGGTATGGTTTAGTGTTTGATAGGAATGCTTGGACTCAGTGATCCAGTGAGTCTCTTACAACCTGGCGATTCTATGATCAAGAAACAGCAATATTATATTACTTGCAAAGACTCTTTGTACCAAAAGAACACACAAAAAAATTCCTATGCCAGCAAGGCTAATGCTTACACCACGAAGTCTTCCTGGGCATATACCACATGCTGACTTTGGTGCCTTCCCCACTTTCTTGGTGTAAAGGTAAACAATCCTGTTCCCAGGTGTTCGGGACCTAAACAGAGCAAAAAAATACTCAGTTCATGTAACAATCTAAGATTAAACTTCGTTTTCTTAAAAACTAAGGTTTTTTTTTAAAGTTACATTTTACTTACAGTCTGGTCTTGTTGGAAGCTGTGTTGTAGGACAGCCTACGGCGGTAGGTCAGACGCTGAACCATTTTTTACACCTAAATTAGTTAAAAACAAAGCAGCACTATTTTAAGGGCTCAATCTCTGCACAAAAGTTGGCATAGCACAGCAGTACCTGCACTGAAGCATTAAGCTAGATCTGAACTGTCAGCTGCTGATTCTGTATTAGCATTAACAAAATTTAAGCATTTCCTCATCAATGACAGCCAACACATTAGATATATACAAGCCCCGTGACAGTGGGTAGAACATGATTTGCAATTAAAACTCATCCAAACTAAGTTGAATGGTGAGGCACTGGAACAGGCTGCCCAGGGAAGTCATGGATGCCCCATCCCTGGAGGTGTTCAAGGCCAGGCTGGATGGGGCCTTGAGAAACCTGATCTAGTGGAGATGTCCCTACCCATGGCAGGGGGATTAGAACTACGTGATCTTTAAGGTCTGTTCCAATTCAAACTACTTCATGATACTGTGAATCTATGAATACAGTTCAACATCCTGGTCTTGACTCTACGACATCACGCTAATTTACACAATTGTTTACAGTTTTATCAGCTATATATTTTCTGATCAATGCAAGCTTTGTTCATCTCCACATTAGCAAAAAACAGAGCTGAAGCAAATGCTCTTTCTCCCCATCTCATCAGCCAGCACGTTGCAGAAGCCATTCTATAAGCCCAGATCGCTAACTCTGAATCAAAGAATAGCCTGGGTTGGAAGCGACCTTAAAGATCATCCAGTTCCAAACCCCTGCCATGGGCAGGGGCACCTCCCACCAGACCAGGTTGCCCAAGGTCCCATCCAGCCTAGCCTTAAACACCACCAGCGATGGGCAGCCAGAACTTCCGTGGGCAACCTCCGGCACAGCACAACGCGACAAGGGCAGTAAAGCCCGCAGTACCGGCTGCTGCGGCGGTGCATGGTAACAACGCCCCAGCGAGGCGCCGGCCGCCTTCGGATCCCCGGCGGGGCTGGCTCTCCTCGGGCGCCGGGCCAGGTGAGGCCCAGGGCCGCGGCTCCCGGCTGGGCTCGGAGGCCCAGGAAGGCCCTTCTGCTCCGCCGCCCCGCGCCGACCATACTGCCGCTGCCCCCAGCGCGAGCAGCGGCACCGCCGGTTCCCCCCCCACATCCCCCGGGGACCCGCGCCGCTCCTTCCGCCCACCGGGCCGCGGATGGGGGCGGATGGGTGCAGGCAGCCCTCAGCTACCCGCCGCCATACCTACGGCCGCCGGACCCGGAAGAGGAAGCGGAAGCGCCGCGACATTGAAATGGCGGCGCGCTTGACCCGGAAGCTGTAGTGGACCAAGAGCTCTGCAGCTCAGGTGCCGGCAGAGGTGCGAGCGGGCGCTGCCATGTTGTACGGAAGCGGAGGGGCGAGGACGGCGCCATGTTGTACGGCAGCCGCGGGGCTGGGGCGGAGCGCGGCAGGGCGCTCTCTGCTGCGGGTGTGTGTTTCGCTTTTCGCAAGGATAAGTGCTCTCTCCCACCGCCGATAGCGGAGGTGCCAGCAGATAAAGCTCCCTGGCACCCCTTTTGGAGTTTTTATAAAGCCAGTGCCCTTTATCAGGGATGGGCAGCACGAGGAGCGATCGCCAGGCATATGGATAAACTTACTCAGATATCTTGTGCATATTCTATTACTTTCCAAGGTCAATTTTAATGTTTTTATGAACTTCACAGCAGTCCAAATTGTTGCTGATTTGGAGCTGGCTCCAACTCTGCCTGACCTTGCCTTTAACATAGAAAGAAACACTGCGCACAGGGGATTGCAGGAGAAGAGACACCAATTCAGCACAGATCAGATTGGACACAGGACGTTATCGTCTCCAAAGAATGGACAGTGTCTGGAAAAACACCATTAAAAAAAGAAATGCTGTCAGAAGGACATTCTGTCAAACTTTCAAAGAACACACTTACTTAGATGAAACTTCAGTTAGTTAAAAAATATTCCACTTTTTGTAATAGTAACTACTGCTTGTATCGCCACCGTTATTTTGTTTTTTAAAATTTTACTAAAAAACTGAACAGAGTTGGTGTCTCTGTGCTGAAATCAGCAGCTGGCTGGTGATAGGAAAGCCCCCACTAACGGTTTGTGACCTTCCTAATGGATCTTACCCGTCTCACCCCCCAGCACTGATACATCAAAGAACAAAAGATTTTAAAGCACGCATTTCCATCCCTTCTTCTCCCCAGCCTCTGCTGCTGGGGGTGGTCCCGCTCTGCTTATGCAAAGACCATCTCCTCCTTCTCAGAGTGCATGAAAACTCATTTTAGCTGCCGCTGCAATTGATGCTGACTTGTATGGGCCAAATCCTCTTATAGTGTCAATGGGAAAATCACCGTCTGCAAGGAGCATAGGATTGGGCCCACTGGCTATAAGCCCTGAGTTGTTCTTTTGCTCCATTGACCTGAGCAGTGTTCTACAATGGCAAACAGGGACCCACATATTAAATATGTAGGATGTTGCTGCTATCGTTAGTAGCTTCAACTTTGCTTTTAGACAGTAGTTGGTGCCTAGAAAGCTTTGATGTGTCCTCCTGGCCTTATTTGTGGATTTGTTCAGTTCATTGTACTGCATCCTGCCTGTTTTCGATCTATAATTATTATTTTGATTAATTATTGACTCTTTTTAAGTGCAAATTATGGACACTAGATTTTTTTCTAATTCATGAAAGAGGAAAAAGTATGTATGAACTAGATTTTAGGGTATGTTTAAAATAGGAGAATATTTCAGACAAGTAAATTTCAGAGCAATTAGAATATTAATATGAACTTCTAGGCCCAGAACCCTGAGGGGAATAAGAAAGCCAATTAAATTAATTAATCATGCCTAAGTATAGAAGTGTAATGGAATCCAGTTGTTAAAGAACAGCACTATTAAGTTATGATGGACTAGTTTAGTTTAGGTGTTCTCAGTGCAACAGGTAACTACTTTATTATTGAACAATAGTATCAATATTTTTTAAATCTTACCCAGTCTGTTCTCTGAACGCAACTAGTATAAATTGTCAATTAAGTTCCAGTGGTTCACTTCTGCTAGTGTGTTGGCCTAGTTTTTCAGTTTATTTTGTAAGAGAAACAGGGCTATCAGGCTACTGGCTTGCCACAGCATCTAGAAACATTAGCTTTGTGACAACTGGTTTAATGCTAACTAGTATGGTGGTAAGATTTGAGGCAGGAGCTCACTAAGCCCATTTTGTATAGCTTAGCGCTAGTCAAGTGATTTCCTCACGTTTTCTTCTACCTCTTCACAGGACTGAACTGTCTCTTATGGGAACAGTTATTTTCCAAGTCCAACATACTTCCCTAAGTCTTTCTGCACTTTCTTCTTTCCTGGCATATAATAAAGGTGGTGGATTAGCTAATGTATAACCCTTTGACCTGGAAAAGTAGCCGTGGCATCCTATAAAACACATTTTTCCCCTTCTAGGGTGTCAGTGGAAGCATAAGGCCTGAGATTGTGGGCTTTCTCACTTCAGAAAACCAGAGTGGGCTTTCAGGGTGTATTTTCTTGTTGGCAGTGTAAAACTGGAAACCTCTTAGGAAAATCATCTCTGATGACATGTGATGTGTTTTGCACTGGCCAGCAAATAATCACTATATTCTTTTTACTGCACACAAGAACACTTTGTTCACAGTTTAAAACCAGTTCTGATGTTGAACGTCTTCACTTTCTTTTCCACATGATCCTCTCTTTATATCCGTTTTTTTCAAAAAATCCCTGTCTGTTACTGTTCACTTGGTCTCAGAGGAAGTTCCAGCAGAGTAAGATCTCAAGTGCCCAAATGAATAAGGCTCAATAAGCCTGGCTGGATACTCAGAAAGCATGTGCCTTTACTTTCCTTATCCTCCTTTCCCAATTCCAGGGATCTTCCAGGTCCCACAAGGACTCTGCTGTTCCATCAGCCTCTCTTCACGGACCCTTCTAGGGCTCTTCTGCATTATAGGCTTCAATTGAAAAAACAAGAGATCGTTTTGACTTTCATTCACTTGCTGTTGTACCAACCTAGACTGGCAAATTCTGAGAGGTGTGAAAAGGAAAGTGGGCGTGTGTGTGAACATATACTGGATTCTACAGAGAAGGAAAAAGATATGTCTCATTGAAATCAGAATACAGCTTTAGGTGCTGTTTGGATAAAAGTAGCAGGGTTAGGTCTGAAAATGAGGGAAGGAAGTGAGAAACCTTGGAAAAGTACTAGCAATAGCCAGAAAGGGCAGAAAGAAGAAGAGATCCTAATGTCCACTGTCTCTTCAGAGCTATTTTTTTCCCTTAGAAATTCTAGTCCCTTTCCTTGTTAACTATGTGGTGTGTGTCACAGTCTGATTACATTCATTTTTATCAACATAACCTTCCACAACATGGACCTGTGCAAATTACCTTATGAGAAACTGTAGTTCATTTCCATTTCAGTAGAGCTTGTTAAACAAGCAAAATTATTTTGTAGCAAAGGGAAAAACAATTTAGTGGAATGCACTCCTAGCATAGGAAATACATAACATCATATTTGGGTTGAAACTTTTTCTGTCAGAAATGTCATAACCCCATAAGAAAGAGAATTAAAATCCCGTTATTTTAATTTACATCTAGCCATGAGATAAGTAAAGTTATCATTGAAATTCTAATTAAATAGGATGATTGACTAAGGTAGGACATCAAAGAAGAGAAGTGAATATGATAAGTCAAAGTCTTATTAATTAGTCCGCGTGGAAGAAATTCCAGGGACGTCAAGCTGAGGCTGCTGCAAGGAGAAAAAAAGCAGACAAGAAAATGCGTGTTTCTTTGAAGTTAGGAACTGAGATAGTGATGGAGGTAATTGTGTCTGACTGGATCCAGTAATGAAGAGCCGTAAATCAGACCTAGGAATCGCAGGAAAGATTCTAGTAACGAATGTGGCTGCCCCCCTGCTGCGAAGAAACAGAATGCAGAGCTGACTAATTGACCCAGTCTATCTCCCAGTAGCTCTCTGTTATTATTTATTAATTTTTAATTTCTGAATTATTTACGTTCTGGGAAATTATTTTTGACAGCCTGTTAGGCGTGCCAAAGTTAATGGAGGATGAAAGGACCGGTACTAGAATTAGCAGGGATGTAGTCACAGGCTACTGAATTTAATGATTTTGGAAGGGAAAATTGATTTCACACAGCGTGTCACTTTATACTACTTTAGGGATACACCAGCTATTTGATTAATTGAGGAATAACCAACTCAAAGTATATTTGAAGTGTAAATGAATCACAGTGCTCAGCTGTTTATTTTTCCCCTTTTCTGTTGAGAACACTGAGTTTGCTTAAAGTTGCTGATTAAAACCAATACAGGTAGGACCCACACTCACACCTGCTTACTTTCTCCAGCTTTAGAAAAAAGAAAACAATAATCGCACCATCTGGAGGAGACATGCAAACGTCCATTTCACTTGGAGTGGAGTTCATCTTTCCTACACAGCATCTAATTGAATAGGCTTTGTGTGCATTCCCCCTTCCCCCTGTGGAACATGTTTAAGACGGAGCAGGGTGCCAATCCTGCAGGTAGAGCACACAACTGAACCGTGAATTCTGCATGGTGGCAGCTCGCAACTGTTTTTCATCCACTCCCCAAGATGAAATAGGGGTCTGTGGCCTACAGCATGTTCTGTGTCAGTTCTCCTGGTGCAGCAGTGATATGTTCACCCACCCATCTACAGTGTGGAGCAATGAAAAAATAAAGGGGCTCTGTACGGCTCTTTCAGGCTGTGGAAACTGCATTTCATCCTTGGTATCAAATGCAAGGTAAATCCTATCTGCTGCTCACATTTAAACCTTCTGTCTGCAGAGGCATCAAGAGCACCGAGTCAGTCTTTTCCCAGCAGTGTGTTTAGTGCCATAGGCAGCTCTTATCTCCAGGAAGATTCATACCAGAAATGTCTCCAGAGCTGCATGGAATCATCACCTTGCTGCTCCTTCTCCTGACAGTGGTTGCCTGATATGGCCATGTGATATGGTCACATTTCTCCTGCTGCACTGGCATTATGTATGTCCTGCACTGGGCATGAAAGGGACAAAGCACCCTTGCTGACACAACTTCCTATGGCAGACTTGGCTAAATTACTTCATCGAGGGCAGCATAACCAGCCTTATAGGCACTCATGGTGGTTAATGGGATTTTGGGTTCCCATAATGTAGTGTGTTTGGGTGATTAAGTGTGATCTCAACACCTCAACAATCTAGTTACCTAAGTGCTCGTCCTAATTCGTGTGCATCGAGCTTTCTCAGTTTTAAAGTAAATGTAATTAGCGTTACTATTTAATAAAATCTGAGGGATTCTGCAAAGAGAATTAGTGTGCACTTCTTTATTTGCAGAAGTTTTGGGAGAGTATTAAACACCAAATAGCAGCAGTGGTTGCTCCTTTCCACAGAGCTGTTTACCACAAGAAATTATTGAAAAGCACCTGCCATAAACCTACATGGGTCTCATGAACAGGTGGGAAAGGTATAGGCTACATTTTTTTTTTGAGTCTGTTAAACAATAAAATGCATTTGAATTCACTGAGACCAAACTAACGAGCAAGAGGTTAAGTCTTGAAGGAATCTGATGTTTTGGACATTTTTGATTGTTTTGTTCTTTAAAATAGGAAGTATTACTTACCACAGCAGATGTTGACCATCCCGGTGTAGGGAAAGAGGTATAGAATAATGAAATGTCAATCATACATCAGCGCACCTTTAAGAAATATGTTTGTATTCATGATTTAAAGATACATGAAAAGGTATAGGAAGGTTTTACTGCTTAGGTTTTCCTAAGGGGTCTATAATTCACTTAAACATCTCCCTAGGTTATTTTTCTGAACACTTCAGGAGCACTAGGGACTTTTCTTTGTGATATTTTACTGGCAAGAACATGCAAGGCTAGCCTGGCTTTTTCTGTTACCTTTTGGATTATACCAGTGGCAATTAGCTGTGCAAGGAGGATCAGCTACAAGGAGATGTTAAAGGAGGTGTGTGACCTGAGGCCTCTGCTCTGGGGATTGTTACTTTATAATTTTTTTCAATGTATAAGGACTGGACTGGCTCCTAGAACAAATGCCTGAAGCAAACCCTATTTTTTCCAGGTCTCCTGAATATGTGAGAGACCTTTGGTTTTATTTTGTGATTACTATTAAAGCTTTGGAAAAAAAATAAATACTGTGCCCAATGTTGATAAAACAGAACAAAATACAATTTTAAAGACTGCTCTTTGTAATAAAATTGTATCACTGAAACTCAATGGCAGGCAGTTCTGAAGAGTTCAATTCACTAGTGGCAGAATCAAGCACCTCCAATTTCATAGAAAATGTTTTATATATTTAGATGATGGTTTAAGAAACAGCAGGCCATATCTTCAGATGTTACAGAGTGATTAGGCAATTTATGCTGCTTGAAGATCTGCCTTACAGTTTTAAAATGGTCAATGGAAAACCAGATACCTTCTGTAGAACATGTAGATATTAACCCTAAAATATTTACATTCAACAAAAGCAACTAAGTATTTGGATGAGGACGATTTAGCGTGCTCTGCTGTTCTATATCGGAATGAATCTATTACAGAGCTGCCTTCTCCCTATTTCAATATTAAAACAAAAGGGATATGCTTGCAGTGCAGCACCCTGGGAATTCAGCTCAGAAGTCCAATTAACAACAACTAATTCCCCATACTGCCTATTTACCCTTAAGTGTTGGCTAGATATAATAAGTCATGCATTTTGCATTTAAGCTTTTAATGCCCAGAGGATAAAAAAAAAATCTATCCCAATCACTTTCTGTTTTCATCATATGAAGACAGAAGGAAGCATTCCCCCTTCAGTTACATGTGTCCATATCTCAGTGCTAAGTCTGTGAAAGGAACTATCTCCTGCCTTCTCCCTGTGACTCCCTACCCTACTTCTTCATAAATACACTCCTTCTTCAAGAGGGCAGGAAGGTAACAGAATCCCTTTGGATATGTTTTCTGTATAGATAAGTACATCTTAAAACAATGTAGGTCAAGAGGGTATGTCATCAAGCTCTGCCAGGACAGGTTTAGGCTGAACATTAGGAAAAAAAAATCACAGAAAGGGTCATTGGGCACTGGAATGGTCTGTCCAGGGAGGTGGTTGAGTCACCTTCCCTGGAGGTGTTTAAGGGACGGGTGGATGAGGTGCTGAGGGGCATGGTTTAGTGATTGATAGGAATGGTTGGACTCGATGATCCAGTGGGTCTCTTCCAAAATGGTGATTCTGTGATTCTATGATTCAATGAAAAAGGAAGTGATCTGAGGAGAAAACAGTGGGGTGTGTTAGAGCATAGAGCTTATTATATCACTTGATGGCAACATGAAAACTGGCACTGTGCTAAAAGAAGGTCCCTCCTGGACCAATGGTAGCTGTAGAGCAGGAGGCTATTGTACAGAAAGTTGCCTACAAAATATTTCTGCAACACTGTACTTTGTTGTGCATGGCAAAAACCCAAGAAGGTGTTATTTTTTCATGAAGCTGTGATGAACCTGACTAACGCTTGGGATCAGACTGATTGCTCCTTATGGGGGTTTCTGAGCTGCGTATTTGCAGATTCTAGGCCAGATTTTCAAAGGGGCTTACAGCCAGCTATCCAAGTATTCAGCTGCCAACCTGCAAGCCAGGCTTCTCAGGTCCAGGAATCAGAACAAATGAGTGGGAACTGAGCTCTTCTGAACATTCTAGACTAATTGGCTGATTCCTCTTTTAGCAGATATGCCTGTGACAGAAATTGAGACAGCTGAATGCAGTATTTCTGACATACTCAGATGTGAATTTTAGTACCTGTCTGTACAGAGCTGACAGGTGCAAGCAGGGGTCTTCTCTGAACTTCTGAAGAAAAGCGTTGGCTGCGTCTTGTTCTCAAGCAGATTTTTAGATTGCTCTGCACCCTCCTCCTTGTGAGCAGCAAAAAGAGCAGAAGTCTGACAGGCTGATCCCAAAACATGGCTCTGTGGAAAGCAATACAAATTCCAAAAGAGGGTTCTGTGGAGAGCAGAACAATACTGACATTTGTGTAACACCCCACAGTCAAACTTTCTGCTCAGTGGGAAGCAGAGGAGGTCGGCAGTGCTAATGATTCTCTCCTTTCTGAAGCCTCTAGAATTTAAGTGGTTTGAGGAGATTGAAGACAAGCATTAAATTTTGATTAAAAGAACTCTGCCAACTTACATTAAGCTTAGAATTTAGGGGTTTGTAACACGCAGACATAGGTGGATGGGAGATTGCGTTTTGGGTGTAAATATTTCTTTGCAACAAGGCAAAGACAATTATCTTTGAGCTGAGAGCAGAAACAAAAGTAACATGATCCACTCTAGTTTTATTGCTGAAGGAGAAAGAAATACAGATGGGAGATAGTAGGTGCAGCTTACTCCCTGTGACAGTTCACCTTCCTTTCACTCTTCCCTAGTCAATTCTTTAAATAGGAATTTAGTGTAGCTTTATATCACTGTTAAAACCTCAGTGAACAACAACCAACCAACAAGACAAGCTTCTCACAAACCCAACTTAACTGGCAAACTAATACACTTGGGAAGCTACATAGTGAATGCCTTTGCCTCTGCTCTTATATAGAGAATACAGATAGGAGGTGAAGCTATCTTGTGTTTAATGTACGCAGCTGTCGAGGGAGTAGCTAATTACTTTCAATGATCAGAGAGATTTCCCGCAATTAATATTGCTGATGATGGGAGCCAGATCTGAACCATATTTTCCAAGTGGAGAACCTAAAAACACCTCAGCGTAGCTTTAATGTACACCAACCCTATATAGAAAAAGTATTACCCAGAAATGCTCATTCTCAGAGAAACTATGGGAATGTGAATCCAGATCTTCATCTGATAAAAACAAGCTCCCAGACCAAAGCTATACTGATTTATTATAGCCAAAGGTCTGACCTTACATCCCAACAAGAATTAGCTGCAACCACATAGATCTTCTGCGATAAAGATGTAGCTCAGTTTGATTTTGGCTCAACCAAAAGCTGGATTTCTGCTGCTGATTGTCTGATGCCTTTGCAATACTTGCCTTTCAAGGGAACAGGCCAAAGAAATATAAATGAAAGGCAACAATGGCTGTGATTTTCTTTTTTGTTGTTGTAGAGCACAAAGCAGTGAAACAGACCTCAGATAAAAAATCCCATGGCTGCAGAAATGTTCTGAGTGCAATGGTAGTGCCTCCTCCCAGGGTCCATGCAGCAGGTGAGAGGGGCTTCCCAAAGCAGTAGCATTAAGAATATAGGATATGTAACACGAAGGATGAAATAAAGCCATGTTACTGCACTGGAAATGACAGAGTGCAGAAGAGCACTGGAACACAAATTGAAATCTGCTTGTTAAATAAGGTTAATTTGTTCTTCTTCCATAGTGTAAAATGGCTTCAAACACTTCTAAACTAGGTCATTTGACTGCTCAAGAAATACATGGTGCTAGGCAGCTGTCTTTAGCAACAAGTTTATTGGAGAGTTTGATTGCATCCCAAAAGCATGCTAGATATTTCTGACCATATCAAAGAAAACTCCACGATATTATCAAGGCACACTAATGAGGTGGTTTGTTTAATTGAAATACTTTAAGTTTCCATGTAGTACAGCATGAAAAAATCATTATTTTCATTAGATGAGCTACTCGTTAGCTGAAAATCTAAGTTACAAAATATCACAGTGTGAGATAATAAATACATTGTAAAATGCATTAAATCCAGGTTATTAGAAGGATTTTCTATTTAAAATATATAGCCATGTAATTTGAACACACTTCCTAGTATTAGGAATCAGATTTGATTCTTTGAAAAATATATCTCTGCCCAAAGGACCTCATTGTGTTGTCATTGCAGTCACTGTCAAAACTATGACCCATTATAGCCTGGATAAATTACTTGATTATCCTGTGTCCCATTTTTTTGCACGTAGCAGCTAGAAGTCCTGAGACTCACTTATAGGGCCTGATCTTGACCTTGAATTAATTACTGCTCTGTTTGATGCAGTCATTAACAGCATATCAGGAAGCACCTTATAGCTTGTATTTTCAGGGGCAAATGCTTACCTTAAAGTGTAAATCTTGGAGAATTTGTGAGTTTTGTGTAAGAGGACACATCTTTATGGGACATCTCCCATGCCGTTGGTCAGAGGTAGTTTAAGAACAATACTCAACTCCTCAAGAGAATGCAATTCAAATCCATGACAACTTTGGGTGAAAAGGGAAAAATATCTGGAAGTGACATCTGGAGCTCATCCAGTCTGACCCCTCTTCTCAAAGCAGGGTCAGCAGGAGCAGTTTGCCCAATTCTGTTGAGTCGGTTTTTGACTATCTGCAGGAATGATGACTCCACAACCTCTGTGAGCAACCTGTGTTTGACCACCCTCATAGTAAATGACTTTTATCTTATGTTTAAATTGAATTTCCTGTATTTCTAGCTCTGTTTTCTTTACTACTCTTCACATAGTGATTATACAAACTGATAAGATTCCCCATGAGCCTTCTCTTCTTGAGGCAAAATGAGTTCAGGGTCCCAGTCTGCAAACTGAGAGCTCTTCCTGATTACTAGCATTTAAACACTGATCTGAGATGTGGAGGAAATTGTTTTTTGATTACTGATTCACAGATGGACTTGGTCCATGTGAAAAAAAAAATTTAAAAGAAAGAGTAATTTAAGACTCTGGTGCAGGTATTTCTTTGTATAGTTTTACAACAGGACCAAGTTGTATCCTTCCTTCCTGCCACACCCTCACCCCACCATCTTTTCTATGTTTTAGACTAATGAGGTTATTTTGTCCTAAACTTTCACATCAATGGTTACTTCCTGACTTATTGCTATATGTACACCAAGGGATCTTCTGCCTCACCTCACTTGTACTGTCTCTCTCTCTCCCCGCTTGCTGAGGGATTAGTCCACCAGCACTGTGAAATTGCATTACTCTGTCACTAATCTAGCCAGCACAGGTCACCGTGTTTGTGCCAAAACAGCTCCGAGATCTAGCAGCCACATCTTAATTCCTGAGGTGTCTTGGACATGCATCCAGGTTGCCTCCACATCTTGGCATCTGATGATGTTGTCACTTCTTCACAGCTATTGCTCTCCCTGCCAGCTAAAGTCCAGTCAGCGATGCTGAATGGTGCCATCAAGATCACATGGGCACAAGAGGAGATACAGCAGAGCTGCTGAAAGATCCCCTCAACGAGCAAGCCAGTCAGCGATTCAGGAAAGCATACAGATTACAGATGGTACAATAATCTCACAACTGGCCAAATTTGGAGTCTAAGCAATACTTATATGGAGATGAGCATATACTTAAGGCTGCCAATGTGACAGCAGAGTGGGCCAATATTGAGGCTTGCCCAGGAGTGGGCACACTGCCCCCACATCATTCATGCCAGAAATGCAAGTAATCCTGGTAAGGCAGGTGCCTGGAGGGATTAAGTCTTTAATCAAAACCAAAAAAGAGATGCAAAAACTCAAGCCCAGGCCACCTTCATATATCTGGCAAGAGCGTCTCTGCAATCCTCTGGCGGACTACAAACTCTGGAGTTTGGAGAACAAGGGAGGAGTCATGCTCCTGCCTCTTCCCTCAGTTAGGAAAGCAGACTTTTCCTCCTTTGCAGAGACAAAGTTGCACATCTTTGAGTTATATTTTGCTCCTCTCATTTTGTGTGGGTTTTGTTAAACATTTTTAGAAGCCTTTCTTTCTTTTTTTCCTACTGGGGCCAACAGGGATGCAGCTTGTAGATGAGTACTACTATTAGCTCTCTTTAATAGAGCCTTTCTTATCCCATTTAAGTAGAATAAAGAAGCTTCATTTGTTAACTTAAAGAAAAATCAAGCCTTTAATCCATGGTCATTGCTCCCGAGAGAAGCCAGTTGGAGTTCTCTTATCATCACAGATGAAGTCTAAACTTTTTTTTTGTTTGCTATTCAATTCAATTTACTTTCATAATTTCAGATCACTAACAGGCTTTCAGCCCTGCTGAAACAGAGAATGGCAATTTAGCTATATTACAGTGAAGTCTCTGTAGCAATGGGAAACTGCTACATAGCATTGACTGCTACATAGCATTGTCAATGTCCTCTCCCTTCCATAAAACCTGCATTAACATCGAATTAAAAATAAATTCCTGGTTATTTTAATCTCAATAATGAATATTCCACATAGCTCATTTGTTGTTGAGAGGCTGTCAGTCAATTTCTCTGATTTAAGACCAGAGAGATATTTTTATCTCGGACCAGGGTAAAAATCCTTCTGATTACACAACTGCTGTAGATCACCATCTGGATCCACTGCTAAAATGATATCCATGGAATGAAGGTTGCTTATGCTACAGTTAAACTGTCTCTGATGTTTTATAAATTATATATTTTCTTAAGAGATTCCAAGGATGAGTTTTCAAGAGAGGTCAGCATAGAAAACAAGTCTGCAAAGCAGTTTTCCAGTTAGGATACAATACGTCCAGGGCCTTTCTCTGGTTGCTTGTGCCTGCTATCTCCTAAGTGAGCAGATGTCCAAGTGGACATTTATGAGTGAAAACATTCATAGATGTGCTTTGACGGTGCTCCTGGATGGTGAGTGTTACCCAAGCTGTTAGTCCTTGCACAATGAGAAAGCTACTGTGATTAAACTGATCAAATGAAAAGCAACTATTGCAGCATTCTCAGTAAAAGCAAGACAAAGACTGTCTACTGGCTATCCTTTTTGTTCTTCAGTGTTCTTATAATTTTCTGTATGGGCACATCCCCAGTTTCCATAGGAGATCTAAGTGAGACAGCAAGGTCCTGAAGCAGTCTTATCTGCTCAGCCTCTGCTGCTTTTCAGCTTAATTTCTGTGCTCAGGGTGCTCATCCATGGTTCCAGACTTCTCCTAGATGTTTCGTGGCTCACACACCTGAAGGAGGTCATCAGGATCAGTTTAGGGGCATTAAAAGTGTTTACCTGGCAGAATTGTTCCTTCAGCCACAGCTGGCAAGGAGACTTTCTGCTAAAGACTTAAAGGCAGGAATGTACCCAGCAGTTAGTCCTTTGCTGAAGAGAAAACAGGTACAGTGCTCCTTCTAGCAAAGAGTGGTACACAGCTCCATCTCAGTCCAACTGATACTGGATATTGCCCAAATGCCCCAGATTTTCAGTGCTGAAGGTCTGCAAAAAGCTTGTGGTTTCTCCTTGGAGGGCTGGGCTGTGGGAAGAGAACTCTCTGCACCTTGCCAGTGCATGGAAACAGCTGCAATTTGAAGCACAGAAATACTTTTTTACCCCAAGCAGTTTCCAATTAATGTGCAGATGGAAACCACATAGATGGTCTGTGGGAGAGAATTCTTGCTTGGCAAAGGATGGAATATTGCTCTTATGAAATGCTGTAGGAGGTCTAGTAGCAGAGTGCCTTGTGTTTTAAGATTCCAGCTCCCTGTTCAGGGAGCTCTGATTTGTATGTAAGGACTAATGTTGCTGGAATATAAACTTGTCACTACATGGAACTGATGTGCAGAAGACAATCAGGAAAATCCAACTTCTGTAAAAATTACACAATTTTTTATACAAGGGAGGGGAAAAGAAATTTTGCAAGGGGGACACTGTCGTAGTTGAGCTGCCAGGTGAGAACTTAGAAAATTCTGAGGGCACCAAGCAAAACAGGGGAGGCATGAGGAAAGCCCAAAAAAGTGCACCTTCAGTCTTGGAATCAATATCCAGAATAGGTAGCATTTTTCTTGCAAATCCTTTTTCAATTCGTCACAGCTTTATTCAGAACACATCATTTTTCATCCTTAAACTCTGCAATGAATAAGACATTACAGTGGGACATTGTCACTTCAAAAAATATTGTCATGTGATTTACCATTGTGAAAACCCAACTGTCCCTCATGTAGCCAAAAGTGCTATGCACCTCTGAATATCAATATCTTTAGTTTGAAAGGACAAGAGGAGACTGGAGGATCCTAGTTCTATGCACCCTAAACATTTTAAACTTTAATTTTTTCTCAAATTTCCCTGTCTGTAAAACAAATTCAATATTTGCTTGTCCATTCTGATTTTTGAGATAATTACCTGCACATAATTACTTTGCAGATGATTACTTTGTAAACATTTATCATAGAATCATAGAACAACCAGGTTGGAAGAGACCCATTGGATCATCGAGTCCAACCACTCCTATCAAACACTAAACCATGTCCCTCAGCACCTCATCTATCCATGCCTTAAACACCTCCAGGGAAGGTGAATCAACCACCTCCCTGGGCAGCCTATTCCAATGCCCAATGACCCTCTGCGTGAAAAACCTCCTCCCAATCTCCAGCCTAAATCTACCCTGGTGGAGCTTGAGGCCATTCCCTCTCGTCCTGTCCCCTGTCACTTGGGAGAAGAGGACAGCTCCCTCCTCTCCACAACCTCCTGTCAGGTACTTGTAGAGAGTAATGAGGTCTCCTCTCAGCCTCCTCTTCTCCAGGCTAAACAACCCCAGCTCTCTCAGCTGCTCCTCATAGGGTCTGTTCTCCAGCCCCTTCACCAGCCTCGTTGCTCTTCTCTGGGCTCTCTCCAGAGCCTCAACATCCTTCCTGTGGTGAGGGGCCCAGAACTGAACACAGGATTCAAGGAGCAGCCTCACCAGTGTTGAGTACAGAGGGAGAATAACCTCCCTGGACCTGCTGGTCACACCATTTCTGATACAAGCCAGGATGCCATTGGCCTTTAGAGGTCTTCAGATGGCAAGTGGTAGAAAGATATAGGACGTGATAATCTTTTTTATCTTTTTTTCCTAGCATTACTGTAAGGCATTCTGTTCCTCTAGATTTTTCCACAAGTATTACCAAAGGTGGAATGATATTGCCAAGGAGTCACAGTGCCAAAGAGTGTTTTAAAGTCAAGAGGTAGCTATTCTTCTGAGTTCTTTTTTATTAGATATATGCATTGTAATTCTAGTTTCCAAGCATGACTAGTGTGGCTAATTTCTCTTTCATCCACTAAAATTTAAGCGGATTATGTCAGGGTGAAAGTAAAGGGCCTTTGCCATATTGTATGTGGAACCTACAGGGCAGCTTCTGCCTGGCATCATCACCATGTCCTAGATGGGTTATTTTGGGTTATGATAACAGATTGGTTACTAATTGGGTTGCATATCCAGGGGATTGATGGTCAATCCATTACTATTTTGCCTTCATGTACAGAACGTATGTACAGTAAATATGCAAAAAAAAGCACACTTATAAGCTTTGCAAATGAAAATGTGTTCTGAACTGAACACACAGGCTAAAAAAAAAGGTTCTTATTTTTGTGGGAATAAAGCTCTTAGGTTGAATTTTGTTGTGAATAAATGCAATGTAGATTTTTTTCTGCGGATGAATCCATCCTCAATAGAGGGCAGTAGAGTATGAAAATGTGGCTGTTGATCTAGTCACTTTGTTGTGTTAAGATCAATTCTCTAATATTCTTTTAACTAGCCTTAAAATGGACTCTTTTATCTTGAAAAAGGAGGAAGTAAGAGTGCTGGCCATCTGGGAGACACACTACCAACACCCAGATGTTAGCATCCTTCTGTACCATTTACTCAATCAACGCAACATCAAGTTGTGCTGTGTGGGTGGGTTAGAGAGTGAAAGCAGGGGGAGAAGAGAAGTTAAGATTTTCCTGGAAGGGGAAAGTCACTAATCCTGTGCCTTCACAAGAGAAAATCCTGGCATTGCTTTGTGACTGCAGTCTATTAGCATGTAGTGGCCTTAGAAAACAACACTAAATTATCTCGGGAAAAAATGAAAAGTTAGAAAATTTCCTGTGTGTGTGTCAGTATAATTATTTTGTAGAAACAGTAGCAGACTTGAACTAGCTAGAAGTTTTGCTTACAGCTGGTGAACTCTGCTGGCTTCAACCCCAAGTGCGAAAGCCAGGTACTCGAACTAGATGCTGGGAAGAGACAGCACTGCCCTTGGAAGCAGGCAGGGACTTTGGCAGGGTGAAAGCTGTGCACAGAGCAGGGATAGCAAGGCATTGAGACAAGACCAGGAGAGGAAGCCAATGCCCAACTGAGGGAAGAGCTGGGACGTCAAGGAGCTGAGGCACAGCCAGGGTGGGAAAGGCCAAGGTGGAGCAAAAGCAGGGCAAAGCTTTGAACACCCATCCAAATGTACTGAAGTCTAGCCCTAAAAACCATGCTGGGAGACTGCCTTTTACTTAAATCCTTCAGCATCCTTGTGGGTCGACCTTGGCGCCAGTTAGACTCTCTTAGGTACAAGGCTGTGTATATGTTTGGATGCTTTCTGGTGCACATCACAAAAGCGTAATTCAGATCCAAGTATTACAAATAGCATGGTCCTTTCTGCAACTTTCACTAGGCAAAGCGATGGTGGGATGTAAACACATGTTTAACATATGATTCAGGTCTACCTTTTTCTGTCTGCCAAGCATGGATATATTTAGCATCTCAGTGTCTTCTTCTCCAACTCCCAGCTTGCTCTCACAGCTTCATTCCCTGCCTTCTCAGGATCTTTCCCATCACTGCTGTCTCAGATCTGCTGCTTCTCTTAATTCTGTCACATGCATCTCCAGTGCTGAGGGACAAAGTACCTTCTCTACACTACTACGACGTCATGCCTGATCTATAACCCATGACCATGCCACCTTCGGTTGACTCCACCACTCGGTTAGCCAGCATGAAAGACTTAGGTCTTTTTAATCAGCTCTAGTAATTCAATACTGCTAGAGAGCACATAAGTTCTTACACGTTATGGGTTCCTGCCTCTTCTCCTTCCTCTCATATAGAACAGCAGACAGCACCTGCAGTAGTCCACAGTGCTACTTCAGAACAAGATGTGTATTCAAGTTTATCTTCCTTTGTATTGTCTGAAAAATGTAGCAAGTCTACTCCAGTTGACAACAAAAAGCAAGAGTCTGCTCAAAGAGAAGGAGAAGAAGGAAGAATCTGTTGTGAATTTGGATGGTAGAGTTCAAAGAAGGGGAAAGTCTTTTTTGGTACAGAAGATGTCATGCAGAAGTCACAGATGTTGGATCTGAACTCAATTCAGAGGCAGTTTCCAGTAGGATTCGAGAGCAACATAAGGTGGGGTAGGTGAGAGGACGTCCCAGTTCCCAAAATCTCTTACAGCAGTCACCACAGCTGGGCAACTTTTCATAAAAAGAAAATAAACAAACAGGAAGGCAGAGCCACCACTCAAGAGAGATTTCTGTACAAGTATCTGCCTGCATCAGCCAAAATTAATCTCATTCTTCTTTTCCATAATATCTTATGTACCAATCTTACATGGGTTTACATGGGCTGCACTTAAAAAAAAAATCACAATATTTCCCTAAATAGTTCACTCTTCTGTAAATGCCAATATCAAGATGGCCTGAAGGTTCACTAGAGAGAGAATCAAGACATTGCTGTCTTCCTGCTCCCTGATGGCTGAGCTCCAATGCCTTTTAGCTAACCTGCTGCAGAAGCTCTGTTCAAAGCTGAAAAACTCCCACTGGTGATGGAGTACACTTGGGCCCCAGTGATGAGAGCTGCCTTCTGCAGATGTATTAGTGCAGCCAGCTCAAAAGCACATTTTCCCGGGAGGTGATAAGACTGGTTGGGACAGTAAATAATTAGCTTTTCTGCCTTTGGCTATAGAAATGATTATGAATTTTTAAGCAGCGAGAGTGATTGAAGCCATTTCTATTTGCTTTCTTTAAGTTATGTTGCAAAGTTTAGCTTCAAGAAGGAAAATACCCTCAGAGGAGGTTGACAGACAGGTGGGAAAATCCAAAGATGCCAAGAGATCAGAGGTAAGTCAGTGAGTATTAAAAGCTGGGGGAGAAGGTCTTGATAAAAGAGGTGGCTTTCATAACAAAGGGATTATCTTTCTTGTTCAGTCCTTCCTTTATCTGATAACAGGCTATTCCCCAAGAAAGCTGGCTGCTGGGAAGTTAGTTTGAAGCAAAAGTTGAACATGAAAGTTCATTTTTTTGGCAGAAGTTGCTTTCTCTTTAATTTATTTATTTTTGTAAATATATCTTAATCCTTCTTTTAATTAACAGGATGCTGAAAGACACTGTGGAGAATAGTTGTCTCTGTTAAGACACAGATAGGATTTAATCCCAGAAGTAGACTACCTCCCTCATGGCCTGCTCAAGGCTGCCTGGTTATGCCTCCTCTGCTGACAACAGTTCTGCCTCCAGAACTCCTGTCCTTTTTGTCTGACTAGCAGTAAGATGTCCCCTGATGACGCATACTGCAATGTTGACTCCTGTGCCAATCCACTTGGCACAGCAAAGAACCCAGAGATACTTCAGGTTTTGCACACAATGTCTCATACTTAATTAACTCTATACCTTGCCTTGTCAACTAAAATCAATATTGATAGTAATAAATACACTAACCATTAATTATAAATAAATAACCATTCCCTGGAAAATGCCTGTAAGAACAGCACATTGTTGGAGGTTCCCTGTTTACCTCCCCTATTGCCTAAACATATTAGCCTTGTGATTTTCAAGTGATTTTAAACTCTGTACTAAAACATTCAGGGTTTTTTCAGCTGCTCCTCCACTTTGTCCTTCTGGCTGAGCCAGAAGGCACCTTTCCCCAGTTCAAATGTAATGACTGTTATAAAGGCACAGCAAATACCACACTCCTTCTGCTGTTGCAAATGGGGCTGCAAATCAGACCACGCAACAGCAACTGGCACACACTGAGACTGATGCCATTACATCAGATGAACGTGCATTGAAAACTTCCTCAAGGTGGCAGTGAGGGCCCAGAACAATGGCCTAAGGTGTGATGGTCCCTAAAATGTCCAGCTGTGTTATCCCACAGTGGTACCATGAGATGTATTCTATGCTGGCAAGTCTGGAATTGGTTATGATTGCAGATTGGGGATTTCTTTTAAGCCATTGAAAGAAGGTGAATGAGGTTTCTCAAGCCTTGCAAGAGGGACACTATAAAATATTTCCCAAAAGAAAGATTTTCTGCCTCATGGAGGAAAGTTAAAAGCCTGAACAAAGAGGAAGTAATAGGGGCTTCTGCAGAGGAGCTTCCTGGCCTTTAAGTGCTGTTCCCAAAATGATCACATCAGTGTACAGTTGCCACAAAGAAGACATAATTTCTTACTCTTAGAATGCCATCTGGGTGACTGGAGTGACCGGTTAGAAAATACAATTACACGTCTACCCAATAAAATAAATTTCTGTTCAATGTCGTCCTCCATAAAATTACAAAGAGGTAAAGTGTGGAAAGAATCTCTTGCCACCACCTTGTCTCACAACTTACCACAAGCCTAGATTAGATTTAGCCACCTTCTTCCTGTAAGGTGTTTGTCTAATCTGTTCTCAAATGAACCAGTGAAAGGGCTCAGTATCCAGAGGAAACCTAACCTTCCTAGTTCTTCGCAAAGTGTAGCTTAAAATGTATTTGTGGTAAATTACATTTATTTAGTTTTGTCCTTCTGTCAGTGGCCATGGAGAACAAATAATGGTTGTCCTCTTTAAAGCAATTGTTTACACATTGGAATACTCATGCTTTTTCTCCCAGTCTTTTTTCTCTAGACTAAACAAACTCAGTTTCTTCAACATTCCCTCATCACTCATGTTTTATAAACCTTTTATCATTCCTGTTGTTTTCTTCTGGACAGTCTCCAATTTGTCTTTATCCTTAGTTCTGCTGAGCCCTGCTTGGGCATGGTTGACCGTCTGTCCCAAAGAAAAATGTCACATTTCTGACTGAGACATTAGAGATCTGTTTCCAGATTCAGCATTTTTCCATGGTAGATGTAAGCAATTTAGTTTCTTTCAGTACTACTGTATACATATATATAAAATAAAACATACAAAATGAAGTCTCGCCTTCCTGTAGATGATATATCAATTTAGCACTTCAGTAGCTGTTGTCTTTATAAAATGCTTACATAAGTTCCTTCACACTTTCACCACCTAGCAACATAGCTACTGAGGAGAACACAGGCCTGATAATTAGAAGCTCTAGTAGAAGATGGTCTTATAAAGCAGTGTAATTGAAGTCAGCATTCAAAGCATTTCAAATAACCGAAAGACTAACCAGCCCCCAAATACAGGCAGAATCAAAGAGCCTGGTGTGGAAAGAAATCCAGTGACCCTGAAGGCATAAGGAACCAGCCCAAAGAGATTAAATGCCATGTGAGAGAAATGAGGGAGGAAATAATGCATCAACAGCAGAATAACAAACAAATTTAGGAGACTTCAAAAAGTGAATAACTGGGCTACCAAATGATGTTTTGTAAGTATTTGGGATAAGGAGAAGTGCCCAGGCTTGGTTTCATTCCTAGCCTTGAAAGTTATCAGATGTGCCCTTCTTGGTAACAGTCATGGCTACCGGCAAGCACTTGTGTGGATTTGAATGGTCCCACATTCACAGTCAAATCAGAAACACCTTCTTGTCTTCTCTCTAAGCCTGAGAAAGGGTTTATGCACTCAAAAGCTCTTCTGCTTTATCCCTCTGTTTCAGCTACAAACCTCATCACGTAAATATCCTGAGTCTGTGATAACTGCTATCATGAAGCTTGCAACTTTTGACTGTACGTTGTTTACTCAAGAAGCACTCAACTCAAGACCAGTTTAATTCCTAATAATTTCTTTTCATTCTGTAGGCTAACTGAGGTTGAGCAAAATACTCAGCAGCTCATCTGCGATTAGAGCTCTTTATTGAGGACTTCCGCTTCCAGACAAATTACTGGATTCTCCTTGTCTGTTCACCTAGCTAAGCAGCAGCTTTATCACTCACACACAGGCTCATTCTGTGTTTCTAACAAATGTAGAAGAGAAGCAGAAACTCCACATTGTCTGTATCTTGGAGTTCTTTTAAATAGTAGAACTGGGACCAACTCATCCTAAGGGTGAGACCCGTAGTAATGAATTTGGCGCAATTAATTTAGTAAGCTTTCAGCCTGATGTTTGTTTAACCAATATGGATGAGGGCAAAATTCCCCCACAGCCCCTTTTAAACACCTCAGCTAAGAAAATAAGCTTGAGTGTGGTAAAGAGCATGTTGATATCCCAAGGGACCTGAGAAAGTGCAGCGACAGAGTACCTTATACAGAAGGGGGAGTGTTAAGCATATTTAAACCAAACATTCTTTCCCTTTCCTTTGGGATAAAACTATTTCCCATAGAAACTAAGGCTGTGCCCCTACATGTGTAGCCTGGGGAGGGATGCTTTGATGTGAAAGAGAATCCTGGTAAAGTACCGGATGCAGAAGCCAATGTGGAAATAGGAGGGACTTCCAGCAGCAGGAAAAAGCATTGTCCCAGAGGGGCTTCCATCACACTCCCCCCCAGGGTGTCACTCAGACTGTCTGGCTAGTTTCCTCCTGCCGGTCACTTTACCGTAAGGAAAAGTGTCCTGTATTAGACATGGGAGCTAAGTTTATAACTTTTCCCTTACTTTAGGCAGCAGACAAAGGGAAAATAGGAGATTTTATGGCACAATTAGTAAAAACTTAACCAAAATTTTCATGAATTATAAACTGAAGTCTGTTTTCAAGTGTACAACAGAAAACTTGGAGAAATCACAAGTTTTTCAGAAAAGGAGGAGTGTTGTACATTGGATTTAATCTAGGGAAAGGGAAGAGTGATTTAGTTCTCTAAGTTTTTTGAATTAATAGAAAGAAATCAATATCAATACAAATATCAGCACCACATTCTTAAAGGGAAACTGCACACAAAGTACTGATGATATCACAGAATCACAGAATCACAGAACAACCAGGTTGAAAGGGACCCATCGGATCTTCTAGTCCAACCATTCCTATCTAACACTAAACCAAGTCCCTCAAGACCTCATCCACCCGTCCCTTAAACACCTCCAGGGAAGGTGAATCAACCACCTCCCTGGGCAGCCTATTCCAATGCCCAATGACCCTCTGTGTGAAAAACCTCCTCCTAATCTCCAGCCTAAATCTACCCTGCCGGAGCTTGAGGCCATTCCCTCTCGTCCTGTCCCCTGTCACTTGGGAGAAGAGGCCAGCTCCCTCCTCTCTACAACCTCCTTTCAGGTACTTGTAGAGAGTAATGAGGTCTCCTCTCAACCTCCTCTTCTCCAGGCTAAACAACCCCAGCTCTCTCAGCCGCTCCTCATAGGGTCTGTTCTCCAGCCCCTTCACCAGCCTCGTCGCTCTTCTCTGGACTTGCTCCAGAGCCTCAACATCCTTCTTGTGCTGAGGGGCCCAGAACTGGACACAGTACTCAAGGAGTGGCCTCACCAGTGCTGAATACAGAGGGAGAATCACCTCCCTGGATCTGCTGGTCACACCATTTCTGATACAAGCCAGGATGCCATTGGCCTTCTTGGCCACCTGGGCACACTGCTGGCTCATGTTCAGTCGACTGTCGACCAACACCCCCAGGTCCCTCTCCTCCTGGCAGTTTTCCAGCCAGGCTTCTCCCAGTCTGTAGTTCTGCATAGGGTTGTTGTGCTCCAAGTGCAGGACCCGGCATTTGGCCGTGTTAAACCTCATGCCGTTGGACACTGCCCAGCGGTCCAGCCTGTTTAGGTCCCTTTGCAGAGCCTCCCTACCCTCCAGCAGATCGACACTTGCACACAGCTTTGTGTCATCTGCAAACTTGCTAAGGGTACCCTCAATACCCTCATCCAGGTCATTGATGAAGACATTGAACAGGACTGGACCTAGCACTGAGCCCTGGGGAACCCCACTTGTCACTGGCCTCCAGCTGGACTTAACACCATTTACCACCACTCTCTGGGCCCGGCCATCCAGCCAGTTTTCTACCCAGGAGAGTGTGCATCTGTCCAGGCCAGAGGCTGACAGTTTCCGTAGCAGAATGCTGTGAGAAACTGTGTCAAAGGCTTTACTGAAGTCCAGAAAGACCACATCCACAGCCTTTCCCTCATCCAGCAGCCGAGTGACTTTGTCATAGAAGGCGATCAGGTTGGTTTGGCAGGACCTGCCTCTGGTAAACCCATGTTGACTAGGCCTGATCACCCGGTTCTCCTGCAAGTGCTTCATGATAGCACTCAAGATCACCTGTTCCATGACTTTCTCTGGCTCTGAGGTCAGACTGACTGGCCTATAGTTCCCCGGATCCTCCCTGCTACCCTTCTTGTAAATGAGAACTACATCAGCCAGCCTCCAGTCCAGAGGTACCTCCCCAGTCTTCCAGGACTGCTGGAAGATGATGGAAAGGGGTTTGGCCAATACATCCGCCAGCTCCCTCAATACCCCAGGATGTATCCCATCTGGCCCCATAGACTTGTGGGTGTCCAGTTGGCCAAGCAGGGCTCTGATCCTTCTGTTGAAAAGATAATCTCAAAGCCACATGGTGCAGGGGATCTGTCTGTTTGTAGCCACCTGCCTGGGGCTGCAGGACTGACAGCCCATAGGGAGCTTGTCCTGACAAAAAAAAAATCTATGGTGCTTTTTCCTTCTTGTTCTTTAATAGCCCAAAGTTAGTCCCTTCTTTCTTCATTCCTCACTGAAATTAGTTCTGGTCATGGCCCTGAACTCCAACGGTGAACTTACACAGAGAGCACTGCTAGTGCCATCACATGACATACAAGGAGCAGAATCATAGAATAACCTGATTTGGAAGAGATTCACAAGGATTATTGAGTCCAACGCCTATCCCTGCATAGGACAACCACAAAATTCACACAGTGTGTCTAAGGGCATTGTCCAAATGCTTCTTGAATATTGTCCAGCTTGGCACTATTAGTACTTCCCTGGTGAGCCTGTTCCAGTGCTCCACTACCCTCTGTAGTTCTCAGAAGTTCTCCTGCACAGTCATGAGCAGATCTGGTCCCATGCAGGGTCTGTTCAGCAGCCGCAATAGAGAATATGAACCATGATAACATGTTACTGTACGGTAAGTCACTCCTTATCCTCTAAGTTTTTCGTCATTATCAAGGTTCCCCTGGGTGCTAGTCCTGAAACAACTGACAGGCAACTGAAATACTGTTTGATCAGAAGACCCTATCTAGGAAAATTGCCTTATGTTGGTAATGGTCAAATTTTGTTTCTGTACGTATTTCAGCATGAGGTTCATGGATAATAAACTATGTCATCATTTCTTTGTATACCCTGGCTTGTGATGACACATTAAGTGGAACTTTCTCCAACAGAGTTTATAAGCACTCCCACTTAGAAAGCTGGGAAGGTTTAGCACTGCATCTCAAAGTAAAATCTGGCACCTTGTTTTGTACTCTGAACAATCTATTTATTGAATTACTTAAATTAACTTGTTTAATTACTTCTTTGGTGGAGGTCTTCCTATTTGTCATCCCTGAGGTTAATAACTCAGGGGTCATTATTACTAAATTAGCACTTAGTGTCTATCTCACGTAGCTGAATTACACTGCGCATTTTCAACACCTTCTTGCACTGACTGTCTACTCAGTAGATTACGGCTCTACTGGATGTTCTTAAAGCTAAACAGAATATAGGCATATGGAGCTTTAAGCATGAACATCTCTACCTGACAACACAGAGAGGTGGATGAGGACAACGCTCCTGAAAATTGAGCCATAGGATCAAAGTCACAGCTAAATCTTCTGTGTCACAGCTAAGTCTGATCATTTCCCTGGATGTCCAGGTGGCAACTGGAAGTCCTTTGAAACAGGGCCCAGAACTGGAGGAAGCTCCAAGTCCTATGTGAGGAACTGCTTCCGTACAAGAACTAGTTTCTTCTCTCTCTTTACTGGGAGTAACAGTACTTTGCCCTTGCACAGGGAGCCCTGAGGTGTATTTCATTAATGCTCATTATGAACTCTGAGAGGAGCTTGAGACATAAACATTATTACAGCTTCAAAGCCTAGGGGATTGCTCAGGTTTTACTCAGCTCCCTTATGCTTGCAAAGTTCTTACTGACTGTTGGAAAATCCAGGTAGACAGAGCAAAGTCTTTATAGAGTTTGACCCATAATGTATCTGTTTCTCACTCCTAGGCTGGACTTTGCTCTAATCTGTCCTCTATTATTTGGGCCTCATTTATTCATTGACTCGAGCAGCCATTCAGAGGTCTTGCTCTAACGTTAATAGTTCTTACCCAAATGCTCGCTTACTATCAAGCAGTCTGGTCCTATTAAAAATGACTTTAAAGGGAACAGAGAAAGAGGAGACAAGAAGTAGATTCAGTTTAATAAGAATTTTCTTTCACCCAAGTTTTATGTTCTTCTCTTTTATCTTTTTATCAAGGCAACTGTATTCCGAAAAGCCTCAGGGTACAATAAACAACAGAAGGTGATGCAATGGCTGCTCGTTATTGCTTGATGGGTGAATCATCCTACTAGCTGTTATTTGTGTTATTGGAACAGATCACTGGAGGGCTGCATTGAACATGGGCCACAAAATGTAACACTGTACTAATGTCACGATGTGACACGTCCGTCTATTTCTGGATTAATTTCCTTTCAATTGTGCATAGATAAAAAAAATTGAGAAGGGATGCCCATGGGGTATATTAAAAATTATACTTGGGCCTTATTTTTATCAAAGCTTAGTTGGTATCAACTGACCAAATCCTGCAGCCTGTGCTCACACCAGGGAGCAGCTGTTCATGCAAAAAAATTCAGCAGTTCAGCAGTGCATCTCAAGCAAGGGAGTGGTCCCTTTTCAGAATTAGTATTGAGGTTTCTACCCCTCTGTACTGTTTTATGCAAAATGCCACCTCCACATAGTTTTTATGGTATACCAGGTTAGTCTTTTTTCCCTGTGTTTTATGAATAGTGTATTACTGAGAATGCAATATTTCTACAAGCAATATCTGATTGTTAAAAAAATGCCAAGGTAAATATACTTTACCAAAAGCAAAATAACCTCTTTTATCTTTCTTATACAGGATGCCTAATATACATGAGGACTCTAATATTTAAGATCCTAAAACCTGACCTGCCTAGCAGAAGAGGCTGTTCTTTGGGGTCTGTACATGAGGTCCTCTAACCGAATGACACTTTTAATAGATGAAGCGTAACTCTTGGAGCTAAGTGTAAAATTTAGTGGTATGTTTTTGCTTTAGGTATTTAATTATACTAACCTGTTGTCTTACATCTGAACTCCATGGAAACATTTCAGTCCTTCAGGAAGCAGACATAGAGGCAGCAAAGAAAATCTGTGACTTTAGGAAGTGTCTCTGCCAAGCTGTCTCTAGTCAGCCTTTGCAAACCGGATCTTGTTTATTCCACAGTATTTTGTGGGGTTTTCTCCCTTTGTTTCTTTCAAGCCATGTGTGCCATTTTCAAAACTGAAGCTTTCCAAGTCCGAACTAACAACCGTAGTACCATCATCTGTCCCATGGGAGTGGGCATTGCATGGCTATAACCAGACCACACAGCATCTTGAGCAGAAAGAGTGACTTACACTTTAGGTTGAGTTACCTGTGCAGGAGAAATCAGGACAGAATGGGCTGTAATAAAGTTATACTATTATTTATAAACAAAAATCACTGTACTGTTCAGTTCACATAAGGACATCTTACATAACATACATAACAGCAAACATACATAAACATACATACATAACAGCAAAGAAGTCTGAAAGCCATCATTAGGCATGTCCATTGAAGGAATTTAAGATGGCAAACGTATAGTTGCCTGGCCACAAAGACCTGTGCGGTTGTAGAGCAAGGCAGGGCCACAGCTAACTAAAGCTTCAGAGCAGTCCACAGGTAAAAGGAATAGCTGCTCCAAAACAGGTAGATCTCCCCATGCAGCCATCCAAACTAAGCTAGGAGCTTCAGAAAAGCCCAGGACAGGGTTATGAGTGGTTGGTCAAAGCCCTGTTGGCTACCATTTCCCTCCCTGTGACCTCTTGGAGGTCTTTTCCAACCTTAATGATTCTATGATTCTGTGATTCTAATAGCATGTCGTTAAAGGAGCAGCACAGATTCATAGAATCATAGAATCATAGAATCACTAGGTTGGAAAAAAACCACTGGATCATCAAGTCCAACTATTCCTATCAATCACTAAACCATGCCCCTCAGCACCTCATCCACCCATCTTTTAAATACCACCAGGGAAAGTGACCCAACCACCTCCCTGGGCAGCCTGTTTCAGTGCCCAATGACTCTTTCCATGAAAAACTTTTTCCTGATGTCAAGCCCAAACCTCCCCTGGCAGAGCTTGAGGCCATTCCCTCTTGTCCTGCCTTTCCTAGCAGTATCCTCACTATCTACTTCAATATCAACATCCTTTACAAGCCTCACAGACAAATGAAGTTCATCTAGCACCTGACTCCGGGCAGAAGCACAATGGAGTTGTAATCAGAGAGGGATACAGTGATAATATTGATCTGTACAGTACATTATATTCTATATTTAGAGGCCAGAATCTGTCTCTGTATGTACACACACAGAAAGTCCTTTTAGCTGCAACTATATTTTGAAGACTGATTTGGCTCTTACATTTTGATTTGATGTGCAATGGAGAAACTAACTTTTCGGAATTAAGACCTTCCTTCCTTTTGCTATTGACATTTCTCAGTCTTTTTTTATTTATAATGATGGCAATGAACACGCATGCATTAGAAATAAGGGATATCACTGAATCTTTACAAAAGCCAATGGAAAAAGACATTGTTGTGACTTTTATTTAACTATGCTTTCTATTTGAAGGAGTGTTGCTGAGGTGAAAGAAGTAACTGTTACCATAAAATATTCTCCGTTCTGAATCCAGAAAATACAGGAAGCTGAGCAGTCTCTTTGTTCATCCAGCTACTGCTGCTGGAGACAAAGCAAGTCATGCATCTACATAGTCTTATGTTGATTTTGCTTTTCTTAGACAAAAGCTTTACTAAGGGGTGGAGTCAGTCAACAAGAATGGAGGAAAAGTGATTTGCAGTTATAGTTGTATTGCCTTCTGTGTGCAGTTGGTCAGCTTTCATCTATTTCATCACTGTATACATTAGGTTATGGTGAAATCAGTCCAGAGAGAGGGAAGGAAATCTCAGAATAATGCCAGCATCCTGGGAGAAATTTAGCCACAGAGATTAAGAGTTGCAAAGATTCAACCTGACACACCATCCAGTGCCTCCGAGTGTGGTGTATTGGATGTTAGTTAAACATAAAATAAACATTGATGATTGTTACACACAATTTTTATGAAATTTCATATGAAAATTGGAAAGCTGTCAACCAGCTCTATAGTTAGGGATGATATTTCTGAAAATGTGGTCAAAGGTTTTTGCCTCATTACTTTTAAGAGTTCTAAGGTGAATTTAGATTTCAAGCTGTCGTAAATGTTCTAAGGAAGATCTAAGGAAGCATGGGTTTGAAACCTTCTGGAAGAAAATTTGAGAAAGATGAGTAGATTTGGTGGCAATTGAGAAAGAAAGTTAAATGTCTCGCTTATTAAGGACAGTCATATGCTAGAGCGGTATTTATTTTTCTTAAATTTCAGCTATTTTTACATCTACTTGATAAGTAAAATTAAATAGAATGAGCTGTGCAAATTATATTGTATTTAAATTAACTTTAGCTTTAGATTCTTCTGGACTTTGATTTAGTTATTGAAGTGTGGTGAATTTCTCCACTGAGTGGAAATAGGGAAACGTAACTCCCATTTTCACAAAAGAAAAAAAGAAGACCCAGAGAACTACAGGCCAGCCATTCTCACCTCTATACCAAGCAAGATCATGGAGCAGATCCTCCTGAAAACTGTGCCAAGGCACATGGAAAGTGAGGAGGTGATTGGTGATAGCCAGCATGGTTTCACTAAGGGCAAATTCTGCCTGGCTAATTTGATGGCCTTCTGTGATGGGGCTACAGTGTTAGTGGATAAGGAAAGAGTAGCTGACATCATCTGACTAGACACCAGGTGGTGATTCTACCCCTCTGCTCTGCTCTCATGAGACCTCACGTGAAATACTGTGTTCAATTCTGGAGGCCTCAGCAAGGATATGGATCTGTTAGAGTGAGTCCAGAGGAGGGCCATGAAGATGATCAGAGGGTTGAGCGCCTCCCTTGTGACAGGCTGAGAGTTGGGCTTGTTCAGCCTAGAGAAGAGAAGACTCCAGACAGACATTATGGCAACCTTCCAGTATTTAAAGGGGGCTACAGGAAACATGGACAAGGGCTCTTTATCAAGGAGTGCAGTGATAGGACAAGAGGTAATGGTTTAATGCTGAAAGAGGGGAGATTTAGACTGCATATTACGAAGAAATTTTTTACTGAGGGTGGTGAAGTACTGGAACAGGTTGCCCAGAGAAGTTGTGGATGCTTCATACCTGGAGGTGCTGAAGGCTGGTTTGGATGAGGCTTTGAGCAACCTGATCCAGTATCAGGTGTTTCTGCCCATGGAAGTGGGGTTGGAACCAGATCATCTTTAAGGGCCCTTCCAACCCAAATCATTCTATGATTCTATGATTTGTTACACTTCAATTCAGGCTAATAATATCAAGCTAAGGAAACTAATTTTTGTGTGCTAAATATTCAGCAGCTGTAAATCAGCGTGTTTTAGTAGAATTCAGTACTATATGGCCTTGATGCTACTGTCTTTTTTGTTGTCTACTTGAACTAACAGGTATAGCGTCTATATATGTTATGCGGTAGACAAACTTCTCCCCCCCAAAAAAATCTGAAAAAATTAAAAGAGGAATCAGGCAGGTTATTTGTATGACAAGAAAAGACAAGAAGGTCCCATGAATACAGAAGCAATGCAATGCTGTCCCTGCACACATTAACCTGAGTCCAGAGACATGTGTAAACAGCACACGCCATAGCCCAAGGCAGAAAAATGTGATGCAGTTGACAAAACTGTGGCATGACTAAAGACAGAGCATATGAATTGTATTTATGTACTAGTCTCTGAAGTGGAGAGTACATTGTTAAGCAGCCCAAGGGAGCTGTATCATATGCAGCTCCGTGTGCAGCACAGTATAGCTGTATCCAATTAAGATGCTCATAACAGAATATATTAAATATCCTCTTGGAGGTTAAGTGTCCAAACCTCCTGCACTGAAATCGATATAATTTTTACAATTTGTTTTTAATGGGAAAAGGACCAAACTGTATCAGCTGTTATTCATTTGAAGTCACATCAGAATGACTAAGGGTAGGCTTGTTTGGTATGTAGGGACAGACGTACAACTGCTCTGCCTATATCCTGCCCAAAAGCCAAGAGATCCATTTACTGAGTCAAAGCTATCAAACACTGTCTTTCAAAGCAACTAGACAAACATAGAGCAGGGAAATTTGTTGTCCAATTTTTATATATACCTATATGTCTCCCAAAAGGTAATAGCATTTTATAGTCTGCTGATATGAAAGCCATCATTTATCATCTGCTGTCCTCTTTCTTTCCTTCCACAAATTTGGGGTTTGGGTTTTTTTAAGCTTCATATGTCACATCCATCTAAATACCTTGTGTAATTTTTGTATGATTTTGTTTCCAGATCTCTCAGGAAACATACAGAGCCAGAGAAAGAATCAGAGCTTTAGTACACCAGCTCCCTGATCTGCTTTGTAGGGACAGGCTGCATCCTGTTCTACCTTCCTGTGGGCAAACAGAGAGGGCGCTGCTGATGTTGGTGGAGCTAAACAGAGGTAAAATATCGAAAAGCAAGAGTAATCCACAGAGGTGATCCTGGGCTAAAAATACAGGGCAATTTTTAAAAACTCAGTTATTGGATTATATAGGAATTTCCTTTAAGCACAATAAACCTTTAAGTCTTCCATTTGATTTAAACTTGAAAATACAACTGTGCATCCTGAAGGCTCTGAAGCCCTGTTGGTACATCAATAAAATCCATTCAAAAAAAAAGGTCCTGCAGCGCATGTACATATGGTGGCTCATGATCAAGTTCTGGAGGTGGGCGATAGTGGTCATCTTCACAGTTGATGGTGTCCTGCACCATAGCTCTTTCTGGAGAGAAGCTAGGGAGGGAGCCAGCTTTATTTCCTGCAGTACTTAAACCTCAGTGTGCCCCTCAGGAGACTGCTGCAGCAGAGCACACTGCTGCTGGCCACAGCACAGCAGGCAGGGACTGTGCTGCTTAATAAGTTATCTTACAGCATGGCTACATCTCCAACTCTATATAGGTAAATTGGGATAAATTTCACAATACAGGGCATGGGAGCAGAGTTTAAGTATCTGCTTGTTAATCTCATTCACTTAACCATCAATCAGTCTATGTATCCTTATAGTAGCCCATAAACATGAGGCCACGTTGAGATTTTCATTATGAAGGCAGACATCTTCATCTGCGTAGAAAGAGGAAACTGTTTTACATGAAGTGCTGTGTAGCAGTAGCAGGTTCAGCTTCTTACCAGGATATCAGTTACTTTACAGTGGCTCTGGTATCTCTGGGTGGAGCCAGGTGTGTGAAGCAGAGAACTAAACCAAAATACCATCCCTTAGATTTTTTTTTTTCTCTTGCCTGTTTTGTAAAGGCCTTATGGCAGTTTTTGTAACAGCTCAATATACTACACTCTCAAGAGCTTTATGAACAGGAGCAGAAAAATATGGACAGTTTGTACAGTCTTTTCAAATGGAGGAAGCTTATTCTTGTTCCTGATGAATGAAGGGACAATTTGTACAATCCCATTGATGAACTTCCCCTTTTTAATTTGTTGGTAGCACAAACCAAGCACAGACCTGGTGTGCAATAGGGTGCGACTGAAGAAAAAGGAAAAATGGGTAGTAATTTGGGCCAATTACTCCATATATATACAGTAATGGTGTTTTCTTTGCTCTGCCAGAGTTCAGAGGAAGGCTTTGTCTCAACCAGGCTTGGGGAAGGGCAGCAGATCACACAGAAGGCTTTCTCCTTGTTGGAGTACTGGAAGGTAGGAGATTCATCTATGTATGGGAGGTGCATGGAAAGCACATCTATCTGCAACTGCCTGCCATAACAGCCTTCATGCATGCTTATATAGGACTAGAACATACAAATAGCTCATCTGAAGGGTAGGTGCACTTATTGACTCACCATTCACACCTCTGCTTGCTGGGAAGGGCAGTGAGGACTGGTACAGCTTAGGATGTGGCTCAGGAAAGCTGACTCAGAGCAGACCATGTCTGGGCACAGTGTGAGTGGACTGTGGTTCCTCATAGCCCAGGTCCAGAGCTGCATGGAGCTACTGCTGGCTAGAGGCATTTCCTGACCATTTGTGGTCGGGCTCCTTAGTCTTTGAAAAAATAGAAGACTGCTCCATTTCTGCTACATAGCTACATAGTGATAGTGAACACATCTCATTCTTCTTTGGATACCCCCTACAAGGTCTCAGACAGGATTGTACCACCGTGACCTGGATGTCTTGGTTTTATTGACATCCACATTTTTGGGATACAGGAAATATACATTCACCCCTTAGAAAGTGTTGTGATTCAAACAGATAAAAAACCTGTAGCATAATATGAAGATCACAGGGAGATGTATAGCATAGAGGAGTCTCAAGGTTTTGAGCTTCCATCTGTGAAGCAGCAAAGGACAAAACTGAGAATTTGAAGTTGGATATGGCATGAATTTATCAAGACAACTCAAAACCAAGAAAACACTGAGGCAAAGAGAATGGCTGACCTGAGATCCTGCAGTGTCCTGGGGAGTCCTCCAAGAGTCCAAATGACAACACCAAGAATGCTAAGAACACATGAGGAGGTGCCCTGAACTCACCAACAGAGCAGAGTAGCAAGACTTGCAGACTAATAATGTTCACATTCGGATTCTCCGCTTAACCCTAAGCTACTGTTTGAATGAAAAGAGTTTCATCCACAGCTGGTGGCATCATCTGATCTCCCCAACACTGAAGTGAAATGTTATCCTGATACTCCCAACATGAAAGGGAACTATTTTGTAAGTGTTCTCATCTTTTCTGTGTTATTAGCAATTCTTTAATATATTCACAGTAATGTGACTCCAAAGAGTCAAAATCACTCCTGAGTTATCCCTATCAGGCATGTTTATTCTGGAAAGAATCCCTTTTCCTCTCTATTTCTTAAATTTCCAGCTTCTAAGTTATATGGATTGCTATAAAACTTCTTGGTCATGTTTTTGGTTTGTTTGTTTTTTTAGCCCTCACATATCTTCCTTTGTTTTTTTGTTGTTGTTGTTTCTTCGAAATATCGTTGGGTTTACTTGCAGGTATTTTCTTTAAAACAAGTAGAATCCCCATTTCCAAGTGTGCAGTTCTGGCTTTTGGCTACCTCAGGGAATGTTTCTACCCAGTTGACAACCACAATTCTTACTTGCTTTTAAAAATTCTTTCATCCAGTTGATTTGCCCATAGATGTTCCAGAGGTAAAGGCATCTGTCAGCAGTACTGATAGGAAGTACCAATGGGAAGCTTTGCTTTGCCATGCCAGACTAAAACAAGCAGTGGTGTCCCAGCTACCAGAGACAGCTGAACCTCCAGCCATCTGGGGGTTTCAATGTGTGCTTGAATGGTGATGGAGAGGCCATTGTCTGAAGAATGTCTCTTGTGCCTTCCTAGATATCCTACTTTTCTTCAGAGTAGTAAAAGAGCAGACAGCTGTATCAGGACACAAATATTTAATAAACAGCATTTCTATCCACTAGAGTTGCAGCATGTTTTTTTTTTTTTTTTAAGCATGCATTACTCATATTTTGCCTCAAAACACTGATTGTGATCTTGATGCTTGACTTTGTGGGAAGCTGTTTCAACTAAGACTGAGCATAGAGGGCAAGTTTCAATTTGTTAGGCTCACGCATAAGAAAGCTGCTCCTACCACATCAGTTCTCTGGCAGGACACACTGTATCATACATCTAAGTGAGGAAACAGAGGATGAGTCGGACTTTGCTTCTACAAATGGAGATATGCAGATGGCACAGTGCTTACAAAGAGGCAGGAATATTGTCTTTTGATCTCAGTTGGAGGGTGGGGACAGAGGAGGGGGAAATGTGATATTATCCACAAGATGGGGAAAGTTTCAAATCTTTGGCTCAAACTGGCACTGAGCATTTGCTGCTGGGTTTCTGCTTTTATCCTTCTTATCACTCCTGATTCCCTTTTTTATTCTCAATGAGTCTGTAGTGCTTTATAAAGAAACATTTAAGATATATTGGAAGATGTGCAAACTCAGTTCTTAAGTTATAAACCCCATTTTAAAAAAAATTCCCAAAGCACTAGTCAGTAAAGCATATTTTACCAATGTTAAGCATTCTTTTTAATGAATAATGATCTTAAAATTCTAGAGCAGAGCAAGATTTCTGATAGGATAAATGGGAGATTTGTTTCGACTTGGACAACAATTGATGAATCTGCAATGCTAATTTAACTTAGTAAAAAGCAATAGATTTAAGATAAGAATTTGGCCAAACATCTGTCAAAAGAAGGATATGCCATCTCCACTAAGTTTAACCATACTATCAAATAGTCATCCTGATATCAGTAATGCTACACAGAAAATAATGGCAAGAATGGCAGGACTGGGTCTATGCAGTTTTGCAATCTGTTGAAGTGAACATCCTGAAACAAAGTCAGAGTGATTAGTAAGGACAATGAACAGTAACAAAAAAGTATCTCTGAGATGGATAGACCATTTTTTTATGAAAAGTAGTGCTTTTAAATTAAAGTAGTAATTTTAAAAAAAATGTTGAAAATCTAAGAACAATTTCTAGAGCAAAGAATCCTTACATTTATTAATTCTAAAAACCTTGAAATTTTCCCAAGCGATTCTGAGAATTTTTATTTCCATTTCTTTTCAAATACTGCACTGAAAATATCTTCTAATCTTAAAACTAATTCTAATAGTTTAAAAGACTAGTTTGTTTGTGTATGTGTGTGTATCACAGAGAAAGATGGAAGAACCTCCTGAGAGCAATGCTGATTACTCAGCGGATGAGCAATTCCCACGCCCCACTAATATAAGAGCGAACTGAGAAGACTTGTGCTTGGCCCCAGAGCAAGGTAGACAGGTGTTACACTTTTTTCCTTACATATTTCCAATCCTACCACCTGCATCTACATTGCCGTGGAAGATAATGTGGTTTGTTTTTTTTTTTTCCTAACCAACACCACAAAAGGTGGACAGCAACTTAAAAGCAAGCTTGTGTGATTTATAGGGTCTCAAACCTTTTGGTCACATTCATCACTTAAGAAAAAAGTCATTTAACTTCTGTGTAAAGTAACATGCTAGAAAGAGAGGGAAGGCAGGCTTTCATGTGGCACAAAGCCCTTTACTTTTAAAGCAGAAGAAAATCTCATCAATATTCAAAATCTCTTCTGTGTATACTGTAAATAGGCTGATATTTATATGCCAAATAAACAGAAGGGGCGGAAAAAGCTAAAGAACAGTGTGTGAAAACATTACCAGAAATCCCATTCATATAGATGAAATAGCATGGATGATCTAACTTTGTGGGGGTTTTTGCATTAATTGGCTGTGACACTAGACAGAAGGCTCAGTTCCAGAGACCAGTGTTGTTCTACAAGTTTGAATAATTAGGCCAAATTGTCAAAAGGGGAAGCTCTATGCATGACCTGAACTTAGAACACATGAAAAATTATGTATGCAAGTTTCTCTGTTCCTGAATATTTTTTTAATTAATTTTTCCTAAATATCTTTTAAAGGATTTTTCCAATTAGTGAGAAAGTAAGTGAAAGATGCATGAAAGCATTGACAAATTGCAAAAACCTGCAACATGTATTTATGGTTCTTTACGGAAAATAAGAAGTCAATTTTGATCTCTTCGGCTGGAAATCATATCTGAGATGATTCTATCTTTCTCCTCACTGACTACAGAGGGAGCCAAGTTTCCTCAACTAAAAAGCTCAGTTCAATGCCTGAACTTAAATTTGTCTAAAGTTTTTACTGTGAAGAGCATATGTAAAATAAAAGGCTGACTTCCTTCAATTTTACTCTAATTTTGTTGACACAACCTTTCTGGATGACATCTTCAGTTAGCTTACTTCTCCTCTAAACCTGATTCAATGTTTTCAGCTCAGGACTTTGTGTATTTTTCATATGCCAAATAAAGAGCAATGGAAAAGAATATCCTTGTACAGTTAGCAGCAGCAGCAAGCACATGTCACTACACAGGGTGAATATAGTAAATTTAAAGTAGTATAAGTATTGGTTAAAGTTTGAGTTTTACCACAAATGAGTGAAATTGGCAGCTAAATTTTCTGTTTGTTTTTCTCCAAGCTTCAAGCTTCCAGAAGAATATGGAGGATACCCTGAACACAGGAAGCTGTTTCTGAAGAACATCAATGAAAGATCTTCATGGTGGAAAAAAATGTCAGGCTGTGGCATCCCAGACCCAGAGGAAACCTGCACTGCGTAATAAGTGCCAAGACCTGTACAAGGTGCCAGTCAATCTCATTCTGGAGGGGAAGGACAAATGGGGCAGCCCAATTCCCAAACAACCAAAGGATCCCAACCGCCAAGACCACATAGCATGCAAGTGTTACAAACAAAATTATTCAGACCTCTGGGGATATGGTGAAAGATGAATACCTCATCTGCCTCTCTCCTTATTAGCACTTTAAGCTTATACACTGGCGCGAGATCACATTTGAGGAAACTGCAAAAGGCAGCACAGTGAGTGCCTTGCTCCCAAGGAAGGAAGACATTTGGTGGACTATTAACCATGTGATGGAAAATTAACTGTTTAGGTGACTAGCTGCGAATGGGAGTAATCACAGACTGATGACGTTGATGTGGCTTCTTCCTGGATTTCTTGAGTATGGCAACTTTGTCACTCAGTTTCTTTAAGTTTCACAATACGTTTTGGTCATACAAAACTTTTTGATAGAAGCGAGGCTTTGTGAGATCAAAGAACCTTCTTAGATGAGAAACAACTTCTCAGCAAAAAGGACAATCAATCAACTAGTACACATCCATGGGTATTTCAGTCCTTCTGGCTCTGACTATTAATGGTATAACAGTTTGTCACTACTTTCTGAGCTGCATTGTGCTAGAACAGCTGACTCTGAATGCGTAGTAAGCTCCACCTGAGTACCAACCAATGTGTCCCAAAAAAAGAGGGTCACAGAAAATACACATTCCTATCAAACCGTACCCCATTAGTTTGTTGAGAATGAAAATTAAAAATTACATTTAGCCTTCTATTGTGCAGAAGTTAATCATGAGAAAAATTATGTAAAAATCTATGCTAATGAAATAGAATTGAACATCCACCTGGTCTAATAAGATATCACTCCTTCTCCACATACTATCTTGCCTCCAATTTGAAACACTGTGTATTTGGGAGAAGTGGTTAATTTAAAAAAAGCCTTGATAAGAAAATTCAGGAGTAGTGATATCAACCGAATATCTGCCCTTCCGTGCCTTCAGTACCAGAGTTCACCCCGCTGTACCTGCAGACTAATATTCTTAATGATTTTGCTTTCCTCTAGATTTTCTCATAAAGGTAAAGCACGGTGCCCACAGCTAAAAGCAAGCAATTCCAGGTCACGCTGTTCTATGTGGCTGCATCAGGCCCATTTCCATTTGACTAGTGCTTCTGGCGTTGTAAAAAGTAACATGGGAAATCCCTGTTTTGAGGTAATGTGGAATTAGAGATAAGTGGCTCTGTAAAAACCCCAGGCTGGTGAAGTGAATTTGGATTAAGACCACAACCAAAATATTTTTGAAACTGTTATTTCTCTATAGATGAAGACATGCACACATGTATATCATAATTATGCTTGACATCTGTTTACTATTTTAGTCTTCATACCTGCATGTTCAACTCTTGAGATGCTAATAATTAATATAACTTGCTACAGAGATGAACCGATGTGGGCGTGTGTATAGAGGTAACTGATAGTATCTTTTTTGATACTTTAAGTGTTCAGAGGATGTGGAAAACACAAGAAGAAACTAGGTAACAGTTGTTCACTAAACACTTTGATGCTCAGGGAGATGTACTGTTCCTGCAGACAGAGGAAAGCCCATCTAAGACAAAAGAGAGCTGCTGCAATGGCAAGCCCACAACAGCATGAGGCTCTGTTGGTGTTGAGCCTGAGCACTTATTTCTTCTGTCAACAAACTACAGAAGAATTTCAAATGCATTTCAGCCCTCAGGAAGAAGAAAGAGGCTTCTAAGCACATAAAATCACTTCTCTATTAATATTTCTTTTTTCCACTCAGCCCTGTAATTTATTTGCCATATTTTTAAGGTAACCGTGGACACAATGCCCAGTGAAGGGAATATTCCCCTAAATTGCTCGTTCACTCTATTGTTTACATTTCCTTGGATGAGGAGACCCCAGTTCTGAACAATGAGGTCATACAGAAATTGGGCAGACCAGAAGCACAGTAAGAGATGGGACATCCCAGTCATACCACCTTTACTAGGGATTCAGAAGGGAGAAATTCTGAAACAACTTCTGATTCTCTTGAAGCGTGGCCAGCATGGTGTGGGTGATAAAACACCTGGCAAAACAAATGGAAGAAAAGATTTCCACTGATTTCAATGTTTTGCACCAGTTTTGGTGGGAAAGCTCATTGCCTTGAATTCTAGTAAGAAGCAGCAGAGAAGATAGCCCCACAAAGGCACTACAGCAGTAGAGGACCTGGAAGGGGAAAATGCTTTGAGAACAAAGTGGTAGCAAGTCAGTAGAAAGGGAGTAGCATAGAGTTCAAAGATGACGGCTTGCATACCTTTCATAATGTAGAATAAAACCTTCTGATCCAGACAGACATATTTAAATAATTCTGACTCATCTGGCAGCAAATACAACTCCATGGCAACTCTCTAAACCTAGCTAATGTAGAGAAACACCCAAGGAATAAGTTTGGAAATGTTAACTTAGTAGAATCTACCTCAGTTCCAAATACAGAACTTTGCTTAAACAAGGAAAGAGTTCTTGAAAGAAGCAATTTATTCGAAGAACTGATTTATTTTTGCTCCAGAAGATATACAGAAAAAACAGTGGAACCATGTTAAAAATATAAGCCCTTTTGCAGAAACAAACCATTTAATAGAAAGAGAAGACTGAAGTGATTCTATTGGTATGAGCTGATCAAACAGGGTGTTTTTTATAAAAATAATGAGGGATTACTGTTTACTATTTTATGTGAATCTACCACAACCAACCGCTGAAAAAAAAAAAAGTCATATAACAGCAAAATACCATGCTTTTCACCCCTCATCCAGAGAATCCAAGCTAAACTCTTGCTCTCTGGGAAGTCACGCAAGGAGCAGCAGCATCTACTGCCTAGAGCTCAACAGGCTAGAAGTATCTCAAAGTGGGAAGGAAAGGAGCCACTGTAAAAATCTTTCTCCCATCAACCACTTTTATACATTTTGAAAATGAAGTAGATTCAGTCCAAGTCTACTGCTGACTGAGCCTGTGGCCATCCAACCTCCTGCTGCTCTTAACATTCCCACTGGGTAGGTTCTCCCTGTTTCACTCACATTCAGAGGGACATGGACACAGACCCAGTGGATCAAACTGGCCACATACTTTCATCTTACATCTCCTACTTTTTTGCTAGGTCTTTGCCCTGTTTGGTGTTTTGCCTTTTCAGGCTTCACAGGTGAAGAGTTTCACCCAAGTCGGCCTTCCCTACCCACTGCAGGCACAGAGCACAGCATGCTAAGGTTAAGGTGCATTAGCCTCTGACTGCTGAATGAGATTCTGCTGCGGCAACCACAAGGCACACTAATGAATGAACACAACAAGTCCAAAAGATGCATCCATATCACTATTCTGCACTGACCAAAAGCAGCTAAGCTCCAGAAAGGAGATTTTAAGCAAATAAATTCTCCCTTTCTGGCAGATGTGTCTAGGATGTGACACAATGTGGTGGTTTCCTCATCACCCTTTGGTCTGTGCTCTAACTGCCCAGGAAAGACTAGCCCTGTAAAACCAAAGCAGCTTCACTAGGAGTCAGTGAGTTTGGTTTAGGTTTATAGCTCCATAAATCAAAACAGTTCAAGTTAGTTTAAGTATTCAATATATCTTTGCTCTCTAAACACTTACTCCCTGTATCTCATTGCATATCACATATAAATAGTGTCTTTCTGAAAAGCAAGTAAGCTCCTATCTTATATTTTTTTTCCTGCAAAGTTAAATTGATAATGAGAATGAATTATGAATGCCTTTCAGTTCAGCTTCAAGAATACAAGGACCAAATTCCCTTCAATGAGTGTCAATTAATGTGGACATGCATGTGTTCATTAGAAAACATATTTCATTGGGATAGAGAGATAGCATGATTTATGCATTTCAGTAAACGTCTGTTCCTTTAAAAATAGAATGGGTCCGTACCAAGGTAGCTCACATGGGAGAGAATATGAAATGCTGTGCAAAGGAAGAGAGACACAAATACTGCACAACTCTCTACTTGGTTTTGGGCATGGTGATGAGTTAATGGGGATTTTTAGGGATTACGCAGCTCATTGAATTTTTACATTGTCTGGTGCACACTAAATGTAGTGACACCATTTATAATGCCAGCACCTTTGCCTATAAAGCTAATGAAACATTGCCAGTGACCTTTTATGGCCTAACCACATGGTACAATACTTGGCAGTGTCTTTCATAGGCTCCACAGATGCCCTGCAGTCTAATACACATTAACTGGTTTTCATGCATTTATTTCAGTTCAAAGTGTGTGCAATAATGTGTTACAGCTTACTAGGTTTCATGGCAAGATGCTGAGGTTATACCTTGCCTGCCTTGGGGTAGGTAGGCATTTAGGGGGCCTCCTGAGGGTGCAAAGCCTGGGAGAAAGGTGTCATGAATGGAAGTAAGCAAATCACAGAAGCTTGAAGGAGCCCCATACTTACAACTGGGAGCAGTCCTTGTATACTTGTGACTTTTCCTTAGGTCATGTCAGGAGTGTGCTAATAATTAGGCAGCAAATGCAATCTGTGGTCCAGCTTGCTCCCTGGCCCTGTTTTATTTAGCTGTCTAGATATACATATGATTTCATTGATACAGCAGTCACAGAGACAAGAATCAAACCCTGCCTGGGAAGATCCTACTGATAAAGGCTGGAGACACATTCCCTCCTGGATCAAGATTAAAGAGACTCTTAGAGAGCTAGTTATAAATTCCTGACTCTCAGGTTGCTGCTATTTCCTGAACTAAGCTAGAGGAGCACTCTACTAGCTGGCTGTGGGTTATGGGATATTTAGCGCCACATATGGATTTGTGAAACTAGTGATAAGCCTACCTTTTCATCACTATCATGCGCCCCCTGATCCCCTTATTTTGGTGCTGGATGAAATGGAGCTGAAATAGTTATACTGGCCAAAAGCTTCATCTTCCTCCAGAGTGCAAATATCAACTAAGCAGGTGTTGTTCCGACTTCTATCTATTGTATTACAAAGGAGTGCAGAGCTGAATACGATGTTTCTCTAGATGTGATGTATTTGATTCTTAATACATTTTTTAGTGTAGTCATAATCATGCAGTGTTCTATGATTTTAATGCTTTTGGGTATTAACATTTCTGATGTCTCAGTGTGAGTCTCAATTATTGAAATGGCCAAGATTCTGGCAAGAAAACACAGGGAGGAAATCAGTTCTGTGTGGAAGATGCCAGGAGGCAAATATTATTTACATAGAGCATAGAGCTACCGAAATATAACAGTATGTAAATTTCTTGACAGATGCCCTGTTTGGCAGCTGCTTAGATGCAAATTTCACCCTCTGCCAGATCTGCAAAAACACAGATCAGAAATCCAGGGTAGATGTGGTTTGGTAGAAACTCTGGATGAGAATTTAAAACTCCCCGAACTACTACTGTTCTACAAAGAAATAACAGATCAGAAAACAGACAATATCTGTGGGCCTGAATCAAGCAAGATCCTAAAACATATGAGAAATCTCAATGAAGTCAAGGGAGACTACTGCCTCCATAATCTATCAAAAGACTCTTTGCCTGACTCTTTTAATCCAAAACAAGACTATGTTAATGCCTACTGGATTGTCCTGTTAAACCAGAGCTCAAAACTGAGAGATATTTGAGACCTAGACCAATAGTGAAACTGAGATCGAACAACATTAATTTCTCATGTCTGCTTGGTGCCCTCCAAAACATGAATTTCGATAGGTATGCATCTCACAGCTGACACTAGCAGGCAACACAACAGAGACCCAGCATGGAGTCTGCCTCAGAGAGCCGGTGAAATCTAAGGCACACCTGTGGGGAAGTTTGATGTCCTCGCAGCCATATCTGTTCAAGAGTTAAATTTAAGCCTTTGTTTCTAATAATATACACCGAAAACTAAAATTTTATGAGATTTGGAAGAAAATCCTCAGTTGTTATTCCTCTCTTTAGGAGATGCAGGACAGAAAAGTGGCAGAGTTGCGGCTTAAGACAGTATTTTTTTACAAGTTTTTAATTGTATCCTTTTAGTATATTTAAACTGGGACTCAGTTATGACCAGTCTATTGGAAGAAATCTTCATCTATCCTTAGCAAGTTTGCAGATGACACAAAGTTGTGTGGAAGTGTCGATCTGCTGGAGGGTAGGGAGGCTCTGCAAAGGGATCTGAACAGGCTGGACCGCTGGGCAGAGTCCAATGGCATGAGGTTTAACACGGCCAAATGCCAGGACTACAGACTACAGACTGGGAGAAGTCTGGCTGGAAAGCTGCCAGGAGGAGAGGGACCTGGGGATGTTGGTCGACAACCGACTGAACATGAGCCAGCAGTGTGCCCAGATACATGGCATCCTGGCTTGTATCAGAAATGGTGTGACCAGCAGGTCCAGGGAGGTTATTCTCCCCCTGTACTCTGCACTGGTGAGGCCACTCCTTGAATACTGTGTTCGGTTCTGGGCCCCTCACCACAAGAAGGATGTTGAGGCTCGGAGTGAGTCCAGAGAAGAGCAACGAGGCTGGTGAAGGGGCTGGAGAACAGACCTTATGAAGAGCGGCTGAGAGAGCTGGGGTTGTTTAGCCTGGAGAAGAGGAGGCTGAGAGGAGACCTCATTACTCTCTACAAGTACCTGAAAGGAGGTTGTAGAGAGGAGGGTGATGGCCTCTTCTCCCAAGTAACAGGGGACAGGACAAGAGGGAATGGCCTCAAACTCCACCAGGGGAGATTTAGGCTAGAGATTAGGGGGAAGTTTTTCACGGAAAGGGTCATTTGGCATTGGAATAAGCTGCCCAGGGAGGTGGTTGATTCACCTTCCCTGGAGGTGTTTAAAGAACATGTAGATGAGGTCCTGAGGGACATGGTTTAATGTTTGATAGGAATGGTTGGACTCAATGATCCGATGGGTCTCTTCCAACCTGGTTGTTCTATGATTCTATGATTCTATGTTGTTAACAGGTTAACGTGGTTCACTAGGAAGTTCTCTTCAAGCTATGATTAAAAACTCAACACATTAGTTGATTGGCAAACATTGGTTCCATTTAGGGGAAAGACATTTCTACTTTGCTCCCCAGAAGGTCTCTGAGCTCTGCCAGATGCATACACCGAGTCACTGTGATTTTTCTTGGAAACTGGCATCTTCCTGCAGTGGAACATCAGCATGACAATTCTGTGCACTCCTATTGTGGGATGCTGGGCACACAGCTCATGTCAGATGTTACCATAGAGGCTACAGGGCAGTCTTGCTTCCTGCCCAGAACAAGAAAAGCTAAAGCAGCTCTAGTGTCAACCCGTTAGCTAGTTTTTATTCTATGAAGAATTCCAGGCATTATTTCCCTTCAGTTAATGTAGAGAGAAATCTTGCATCAGTTTTGAGATGGTTTTTGTTTTGAAGCACCTCGGTTTCTGGAGTCATAGCTCTAGGTGTATTCCTAGCACTTATATTCTATCCTGTCACCGGTCAAGTGAGTTGCTTCCTTGCAGCTTTAAGCCACCCATTGACTCTGCTAGAGAAGGATCCCTCTCCAGTCCATTTCCCTCATCTCCCCTTCTCATCCACCAAATGTTATTTTTCTGAACTCTATCTGAACACTCTGTTCTGGCCAGGGCACACACAGCACAGCTTCCCTGGGATGCAGCCACAGCCCTTGACTTGCTCCTTGGTGAGCGGGCTGCTAAAGCCACACCAAAAGCTGAGTACAGTTCAGACAATAAGTCACAAAGCTTCATCAGAAGGTCTGAGTTCAGGATTTCTTGGTCATATCCCCTTATTTAGGAATTATTTATGCCTCCCATTAACCTTACTCAACCATGGCACGTGTTACGCAGATGAGAAAGCCAAACCAAAATAAGCTCAGTGGTTTTCCCAGCTCATGCAGAATGATAGTAAAAACCAAGAAGCAGTACTTGTGAGCCCCAGTGTTTTGTAATGTCAGGCAGAGCAGTTACAAACTCAGGCTACAATATTTAAAATTGATGAGAAGGAACATATTCATGCTTTTTGGTAAGACTTTTGATGCATCACCCAAAATCTCCAGCCCTTCCCAGCACCTGCCAGGGGTCCCACCAGGTGGTGCTGGGGAGACGGAGGAACCCCAGCTGCAGGTCTCCAGCAGATGAGTGAGAGCCAGCACCCCATATTCCTCCCTCTGCTCCTCTCTCCTGGCTGTGACTCTGAAAGTGCTTCCTCTGGAATGCCTACCTGATGATAACAGAATCTCTTTCATATATATTAGGCAAACATGGGTCCAAGGTGGGTAAACATCATGAGCAGACTCATCTTTCTACTTGATGCCGAGACAGTAAAAGCCCGGTTGCATGAAATAAGAGCTGCTGAGCTTTTTTCCTGGCTATCTCTTCAACAACAAGGAAGCTTTTGAAACACGTGGATTATACACTTTTAAAAAAATTAAAAAACAGGCACCTATCTTGCCATTTGCAAAAAAAAATGTATGACTTGGTATCAACCATAAAATCAATGCCTCGCGTCCACTAACCTGAATATTTATAGATGAAAAAAAGCATGTCACTTAGGTAAGGCTAAGAAAGGGTGCACACACACGAATAGTCCCTTGTAAAAATAAATAATGAAAAAGGCTGTGTCAAGATATTAAATTAGTTTTCCTTTTCAGTTAAGATCTTTATATTTAGTTCAGTAAAAGTCCTCTTGGCAGCCTGAAACTTATCCTATTTAAACAGGAGCTTGTACTCAATCACACTTTTTTTTATTTCTTTTCTTGGAATATTATTTCCACTTATGACACAGACAAAAAAATATTGAGAAAGCAGAAAACAGGAATAAAGTCATCTTTGTTTCAACTTTTCCTATCCCTTTTTACTAGGAGGGATAAAAATAGTATTTGATGAATAAGCAATACTTACATGTCAGAGAAGAGCTAAGCGACCTGTGAACTCGAGGACTATTGCCTGGTTTAGAACTTCTCTAAAAGCTGGGTGATGAAGTGATATAAAAGTTACTGAAGTAACTTTGTCGAAAATGAAAACATAAAATGTAAAAAAGACCAGTTTTTTGTTAACCCACTAATTTATGCAGAGGTTCAAAACACTTAGTTAAGTGCACTGGAAAAGTGTTTCTGAACATCCTAAACAAGTCAGGGTTCAAGGGATGCTCTTCTTAACACTCCAGCCAGGAGAAAAACCCAGACACTGAGAAGTAAGTGCTGTGCTGTTCTGTCACTGTTATAGTCACAATGTCAGGACTTTCTGCTACTGCTGTGGAAGACATTGGAGAGAGGAAGGGTAAGAAGAAAGAATACACAGAGCAATTGTGAAGAAAAAGAAGCAAGCTGGAGATGGAGAAGGTAGCAGGGTGTTCAGTGGGGGCTGTTCAGCAACTCTCTGCAGGGAAGTCTTGGGACTAAATTTATTTATGCAGGGTAAGAAAAGTGGACGCGTATGCATAGCACATGGCAGAGTGGTGGGATGAGAAGAGTGTAGAAGGGATCATTCTGAGCTTTGTCTGAACTGTGAGCATTTCATCCAAACTGCTATATTGTTGAGGCTCTTGAGCAATAAAGCAAATTTTCATTCTAATTATGTATTCAAGGGTTTTATAACAATCACAAGAACAAAGACAGAAAAAAAGGCAAATCCTCAGAGGAGTTGGTAATGAATAGCAAAAACTGCTCTTGTGTGTTGTCCAAAATGAATGGCATTCAGTACAATTGCAGAGAGAAGATTTAATGCTGCAGTCCACCATGGTGTTCTTTCTGTGACTAGATGTGGGATGGTCGATGACCAACAGCAAGATTCAGCCCAAAACAATGTCTTCTGGCCATTGTGTACAATCTGTCATGCTTGGTATGCCTTGGTGTAGTCACTGGGGTGGCAAACATTGGAAGGGTCAGTATCTGAGGACAATTGCCAATTGCTTAAAGCTGGTAGGGTGGGTTCACTTGCGCAACGTGGATCATGTTGGCCATATGCAGGGCGTTTCTTTGTGTGTAGTAGTGTATCAGTCAAGCCTGTGAAGCCACTGCTACACTGCAAGGGAACTAAATCTTAGGCAGCAAAAGAGGATAAGATTGGAAGCTCAAGGATGAAGCACATGTTGTAGGAGGGAGAAGAAGATGATATGTACACTTTTTAACTTTGTTGTAGTCATAGATGGGGTAAATCTGCCCACATACATACTTAAGCTAAGAATAGGGTGGAAAAGCTGGTTCAGAGTTGTGTGGCAAAACTTACTGTTCACCAACTGTATATTAAACTTCTAGAGGCAGAGTGACAAGACACAAGGACTGCATCTAAACTTATCCCTAGCTCCTTACTGGTCCATGCTCCTTAGACTCTTTTCTGTGAGTATCACACTTACCTTTCTCTGCAACATGAATTGAGAGCACAGCTGGGGCCCTAATCATGTCCTGGGTCCTTGGTTGAGATGATGCCACTCAACAGGGCAGCAGAAGGGAAACCCTGGGCAAACTCTAAAGGATGAATACGACAGCTCTGAAAAATCCACAACTTTACCACCTGGGGCAGAAAGACCTGCCCCAGCACTAGCTCACCTCACACCGTGGCTATGAGTCTGCTCTGGCAAGCCCATGCCAGCACCAGATAATCTCTGTCAACAGCACTCATTTACCACATACACTTTAAGAGCTGAGATTAGTAATCGTTGGTCTAGTAGAAAGGGCCCCATTTGGACTCCGGAGGCTTAAATTCATTTGTCAGGTTAAGTACAGACTATGTGTGCAACCTTGAGCAGAGTCTTTAATCTGCCTGAGTGTCAGTATCCTTTGTAAAGGGGCAGTAATTCCCTAATCCCTGAGGGTTTGATGAATAAAATTGGCAAATCACCGAGCAGTGCTCCACTGCTGCCAGTATGGCTGGCATGGCTCTCCTGCCTGTTGGAGTTCCCTTTCTAACAGCCAAGCATACCTGTTTGCAGATATGGGGCTCTCAAAGTGTCTTCATGAAACAGAATATAAATGCAGAGGGAAACAGCGGCAACAGGGGAATTTTATGCCCCTCGATTAATGCAACTTTAAGCACCCTTCAGGGTTTTGAAACATTCACTAGGGAACCATGCTCCCAAATTATATTGAATGTCTAACCTCCGTCTGGTAGTGTAGGTGCTGCCAGATCTTGGGTACTATCATTCACTCTGCAGGCACATGGTGGAAACTTTGATAACGATGTAGAATATACCAATACCAGAGCAAGGCTGCTTTAGTGGTGCTTCCGAGAAAGAAAGTAGAAATTGATGAAAACAGCAGGTCCCTCTTCCACATAACTACATTTAGGTTGCCTGTTCCTTCTCCTTAACCTTTGACTGCCCCCTTTTTAATATTTCCCTTTCACATTTTTTTCTACTTGCAGGTCTGCAGTTTTAATTCCTGCTGAGTTACAAACCCACTGCTGCTTTATTCCTCTGCTCAGCACTTCTCTGCCCCGGCTTCGAGCACGTAGGCTTCATTCCCTTGATGATCAGCTGAGAAGCAGATGGAGGATCAGAAGAGCAGGATGGCTGCTTTACAAGGCATGCCCGCAACAACATTGATGGAGACAACCAAAAAGTGACCACAAGCTGGGACTTCAAATGCTGCAGTATTTGAATTTGGGGTACAGGGGAAGGTCAAAGCTGTAGACCCCAGGGATCATGTAATTTTTGATTATTTTCAGCTTTCATTTAAAGCAAAGTTTCTCGTGTTCATATTCTCTCTCAGACACAATCTTGGAAATGGGAAAGACCAAGGGCTTGAACATCAAAGGACAAATAAAAGAATCCAGAACTGATTTATTTTTTTTTAAATCTCATGATCTTGCCATCAACCTCACATTATGTTGGAGGGTAGCTTGGGATTTTTAAGCATTAAATTCTGGCAGGACTACAGATGCCTCAAAATCATAACGAATTGAGGCCACATCCAGCTTTTGAGAAGGCTGCTCCCTTGCAGCTAAGACAATGCCAGGGTTTTACAGAATGGTCTGGTCCTCCCCACACAACCTTACACTGGTGTGCATTGCTGTCACTGACAATTGCAGACATGGATGTCTTCTTTTTTTATCCTAATTAAAGAGGAGAAGTATATTTCAAAGGCCAAAGTTGCTGCCACATCACAACTCAAGGTGGTGGAGACTGTAGGCTCATGAAGTTGCCCAGAGATCACCCAGGCTTGCCTTCGGGCCAGCACAGCTTTTTAAAGGGACAAAAGTCCTGCAAACTTGTAACCATGTGTTGAACATAGTGAAGGCATATGGAGGTAATTATGTAAATAAACAACTCGGCCCATGATGATTCTAAATAATGCAAAACATAAAGAGGCAAAATACTAATGTTGTAACTAACGAAAATAGATTCTTAGAGTGATTAATTTACAATAAAGAGAAGCTGCATATGTCAAAAATGGTACGTCATCATATGATTTAATATAATTAGATGCAGCTGCATTGCTCTTGATGTTCGTGATCTTATTCACCTCCTCATGCATCTGTTCCACAATATTAAAAGAGAAGAAAACTGCATAGCAGAGCCAGCAAACACTTGTGAGAAAAATATTTTTAAAGAATCTCTTGATAAATATTTACCAACCTTTTGGATTTTTGAATGCTTGAGGTTGTGTCAGGAAAGAAGCATATGCTGATATTCTCAAAAGGAACACAAGTGGTCAACAGTCTCTGTACAAAGGGGAATAGCTCAATACAATAGGCCACTGTTGCTGTGACTCTCAGCATTGTTTACCTCTCACAGAGCTTCCAAGTACAAACCACTTCAAACAAACTACAGTAAGACTTTAAACTGAGTCCACCCAACAGGTTAATAAAACAAATATTGATTGGGTTTGAGAGTCATTACAGTAAACAAACTCTTTTGGATTAAAAGAGTCCCTTTGTTCAAGCAATATAGTCCAGAGTTTTCAAGCAAAATATTACAATCTCAGCTGAAATCCTTAGGCAATATTTTACAGTGTTTGCCCTCAAATCTGCCTTTATTTGTAGCGTATGTATAAATACAGATACATGGAGAAATACAGGCAAGTATTTCATGCATGCAAAGGAAAGAAATCATGTCAGACTGGAAAATATGCTGGAAATTCTAACAATTAAGAGCAAAAGTAAATTTTTTCAAGTGTGTATAATTATTTCTACACCTAAATCTTATTGCAATATCTGCAACTTATACACTTTTAGCTTTGCTGCTCTAGAATCACAACCTCTGCAATGCAGACAAAAATCACATGGGCATGCCAATGCCCTTTCACAATATCTCCCACAAGAGATCCAGTGGACTAGGAAAGCATCTTGACATGGTCCAGCACAGAGATGCTACCCAGATGTTTGAGAGCAAGAGCAGAAACAGGGAGGATGCAGTAACATCGAAAAGGTTTGCAGAGGGTTATTGCCCCAGGTGCAGACTGATCTAGACTGCACAGACCTTGGTGCCTGGTTACTTGATAGGGAATGAAGATATCTAAATGGTTTTAGATCTTCATCCCACTTTCAAAAGTGGCTTCAGTGCCCAGAAACATTTGTCAAGAAATTACCTTGAATGGAAGAAGGGATCAGGAGCTCCAGCCCTGCCACCATTTGCAAATGTGTTGTGATGTAGACTGAGAATATCAGGCCAGTGGCACAGATTTAGGTATGTATCTTGCAAAAGTAATAGATCCGGTATCTCCTTTTGAAACTCTCATCCACAATCATACCAGATTTTTTCCTGCAGGCTACAAAGCCAAACAATACCATCCATGTGGTTTTGTTTTTTTCTCCTACAAACTTTACTTTTGTCTCCAAATGCAAAACACACTTTAGAAACATAAGCACACAAAGAGCAAACAGTCAAAAGGTTTCAATAACATTATCCAAGCCTAGTAATGCTAAATTAGGGAAAGGTTCGTATTTGTCAGAGAAGTGTGAAAATCCAGGGAACAATAAAGAGTGAAAACACTGTCAGAAATTATCAAAAATAGCCGATATTCACATACAAATAGATAAGGTCAGTAGTGCTGTTGGTTTCTCCAAAGCTAGTTCAACCAGTGGACCAGGCTCACAATACTTTTGGGTCAATATGATATGGCAGAGAGAAATAGCAAATAAAAAAACCCAAAAACGAGGTACATATCAGGGGAGGTTGATTCTCCAGACATTTGAGCAAACCGTGGTGCAAACTCTTTAAGTGGCACTCACCGCTTTGCATTATCTCCATACACAAATCACTTAAAAAATAATTTATTCTCTGTTCCTGACCATGCAAATCAAATTGTGGTAAGTACCTGAGTTCAAAGCAGAGAGCTTGCCACTGCGTGACTGCAAGGTGGATATTTCCAGGGGCATCCAAACAGACCCTGTCTGGCTTTTTCTTACCAATTCACAACATTCAGGTAATTCTCGTTAGAGAATTCTCAGCAGAGCACAGTCAGCAATGGAAACTAGTGCAGCACTACAGTGAGCCCCTATAACAGGAGACATAGTTTCTAAGTGACAGTGTAATGTATAAAGAAATTACACCATCACTGAATGGAAGTACAATACATACCCAGTGCTCAGCATCTGCCTTAGCTTAGAGGCACAGCGTTCTGCAAATCTTGTAAAATCAGGTGGTTGATCTGATAAGGTACGCCGCATCTCTGGGCCTCTCCCTATCTGAGGACAGAATCAAACCCTGTGAGAAATGCTCAGAGTATCTCACTCACAGCTAGAGTTCTTTGCTAGAAGAGTTATGTAATCTTAGCTTACATCTTATCAGCAGCAGCGCAACAGTCAGACTTCAGGGTTTGTTGTCTGGCAGGCATTTACTTAATTCTCATTGCTGGGTAGCAGCGTTAGACACACAGCCTCAGAGGAGTGAAAGAACAACAAGGAGGGAATGAGTGATAAGGAGCAGAGAGAGCTTGCAGAGTTAGCACCTGCACAGCAGACTTAGGCTGAAGCTCACTTCATTGATGTGGGGCATTTCTTGCATCTGGAGCTTAATGATTGAGAGAACAAAATACATTTTCTACCACACTGAACTCCAGAACTAACTGCCACGTTCACTCATGCTGCACTACCAAGAAGATAATATAGGCTATTAAAATTTGGGTTTGGTAGAACAAAACACATTTGAAGAGATCATTCAAACGACCAACAAAGAGCACATTTCTAAAATGGAGAACACTATTATATATCCTTAACGACAATATATATCTATAATGAGTGAGGTTATTGATTATGTGCTTCATCATTTTGCAGCTGAGACAGAAACATCCTTAACAAATCTTTAATGATGTTCAAACACTAACACATACAGAGACTTTTGGAGACTTTGGCACACAAAATCCTTTAAGTTATAGTTATTCTTTCTTTAACCTTTTCTGTCCTTCATCACAGTGCTGAACAAATTACTTTGAGCATTTGAACCGTTCACTGTTTTCTTTGATGACCAGCAATAGCTGGGATGCACTTAGATGAAGAGGACCCCCCCTTGCCTTGCTTTGCACCACTCCCACATACCATTCCCAGATATGTGATCTGTCAAAAGTGGATCCTCACCAATGCAGCATTCTACCCTGCTCTTATCTTAAGTACCACGAGTCTTTCATACTGTCCCTAATTGCCTGTAGATGAAACTGTGAGTACCACAATGGTTGTATCACAATTTGTCTCTGAACTTTAGAAAACTCTATGGTACTTTGAAAATAGTAACATATTGGCATAACCAGAAAATATTACGGGACAAAATCTATCTGCTGCTGTGCCTATGCTGCCCTTCCAGCTTCCAAGAACTGGTTTCAGTGGAGATTACCAAGGGGCAATTTAAAGTACAGGCTCTCTAATAGAATTGAGCTCTATGGTCCTGAAAAAACCCACAAATCTATACCGATGTGTAGCCATGAGAAACTGATAGTCAGAGGAACTGAAAGTCTTCAGAATAAAATTTGAGGTTGCATGTCAATAACATAAAACAATGCATTACACATATATTTAGGATTTTTTTCTTTCCTTAGATGTGGGAGAAAAAAAAAATCTTTATTTTGATCAGATATGGAAATAGAAGGATTATAAGAACAGGCGAGTGATTTGTAATTGGTCTCCAGACTGTACCTCTTCCTTTAGTAAAGTGCATGCAACTGAATAAAACTGCTTGGATGGACTTTATTAGCTGCAGCTTTCCTTCTTGACGCTGGGATTAGAGGAATACTTTAACCTTCACACGTTCATTTTATACTCACAAAACTCCACTTTTAACAGTCCTTTCTCCTTTCCTCTTCACTTGTCTGGTTCTGGTACATAATTTTCTAAATTAGAAGAGACTACTGTTCTGCCTTAAAAAGCAAAGGAATTATCATTTATCTTTGTTAGCAAGAGCATGAAGAAATCCAAGATAGTTTACTATTAATACATCCTAAAAGTCTATGGCAGATGGCAGAAATACAGCAAAAGCAGAGATTTGTATAAATAAGGCTTTTGAAAGGATGTGTTAAGTTGTCCTTTAAATATATTACAGGAAAAATAGAAGAAGCACAGTTTTATTTATTAGCTTGTAAGGTAAAACCAAGTAGACAAATATGTGTTACTTATATATCAGCGAGAAACTGTATTTCTTTGAAGATTTTTTTGTGGTAGAGAAGTTTGCGATGAGATTTTCAAAAGCAATGCACCAAGCAGCATGCATGAATATTGCTCCTGCTGCTGTCCCTGAAGGTAGATCTGGGACATCATGGAGTATCTATACAAGGTCTGTAGCTAGGGGGAAAATCACCACACACAGCCATTAGCACACCTGTAAACCCTGTACAGGAGGAAAGGTGCCTGTGGAAATAAATATTTATTCAGAGGGCTGGGGAAAATGAGAGTGCAAGAAGGTTTTGTATGTGTGTGTGTGGAAGGGGTGGTATTTAGCAAAACACTTGAAGGTTAACTGCAGAATAAAAGAATATATCTCAAAGGTACACACTTCCTCAGTATACTGATTTATTGTAGTTACAGTTTACCCTTACATTTTTTCTTTATCCAGACACATATTTGAGTTGGTTTAGATTAATGAATACATATTGCTAATCATGGCGTTTAGGTTTGAAATCTCTAATAGCTGGTGTCAGTAGTTGGTGTCTGGTGCTAACCTCCTATAACTTTCTGTTTCAAGGAGGGGGCTGTTTGATTTGCCTAAGGGAAACTACAATGGAAATTACCTTCTTGCTTGAGTAATGTAAGTTGTTTCTTGGCGCTTCAATGATTAAATATTGCAATGCTTATTGAACGGGGGAGTAGTGGTGCACAGTGGGCAATCCTACCTGCCAAGAGCTAATCAAGAGGCTCCTACAATAAACTTAAGGGGTTTTATTACATCCTTTAAGCAGATGAAAGTAATACTGCTTAGAATAAACAAACATTACTAGACATTGGATAACAATCATTACAGTGAGTTACTGGGAACTTTACTGCCACATCTTCCTTTAAAATAAAAATCTTGAAGAGGTGTGGGAGACAGAAACTTTTACCCTATCTAATCAGAATTCTTTCCTACTGCTTGGGAAGTGCATCAAGGAGAAAAGCTGAAGAAAAGACTTCATGGGTATTTGGGAGGAGAGCACCTGACAGTCATCAGGTACAGACCAGAACTGGCTGTTGCATTCTCTGTAAAGAGAAATAAAACCACACTACTCAAAACTAATGCACACAAACTTCCCCAAGGCTTATCTTCAGGTGTTTTAGGTATTGTCTGGTAACTTTTCTTTCAGGTCAAGATAAATGGATATCTTCAAATTAGATTCCAAAGCTGTATTTCAGCATCAGCCAGCTTTACAAGGCACTTCAGTAAAAAAAATTCTGAATTTGTTCTCCCATTGGCAATTTACCTCAGCAATCATTTTCTCCCACAATTTTTCATTAAATTAAACAATTAGCCTGTTTTGTAGCTCTGAGGGCCTATTTTTTCTGCATAAATAGTGTGCTTTTTTATCCGTTCCTATTTCTTCTGTCAACTTCAGCCCCCACTCTTTTTCTGTGCACCAGTTTATCAGTCAGCAAGTAAAGTCACTCCTGTGTGTTTCCCTAACAAATACATAGCTACACTGGTTGTTGCACAGCACTTGCATTTTCACAACGGTTTTTTCTTCCATTTAGTGGATTTTCTCTCACTGTTTGAAGAAAACTAAAGTGGTGGACATATATTTGCTGTATAGTTATCCTGTGCCAGGCAAGAATCAATCCACTTCACCTCATGTTTACATGCAGAGGTTTTTCTGCCTTTGCTCCATCTCATTTTTCTAGCTAAAAGAAGGTGACAGAAGCCAGTCTTAGGTCCTCTTTCATGGCTAGACCTGGCAGTTCCCTCCTTGCCTTTGGGCTTCCCTTTTGGAAGGTGAGAGGTTAAATTTTTTTCCCTCTAGCCTTTGGCTCTTGATGGCAAAGATAAATGTGACAAATTGTCTCTAAATATTTCCAGTCAGAAAGAGGTTTCCAAAAGTTGCTTCAAGCAGGCTCACACTTGAATTGCTCTAGTTTCAAAGAAGTAATAATCAGTTCTTTGGTGCACAGTCTTTCCACATTGCCCTCAGGTAAACACATATGCATTGTATGCATTATAACAGCACCTCAGTTTTCTGTGGCATTAGTGTCTACCCACCTGAGATGCTCTGTTTCCTGTTTATACCAAAAGGAAAAGAAACCCATCATATTATTTCTTGTTCCTTCCCCTTTTTCTTCATCCAGGAACAGCCACGGGAATGCAGGACAACTATTCATTAATTGCTTTAACTCATAGTGCTGACAATGGAAATGTTATGTTTTTTTGCTCTTTCAAGTCTGTGCAATCTTTTCCATAAATGTGTCAAGCCATCAAATTTCTGATGGTCAGGACTGAGTCTTCCTGAGGAGCAGGAACAAGTAGCAAGACTTCTGGAGCTACTGAGAGGTGAACAGCCTTCAACTGGCAAGCATTTCTAATAAAAGCCCTGCCACTGCTTGATACAAATGAATGTGCCCTCCTTCAATTTGAGATGACAACTCTGAGACAGATTGAGGAATTCAAGCTATATCATAGTATTCTTATGCATGACTTTTATTTCATCTTAAAGCCAAATAGGTAGGCAATCCCAATCAGAAACAGACTATTCCCTTTGTAGTTCTGTGAGACAAAGACATTTGTCATCATAACATTGTTCATAGTTCCCACTTTGCCTCACATGCAGAAATACAATGATATAGTAGCCATGCTGTAGGAACACTTCTTCATCAATCACAGACCACAGATTTCAGTTTCACAAGCAAAATCATCAGGTTTACAAGACCCTTGACACTTGTCTTGCCCATTGGACTGAATCATATACCTGAACAATGAAATTTCAGCAACTTGTTGAGAAATTGCCTCTTTTGGAGAGGGCAAGATGTAAGGCAGATGGAAGGAGATTTTTGTATCTCCTTCCGAAGTGCAATTTACTTGACAGTCATCTAGAAAAAAGCCTTGTGCACTGAATAAACACAAAAATGTATAATGGAAATTCATATTTTGGAGACCCGTACAAGCACAATTTGTCACCACAGTTGTCACTGAGAAACTCACTGGAACTTCGGGAACTCGGCCACATCAGTATCATGAGCCAAGACCAATCACCCAAGTCTCTGCTCAGGCTAGGGAGGACATCTGTGATAGTAATTAAATAATCTGTGATTATTTAACAAGGCAATCATTCCAAGACAGTGAGAATCATTTCTAGAAAGAAAAAGAACTACAGGAAATACAGAAGCTTGCTGATTCAAGGACAACAACTTTTCTTATTGTCTTCTAAAAGAAGATGAAGACATTTGCCATATGTCCACAGCAGTTACACGTACTGGCTAATGAAAAGAGCTGCAAGTCAGCTGGAAGTCAGATCTAGCTGAGAAAAAGAGCTGACAATGGAGACATCTTAAATCCTTCCTTTCTGCATCATTCTATATAGTAGGGTCAGTATCATCCTGTTCTGTGTCTGTGACTACAGGGGTCGTGACAGTTACATCTTTGGAAGTTGCAAGGTGAAGTTTTCTCTGTGGTTCTATTCTAAGAGGAATTCCTCTAGCAAGAACCTTCTTGGCCAGTCAAGAGCCCCTAAGAAAGAACTTTAATTTCCTCAAGTAATTTCTGAAAATGGGTGTTATACCAGCTAGGACTAGCACTGTTCCACTATGGTATCTTGCCTATGCTGATCAGTATAGAACATCTATGCCCTTTCACACAAGCACCAGCAAAGATCTTGAGCATAACATTGGTGAAGAAGTCCCAGAGCACACTTCACAAAGAAATATCCTACATCAGTTCTACCAAGTTATAAGCTAAATGGTGTCATGCAATGTGTAGTAATCGTAAATGCATTAATACTAACCTTAAGCATACCTCATATCAGCATCTGCTATAAATTGGCCATGCAAAGTTATTGCTGTGGGAAAATTTGTCATAAAACTAGACCTAACATACAAACAGATGATAATTGACAGGCACACTGCAGGACATCAAATGATGCTATTCAGGGAGAGCAGGCAATGCTTAGCACTTTCTATGGTCCCCTCTCCTCTTACCCCTTCAGGAACTGCAGATGTGTTAGACCTGGAGGATATATCCGTGTCTATTCCTTTCAATATCTATTCATAAACTTCTTGTGTATGAATCTTATCACTCTTTGAGCCTGCTGACAGCGTGCCTCCAAAACATCCTGGGTAAGAAACTCTAAAAGTTCCTTGCCTGCCTTATCAAGGATTACTTTGTCTTTTAAATGATCTCCTACCTGTTTCACAGAGTGCTTCCTAGTTCTAGTATTACAGGATTCACCAAGTAACAGTTTATCATTTAGTTGTACATGTGATACAGACGTCAATCATACCCCTCTACAGCCTTTTTGTTTCCAAACTTTCTCAGCATTTTTAATTTCTACTTGTTAGATAATTGCTCTCTTTCCTCAATTACTTTAGTTATCATTTGCTGAATGTTCCCTATTTTACTATGTGTTTCTTCAGACTGGGAAACTGGAACAGTGCCCAGTACTCAAGATGTAGATGCACAAGATTTACACAGGAGCAAAATGTGTCTTCAGTCTTGTTTATTTTATCTTTCCTGCTGATGCCCATAATTTTGGCTTTTTTATCTGCTTCAGTACATTAAGCCAAGAATTTCAAGGAACCACTGGTAATGACTTCAAGATTTCTTTCGTGAGTGATAGTTTACAGTTCAGAGTCAAGGACAGTGTATGCCTGATTAAGATCACTTTTTTCTAGATTAATTACCTCACATTTACGTAAAGTGTGTCTATCACCTTTTTGTTTCTCTGGTTTTATGAGGGTCTTTGAATGGTCTTCACCATTGATGTGTGATTTGATTTCCCAGAACTGCTAATCCAAAAAATGAGATTTCACTCTTCGTTCCCTGTTCTGTCACTGGTGAAGATTCAAAATCATTTGGTCCCAGCAGTGATCCCAAAAGAACGCAACTGCTGACATATCTCCATCACAAAAAGTGGACATTAAGTGACCCTCTGCTTCCGTTTGTATCAGCCTTTGGTTTGTAAATGAACCTTTCCTCTAACCCCACATCGCATCTTTAAAAAGTTCTCATGTGGAATGTCATGAAGGACCTTCTGAAAATGCTAGTGTAACATATAGACTGGACCCCCTTTGTCCACAGGCTTATTGATGCTCTCACAGAATTCCACCAGCCTACATTCAACAGAGGTCACATTGGTTCTTTTTCCATGGATTATAGTTATTCATGTACTCCTATCAATGTGACCTTGCTCTTGAATACTGACTCTACCATCTTGGCGGGTAGTCAGGCACATGCAATTGGAAATTAATTTCATTAATTTCACAATAAATTCTGAAAATTCTGCTTTCCAGACATTTTTAGCAATGTTTCTGTCAGGGAAGGTCCTATTCTGAGCAACTTTTAGAAATTTGGAGACTATTAAGAATCTCAGTATCTAAGTTATAAAGGAAAAATTAAAAATTGGTGCAGCTAGTGCCAGCCTTCTTGGATTCCTGCATTGTTGCAGTTGGCATGAATCTCTCAGATACTGATAGGGACAATCCGTTAAGCCCCTGTGCCAAAACCCAGATAGGAATTTGAAGCATTCCGTGGATTGCTCAGTTTCTACCACAGCTTTCTACTACAGAAGAAAAAGGAAACAAGTGCTAAACTTCTTATTTTCATCACAGGAGTGTCATGGCTATGGACCTGGCAGGACACAAAGCCCTCCAAAAATATTTGTCAGGTTACATTCAACTCTGCTCACAGCAACAGACTCCACTTCTGATTATTTGTGAAAGGTTGTCGTACTGCCATTTCTATCATGCATATGAATGAAGCTTCTAATGTCACATTCAAGGGATTTAATGACAACAGATGAACTCATGCTTGAATTACAGAGAAGAGTTTCCCACTGTTGCAGGAATAAAAATGTTCTATAGGTAACATATACCGTTGTCCATTTGAGATTTGTGTAGGCTACGAGTAATTTCTGTGATTCTCTTAAAATACATCCTGTAACATCCATATGAATGCAAAATGAAGTGTTTTGCTAAATTTTAAATTTTTGCAAGCCAGTAAAATCTCATAACACAAGTGTAGTAAATAAACTTCTGCCACAGATGCGGTCCCAGACTGTGCTATTTCATCATCATTGCAAGATTTGCTGCTAGAATGCTTCCTTGTTTTGTCTGTTCATGTTGACCAGGTAACCAGACTGACTGCCAAGGAGTGAATGCTGTCCTGTGTTTACAACTGATATTCGACAATAGCCAGCCCAGAAGCTGTCCAAAAGTTCAATACATTTTTATCACGGCAAAATGAGCTTCTGGCTCATAATGCATGGGGACACAATCAAGTTGTTGTGAAGCAGAGTGGCTAACATTTTCACTATCTTAATACATCATGTCCAAAAAAGCATGAGTATGAAAGTGCTGGCCTGGTGTTATATCTGTTGGCCCAGAACTAACACCAGTTGAGAAAGTCCTGGAGGAATTAACCACTTGCCAAGATCCTTGACATAATGAAAACCTCCAATATTATTTCTTTAAAAATGCCCAAGAAACATGATTCAAATTCTATATTGACTACACTGATTGATACCTTGTAAATCACTTTTAAACTTCAGCTAGAAAACATTTGGGATTATTTTGCTCTCCTCACAAACAGTGCAACCTCTTCTGCTGTTTCTCAGCTATGAAATTTAACAGACTTTTGGATACTGTCACATCTGACCCTAGAATCTCCTTTTAACTGTGGTGATTTTAAGAGTTTCACCAAAAGCACACTAACTTGAGCTGTCACTATCATGCTGTGCTGTCTCCAAGCACATGGTTTGGTTGAATATAAGGTGCAACCAGCCAAAGTCTTAATCCTTTCAAACTGTTATTAAGGGAGACGGGCTGATGAGGAGTGCAGGGTTCCTCATTGTTCTGCATGTCACTCCTCATTTGACTATTGCAAGCAGCCCCCTCAAGCTGTCCCATTGAACAAGTTATCAAACCGTACCTCACTCATCACAACCCCAGTCTATCTGAAGGATTGCAATACAAGCAGGAACAAGTTTTTGATTCATCTCTGACATCATCTACCTGGCATTTCTTTGCACTAGGACAGTGTATTTGCTCAAAGCTATGGAGCTATGCCAAAAGCAGCCCCTTCTGTTATCAAGGCCACTGCAATTGACTCACTGGAAGTGCAGATTGCCAAAGGACAAGTTGGAACTGCTATGTCAACTGGTTGACAAGACACCTGTCTTTCAGTTCTTCAAGGTCCTCTCTCCAGATCCTGGGACAACTATTGCATTCACAATCTGATAGTCCAAGCTCAGCAAAGTCTGTACTCAACTGTGTAATACTGCTCTCTTGCTCAGGGCTCATAATGAGTCACAGAAATCACCACTCCTAAGAGGAAGAGTGTAGGCAACAGAGGAGTTACATTTGTTTGCTTCAGGTGCATAATTATATTTCCTAAAACATGCACAGAGGGCTTCAAGGTTTCATGTAGTCAGAACACTTTCTAAAGGTTGTTGTGTTTGTTATATGTGAGGGATACTGTTCCTTTTTTGTGCAAACAGAATTCATGCCATAACCTGTTTCACTACTTCTCCATTCAAGCAGAACCCAGAAATATGCAGGGGAGGTTGCTTGTAGTGTTGTTTTGTTTGTATGACTGAGAAGTTGCATTGACATATCCCAGGCTGTTCCTAGCCTGTGTTTTCTGCTACACAAACAAAACTGGGTACATGCAGGAATCCACGAGCTCAATCAAACATATGCAGAAAGCTGTTTTAGGGACAGCTCTTTGCTTTACCCATGAATGACTTCTTAGTGGGATTATTCCACATGAATAAGGAAGGGTTATCTGGTCTGTAAGACCTGCTTTCTTTTGAGTCTAGCAAGGGAAACAGTGGAAACTCTATTGTTGAGTCACATAAAACTAGAACAGACAAGTTGCTACAGACAAGGCTGTGCCACTTAGACACAGCTGTCTGGTGGGAGTCATGTAGAAGGCCCTCTTGTTAGGGGAATTTTCCCTTCCAAGGCCTCATGGTTACTAATCCTGCTAAAGGAATGTCTCTGTCTCCCCATGGAGCTGGCCAAGCTGGGAGAAGAGAGCCTGATAGCTGCTTCTCATCCCCTCTGGAGTTCTGAATTTGCAGCAAGGAGCAGGCAGGGAAGAGCATACATTTCCCCCTAGAAGGAACAAGTAAAAGCGAAGGAGAAGTTGTTTTGGTTCACCCCGATGCCTTCCATATAACCATGTATAAAAGAGGGAGAAATGAGCCCTAAGAAGAGCATGGGAAGAAGCTCTAAGCTCCAACAGAAGAAACAGAGGCTAGGTGACACACAGGGCAATTGTTTTCCTGACTGTAATTCAAACATCAGCTTCAGTTGACTGTCTAGCACTCTAACCCTCTCAGTTTTATTTCTGCCTCCTTGCTCCTATCACAGGCCTATGTGGTTTCAAAGAACAGCTTATCAGGCAGTATCTATCTTCTTTCTGAATGTGTCAAAACCTCCTTCAATTAACTACCTCAGTTTCAAGAATCACTCATACATTCACCACATGCACAACTTTGCTTTTTTGATGACTAATGGCAGCATGCCACCTAAATGCTGACACCAGTATAATTTCTGTAATGGCTATACTTGTCCATACACCCGTGCAAACACTTTTCCCTGGGTTTATGATAATCCATGCTATGATGGATTCAACACCAAGAAACAGAGCAGTTGTCAGCACCCTGGTGGACCTGACAGCCAGCCTGCTGGGAACAGTTTAAAGCAGCTGCTACAGCAAGGAGTTAAATATCATTAAGCTCAATCTAAAACCCTAGCTGAAGGGCTAGTGCACTGTTTGGGTTTGAATTAGTCACTTGACCTCTGTTTGCTTTATTTGTCCCAGCTGGAGAACTGGGCATAAAAACAGACCCTTGCCGCAAATCTATAGCAGATTAAAGGAGGGAAAACAGAGCACACTAAGAGGAAGAACAAAATCCAGGCCACAATATTTTCATCAACATAACAGCTGTGGGCTTCAGGTAGGATTTTAGAAGTGTCTCTGACTTAGGATGTGGTTTCTCAGTCAGCAGGGGTTACAGAAAATATCTGACCAGCATACATAAGGCAATGACATGCAGAGGTTCTAAATATTTCACCCTAGTCTCCTGGTTTATCTTGCATTCAAACCTGAATCACAACTATGTTAACACAGGTCGAGATGCACGTAGCCCAAGAAGCCAGGACAAAATGTGTAGATCTGCCATATACACACACTTTTCTGATCCTGAAAATCTTGTCAAGGTAGAATTTGAGAATGCTGGAAACTCATCTGGGATTTCTAGATGTTATACAGGTCCCTCAGAGCAACACACCTCCTCCAGCACCTTTTGCATACAGGTATTTTTGCCATAGAGCCATTGTTGGAACATACCAGCTCTTTCTGGACCTAACTGCTCCTATTGTGAATAAACTGGACCCAAGACTTGCTTAGTAAACCCAGCTAAATCTGACTAACTGCACGTGTACTTCGTCAGGTACTTCAGCTCTAATATACGTGAACCACAGCCAGAGACTCATCTCTCATGAGATCTCAAGGCTCAGGAGACATAATTATGGTAAAATACAGCCTACAGAGCCAGATGTGGTCTCACAACACTGTGCATTGTCCTGCTTCCAGTTAGTTCATATCAAGTCAGCTGGAATATTTCTGCACCTAAGGTGCACATGTATCCTAATGATAAATAAGTATTTTCAAAAGTTACTTCAAAGCTGTAGAAATCTCTCTCCTCTGCCTGCTGACCTTTGAATAACTAAAATAAGATCCCAAATCCTTTCTAGACAGTTTCCTCTGCAGTAAGGTTTTAAGAGATTTGTTTTGAAATCTGGAAAGCTTTATCAGCTGATGAACACAAACAGTCTAAGATTGCAAAGGATGCACAAATGTACTGATAAAAGCTGCAAAAATTTCATTCAGAAGCAAAAAAACCTGATATAATGGGAGATTAATTTGTGCAATATAGTTTATATCCGTTCTTCACCTTTTGAAGAGGTGAGTTTACCCTTGGCCTTATTGTATTACTGCCACCTTCCTGTCTGACCAGCACATGCCCTCACCTCTTTCTCTGTATTGCTGTGTCATCCTGGCTGAGTTGAAAGCTCCAGAAGCCCTATAGCCTTTTCAAGGTTTCCAAGACCAGTCCTTCCAATGCAAGGACATGCGCATCCCAACAGTCTGTTATGGAGTTTTACTTTTGTTCAAAGAGGTGGGATTAATTCAATTAAATAATGAAATAAAATGACCACACAAATATTCTGTGCAATTTTGTTATTGGGACATGTCATTACACTTAACTCTAAATAAACTTAGTTCCAACTGACCTCAGGATCTTTGAAGTCAATGACACGTGGGCGTTGCTTACAAGTGAACACTTGCTAATGTTCAAGAAGTGTAATAAAATCTGTCTCCATGCAGTGTATCAGTGTATGGACCAAGTGTCATTCAGAGTCCTCCTGACACGTACCCAGAAGGCTGACATGGAATTCAGCCAAAGCTGAAGTGACAGTGCTTTGACAACACTACCCATAACAATGATAGATAGAAACAAACTGGCTGGCAGACATCAAGTAAGGCTGAGAGTGGATTTTTGTCTGTGTTTCTTTTGCACCAACATAGGAAGCCCTGATCCTGGCAAGCATCACATGGTGTTATCGCACTATAGTATATGTTACTAACAACATCAAATCCCTTGTCTAAGAAAAAACAAGCATGGAATCCTTACTCATACATACACAATAAAATGTTGAAGTTACAGCATAATAAAGTTATAGCAAGTCCTAACTGTTGAAAACCACCTTTTCTATTTAATACAAAATAATTTTCGCATTACGTATGATGCAATCCAGGTAATCTGAGAAACCCAGAAAGAGATTCTTGAATTCCTCTCCCTTAGGCTATTCATAAACAAAATGATGTACAACTTTGGAAACTTTATTTCAGAGTCATTATAGACCTTCATTTTCAAGAACTGTTCAGAGGCAAATTCCAACTGAAAATTTAGAACCCTCCTTTTTGGCAAACTTTGTTTCAGAAGCTCTTTTCCCTCTACCACAGCTTTGCTTATCCCAATATATAACAATGTGCCAGGAATTGCCTCCTGATCTGTGACCTGGTTTCTGATGCCTTTTGACAATTTAACCTATGAGTGCACAGAAACAGAATAAGATTATTTGGACAGTATAAGAAGGACATATCTTTCAAGGAGTTTGCAGTTCTCGTAGACAGATGGTGATGACCACAGAGCAGCATACCAGTGCCTGTAATTTGGGTGATTCTCCATGTTAACACGTGAATGGTGTCACTAGGTTCACATGTGCTGAAGGAAGACATTTTCGTAGATATATCTACTGAACCCACACCAGAAAATTTAGCCTTGAAATGGCTAGGGAGGAAAATAAAGATCAACATTTTTGCAACTTTTATTTTTAAAATTTTATCTTCAGAATAATGCAGCTGAAAAATGGGAGTAACCTATTCTGTGACACTTAACTACACATTACTTCAGTTAAGTTATAAGGATATCATTAATCAGAGGTTAAACACGACTACTTATTCAGAACCACTGTTGCTTTGCCTTTGCAGACCACACATTCAGTAAAAAAAAATGACTACAGCATGTATGCAAGTCTAGTCTTGAATCTCCTTGCTGAGTTAACCATGAAAAACCAATAAATGCTCACTGGAAGGCAGACGCCAGACCAGTACAGCTAAGTTACAACTCAAACCAGTAATTGTTTCTTTCCATCTTTATTACAGGTCTCATTGGCACACTTGGCTTGGTTACCAGCCCCAGCTGCTGGCCCCATCCTGTCCACACAGGTAACTCAGCAGCATAGGAAACCATTTCCATAATCCTCCAGTTTTCATCATAAGGCAACGAACATGATCTGAATGTGCTGGTCACCAGAAATCCCTGATCAGCACTGTTAATTTTAACAGTTCTCAGGGTGATTCAGTATCAATCCAAGACTGAAAAGGACAGATAGCTAAGGGTAATGGCAATATCTATTTTCCAATCTGAATTGTCCACATCAGTCTATCACTCACCAGGAATTTGTAATCCATCCATCTTTCCATCAAACCTACATACATCTAAGGTGGTACCATTCAAACATCAGCTTAACTTCAAGTAAGATCCATCGAGGCTACATAAAACCAAGACCTGTTGATGAAGGGAACAAAACTTATTGTGTCTGTATTGGCATGAATGACAGGAACCTCATCTGCCTCTTCCTCCATGGCAGCTTTGCCAAAGTGCAATTCATAAAAGCCAAGGTAGAGAGTCTAATGCATATTATTTCCCAGGCCGTGGTGTCTGAAACATAATAATTTCCCTAAACGTCAATCAATCATGAAAAATTACAAGCAAATATAAATAAGATAAATATGGCCCTGGATTGCCTCCAGAGGCCTGTGGTACACTGCAGGCAGAGGATAATGTAATTAAATGTGGGCAGCCTGCCGACTACTCACTGTCAGTTTTGTCCGGATGTGAGCTGAAGAAGTTTGCCCTATTGTAAACATTTGTTTTACAGTGGTACAACATAATTGAGCTTGGAAAGCATCTGCAGGCATTAAAAATGGCTTACCTAGCTACTGAAGAGGGATAATATGACCATTTTGACTTGGTGGGAATAATCCACCCCCGTATCCAATTCATACTCTTACAAATTAAGTAGGCACTTAATATATGTGTGCTTAGGGACAAAAAAAAAGAATGATAAAACAGGCTGCAAATGGTTCCTCGTATTTAAAACATACCGCTGTGAAGACGAACTCAGCTTCATGTTAATTACTACATGATACATGAAATACACCTGTGTAATTGGCCCAAAAATCAGTGAGGATTTTCCTCTACTCTACTTACTCCCTCAACCTTTCTGAAGTTGCTTAGCCACCTGTATCAGAGGAGATTTAGCCTAAGGATTCACGAAATGGCTACTGAAGTACCCTTTTGTAATAGGCCGGTTCACACTCAGCAAAAGAATCTACCTCTTGTTTCCTGACATCTTTCTGGCTGCCTTATGGGCACAGGCAAGCCAAGCATTCTCATATCAACTTAATCAACTTCTGAAAGCAGAGCAAGAACATTTTCAGCAAAGGTTATTTGCTGGGTGGTGCTGTTTCTTTCTTTGATTGGGTTACAAGGCAGCATTTTGATTTAAGTGGGAAAACAAATTACTACATTGCCCAAGTCCCTCCTTCTCCCTGGGAATACAGATGCTCTGCCCACAAGGTTTATTCCAGACTAAGTCTGAAAGTCTCTTTTGTGGAAGCCTCTTGTTAAAAATATTGGCCGTTACTGCAAAAATGGGACAACAGTACTCTGTCTTCCTGCATTTCGTACTGCAAGATCTAGTTTAAAATATGCTGCCTAGAATGGCTGAAAATACATGGCAGATACATGTAGTCTGTGTGGCACTATAAGCCAAATGAGATGGAATAGTTGCTTATCTGCTCTACAAAATAGGATCAAAATGTGTTCCTCAAAAAATCCCTTGAAGGCTGGCAATTCTAGATAGTGACTCGAGCTCCCTGAAGTATGACATTTTGCAGGAATATGACTGGGTTTTGAAAAATAAACATTTTTGTCTCTCAGAAGGTCTTTTAACAATGCTCAGTCTTATACTCGAATACACACACAATGAAGCCAGGCACCGGAAGAAGACCTGGCTTGAGCTCAACATTCCCTGATGGTTGGGACTTCAGGGTTATTTTCATCCTGTCTGACTTTTACGCTGTAATTGCACTGGGGCTACAGATGACAAATTAACTTTTTTTTTTTTTTTGCTGCTGTTTACAGATACTTGTTTGGATTCAGGGGTGATTTTTTTGCACACCGGGGTGTGTCAAGCCTGTGTGAACATTGCATTTCATAAGATCAGCATTAAGCAACACACCTGGGAGATGACATAGCCTGCAGCCTATTGCCTGTAAGAAAAGGCTTCTGGAAAACCATGTCTAGGTTATATATAGAATATGGCATGAGGTTCACACACAAAATGCATCCTTAATAATACTGCCAAGAAATATTTGGAATAAAGAATCCTGGTTTTTTTCCCAAATGGGCAAATAGTTCAAAGCTAATTTGCTCGCCAGTGACTCTCAAGGAGAACCTCCTTCTGTTTATATTTGTGCATAAGAGAGCAAGAACAGATAAAGTCAGCACCTGGTTTGTTCCTGACTTTCCCAAGTGACTTCCCACATGACTCGTTTGGGTGGAGGATGGCAAACAAACTATCAAGAAGATCCCTATATGTAGGTGCAAACCCAAACAACAGCTTTGTTATTTTTATGCATAAAAGGCAACGCACATACAACTTCTACATTGAATAACTGGAACAGGAAGATGTCGGAATTTGTTTACCCTCTCACAGGCATGGAAGGTTTGCTCTCCAGCTACAGCCAGGTCTGAAGCTCTCTTGAGGCCTCCTTAAGGCAGTAGCTTCAGGGACAGGTAGAGTATTACAGCAAACCTATACAAGTCCCAGAGTACAAATCACATCTTGCAGAGGGCCTTGGAGCATTTGGAGCACACAGCTCCCAGATGCCATTCTTAGTTCTGTATCAACTTTTAGAAAGAGCCTTTAGCAACTGACCTACCTACACCTGCCACATTGGCACATATACATGCATCAGAACAGCCATACCACATCTAACTAGTGGCCTGGCTTTGACAGTAGCCAATACCATAAGATATTTTAAAAGGGCTATTGCTACTCAGCATAGGCAGCTCATGCTTTTCTGCAGTACTTACCTAATCTCCAGTGTCTGGCATAAACCCACATTGCTGGCTAAATGCTGATTCAAGAGCCTATCATACCTTTCATTTCACACATTTCTTGATCACTCTCCCAGCTTAGTACACGTTACACTGAAGTCCAAACAGCTGTAGCAGTCAGGAGTATACAGAGTACAAGCAAAAGGTACCCAAGGGCTTGGTGCATCTGGGCACAAAGTAACTTTGAGATTAGAAAGGGAAAAGAAGATGTGGCATAAAGCTCACCATTTTTCATTGCCTTCTTAAACACACACATCTAAGCAAAGCATCTAAGTGGTGTCCCCAGGGCTCAGTGCTGTGTCCAGCCCTGCTCAGTGTCTTTATCAATGACCTGGATGAAGGCATTGAGTGCACCCTTAGCAAGTTTGCAGATGACACTAAGCTGGGTGGAATTGTCGATCTGCTGGAGGGTTTTGAGGGTCTCCAAAGGGATCTGAACAGGCTGGACCACTGGGTTGAGACCAATGGGATGACGTTTAACAAGGCCAAATGCTGGATCCTGCACTTGGGGCACAACAACCCTATGCAGAGCTACAGACTGGGAGAAGCCTGGCTGGAAAGCTGCCAGGAGGAGAAAGGCCTGGGGGTGTTGGTTGACAGCTACTGAACATGAGCCAGCAGTGTGCCCAGGTGGCCAAGAAGGCCACTGGCATCTTGGCTTGTATCAAAAATGGCATGGCCAGCAGGTCCAGGGAGGTTCTTCTCCCTCTGTACTCGGCACTGCTGACACCGCACCTCGAATCCTGTGTTCAGTTCTGGGCCCCTCACCACAAGAAGGATGTTGAGGCTCTGGAGCAAGTCCAGAGAAAAGCAACGAAGCTGGTGAGGGGTCTGGAGAACAGGCCTTATGAGGAATGGCTGAGAGAGTTGGGGTTGTTTAGCCTGGAGAAGAGGAGGCTGAGGGGAGACCTCATTGCTCTCTCCAACTCCCTGAAAGGAGGTTGTGGAGAGGAGGGAGCTGGCCTCTTCTCCTAAGTGACAGGGGACAGGATGAGAGGGAATGGCCTCAAACTCCACCAGGGGAGGGTTAGACTAGGTATCAGAAAGAAATTTTTCACAGAAAGGGTCATTGGGCAGTGGCACAGGCTGCCCAGGAGGTTGGTTGAATCACCTTCCCTGGAGGTGTTTAAGGAATGGGTGGACGAGGCACTGAGAGACATGGTTTAGTGATTGATGGGAATGGTTGGACTTGATGATCTGGTGGGTCTTTTCCAACCTGGTGATTCTATGATTTCCTGCATTAAGTTTAACTGACTGAAATAAGCATTCATCTTCATTAAGTATTTCTTTCTCTATACTTCAAATACAAATTTAATTTAGTAGCTTAGGTACTCTTAGTAAATGAATGCCACTGAGCCCCAGAACAACTATATATATCTAAGCAAACAGGAATGAAGATAGGAAAAAGAGAGACAAGGAATAAAATATTGGTCTCCAAATTGTCAAGAAATATTCTGTTCAAATTCTGACAAAAGTTCACTTTGGCTTTGTTGTTTGGACATGTTCGTAATAATGGACACTTCCTGCAACAGTGCGAACTACATTTCTTGTGAATTTAGACATGAATATTTCCTTGCAAAGATGACTTCTTTCAAGTCTGCGTGCAGCATCTTAGCAGATGATGGCAGTTTTGTATTACATGCTCACACTATAGCAGCGTATTTTGGCCACAGCTGGACCCTTTGAGCTCAACCTCGTAGAGAAAATGAGTAAATTGTCACTCCTGCCTGTCACAAATATCTTAGTAAGATCCAGCCTCTTAAGACATGCCTAACTCAAGGACAAGGAAAGGGCACATATCATGGTACTTCCCCTGCACGTGCTTCTCACAGGTTGTTGTACATGCCATTTTCACAGATAAGTTGCAGCAACTCTTCCTGCAGAAAAGAGAGACCAGAATGGGTCGCTAGAACAAGTTTGTTCCTGGTGCTCCATTTCACAAGAGTCTAAGTATACAGCTGTGGCTAGTCCAATTCTTATGGCCCAAAGACTGCAATTTGGGCATCCCCGTCTAAGGTATCAGGAGTGACAAGAGCAAAAAGACCTGTGCCATAGCAGTCAGGTGGAAGAACAACAAGTCATTTCAGTATAAACTGGCAGTACCTTTAGTCTATATGGATGAGTATATATCCAGATAAGAGCAGCAGGGGTCTTAACTCATCACGCAAATATTATGAAAGGGCAATTTCATTTCCTCTTGCCGTCTTGTCTAATATTTCATTATTTGTTCACTTCAGGGCTACCCACATGGTGTTCCTGGTTGGCAGACTAAGGAATAAAAAAGCTTGCCACGTAATATTGTTGTTGTTGATAAATGAAGAAAGAGAAAAAACTAAGCATGGAGACAGAATTATGAGTCACTTGAACGCACTTAAGCCAGATGTAGAATTAAGGAGCAGGCACTGACTTGCACTCATGAGAAAATACAAAGTTGCTTTAGCCTCTCTCAAAAAGCAATGCTGCAGGGCAGTAGGACTAAAGGGAATTTAAAAAAATAAAAAGGGAATGGGGGAGGGGAGAAGCTTCTTAACATATAAATCACAGTGTCAAAATCCTTTTATCTTTTGGCGCCCAAATCTCTCATCTGCCTTAGCGAATGCTAAACAAGTCACTAGCAATTCTTTGTGAATTTTTAATTGGTGTTTTCACAACCTTATTCTTGATATTTCTAAGAGAAATTAGCAGATGCTCACAAGAAGACTTTTACAGAGACGAATCTCTCTGATAGTTTAGGGGTGAGTCTGAGAAAGAGCTGGATGTCCTCTATCTTAGTAATGGCTGCAACAAAAATTCCTAGCATTTATCAGCTTCAGAATATACTCTCCAGGACTGGAAAAACGTAGGCTGAAATTGGCTACATTTGTGTGACCACTAAGTTTTATGTTCCAAGTCTGCAAGACTGGGTTAACAGCATCTGGTCTCTAGTTTGCACACAGCAAAGTCAGGGAAAGACAAAAGTTCAAGTCTTTTCCTCAGTGACAACAAAAACCCTCTGTTTTATATTGATAAAATATGAAAGAAGAAGCAAAAGCTTTACGATGGATAGTAAGTAGCAGGGTTCCAAATACTATGTTTTCTGATCTCATGTACTGATCTACCAAAAAGCTCCGTGAAGAGGGAGGTACTGAGGTCTGTGTTAGAAATGGTTTATCAGATGGTTTATAAATAGGTAGGAAACACTTCTGCTAGTAAATCTTTGCAAATTTAGTTTCATTCAAAAGCCACGGAACAAAACTTGACAAGTTTCACACTTTCATTTCAAAGATGCCAAAAGTGTTTTTTTCATAAACGTTTGAAACGAAATTTTCAATTGTCATTGTGAAATGTCATTTCCATTTTAGGAAAGAAAGCTAAACAGTCCAAAACTGACATAAATCCTTTTATTGATTGAATTAAATTGTGCAGGTTGACCCTAACATGAATTTTCTCATTTTGCTCTTTCACTAAAAGAAGGAAAATATATGTTTTTGCTTGACCTAAGCCAATTTTAAGTCGGCCACTAAAACAAAATATCCATTATTGATCCAACTCGGCTGATGACTAAACCTCCAGTTGCTAAAATATGTTGGATGCAAGAGAAAGTTTTAAGAAAAAGAGAGGGTGTGTAGTCAGTAAATTTTTGAGGTTGATACTTTTTCCAGATACCATATGGCTGAGTAGAAGTGTGAAAGGAGTCATTAAGCCATTCACCATGCTTGAGCCAGGGCTGGATTATGGCAGCTAGAAACTTAGCTCATTGTTTTACTGTTTCATCTTCCCTGTTTCCCACTTTTATATCAAAGACTTAAACAGTAAATTTCTCAGGATGGCAAGCAATGTTTTAAATTGTATCTGGGCAGTATCCACCTGGTCCATAGCAGAGGCTCTTTGCTACAAATCCATACTGCCACAGGAAGAACAACTTTATTTCCCTTCCCTCAATGGAAAGATGTCTTTAAACAAAAGCAAAATCTTTATTTTCTACAAATCAAGCTTTTAGCTCCCTAAAATGGAAGAGGAAGACCAAATCTGCACTACTAAAGTCAGACACTATTGACCTGACTCTAGGCCTTTACTGGACACACCTACTGGGTCTTAGTGCAAACTCTAGTCTTAAAAGAGGTGGAACAAAGGCTCCATCAAGAAAGTGTCCCTGCAGTCTTAGTAGGATGTGGGAACTTCACAGGAGGTTGACTGCTGTTCTACAGCTTTATCTGGAGTTAAAATGACATCATAGGCACACGTAGCGTGCCTAAAGTTTTATCTTTATTAATACATACTGTCAAGCTGCAAATTCATCCTCCCTGGGTCACAACCCTTCCATGAAAGCCCATAACAGGAACGCTCAAAGCTGACTGCTGGTTGTCAGAAAAGGAAGCTGTGGGATCAAACAACTATAAATCAGCTATAAAATCTGGACATATCTTATTTGGATTTCTTAGTCTTAGATGGAGTCTTCGAAACTTTTGATATTTGACCTAGGTGTTCTGAGAATGTTCAATGAAAATATAACCAGGTAGTCTGTGATTTTCAACAGGTACCTATGACAACTGCACCATCAAACTTGATTGAGAAAAATGAGATTCTGGACATTTCAGAATCCCTAAAGTCAATAAGCTTTCCCTCTCCTCATCCTCTACTCCTATCCAAATTGTGCCTTAAAAAGACTCAAGAGAATAAGTAATAAGTGCATTCATAATGTTTTTCTTCTTTTTCTTCATGCTGGATTGAGAGGAGAGAAAAAAACATCCTGAAATATGAAAGAGGCTTTCTGTTTCTTACACATCTGCAGCTTATTAAGGAGACTATCATAACTGAAGGCACTCTTAACCAAGCAACTCCAGGTTTCCTCTGGCAGAGCATAAGTAGCCCGTGTTATCTGAGGCTGACAAGATGCTAGGAATCACCAGTAAACCAGGAGCAAGAGTAGAAGCCAGCATGGTGTGAAGTTTGTTCTTTGGTGCAAACGCTCCTGGAGGACTGAGAAATTGCCCAAGAAGTCTAAGTAATTTGCAAAGATTGTGGCATGTTAGAACCCATAGAAAAATGTTTCTCCAATGCATTATTTATTGCTTTTCTGTATTTATATAATATCCAGCTTCCTGAGAGTAATTTGTTTTGGATTGTGTAACGCTGGGCAGAACATCAAACATATGTTAATCAGTGGTAATAAAACACTAAGTTTTATGGTCACTGAGGTATTAAATATTGCTAATAAATTACGGGGCTAGCATTTTAAATGAGCAGTAGTTTGGAGAAGAGCAGTAACACCATGTCTGAAAGCATTAATTGCCATTGCCTGACTTCCTAATTATCAAGAGTTTCAAATACAGTTTTAAACCAATATATCACTCCGTTATGCAGGCAATGAAATACAGCTGCATTTGAAAAGCTTCAATAGCACTAAGTACTTCACCCCTTCAAAGCACTCTATGGACACAAAAACACAGTACCTCTGTGAAACAGTTAATTATTACTATCCCTGTTTTAAACATGGGGAAAGCAGAAGTACACAGAGGTTAAGAGTCTCTACTGAGACCACCTAGCTTGCCAGAGTCAGTGTTTGCATCGACAGGGGACACATATTCTCCAGTCTTACAGCACAAAGAACAGGCAGTGCTACCTTTCCACAGATGCAGTCCAATGGTGCAATGAGAGCAATCTAGTCATAGCAGTGACATCTCGCCCCCACATTATGTTTCTTCTTGTAGACTGGCAGGGTCTGGAAGAAGTAACAGGCACTAATCTCTTCAGATAACTCACAGAGAGAGAAATTGTGTCATGTATGACAGGGTCTCCTGCTTTCCATGCACTAGGACACATTTTAAAAGCAATTTTTGTAAACTGTTGTCTTACCCATTCACCGTGGGACTACATTGTTCCAGTTTCCAGGGCAAGTGATCCCCATGATTGGGAAGGATGCCATTGGTGCAGCATGTAACACATGCAGTGCACGTGTATATCACAGCATTTTCTGGCATGCTGGTATAAGCACAAAGTCCAGACGGATTTGACAACTGTTTGGCTGGAGGCTTCTCTTAACCAAGGAGTGAACATAAGCCATGAGTTGTGCTGGCAGGTGTGTTGCTAGTGAAGCAATCTGGGTGCTCTGGAATGGGATCTTAACTGGGGTCATAGGACATTACCCTTAAACTAAGTAAGAGCCTCACTAGTTGGATGGTCCTTATGGAATATAGCATAAGGGTCAGGTTCCAAAGCAAGGGGCTTTAAAAAAGAAAGAGCTGGGGAGTCCTGCCATGTCCTGTCAGAAAACAGGGTTTGCTCTCATCTGCAGAAGACTGCTAGCAAAACGATCTGCATACAGGCTGCACACAGTAGGCTTGAGGAGACTGGCAGGACTGAAGGATGAACAGTGTTTGGCCTCCATCTTCCACTTGCCTTGTTTTAGCCTGCCTTCCACACAGTATGAAAAATATGAGCCATCTTTCTTCTATTACTGTCCATTAAATACTCCCCGAGCACGATCCCAAAAAACAAGCCTTATGCTGAAGTGCTCTCATCTGCACCCTAAAGCCCGCAGGGCACTTTCAGACAGCTCCAGGCACTTAATTGCTCCTCACCAGGCCATATATTCTGGTGTAAGAAAACCCAAGAACAGTTAGCCCTGACCTCACCTGTTAGACACAGAGACTACAACCAAATATGCAATATGACAGCAAGGCTGCAGGTGATGAATTAGTCATGTAACCCAGCAGAGACTGCGGCTCATCCAGCATGTCCATGTCTGGTTGAGGGTGGGAAGACAGTTTGTGCTTACCAACACAGTCCCCTGGGAGACACAGGACAGATTTGCTCTGCCGAGCCACCTGCTGCACTTCTGGCTGTTCTGCCTGCTCCTGCAGATCTGCTCCCACCCTTCAGAACATGGAGGGACACAGCTGTACATCCAGGAATGTCCCTGCTCACCACGGAGTGGGAGAACAAGTCCTTACCTTAGCCAGGGCTGGATGTTGGGTCCCAGGGTGCTGTAGGAAGCTATAAGCCCTGGCAGAAAACCTGCTGATGTGGCGAGGCAATGATAATGCTGAATGCTGACCTGGTACTGCAGGGTTTCCAACAAGTCATGCAGAGTATAAGGACATGGTATCCAGCAGTATCAGCCTGCTCCTCTACATTGTGGGCTCTTTGTTGGCTGCCTTGTGCCTCCTGACACAGGCACTCTGCATGTGGTGTGGTCCAGATCTCCAAGGGAGTGGCTAGGGGGTCTGCTGGCCCCAGCATCCCCCCCTTGGCACTGTCAATAACGACAGTGAGCCCACTGCTCCCAAAGGGGCTCCAGTGCCTTCACAGGGTGACCTACCAGGATGTCTGGCCTCAGGGATGCAGCAAGGGAATGCTGCAAGAGGACACAGCTGAAAAAGACATCTTTGCTCCAACAAGGCACTCACTTGGCTGCCAAAAAAAGAAAATTATTTAATGTCTCAGGACAAAAGGGAGCTGAAAATTGGGATGGGAAGAAAGACAGAAAGGAAAGAATGCAAATCAAAGCACATTCAGCCATTTCACAATCATATAGTGAGAAAGCAGGAAAAGCACTCACAAACACGCAGACACAGACATCAGATGTGTCCCATCCTCAAAATCAGAGATGACACAAAAATTGCATTTAAGGAAGAAGCATTCATGAAATGAGGAGCTATGTGGAAACTTCTGTGAGGGAATTTCCCTAAGCTTTCTTCAGAAAATATATGCAAGCTCCTAAGTTTTTTTCCAGAGTTTTTTTCCAAGCCCTCTTACCTCCTGTTCCTTGCACAGGCTTATTAAATATAGAATAGTATATTAGTTTGTAGTACTCTGAGCACACTTGACATTAACAATCAATGGGATTGTGGGTTGAAAGATTGTATTTTTAATTTTAAAACCCACTAAAAGTTATGAAGAAGTTTCAGTCCATCCTGCTCCCTATTTCCCTGATCTTTTAATGGCTGATGACTATTGCGTAGTCTGTTAAAACACTGGCATCCACTTGGGAAAGCGGTGGAGGTGTTTCTTGCAAAGTCCAGCTTGGATTTCTTGTGTGGTCTGGGCAGTGAATAGGATATAGACTCAGGTTGTAGCAATGGGCTTGCATTAACAATAACAAAGCATTTGAATGCTTTCTCAGAATGCTGCAGCCTCTACTGCACTATGCAGTCAGACAGTGCTGGACTTCACCTGGTTGTAAACAACTTAAAACAGTGAGTGAGGCTTTGCTATCCATGTAGCCTGCCAGCATGGACAAGACATAAAATTTTTGCATAGCTTCTTCTGCCTGGCAGTCTGCTGCTTGCTTACTTGTGGCTGAATACGCCACTACTAAACTCAAAGAGTCTTCAGAGGAACAGGATCTGAGTGTGGTAGGATAGCAAGATAAAGCCCACAAACACCCTGCCTGGGTTTCTGTCCACTGCCATATTAACAGTGAGCCTAGTCATGGGCAGAGAAATTGCCCTAACAGCCCAAGTGCATTTGAAGAGTCCTTAAAGGCATGTCTCTCCTTGCCTATTAAAATCAGAAGATATATTTCTCCATAGGCCACCCCAAAATATATATTTGTTAAAGGTGATTTTGGAAACTACAGACCATGTCAGTCCTGTTACAGACTAAAACCACTTCCACATCAAAGAAACCCAATTCTTTCACCAGATTTATAAAATTCCAATTCTCATCCCTCCTGAAAAAAACAAAACACCACAAATATTTATTTTTCTATCCAACACACACCTCATTTCCTGCTCAAGTGTTGCAGGCAACACCATTTCCTTCATGCAGCAAACAGACATGATTTCCTTATTGCTCCATCCCCCTTGATCTCTCTTTCATCTCCAGATTCAAGCACATCCAGTCATTCCTCTTGTTCACCTGCTATCAAAAACTGTACCTAAAATTCCTCTCTCATTCAGTCTGCCCTGTTTCTCTTGGGTGGAATAGAATGTACCAAAGGGCCACAGACTTTAGTAGCACTACCATTGTTTACCATTGGTCACCTTGCTTCTGATGTTAACGGTCATGTACAAAAGAAAAGACACGTAAGTAGTAAAATCATTTTGATGCACTAACATGCAAATACCCTACCAAAAACTGACACTGCTGTTTTATAGCAAGCTCCATCACTATCCTCCAGTGCTTCACAGCATTTAAAGAACTGACATTGGGATCAAAATTGGAACTGTCCTATATTTCAGAATGTACTTAATTGTCCAAGTTCAGCACCCACTATTCTGATCTGAAAAGAAGTAATGGATTTGGACTTCTCATAGCATTTCCTCTTGGTTTTGCACAGATTCTTTCATTCATTTCTCAGATATTTGTCTGGTCTCATTCTGGAAATACTTAAGACAGATTTTCTGTCCATCAGTTTTGTTCTGTTCACTAGATTTCCTCACTAGATAACTGAGTGTCCTCGGTTGGCTCAAACATTCCTAAAGAATGACACGTGGAACTGCTTGAACACTTCACTGTATAATCCAAGGAGTTGTATACACCTATATATTTCTGTAATATGCCTGTATTTCTTGCACCCTAAGATGAGGCTTACAACTAGCAACGATTTAACCAATAATGAGTAAAAGTGTACATGTTTACTCCCAGGTAGTGGCTATTAGAAATTTAAGTGGAAATAATTTGGGAAGGGCAATCCCACATTTGGAATATTTATTACAAATTGGGAGTTAGTCTCAATGATCCTTATGGGTCTCTTCCAACTCAAGATATTCTATGAAGTCATACGAAATGCCAACTGTCAAATGTAGGAAGAGAAAGTTCTGGGGATTTTCCAATTATTTTTGTTGTGAGGATACTTTCTTGGTATCCACATGTTCAGCTTTTCTGTGCCATTTTATCCATAACTCTAAAAGAGTGCTACTACATGCCATATCCTAAGGAAAAATGCCAAAACCAGCACCATAAAGCACATAAATGCCTGAATAAAAATACTGTAAAGATGAGAAAGCTATATTGGATTAATTTTAGTCTAATCTGAAATGTAGAGAGGTACAAGGAGGAAAGAGAAATAGATTTATCTAAAGTATTTATATGATCCCCATTACTGAAACATCTTAATTCTTTGCAATCTCTAACATATTTATGCTAAACAGCATACTTGCAAGGGAGAAAAGTATCATCTTTTACATTTTACAGATGAGGAACAGGGTTCCAGATTTTTAAAAAGTACTCAGGAGTCAAACTTTCATTAATTTCTGCTGAAGGTACTTCCAAGTATACAAACCAAAGCAGCTACCACATGTACAAGTAACCACAGGGCTAGGAACCTAACACACACTGAACTCAGTCTCTCCGATGCCATGCAGCATATGAAGTAGAAGTCCCTCAGGACATTGCTCCCTACCCAAGTTCTTTACTTGCTGTTCCTGCAGCTGATTGCTGTTGGCACTGTGCTGCTTTTCTTCTTCTTTGCTCCTGCTGAAAAGCATCCTGCTCCCTTCAGACCACATCACCAGTATGTCGAGATCATCTGGATTTCAAAGCTCTGCCCTGGAATTCTTCCTGTCCCTCTCTGGCTTTCTCTCATTGCAGTAGGGACTCTCTCTACTCCATTGCCTAAATTCCTTCCTTCAGTAATGAAACCCAATAAGCAGAATGAGACTCACCTCAACTTTCAGCTTTGCTTCACATATTCTTCCATTTGACAGGAATTGATCTTCATTCACTGAGAACAGTTTTGCCCCATTCATTCATAACAGCAGCTTAAGATACTGACATTTATATACCCAAGAACATCAAATACCTCACTAAATTCAATGTAAAGTCAAACAGATGTTCATAGAATCATAGAATCATAGAATCATAGAACAACCAGGTTGGAAGGTACCCATCGGATCTTCTAGTCCAACCATTCCTATCAAACACTAAACCAAGTCCCTCAAGACCTCATCCACCCGTGCCTTAAACACCTCCAGGGAAGGTGAATCAACCACCTCCCTGGGCAGCCTACTCCAATGCCCAATGACCCCTTCTGTGAAAAACGTCCTCCTAATCTCCAGCCTAAATCAAGAATCACTTTGAGCCTTGGGAAACAGGAGGTGACATGTGTCTTATTGAAAACATCAGAAGTTTTCAGTACAACATCAGAGTTGAAAAACATGAGAACAAAATGGGATGTCATTTTGTGCAGTGCCTGTAAATCCCAGTCAGAGCATCTGCCAGATGTTCTTCTCAAAAGACATGCTATCTGGACTTAAGAGGAAACCAGGTCAATTTGACATGATTTTGAGAGAGATTCTGAGTAGATATATGCTGTGTGGCCTCTTATGGATCAGAAGAAGATAATAGAGGAATTGTACAATAAAAGCAATGAGATCAATGTCTGGGGCCATTAGATAGTCCCTGTTGTTTTCTAGAAATAAAAAAAAAAGTTTCTAAAAAACATTCATGTTGCTGCTTTCTCCCATAATTTGTTGAAAAAAATGGCCAAATATATATAGTTTCTCTTGTAATTCAGCCACAGACAAATAATTCATCTTTCCGTGGCCTTAATTCCTTTGTACTTTGCAATCAAGCTAATACCTGTCTTTCAGGATTGCTAAGTAAAGCTTTACTATTCTTCATTAAGCATTTACAACAACCTCATGAAAGAGATCCTCTGAAACTACTTGTATTTTAATATCTGGGAACAAAGTCACTTAAGTGTGGATGCGACCATGTCACTAAAATTACTCTTAAGGGAAGACTGATAATTTTCCCACTAAGTTATTAATCTTCTTTCAGTACATGCCATTCCATTCAATCTCTGGCATGCTCAATGGACATCATTCAGATGTGCTGTGGAAATTATTTTCTTTCCATTTTCAGTTCATTTGATCTAGGCAAACCGTTTTCTACTTTGGTCCTAGTTTTTTGCTTTCCCCCACTGTTTCTGATGGCTCTAACATAGACTGCAGTGACAAAACTGTCAGCAGTTTATAAGGGGCGCAAAGCCTTTCAGATGTTGCGTACATGTTTCAGAGCTGTTTTCAGATTTACTTCCTTTCTGTTTCCTTGTAGATACACCTTTGATGCCACCGAGTATATTTGGACATCAGATATAAGATTAGCATGTGGGACGATTTCCCTATGAACTGGTCATATTCACTGTCATAACTAGTCTGTTGGATCTCCAGTGGTAGGAATTGAAAGCATCCAAAGGCTGTACTGTTTTTCTATGCCCTAGACTGTTATAGCAAAGCAGGCTTGGAGACAAACTTCCTTAAAGTTCCTTAAGACACCAGATTTAAGTCATCTGGGCACCAGACTGCATCCTACTCGAGTTACTGGAGATGAAGAAGACAAATCTTTTTTAATATATCATAGGAGATATTAAAAGGTGCTGATCAAAGTATAAGCACTACTGTCATTGTCTGGACTACTATGAATGTTTCAGTGAAGATGCCACTCACTGGCACCTGAATATAACTCTTTTTTCCTCTCTCTAAATATGCCTGCTCCCTGTAATATATAAAAAAGCAGAACTTAGACCCGGCCATGGGGTCTTTTGTTATATTTTTTCTTTCAATTATTTTGTAAGAATACTAGTTCAGAGGCAGAGAGTTATAGTTTGTATTTCTTACGGTCAATGCACAGGGGCTTCCTTTTCACTACAATGCACTTTTTGGTCCATGCTCTTGCTTGGCAGGTGGGAGGGATTGAGAGGTGCTCTGCTTTTGGGGCAGTGAGGAGGCTTGGTTCCCTCAAATAGAAATGACTACAAGTGTCAGCCAGGATACACCCTACAGGAGGCCCTCAAAGCCCTGCTGGCTGGAGGCAGTGGTGGCAGAGAGAAGGCATACAGGGAGGAAAGAGAGGGGAAACACTTCAATCACCTAAGCAAGACGCAGCAAGGGCTACCGGGAATGGGATATAGAATCTACTGGGGAAATTCCATTGGACTGGAGGCTGGAAGATGTTATGTCCATTTATAAGAAGGGCCAGAGAGAAGATCCAGGAAACTACAGACCTGTCTGCCTGACCAAAGTGCCAGGGAAGGTCAGTGAACAGGTCATCTTGAGTACCATCTCACATCACATACAGGACAACTGGGTGATCAGGTTCACTCAGCATGGGTTTATGAAAAAGAAGTCCTACAAAACTGACATGATCGCCTTCTATACAAGGTGACCCATTCAATGAATGAGGGGAACACAGCGGCTATAGTGTACCTGGACTTTAGTAAAGGCTTTTACACAGTATCTCACAGTATCCTACTTGAGAAACTGGCTGCCACTGGCCTAGACAGGCACACTCTCTGCTTGGTAAAAACCTGGCTGGATGCCTGGGCCCAAAGAGTGGTGGTAAACAGAGCTAACTCCAGTTGGAGGCTGGTCATCAGTGGTGGTCCCCAGGGCTCAGTGCTGGGTCTGTTCCTGTTCAAAGTCTTGATCAACTACTTGGATGACAGGATCAAATGCACCCTCAGCAAGTTTGCAGATGATGCTAAACTTGGAGGAATTCTTGGCCTGCTGGAGAGTATGGAGGCTCTACAGAGGGGTCTGAACAGGCTGGATTGATGGTCTGAGACTAATGGGATGACGTTCAACAAGGCCAAGTGCAGAGTCCTGCACTTGGGACACAACAACCCTGTGCAGTACTACAGGCTTGGGGAAGAGTGGCTGGGAAGCTGCCTGGCACAGAAAGACCTGAGGGTGTTGGTTGACAGAACATGAGCCAGCAGTGTGCCCAGGTGGCCAAGAAGGCCAATAGCATCTTGGCTTGTATCAGAAACAGTGTGGCCAGCAGGACCAGGGAGGTGATTGTCCCCCTGTACTCAGGACTGCTGAAGCTGCACCTCAAATATTGTGTTCAGTTTTTACCCCTTACTCTAAGGAAGACATTGGGATCCAGGAGCATGTCCAGAGAAGAGCAACAAAGCTGGTGAAGGGTCTGGAAAACAAGTCTTACGAGGAGCCGCTGAGGGAACTGGGGTTGTTTAGCCTGGAGAAGAGGAGGCTGAGGGGAGACCTTATTGCTCTCTACAGCTACCTGAAAGGAGGTTGCAGAGGTTGGTGTTGGTCTTTTCTCCCAAATGATAGGTGACAGGACAAGAGGGTTGGTGTCAAGCTGCATCCAGGGAAGTTTAGATAGGACTTCAGAAGAAAAAATCTTCACAGAAAGCCTTATCAAGCACTGGAACAGCTGCCCACAGAGGTGGTGAAATCACCATCCCTGGAGCTGTTTAAAAAGCAGGTAGATGAGATGTTTCAAGACATGATTTAGTAGTAGACAGGTACAGTTGGAGCTAATGATCTCTAACATCTTTTCCAAACTAATGATTCTATGATTCTATCTTTACTGACTGCAGCTTTTTTTCCTTAGTGACGTGAACACTGGTATAGTAAACACCATAAAGTATAGAGCCGAGAGCGGAATAGAAAAGGTCTGTCTGAGGTACAGATAGATACAGTTCATGTTGGACACAGGAGGATCAAACCTGCAGTTCCTGGTAGTACCCCAGTGAGACCACAGTCAAATGCAAGGAAGACCAAGCTGTTCATGAAGCCTTCTTTATACCAAGCATAAAACTGAGAAGCAGACATAGCTGAGATTTGTGTAGGAAGGCCTGACCTTTTAATGATCCTCTGTATTCTCATAGTTATTTCCAACTCTTAAAATTATTGTGCATCAAGAAAGAAGGAGGTGAAATGATGCAATAGCCAGAGCCACTACTAGAATGAAGCCTCAAAGAGAGAGTAGCTGGACTGGCTTATTCATAAAGAGCAGTTTGAAAGGAGAAATGTTTAAGTCTTCATTTTGAAACTACTTTCTCTCAGTTTGTTTGAAACATTTTACTAGTTAGAGAAATTCCTCAATTCCTGGGTTGAAAGGTTAGTAAGATTTTCCCCAGCTTTCTTTTTTTTTATAATACAGGAGTGTGAGATGACAAACTGAGCACAAATCTTCTATAATTAAGACAGGGAACCTCCTGAAACTAGTCAGGTTTCAAAAGCAAATACATGTTTAAGCATAATCACAGTATTTCAGGAAAATGTTAAAAGCTTTAATCAGAAGGAAAGTAAAGGCACTTTTATTTCAGGCATAGTTCAAGCATCATCCATCTTCCTTCCCTTCCATAAAGGCAAACATTCTCAAGTTACAGGTTTTGAAAAATTTTTCCAAGCCTCCATTTTCCTTGGAGCTTAACACTGTCTTTAATCAAGTCTTCCTCCTGGAGCTCTACAGTTTATTCTACAGTCCTTGTAATCAACATTATTTCTAGCTGTTCACTTCTCCAGCCAGTTGTAGAAAGCAAGAATTATTGGAAAAATTTTAATTACATAAAAATTATAATTAATTTAATTTAATATTATTTATTTTGTCATGGCAACTCAGATAAATGCTCCTGGCAAAGTTCAGCCACCAAGACTCTTTCTAGGAGGAATGTTCTTCCAGTCCCTTTCCTGCAAGAATTTGTGGACAGGTTTTTTTCAGAAGGGGAAAAAGAATTAATTCTTGAACCAATTCCAGGATTAAACTTGATGGTAGCTCTGCAGGAAGTAGCTGTGAAAAAAACCTCAAGGTTCGAAATAAATCTAAAAATGCATATAAATCCTACACATATTTGTTCAAGGGTAAATAAAATTGAATTGGTGTGAATCCTAGAAAAGGGAGCACAAAAGGGAACACCTGACATAATGGGAAAATTCTTCACTGAAAGGGTCATTGGGCACTGGCAGAGGCTGCCCAGGGAGGGGGTTGACTCATCATCCCTGGAGGGGTTTAAGGTGCAGGTGGATGAGGTGCTGAGGGGCATGGTTTAGTGTTTGATAGGAATGGTTGGACTCAATGATCCTGTGGGTCTCTTCTGACCTGGTGATTCTATGATTCTATGATGCATTGAGAACTTGGTAGCAGTATTTGATACACTATGAGCTCATCCTAATTTAATAATTCAGAAGGCTTTGCAGAGTCAGGGAAGTTTAATCATGACAAATACAGCAGAGTTAAAATAATTTAAAAAAAGCAATAATGAATAAAAAAACATTATCAGCAAGACTGTTTGAAGTTAGCTATAGTGAGGACACGAGGTGGCCTCCCACATCCCTGAGCCTACCCTGAGCAAGTTGTCCTGTTGCAGAGCTGCATCTCAAAGGGACTGGAGTGAACACCTTCCTAGGCAGGAAGGTGTTCCTGCCTTGCCCTGCCTGGCTGTAGCCACAGTTTTCAGAGGTAGACCTTAAAAATCCATTAACCTTTTGCTGGCTGTGCCTTTAAATAAACCTATTATGAGCAGAGAAATTGCACTTCTTTCCTAGTCTGTTAAATATTATCAGCAAATTTAGTAATGTCTTAAGGGTATTAAAACAATAATCAATAGGAGACATGATATACAATGATTACCTACCATGCCTTTCCTCTTCATTAATCATCAGCTGCTAGTAATATTAATTCACTTGCTAATGTGGAAAAAAACCAAACCAATGTGGAGCATTTTAAACAGATTTTTGAGCAAAACTCTGCAAAGCATAGAAGGTAGTTTGGAAGTTACTATTGGCAGTGAATTCAGAGGAAATCAGTATGCAATACCCACCATGAATAGCTGTACATAGTCAGGGTGACAAACAAACGAGCTAACTAGAGAGACTGTTTCCTAGAATGAGAGTGAAGTACAGCATCTTCCTCCTATTCACACAGCAAGATAAGCTGAAAAGAGTTCAGGTCTCTTGTATGGATGCATCCATGCACTGCTACATGGTTGTGTTACTACAGGAACATATTTCTCTAATATGAAGGAATATACCAAAATAAATTACAGATAACAAAGGGCAAGGAAAAATTAAACATATGAAGATCTTTAGAAGAACAGTGTACATTTTTGGTCATAAATTTTGCTTATATCAAAACACAAGGAGATTTCAGAAAAGGATATGAAGGAGAGATGGGTGACACAACAGTTCAAGAAAAGTGTTTCCTGAATTTAAGTGGTGGTTGTGGTACGTATGAGAAGGAGAAAGCAAAAAAAATAGGCAAGATGGTGTTGATAACTGTTGTCATGAAGCTGGGCTGAGTGGGTTCATGGGGCAGAATTTCTGAACGGGCAGTGAAGAAAGAGCTATGGATCAAGGAAAGACTGAAGTGGAGGGAAGCAGTGGCTGAGGTCACTTAAAAGAGCAGACAGCAGGGAGAGAATGCTGAGAGTGACAAAAAAGTGATAGACATTAATGGATTGAAGGCCTCAAGAGGGCAGGGTGAGGCAAGGGGCAGAGGGTAAATATGCTTTGTTGAAAGAAATGGAGAGGTGAGAGAGAAAGCGATATTCAAACGGATCAGAGAAGCACCAGTGTTCTGGGAAAACAGGAGAAAGGCTACTTTCGATGAGTGGGAGTGCTGCTCTGAGCTTGTAGGTCAAGTGAGGGGGCGAGGGAAAGGAGACAAGAGGCTAAGAGGTCAGGCAGGACATCACTGAAGAAGGCAAAATCAGCTGTAGATAAGATTATAAAAACAAAAAGCAGGTATCATTATAATTAGTAGGGCAACAAGAGAGTAGCCCATGAGTCAGGGAGGATGCCTCGTTAGTATATCCCTGCCATGAAGAAGAGTGGACGGGGCTGTTAGACACACACTGCAGGAATACTGCAGGGCCTTTATAAAATCTAACAGGTCTTTTAGATCCCTGTCTTTCCCCACCCACACTCCACCAAAATGAATAGCTTTATTCATGTGGGCCAGGGTATTGATTTCAGAGTCTTCTCTAAGATGGAAATTCACTGGGGCCTCTTTGCCTGTGCTAAGCCATTTCCTGAGAGTTGCTCCAAGATCAGAGTATGCCTCCTCCTGACCTCAGGAAGAGGGAGAGCCTGGCCCAGAGTGCTGGTAAATTTTGTAAAAAAGTCACTGATCAGTGAATTAGCCCTTGACCACACAGGCCAGCATCACAGAGCCCTCCTCTGTCTTGTCATTACACACAAAACATGATGGAGTCTGTCATTCCCTCTACTCTGACAACTTTGCTCTGGGTTTAGACAGACCAAGGATCTTCAGCATATCCTGTATGTCTAAGGTATGAACATTCACACTTAAAACTCCTAGAGAAAATTGCAGCAATTTGACATCAGGTTTTGATCTAACACAACTTCATGGAAGGAGCTGAGATAACTGCCTTGAGATTATTATCAGAGTACTGTAAGTAAGTAAAGCAATAACACGTTGACAGCTAAGTGCTTCTTGAACACAGTCCATGTTTTTGCTCTCATTCAGGGCACACCTGGCACAATACAGTCTGTCCAGCATGGAAGAGTACAAAAATAACACAACATAAGTAACAGCCATTCTGCTGAGATGCTAACTACTCTTTATAGTCTGCATGCAAAAAAATACACTTTGAATTTGCCATGTTTTTAACCTAAAACACCACACAATTAAACGTACTAAAATAGACACATCATGCTGCAGATAGCTGTTGCCAGCTGTGCCCTTTGAACAGACTTTCTAACAAAACTGACAAAATGAAAATAAGAGGGCTGTTAGAGAGCAAACAGAAAATAATTTTCCATTCTCTCACTTTTTTACCTCCTCTTAGTTGTTAGATAACTTACATAGTTTCCAATGTTTTTAATAATGCCATAAATCTTACACAATCTATATCTTCCTCCAACAGGTTGATGGTTCTCTGGATGTCACTTCTGTAGTGTGTTTTGAATCTGAACGTTTGGCAATGCAATAGCAGCATTGGGCCTAGAACTCAAAACAAAGGATCAAGTGACCCTGGCAAATCAATCAGCTTAATGAATCAATGTTTGTACAAAGCTTCTGAAGAAATGTGTTACATAAGTGCAAAGAACACTATATGTAGATTTTCTTCCTCCTAGGCCTTTCACTCGCAGAGAATTATGGATGGTACATGATTAATTTTTAAGTTTGGAATGAAATAGGTGTGACTCCACTCCGGAAGGAGCAGATAGTAGTTTTGTCCTCCAAAACCCAACAAAGCAGTTCACATACAGAACTGACTTTCAAAGAAGTGTTAAGTCTTGTCTTAATGAGGCTTACAAGAGGTTTTTCGGTAGTGTTCAACGTATGTATTACCAGGTAATTACCTGACTTCCATTCGAGAAGTCAGTATGAAGGTTCCTGTAGACAGCAGTCATATTTGTACTTGGCATTAATCCCATCCAGACTTTAATGTGTCCAAAGAGGCTAACAAGTAGGAGAATAAGACTCCAACCCATCTTAAATCATGCTACAGCAAGAACACAAGTGCATGAATCACAGTATCTTTAGAGGATTGTACATAGCTGCCCTGATCAGTGCTGAGGATAAAAGAGCAACCCACACTAATATGCTCCACATTACAGATGCAGCAGAAAACTACCTACAGAACACACACGCACTAACTGACCAAAGCTAGTATGTTTCCTCTTTTAAAAGACAAACCTGCCCTGATATCAAACATAACAAATGAGGGCTACCTCACTGGGCCACAGCAGAGACCTCAGTGCATATCACCCAGCTTAGTTACTTTACTCATTGTCCAGTACAGAAGTGAGGTATACGTGACCTGGCATAAGGGCTCTGTGCCCTTCTCTTCACACCTTGAAGACAAGACTTGTAACCTTGCTCTGCTTACGTCTTGTTCAGATCAGGAATGCATGTGGATTGCTACTGAGACTCTGACCTCTGTTTTGCAATGTAAACACAGTGTGTGCCCCTTAGATTTCTAGCTAGCTCACATTTCTGATAATTATTACCAGGTAGAGACATATTTTAAAAACAAAATCAGGATTAACTTTTAACAGATATTTGAAAATTAGAATTTAATAAAGAATGTTAGTCTTTATTTCAGATCACAGTTTAATTCTACAGACATAGAATTCTACTTTAAAAACGTACTTCACAGTAGTCCTTTCCCAACAGTGGAGAACTTTTCCATAAGTCTGTACAGCAATAACAATAGGATTGGACAATAGGGCCCCTAGGTGCTACTCTGTTGTCCAGACTGGCATTATATGCCAATATAGACCAAATGTTCAGAAGACCTGACCAGTCAGATTATCAGTTCATACTTTTCACAGCCCCTCTTTCTGAGTTATGTTATGAAAATAAAATTATTGAAGCAAGTAGAAAGGAGATGAAAGAAGATGTCAGCAGGTCTGGCAGTGACCAGTCATTAGTTAAAGTGAAATAAACCTTATTTTTAGAAATGTTGACATCAATAGGATCCCTAAAGGAACACAATTTCCTATTGTTCAATTTGATTCACCAAGAGACCAAGAGCTAAACACCATTTTCAAAACAGACCAGAGAGCTGTGTGGCTGACAAGAATCAGAATGGCAAGAGTTAAAAATGAAACAACATTACACAATAAACAGAACAAGGGAGGGAATACATATCTTCCAGGTTTTATGGTATAAATCAACTACTAAATGGTGGGGTTAGGAAAAAAGATCTCTGGTGTCTGTTTATCCTATAAATGTCTGTATAAAGGTGTTTCCCAAACTTTCTGGAGGCAGCTCAGTACAGTTGAGTGGAACTGGCTGTTAAAATCACAGGTGGTTCCCAAAGTAGTCATTGAAACCCCTACCAGCCAGAGGAGCACTTCCTGAGTTGTGTCCATTCTCCTCTTCCTTTCCTTTCTCTCATCAAGCACAAACCCAGAAGGCTACCAGAGTGAGGCATACCAGCTCTGTCTCACTAACTCCTCATACCCTCCAATCCAAAGTGTCACATTTCAGGTAAGAGCACAAATTAAATAATCTAAAAAAACCCAACCAAAAAAACAAAACAAAACCAGCAACTGAAAAACCCATAGATCTCTTTACCACATAATAGCTGGAAAGAGACAGACAGTTAGACAGAATGCCAGCTTCCTGCCACTCTGCAGACAAAGCACGTCACATCTTTAGTTTGGACATTCATGGATTTAAACTGTTAATATTTCAGAAGCCAGTAAGCAAGAACAAGGAAATTTATTTTTATACTCTAATGACTGTATTCAACAGCAAGACTGCCATGTTGGCAGCAGGCAAATACTAGACTTTGGGGACCTACTCCTGGCCTCCCACCCAATATTAGTCTCTGCTGTAAGCAGTAGCATATACTGGAAAAGACGTCTGTTCTTATATCCACATGGATATTGAGGCAAGCTATTGACTTTACTCTTAAATTAGCTAACAAATTAGCTAAGTCCTAAGCATGAGGGACACTGGGGATATGGCAGGCTAGTGGAAAACACATAACAGGTCTTCTCCAGTGACTGTGCCACAAGAGAAAACAAGCACAGCCTTTACTGAGGACAGAAGATTAGAAAAATTCACTTATTGAAAGGTGATTTCCAACTTTTAGTGTTTCATATTCCTGTTTTTCCGTCTTCAGTTTGTATTCTCTGTGATCAAGGAGTATGAGAGATAGGAAGAAAAGTGCATATTGACTTTTTTCAAGTGATTTCCAAAAGATGGTATAGGAGAATGGAATGTTTCATTAAATCACCATCACAATTCCTAGCCAGTTCAAGCATTCTTCCTGCCTGCAACCTCCAGTGTTGGTAAGCATATAATTTCATACAGACACATCCAGCTGGCTTGGCTCAGAATTGGTCTGCACCACCATACCTTGGCAGGCTGGTCTTACACAGCCCAAACTCTGCATAAGCCAGAACAGCTGCTGCCTAAAGGATAGACTAAAGTCTAGTACTTGAAATACAAGTTCAGTTCCCTCTCTCTAACAAGTTACTTCATCATTCTGTCCTACCATTCTCTTTGTGAAAAATAATCCATCTCTTCTACATGAAAGAAAAGAAGAGACTGGTAGACACTCAAACATTAGAAGAACAGGAGTTATATAAATCTCTAAGATGTAGTTGGAGGAGCAGGAGAAAATCTACAATGGCTCTGCAAAGTGCTCTTGGGTCCTAACAGTTTAGGCTTAACTGCAGCAATTACCCCTTGTGTACCTTCCAGAACACAGTTTTCTGAATTTGCTGAAGACTTCAGGGGAGAATTTGGGATTAATTCAAAGAACATGCCTGCTTCAACCTCGCTTCTGGGTGGAGTAATCAGAGGGGGTCTCAGTTACTTTATTTCTCCCATAACATAAATTATGTGAAGCTAATGTGTCAGTCTTAGAAGTTCCTCCATCTGGAGATGGGACTTCTGCCAATTATGTCATAATTTTTCTTGCCTGAACTGCATCATAGTCACTGTATAGGAATCAAAATCCTGAGCAGTTCAGGTGGTGAATAGATTTCCCTGCAACAATGAAGAATATTTTAGTTTAGAATTTTAGGCCAGCTTTCTGCCACTTGATAACAAAAATATGATTAATGATACGTAAAATCCATATTTTAGAACAGAAATAAACTGGGCCATTGCAGCCTTTCTGTCTATCTGGGGAAATTTTATTCTGTCATTACTTGACAACATAATTTTACAGAATAAAACAACTCTTTGTACTAAGGGAATTTCACTTCTGTGTCAAAATATATTTTTACTGCAAAATGGTGTAGGAAAGGCTTGAATTTAGGAAAAGATTAATAGATTAGATAAGCTCTAACAGCACATGCTGAGACACTTTTACAGATGGAATTGTAGTAGGTATAATCTTATTTTAAATAAAAAAATAAATGGATGAATAGAGTTTATTTTTACACAGGACTATGAAAAGCAGATTTTATTGATGAATAGGAAAATGCAGCATTATTCAATTACAATGAATTCACAGAAATCTTCGGTAAAGGAAATTATTAAAACCTTATATCAGACAAATGCATTTGGTGAGTGTGCATATACATAATAAGATATATATATTTTACCCAGTTATTTCAAAGAGCATTCTGAAGATAGGACATATCATTGTGCAGGAGATCAAGGGAGACAGAAACTAGTAAGTGACCCTCAAACAATCTACCTGGTCAAAGAGCAGAGGATGGAAAAGAGTTGTTCTCACTTAGAGTTTGGTCTTACACATTTAACATATTATACTGCTTATGTTGAATAGATAGTATTCAGTGTGCGGAATGTTTTGGCTGTGAAGCACTCATATACTACAATATAGCCACTGTTATGCTGTTTCCCGACTGATGCTGCCTTTCCTGAGATTTTTAAGCTAGTTCATTTTGCTGGAGAAAGACTTCACATTCACAGGGGAAAAAGGAGCATTGAATGAATGGTGATGTAAGCACAACAAAAGAGCTTGGTTTGGGGAGTTTCCTTTTGCCAGTCTTTAGGCAGCCTTTCCAACTTTCTTTCACATGATTTGATAGGATCACCGCAAGATTGGCAGTACCTGTCAGAATCAAACTTGAAAGTGATAGCTCTGTGGACAGACTGCAATGTAGATGAACAGTGCATGAAAACCATGAGCTGTTTCATGACTTTGTCATGTATCACATGACATCATTGCATTTCTCTTCTGTTTCTCATGTTTCTCTTTTCTAGCTTCTCTCTTTCCCCTTTTGCCATATCACTCTATTTTCTGACCAGAAAATGCCCAGAATCTAACCCCAAAGACAGCAGACTCACTGTGCTTGATCAATCAGCAGCTATGGAAAGCCACAATCATTACCAGATTCAGCTGCAAGTCAGTAGCTTCATTTTTTGGGATGTAGCCCAGCAACTCAGGGCAGGTGGGTGCATCATCCTCATGCTAGACGAGGAAGTTTGGAAATTATTAGCTAGTAGCATTACTCCTGGAGCTACAGAGAACTTTACACATATCTTCTAAGTCACAAAGCAATGGTCTAGCTACTACAATAGTTCTTCTAGGTGTAGTCAGAAGCCAAACTACACATTCACATTAATACTAGGTGATTTTTGCACTCAATTCAGAATCTGTTTGTGTACATAATCCTGTCATTCACTATTAAGTAAGCCATCCTCATCCACAGGTAATTTTGAGGTACACTCCTGAACTATGACAAAGACTTTCAGCACAGCAGAGACAAGAAGAAAATACTGAAATGCCACTGAAAGATTCAGTAGAGAATCTTGTCTATCACACTTACATTGTTTCAATCCTTGGGTGTAATATACCTTCTGGGGCCTAGCTAGCTTAGATGCCAGTATTGAAAAGCATATGTGCATTGGAATACTAATAACCCTATACAAACAAAATTTTAAAGATCATAGAATTCATAGAATAGTTTGGCTTGGAAGGGACCTAGATCACCTAGTTCCAACACCCCTGCCATGGGCAGGAACACATCCCTGGACTATTCCTGGACTATTTTGTGTTGAAAGTGTCCTTAAATCTTTTAATGGATCAAGAACTTAACAGGATATTGTTAGAGACACCTACAGTCCTGCCATCTCTAGACTCTGCTTTTATGGTATTCTATGGGACCCCAGCAATCCTGCAGCCATTCCATGGTGAAGAGTGAACTTTGTAAGCATTCTTGCTGCACTGTAATTCTCGTACTATACTCCATAAAACAATTACATGAGATCAAGTATTTTCTAATACAAGCAATACAGGCTGATGCATTATGAAGGTACAGTAAGCCTTGCAGTGAACTGAGCTGCAAAAAATATCAGAAGTAAAGCATGGCCTCAGGTGTCAGTATTTCAGAGTCAGCACTAGCAAAAGGGACTATTAATTCTATTTCACATCCAAACTCAAACTTCTGGTAGGAAACAAGGTGAAATTCTGCTACCTGAGCTATGTTTTAACCAGTTCTGGGTGAATTTGGCAGGGCTATGCAAACTGAAACAAAGCTGAATTCTTTGCTGCCAACACAGGCTTCTTGCATGGCTCTAAATGATCTGGTAGCATGAGTGCAAATCACAGTTTTATGTGTAAATAGGAGAAGAAGAAAATGTAACAGACAGCCTTTTCGAATGAGGGTACAAGAGTAATAGCTTTGTAAAACTGAAAAGCAGCATACTAAGACTTCCATTTAAAAATACATGACTAGTTTTCGCTGGCTGCAGTTGGTCAATCATGTGTGGAATGGAACAGATGTCTGTGGAGATCCTAGTCTCTGGCATTTCTGAGTTGTCAAACAAAACCAAACAAAAGCAGTTGGAAATGAGGAAAAGTTACTCAGTAACACTTCTGCTGGGATTTCCACCTAGCAGGGGAACCTGATCGTATACAGAGGGTTCAAGTTCAGAAACAGCTCCAAACCCACAAAATTATTATTAGGCTGAAAAAAAAAGGACAGATGAAATTTGATGGTTTAGCTACACTTAAAGAATTATTTTCTACGCACAAAACCAGATATGTGAGAAGCTGGAAGACTTGTACCCTTAACATTAGCAGAACAACTTCTATCATCTTCTTATTGTATCCAAGAACGTTGTTAAGCATTTTGCTTGCACTGTACTGAAACTTGGTCTTGATCCTTAGCATAGGCTGATGTATATCCCACCCTCACAATCACCACCCATCATGTTCTATACTACTCTTTTTCTTTTTTTCTGAGTAGGGGAGGAAAACATGAAGTCAGGAGGAGGGCTGTTTAAAAAGGAACAGGAAGAAAGATATTTTTTTAAAATCTAGGATGTGTATGGAACCCAACAACTTTAAAAAATTATACTCTTTACGTGCCAGGATTTATAAGCAAATGGAAGGCAAAATGACATTTTGTGTTTGCCTATCCAGTTATTCTTACATTTGGGGTTTATGATAAAGCCCTGTGTCAGGCCAAAGCTACTGTTCCCATCACGACTTGTCAGGGGCTGTGACTCAGTCAGAACACATTACACGCAGGAAGAGAAAGATGCAAAGATAAGATATTAGGAATGGAATCAATACAGGATTCTCTTTTACATATCCCAACAGTCTCATTAACTTCAAAGTAGCTGATATGAATGTAATTAAAGAGCAGAACAAACAGCAAAAGAGAAAAAAAACCCACAGGGCCCTGTTTCAAGATCCTCACTTAAATGGCATAGCACAGGGCTGCACCATAAATCATGGGATACACCCCGTCAAACCTAGCGGAATTTTTACAAACAACTAATAGTGACATTTTAAACAATGTAAATTATATAAGCAAGGGCATATGCAGTTTAAACACAAATAAGCATTGCTACCAGGGAAGAACTCTGAACAATAACAAACAACTTCTTGGTCCTCTAATGTGTGAAACCCAAATCACAGCTGGTTAGTAGAACTAAGTGTGTACGCTGCTCAAATAAGGTAATCCTGTAGCAAAGGAGAATCAAGTGCCCCACGATGGAGCTGGATACTGATGACTTTGCAAGTCATCTTCGCATGGTAACAGCTAGAAAACACACCACAGTGCACCACAGAAACACACACCATTGCTGACTGTTAACCATAACTATTAACATGTTGCGCTGCTGTCAGGTTCTCAGGCTAATGTGTCATCCCAGTTTAGCACCCACCCCTACTCCCTTGGGCAGCCAGAAGCTGTAGCTAAAACTGGGCAGAATTTAGTCCCAATCCTGCCCCGGCCCAGGAAAAGGGAAATGAGAGACTCATGGCTTGGAAGCTGACACTAGAACAGCTTTAATAAAACAGCAATTATAAAACAAAGATAACACTACTAATAAGTAAATAATAAAATATATACAACTACACAAAACCCAAATCAAACTCCCTTGATTCCCATACATCAACGCTGACACTATAGGGCAAGCGCAGGGAAGGTGCCGGACCTGGACTCAGAGGCAGGCAGGGGCTGGACTCAGGAGCTGGATCTAGGAACTGGATTCAGGAATATCTGGATGGGTTCAGGGGCAGACAGACAGATGAGGTACCACCTAAGTATTGTGCATCAAAGGAGCAGCATGACCCTTCTTATCTCTAAGCTTTTACGCTGAGTATGACAGATGGCATCGTTGGCCAGGCTGAGTCACCAGTCCTGCTTACACCCTCCCAACAGGTGCAATCCTCTTCCCTTCAGCTCTGGGATGGCCTTGATTTACATAGGAATAGGTGGGAGCAGTGGCCTCTGCACACTAGTGAGCTATTACCTTGGGGTTAACTATTGGGCTGAAAAGTTAGAGAAAGAAATGTTCTGCTTCAGCCCAAACCACCACATGTGTAAAATGAAATAAGAATGCTCAGCATCCCAGGGGTCTCACAGTCATTCTTAGAGAAGACAGGTGTCTACAGGACAAAATGTAACTATCAGGGCAGGAAATGACAGCATCTGCAAAGAGGTCACTGGGCTGGTTGTGAATGCTTTCCACTTGCAGTGGATAATGGTCTTAACTGGATAAGTGTAAGGGAGCCTGCACTGCTGCTGGCTGTGACATCCCAGTGTATGCAGAAGCAGGACTGCTCTGTCCCCAGGCACCTCAAAGATGACAGTGACACCTTGATAACAGGCAAAGCACAGCTGCAGAAAAGGTGCAGAAGATGTCGGGGAAAAATATCTGGCATTTTTCTTAAGCACTGAATTCCTAAATCCTCCCCCCTCCTGCTCACCTCACAGATACGAATCAAGGGATCAATGGATCAATGAGATAATTGTATGGAATGTCTTTAATGGAACATCAGCCACTATTTCTTCCATACATTGCTGAACACTCCTACCAAGCACTAAATTAAAATTTACAGTAGTGCTAATTGAAGTCACATTTGTGTGTGTGCTGCATGCTGTTAGGCAGGAGGAGATTCCTTTTGTTGGAGATTAAAACTACAGTAATGTATTTTTGTGCTTATGCTGGTTTAATGCAAAAGCAAAACATAATTATAGGAGGCTGTTAATGGATTAGATGTCCAGTGTTGCTGTCTAGCTGTGCTCCAGTTTTTCCTCTGTTGGCTTTGTGCTGTCTGTTGTCATCTCCTAATTATCTGTTCCTTTTTCAGTTGGCAGCTTTAGTAGTTTGGGGGTATTATTCAAACCCAAATTAATTTGTGTTTTTCAGGAATTGCTTAAAGAGTAGGAGTTTTATTTGGAGCTTGCTTGATATGGCAATAAAATTTTTATCAGACGTAAAAGAGAAATATTTTTTTTGGCTGATGCTCACTGCCATAAAACCACTCGCATTGATCAGCAAGCTTTGCTATTGCAAAATAAAACAAGGACTTCTGAAAGTGCTTGGCAGCTGATTTGTTTCCACATAGCCTATTGTTAGTGGCTACCATCTACTGTAGTTTCTGAGGGTAGAAAGCTACGGCACTTTCCAAAAACACTGGAGAGTTCTTCAGATCAGGTCTTAACTGGCATTTGAGCTGTTGATAATGGCAAGTAAGTTCAAGAATACAAGGAAACAAATTTGGCATTAAAATCTCAGGATCTTAATTCATGCAGTGAATGAATTAGTAAAAAAGAATACTGTGTAGCATTTATGTAGTGACAAATCCAGCAAGGTACTGCAAACCTGCAACTCCCTTTACAGCACTGGAACATTAAATGTCTTGCAGCCATTCTTCCTAATTTGTCCACTGTGTTGTCACCATCCACAAAAATATATATAATCATTAGTTATAGAAATCTGTTGCAAGAAGAAAATAATGTTCCAGATGCACCATCTTCTATGATGCTCTGTCTTTACAGGGAAGAAGTCTGCACTGAAGAGTTTATTGCAGCAGTCTAGTATCAACTTTTAAAGATTAAAACATCCCCTGTATTCTTTCTTGAAAACCATCTCTTGGGGAAAAGGGGTGAGAAATGGGAAAAGAGAGGCAAAACAAACACAAGAAGTGTTAATTTGAAATTAATCAAGTCCTATTTTCTTCCTCTGCATAAGAAATCTCTTTTATTTCAGCACTGAATTAATTTTCAAAGACATGCCGATCCTTTTGAGGGGAATTCCACATCTTACAGCTGTGCAATCTGCCCTGCAGTGTATGCCTTGTTCGCCCACCTGCTTTCTGCACAACACTCCAAACTTCCCAGCACTGAGGCTGTGCCAGTAGAGCTGTGCTTTATACTTGGCACAGGTCTCTGGCAAAGACAGAGCTCAGTCCGTTATGTCTTAAAGTAAAAGTGGTAAAGTTAAAAAAACACATAAGAACAAGCTGGTAGAACTATTGTTACCTTGCAGAGTGTTATATTGTATTATGTATGGTCATCTGTTAATAATGCATGGCTTTATACAGCAGTGAAAAAGCAGTTTCATTAAACAGTTTCATGTTAAGAATAATTTGTTAAGAATGCGTTTTCTGAAAAAGGCAAAATTCTTGCTCCATATTCAAAGTCTAACCCACATGCTGAGAATAAAGGAACAGTCATGTTTTAAACACATATTACAACTCATGCTTTGAAACTAAGCCCTAAGTACTTCCCATTTGATAGTTATTCTATTTTTGCCTGCTTTAATTTCTTCTTAATTCAGATTGATTCAACAATATATATTAAAGTTTTAATTTCTCTTGCCGTGCATTCAGGTGATAACAATGAGTTGAATTCCACTCATTTAAATGCTTATTTACTCGGGCACAATTATGTCCCTTTGTTCTCATCAGGGCAAACGTAGTTTTGTTATCACGGAAGATTAAAAGACCTGACCTTTGGCACTGAGAAATATTGTGATAACACCTACAACTCCTGACTTCAATTCTGTAAGGAGTATGGTCCCTTGATAGCTGGCAGAGCACAAAAACATATACTCTATCTGGCAGAGATGTTTATTTTCAGCTTTCATCTTACATGTGCATTAGCTACTGAATTGACTATAGTGTTAGTAGAACAATGGCTCAAGTCCAGACCTGGTGGATCCTATCTGATGGGCAGATTTATCAATGGGAAAGCATGCATTCATTTTAACAAAAACACCTAGCTGAAGTCAGAGGCAGCTATTCTCTCTCCCTTCTTGGTGAAATTAAGCCATTCCCTCCTCATGACGAAGGCTAATTCATAACCAGCTCCAGCAGCACTTGCATTGTCGCTGGAGAGAAAAACATGTTCAGCAACCTGCCAAAATTGGGGGAGTAAGAATACCTATAGAGATTACAGTCACCTGCATACACTGACAAAAGATGGCAAGAGGAAAATATTTTTACTTCAGCTTGAGAAAGGATGAGCAACCATTCTTTGCTTTATTTTTAACAGAAATCACAGTTCTTTCCAGCTTCAACCAATTGCTGCGCTGAGAACAAACAGCACAACCAACCAGCAATATTTTATTATGAATGTTGTGAAATTTGATGTCTTCTTTTAAACCCTCCTCAGAGTCCCTTAGTTACTAGATGCTCTGTTCTTCATTCTAGAACAACTGCAATGACTTTCCAACTCTCGTGGTCACAGAAGTGACTTCAAGAACAGCTCTGTGGGTGATAAGATTCCCACTGTGGATGTTCACCTCACAGCCCTCTGGAGCAGAGACCAGAGTGTCTCCAAGTGCATATACCCTTGACAGTGCTGGAAAATAATATAGTTCAAGAAAAAGGAAGATGAAAGCAGACTGTCTATAGCAACCGTTCGCCAGGCAAAAGGTACTGATAACTGCCAGTTGCACCAGCAGGGGATGCCCACATCTAATATCAGCTACCATAACCAGTGAATTTTGGATAATTCATCCCAGGGATCAAAGAATCTAAAATCAGTCCAACCTTTCTACTACAAACGTATGGAAAAAATAAAGCTGGTGGGGTTTTTTTTCTATGCAACAATATTACTTAGAAGAATATTTAATTACACTAAAGGAAACTTTTAAGAATCCCCTTTTACCTCTTCCTCCCATGTTTGGACAACAGAGCAACAGAATAATAAGGCAGGGCCCAAAGAGAAAAGACTTTGATTTTCTGAATCAGGTTGAATTTTCAAGGCTAGCATACCAGGAAAAGCATTTGTTTGCTAATAAGGTCTGAAAGTGCAATAGATTAAAGCACAGAAAACATGGTTCTTTATGTCCACAACCCTTTTCCAACACATTTTTATAGCAATATGAAAGACAATGTACGATTCCTGTTCCTATGTGCAGACTACCAAAGTAATCATCAAGAATGAGCATTAGAAAAATCTACAGTTTAAAATGCACATTTCAATTCCATTTACAGGTGACAACTTTTAAACTGAGATTTTTTTTGTGAAGTTTCTTCAAACCTTCTGTAAAATTATTCTGAATTCTCTATTTCTTTATTTTGGTGTGTCTATCATGTAAAGCCATGTTAACTGCACTCAAAAAATAAAAACAAAATCCATTTCTTCTAAATTTTTCTTCTCATGTGTCTAGATTACCCCTTCCTGAACTCCTAAAGCAAAATCAGAAATATGCCCTTACTACTTTGGAATACGATTAAGTACTTCCAGAATAATGTAGAGTAGGATTTTTCAGTTCTTTTTTTAAATCTTTTCTAAATGTCAGAATCAAATAATGGCCTACACAAAAGACTATAGCAGTAATCTTTCCTCCTGGATGCCCCCCAACCAGCGGTCACTATTGGCCACAGAGAGACACAGAACACTCATGAACCAAACTTCATGGTGGAGTTCTCACAGAAATTCTATCATGGTTCGATACTTCATGGTGGTAAATTACAAAATACAGATACCAAACACTATAAATTCATTGGCTATAGGTTTTTTTAAGGCAGTAGAAAACTTAGATAAACTGCTACAACAGATTCCTCTTTTTTATGTAGTTTTGGTCAAACTAAAGGATCTCAGCTAAATAAACATTCTCCCAAAACTGGGTTAGGTCCCCTTTTGCATGCAACAATACTCACCTTAGTTTTGCTTCCAAGGGAATGGTGTCAATTTATTTATTTATTCTTAAGAAATTACATACTCTGTAGATATTTCTTAATTAAGAATATATATTTCAATATTTAATTACTCTCTCTGTTAGAAATACACACCTTTTCTGTAATCAAAACATATTTTTCTTCAATTTCCAGCAATGAGAACCTTTACCAAAGGGAACAGTGTGTTTCCAAACTTTGTACATTAGGTCCTGGCAGACATTGACCAAGGCAATTTGTATTACTTTCCTTCAGGTAATACAGAGAGAGTGAGTTTCAGAGTTTCTACACAGCCTACAGGACTTTTTCCCTTGAGCAATCACATCTCTAGCCTGAGCTCTCTTGAACTTGTCATCAGTTTCTTTGAACTGCTGATGACAGAATGTGTCACTCAGTCCTTAACACAGAAAATTCCCAATTATATTTGCTAGCAAACTCTATGTTAGCATTTTCAGTTTCTTTGCTCATATCTCCAACAATGTTTAACATCATAGAAGGATGCCATTAAGTCAAATGCATGGTGTTACACTGCGAATTTTCTTCCTGCTGTCTATGTTGAAAATTTCCACAACATTGTGCACTCACTGCTTCTCAGGTACGGTCTCCCATTCTGTCATCACAGCCTTAATATTTGCGCCCTCATATTCCATCCTTACTTGCTTATATAAACATTCAAATGATTAAATTTCCCATACTTTATCAATTCACATGGAAAGATCTGTATCACTGGTCTGTTCATAGTCCTTAGGTCTTCCAGTCCTTTGTCACCTGCAAAGGTAATCAGGGAGGATCACCTCTGCTCCTTTGGGTTATCAGATAACTATTAAAAAGTACAGAGGGGCATCTTCTAATCATCCTTTGCAAATAGCACATAGATGTCATTCCACATCCCCAGCATCTGATTTTAAAACTTCTAGGAAAAGCAGATTTGGAAGAAAATAGACTTGTCTCTGGTGTTTGGGTGTGATAGATTTTCTCAGTATGCTCAACCTCATATAAATGAGTGGGCACAAGGCTTCACAAGACAGAGTTTAAATGTCTCCATAAGTACAAAGAATATTATGGTGTCAAGAAAGCAGACGAATTTGAAACATACAGACAAAAAAAGAAAAATGTCACAGATGATTATGTCATGTAAATACAGTACGCATACTTGCCGAGTATTTATTACTGCATATTGGTAGAATAATAGCATTGATATAAGAAATGTGAAAATGAAGGTCTGCGAGATTCACAAATAACAGAAGTTCTAATTTAGTTGCCTTTTTTAATAACTCATATTTTTCTTTCCTGGTCCTCTTTGCATGACAAAACATTTTACATGAGTACTGTATTAATGAGTGTTGTGGTTTAAATCCCAGCCGGCAATCAAGCACCACACAGGGGCTCATTCACTCTCCACCTTCAGCAGTGGGATGGGGAGGAGAACAGGAAAAAAAAATTAAAAATTTGTGGGTTGAGATAAAGACAGTTTATTAGGAAAGTAAAAGGGACAGATGATGATGTTGGTAATGATGATGAGAATGATAGAGGACACAAAACAAGTGATGCGCAATACAATTGCTTACCACCCAATGACTGTTGCTCAGCCTGTCTCTCAGCAGAGGATCACCCTCCCCCCAGCCAACTCCCCAATCTATATGCTAAGCATGACTTTATATGGTCTGGAACATCCCTTTGGCCTGCTTGGATCAAGTGTCCTAGAAATATTCCCTTCTCAGTTTCTTCTGTACCTCCACAATGGCAGAGCATACAAAGCCAAGAAGTCCTTGACTTAGTAGGAAGATGACAGTGTGTTATCAACATTATTCTCATCCTAAATCCAAAACATAGCACTATATTAGCCACTAAGAAGAAAATTAACTCTGTCCTATCTGAAACTAGGACAATTACATACATAAAAGACATTTCAAACCTACCAATTTGACTGCTTTGGGCAATATTCTACCAGATTTCCAGTTGGAACTTTTGGAAATCTCAGACAACCGACCATCAACCATGCAAATATTGACTCCATATCACACAAGCTTCTGATGCATCCCAGGAGTTCAGAGGCACAGACATCACAGGAGGCACTCAAGTCTTCTGAAGTGCATGCACAGTGACTCTAGACACATTGCAGAAGCTGCACAAGATTCAATCATGTACATGTGCACATGCTCACAGACAGATGTCAGATTTGATTGAGAAGGCTTGAGGAGCCTCAATTTATGATATGGCAATTGTTTCATTGCTAAGCTTTACAACTTCATTCAGACTATACCTTCCTATCCTCTAGGACCTTTAGCCACACTCACTACAGTGGGAAGAGGAGAACTGAATTTTTGTTGTGGTGTCAAAGATAAGGTTTTCAAAACAAAAACTCAGTCTGTTTCTTTCCTTTTTTCCATTGATCTAGACGTCTTGTATCCTTTAAGACATCAGGAAACAAGTAAATACAGTTTGTATCTAGCTACCTTAGCAGTTGGAAGGGTAAGTCTGAGTGTTCATACAATATCTCAGTATTTCTCAGATGTTTCCAGTATTCTGGCTGAAGTTTTCAAATTCAGGCTCCCAGAGCTAGGCCCCTAAAATCCCTGTGTGCACTGCCTAGTCTAAGTGCCGAACACCTAAGTATTCTTGCATAATGATGCTTTTCTCAGTCAAACAGCCTGCTGCGTAAATAAATCTCCACAGTACAGAGCTTACAGAGTTGGCTACTTTCTCTACAGCACTGCCTGAGCCCTATGTCTTTGTCTACAGTTGTTCCTGACACTGTATTGTGGCACAAGAACAACACAGAAGCCCTCAGCAACTTGCCATCTCAAAAGGAATTGCATTCCTACAACCAGATAACCTGCCCCCCCCAAAAAAATAAAAACCAAAAGTCACATCTCTGACTAAACAGGTTTTCCATTTCAAGGTTGGTTCTTCAGTTCAGTTCAGCTGACAAATGCAGAAACAAGGGTTTCTCTCCTGCAAGGTTTCCAGTAAACTATGACCCACTTCTAGTGTTAGGAGAACTGGGAAAAGAGAAGCAATCCCTTGCGAAGGATACAACCCAGGGCAACATCAGGACGTAGCACTGTGAAAATGTTACCAATTGCCTACAAGAAGAGAGTCAACATCACTCAGGATCAATTGGCTTTATTCCCAGAGTCTGTGTGCAGGGCATGATCATGAAAGGCTGGTGAAAAGGTACCACTCTCACTAACGAAACAGTGAGAAAGGGGTGCCTGTGGTACCAAAGCTGCAGTACATTTACACCCCAGGATGCGATGCAGTTGAGTGGTGTCAGAGATGGCATCAAGGGTATATAAGATGGTATAAGTGTAAAGCGAAAACATAAAGGCATGTGCTGAGTTCTGTCCATATCTAAACCCAAACATATACTACCCTGTTTATCCAATTACCATCCCATTTAGCTGAGCAGTACTTAACTGAAATTCTTCAAGGTTAGGGCCCCAGGAAGAGTCGCTTTCCTGGTCAGTTCTTTGATTGCCTTTACCTCCATCTCTCCAAATACCTTGGATGCCCCCAAACCATTTGGGATAAGCAAATATGCTGAATTTTCTGTCTGTCTAGTTCACTCACTACTTAAACAGGGGAAAAAAACCCCAAACTTTGCTTGTTCAGCGAGCTTAATATTGAGGGTAGGCAGTGATGTCCTTCTTCCATGAATATGCTAAAATTAATCCAATTTGCATGGAAACATATAAGCAGCAAATATTTACCCATGACAGGGAGGGAACAGATTCAAGTATGTAAACTAAAGGTAGATATTAGGAAAAAAAAGTGGCATAAACATTGATCACATCACTTTCCTACAATTAGCTGCCAGGTGTAATTAATCTGTGCTTCCAGTCATATTAAATCACTAACAAGCATAACTTGTTTGAAATAAAGAAATAATTCAAATAAAATGCAATTAGGGAGATCCAGTTATTTCAGTCTGGGCAAAGTGACCCTAACTCTAATAGCCTGATAGTTAATGAAGCTGACTTAAAAAGAATTCCTTTTTCTCCTCATGAACATTATCTTTATTTTTTCCAAAACTTCATACTGAGGTTTCAAAATTTAATTAAAAATGCTACACAGTCTGGAGGAGTAAAAAGCAAGAGATATGTTAGCAATAGAAATGGCAGACTTCTTGTAAGCAGCCTGTCAACTCAGGGAATCATATGCTGGGTTACTGTTAAACTGAAGCAGAAGGAGATAAAAAACACATAGGCTTGTATTTTTACACACTTTCAGTTGAATATTGTGAGAGGTTGTGTTCCTTAGTTGAAGCCACTCCTATTCTGACTAAGGATAAGATTCCAAGGCACAGGTAAAACTGCCAGAATGTATTTTTTTCATTAGAAGACAGATCTCAAGTTTAGTACAGAGGACCTTTACTTCTAAGAGAGATATTTCAGTTTTTAGAGAAACTTCTGGTTGTGGGCTTAAGATTATATTTGATCAAAACCAGCTCAGAAGTATCAGTCAAAGTCAGCATCTCACTCCCTTGATGCTTTTCGACTCAAGGCTACTAAGAAGAGGGTTGTCAAGAACAAGGAGTGCAGGAGCATTACCGTGAAAGCCTGTGTTACTTTCACAGCAACTCTGAACATTCGTGCATAGATAAACCATAAGCATTTTAGCAGTGACTGAGGACATGGACAAATGAATGCATCATTAATTAGCACTTCTTCTGTTTGTTAGTATTCCTCTGCTGGAAATTCATAGCCTCTCAGTGGCACAACAGTGGACTGCACCTACATCTCAAGCAAAGTCAGTTTTCGATGCGCAGTAAACGTAGTTTGAGCTAAGGTCATGAATTTGTCACCAAAGTAGATGAGAAATATTCATCTGATTTGATAGGGTCACATTTCCATTAGCCACTTCATCAGGTCTAAGTAGCCTATAGGCACACAAATCCTGGTGCATGAGTAGGAACAAAGATTAAAAAATGAGGACTTAGGAAAAAAGACAAAGAAAATAGTGTCACTAGTTTTTATGCTCATCTGATGCTCTATGCAGCTTCTCAAGAAGATCTATAGATCTATCTTACAGAGCTGCAGAAATCTTTAAGCACCTAGTAATTTATGCATCTATCATCTTGTGGGGAAAATGCACACTGTTTTTCATGCTATCTGAGGTAAAAAGAGGACAAGATTTCAGCATGGTTGCACTTCTGAATCAGCAACTAAGATATTTGCAATCTAGTTCTGAGAAAGAAGGAAAGAAAAAAATCTGTAACAGGTGCAGTTAAAAGACACAGCACGTTGTTTGTAAATAAGCAAGATTCATGCAACAGAGAGGGAATGCCTTTTGCAAACTCAGAAAAAAAGAGCTTCAGAACCAACCAAGGCAGAGACAGATGTATAAAAAAATGTGGAAGGCAGGCAAAATCAGACTCTACTTAAGCACTATCTCTGCTCCCCACTCTCTCCCAGTCCTAAAATGATCGGTTGAGCTCCATCTTTCAAACCCCCCAAGTGTCAAGAAGTTGTTGTGCAGCAATGAGATTTAGACTTCCTTTTCCTCAACAAGATTGAAGAAAGCAGACCATCTACATAGAAAGACAAGTGCAATAAATGCATTACAGAATTCTTGGACATTTGTTTGGCTGCGCAGTTTCCCTCAGTGGGACTTTTACTGATGCTCCAACTTCAACAGAAATGGGTGTGTAGCCATTCAGATAAAAAGAGAAGCCCACATGAGAAATTTATAACGTCCTTTACAAGATAATGTTTTGAGGTTTTTTTGATGTTTACCAATCAATAACAATTAAATAATCCATCTTATTCGCTTCATGATAAATACCCAATACTACTCTTGTTTTGTACAGTACATTGTATTTTACATATAAAATATATAAAAATATTATTTTTATATATAAACACGTACATATCTGCACATGCACACAAAAAGACACAAGTTTGCTGTAAAATCTTCTGTCAAGAAACCTAGTAAAAAAGCATTAGAAACATCACAGTATGCAGCTAAAGGGACAACTAAGCATGCTGAGGCATATCAGCCTGGAAAAGAGCCAACTTGGGCAGATAATATATGACAGAGGTCAGCAAATTAAAGAGCACCTCAGAAAAGGTGGCTAAAAATTGACTAGGCTTTCTTCCAGTGTGAGATCTAAGGGGCACCAAATGGAACTTGTAAGTGCAAGACTCGGGAAAAATAAAAGAAAACAGTTCTGCTGGGTAAAGAACGCCCCTCAAAAGGATATCATGAATGTAAAATGTTTGCATGGGCTGACAGGGAACCTGTACAAGGAACTTGAGGAGCAAGACATTTAGAATTATTAGATGGGAAAAAAATCCAACACATCAAGTTTATAAAATGTTGGGAATTGGGATAATACTTGGAGGAAGTATATTTCTTTTCTTACTTTTAGTCTTCCCTGTGTATCTGCATATAACAACTTGGATACGGGACTCAATGAACACAGCCAAGACAGGGAATATGTTCTTAAACTCATTAGGTTCAACAAGGCCAAGCGCAAGGTCCTACACATGGGCCAGAGCAATCTGCATTTTCAATACAGGCTGTGAGACAACATGGTTGAGAGCAGCCCTGTGGAAAAGGACTTGGAGGTGCTGATTGATGAGGAGTTTGACATGAGCTGGCAGCATGTGCTCTCAGCCCAGAATGCCAACTATATGCTGAGTTGCATCAACAGAAGTGTGGCCAGCAGAGAAAGGGAGGTGATTCTCCCCACCTACTCTGCCCATGTGAGACCTCACCTGGAGTTCTATGCCCAGTTCTGGAATCCCCAGCATAAGAGGAATATGGAACTCCTGGAACAGGTCCAGAGGAAGGTCATGAAGATCATCAGAGAGTTGGAGCATCTCTGCTATGAGGACAGGCAGAGAGAGGTGGTGTTATTCAATCTGGAGAAGAGAAGGCTCCAAGGAGATGTTACAGGAGCCTTGCGGTACCTGAAGGGGGTCCTAGAACAAAGTTTGGGAGGGACTATTTACGAGGGCATGTAGTGATAGGATGAGGGGGAATGGCTTTAATTTGGAAGGGGAAATATTTAGAGATATTAGGAGGAAATACTTTACAATGAGGGTGGTAAGACACTGGCAGAGATTGTCCAGGGAAGTTGCGGCTGCCACCTTCCTGGAAGCGTTTAAGACCAGGCTGGCTGGAGCCTTGAGCAGCTTGGTCTATGGGAGGTGTCCCTGCTCATGGTAAGGCAGTTGGAACTGGATGATCCTTAAGGTCCCTTCCAACCTTAATCATTCTATGATTCTTGAATTGTTTGTCCATCACAAGAGGACCAATTTAGGGTTTCTGTGCTCTAACAATGAGTCACACAGCAGTGTGAGCATAAATTTTAACTTGGATTTCTTGAGTCTAGAACTAATATTTTAACTACACCAGGCCTTTCCTTTCTGATATAGAACATATTGGTGTATCAAATCTTTCTGCAGAACGAAATATCCCAAGATATGGTTCACAGATACAGCAGTTCACAGATTTACAGTACATTAACTATGGTCATGGGAAAATGCTATTTTTTTTCTTCTGTAAGGGGGGTCTTGTGTAATATGTAAATGCCACAAGGGATTAGCACAAGAAATTATTTTTGCAGCGTGTGAAAGTGTGCTGTGCCAATTCTCAGAAGGTCCAGCTCTAGCCAAGCCTCATGACAGACCAAGAGGCAAGTGTACAGCTCTCAGTGCCATTACCTGTTAGAACTGGGCCAGAACAGCTAAGAAGTCAGAGAGAAACATATGCAAAAATATTAATTTACAAGAGATAGTTTCATCAGCCTATCTATCTACCTAGCTCTGAAATAGAACAGCTCAAACAGAAAATCCCCTCTTCAGTAATGCAGTATTTTGCAAACATTCTGTCCTTACAGAAAAGTCCTACAAATTGCAAATGAGATGAAAGCTCATACACTTCAGTAAAAATCACTTTCATCACCTACAACACAGGGAAACTTTTTGCTTTTTTTTATTATCCTGTTGCAGAGGTCTATGGAAAGAAAATAATGTTCTAATTCAAATGGTTGAATAAAAAGAACAGTAAATATTTTCCTAATCCCATTACACGAGACTCTATATGAAGACAGTAGCGTTTTTTCAGACTGCAATAATTAATGTAAGAGGAACTAAGCTGCTTATGCATAACTTTTAAAAGTGTATGCAACACTATCACAGATTACATGAAATTGTGCAGGCTCTCTGAGACTGGGCATAATGGAATAAAAAATATTTACCATATTTGTCAAAATATAAGAGCTAATACTTTTTCCTAAAAGTACAATCTTACCTGATGCACCCATTATGCAAATAACTTTCTCTTGATATCTTTTGATGAATTAATTCTTAATGTTTGTCGTGGGAAGAAGCACCTAATAAATAGTAATGTAAAGACCATAAGGCCTTCACAAAGACATTGTTGAGCCTAGTATGTGTTCAGCACTTTATAACTAAGCCATATAAAGGGATTAGAAGACATAGCCAGGACAAGAAGAAACTTTTTATCACCTGTACACAAATACACCAGGTAAGTACACTTGCAAAATTTGAGAATTTTTTTTTTACAAGTATGGAATGGAATGGCTATGGGTAAACTGAGAAATTATTTGAAGTAGGATCACCCTTTCTTTAAGCTAGAATGAAGGCTTTTAAGGACTGGCTTAAAGAAGTTGCAGGTTGCCTTCTAATTCCAAAGCAATGATAGAATTCTCCAAATTTAATCACCTGCTATCTCTTCATATTTATAAGTTGGGACTTGGGGCTATAAAATGGTGCACTATGGATCAGACATCTCCCAAATGAAAAATCCTAATGAGAAAGGTTAATCCTTTTGCACATCTGAAGTTACCAATGTACACTAAAGGTTCCAAATAATTACAAAAGATAGAGGAAAGTCTAGAAGACCACAATAATTACAAAAATAAATTTGTAGAATTAGACACAGTGTAAGTAATATTGTTGAAATCATGCAACAGAGTTTAAATAAAAAGCAAAAAGTAGAATGCATAAGAACTTAAACAGGAAGTGGACTGAAAAACAACTACAAGCAAAGAGGGAAATGAACAAGTCTATTTGATCTTTCCAGCTGACTTAAAAGCAAACATAAAAAAAGAAAAAGAAAAACCTAATGACAACTAATTTGTGATGTAAAATTATTCCTGTTTTAATTAAATTAAAATAAGTGAATAGAATTCATTATCTAGGCATTGAGACATATCTGCCCAGGCAGAATTCCTCGCTCAGATCTATTGAGGGGAAGGAAGTGGATCAGGCTAACCTAAATTTGGTTCCAGGTTGGAAACTAAGGGCAAGACTTGCCAAAACTGTGCAAGAGATTTCAACTACGTCCCACATTCCTGCCTTTATGGCTATAACTTCTGGAGCATTACAATGGCACTTTTTCTACCTGTACTATTTTTTTCGTGCTGTCTTACAGCAGGTAAAGTCCAGATGACATGATTTATTTTCCCGTAAACATTAGAGACTTTTTAATGCATAAGGTATGGGTCAGATGCTACTGCTATGATACCGCCCACTGTATTTTTTTTTATTCTGTCCTCAGCATCCTTTGGAAAGATCACGAAATGGGAGCAGCACAGCTTTATTTCTCCAGGGTATATTCCCTACCCTGTATTAAAAATTCTAATACAGAACTGCTGCTTTGGTTATGGAAGAATAGCATTTCTGATATATTAAACCAAAGAGGGCAGACTTTCCAAGATTTTATTTTTTTTACGTAATCTCCTGGCCTGCCAAGTGGCCCAGCACATGGTGTATACAGATGCACTACAAGACAGACAAATTTCATACCATGAATTCCTTTGATGCTCTTCTGCTGTGAATGACAACAATATTTTCCACTCATTTCAGTGGCAATGATTCCAGTCTTATCAAAGATTGCCAGTCTACTCATTCAGGCTTAACAGCAATTTGCATTTTAGAATAACTTTTCCTGACTCTCTTTTCCTTCTTACTTCTTCAATTCTTCACCAATCCACTCTGGTTTTTTGGGGTTTTTTTTGAAGAAGCAATTTTCTTTCTGCCATTTGCTTTCTCAGCAGGGCTGTTACAAGCACTAGTCACTAAAGGAGGACAGCTAGTAAGGGAGACAAAAAGTCAGATCTGTAAGAACATAACCATAGATTTAAACATGTGAGCCTGCACTGTAAATTGTTTTGTTATGCAATTTGTATCGAACTCACACCATAAGTGAGGGCATAGCTTGTTACACATAAAGTTCATAGGAACAGTCAAATAAGACCAAGAAGTACATGTTTGTACAGATAAAGAAAGGGGAGAGAAGCATTTGTTGCAGAGCAGCATTTGTAATTCTGAGAATTACACATTCTGAAAAAGACAAAGTGGTTTGCAGAAAAAAAAAGACAGGACTCACAGCTGGAGGAAACACAGGTGTCAAAGTCTGTTGTTACTGGTTTTATTGTGGCTCAAGACAGGCGGGCACACTCAGTATGCAAGAAAGACAAAAAAGAGATAGTGAGCCAATTCAGCCCAGGACAAAATTGGTGCAGCATCCAGGTGTGTCATATTTTCCCCTTGATTATTTTTTGCACGATGAAGTCTTTTCTGGTGAAGACGACCCAGATAGTGACAAAATGAAGATCTGGATCACTGGTCTTAAACCGACTTATAGCGGAAGTTTCAGAACTGGTTTTAGTAGGAATTGCACTTACACTGGAGCTAAATTTGGCTCACTACAAGGAAACTTTTTAAAAACCTACTCCTGGTTTAGCTGCCTGGCTATTATCTTATTGGTTTCTTCTGCTGAATGTATTCAGCAGCAAAGTTTCAAACTGAAGACAGTAGTCAAAAGGGGAGCCGGAGCTTACCTAAATCACTATCTAAAAATCAGCTTGTCCCACTTAAAAACCACTTGACATTCTTACTGGTTTTCCCTTTTTCTTCAAAACTGTACTAACCAGCAGACTTTGACAGCTCTATTCTTTCCTATTAGAAAGCTCAGACAGGAGACTACTTTTAGAGGAGAAAGTGGCAGGGAATCAGACTCTGAACTGATATCTCAATGGTTTATTTGAAGATGAACACTTCATTCAACTCTTGCTCCTTTCCCTGGGGTGGCCAGCACTGCTTCAAATGCCTGCTGACTTAAATGGTGACAGCTGCAAGACACAGACTCATGTATCACAAGCTGCATTCAACAGGAGATAGCTGAAGGGCAGAACTTCAAAGCCACCGGTTGTAACCGCCTGGACAGCACAGGGCTGCTGCCACTGCCAGCTGATCGTTCCAAGCACAAATGTGGGGATGTGGCCCTGCAAGCAACTGGACTTTTGCCATATCTTGGAGGTGGTGTATATCCACTCTAGACAGAGGCCAAAATACAGAGGTGAGGAGAGTGCTGACTGCGTTAACATTTCTATTGGGATTGTGTAGCTCCTCCAGAAACTGACAGCACTTCATATACGTGTGTGGTTTTCTCCTCTTTCAAGAAAAGGACTGCAATTAAGGTAAAGAAGAATTGAGATGCTTTTAGCTTGCTTCCTCCAACACACCAGCTTCAAACAATGTTTTAAAACTTCTGTGGAACAAGAACAACCATGTTTAAATATTATTTCATGGTAGTTGAAGAGTAGCTCACAATTCTTTCACCTTCACAGGAAATTATCCGCATCCTGATCAACATTGAAAGCCTCAGGCAGTATTGGCTGGGAAAGACACATTGGCCTCTGACAGTAATTTGGATGCATAGTGTATTTTCAGACTTGCATGGGAGAATCTAGTATAGAAGACAATTCAGTGGATTCAAATTGTAATGGTCTTTTAATCAACAGATATATGAGTTCAAAGGCCTTACGCCTTACTTCTGCTGCCAATATCTGACATAGCATTGGCTAAGCCACCTGTTGTGACTGGACTCTGGACTCAGTGGGTCAGTTTTAGATGTGCCAAAACTTTGACCCGTGCACTAACCACTTTCAGAAAGCAATAAAGCTGGTGACACTAATTCACAACAGATTACTGGTTGTATGGTAGCACTGCTGAAAGGGCATGTTGGACTGGCCAAACATGCTCAGAAAATACCTTCATGGGGCTTACCAAATCATTTTCCTTGTTTCATTTTTTGTGTATGAAATTTAGATTTCCTAACTCATGTGTATTTAATGTTTCAACAAGATGGTACCAAGCCTTGCTCTTCCTCTATTATTTCTTGTGTTAGCTTCACCCAGTAAAAAAAGTCTCAGGAAAGGAGGCAAAGATGCTCCGCTACTAGAAACAGTCTATCAGTTTGGGCCCTACCCCAAAGGAACTGAGTTGGAAGGTACATGTTCCCTGACTGTAGCTGCAGGCCCAACTCCTTCCAGCCCAAAACCAAACTGATGGAAATACATGCTAAGCAGCCTTCTTCTCTGCTGAAGTACAAAGAGACTATAGCATTCTGGAGAATCAACACCATGAATGCATTTTAACTGAAACCACCTTCCTATGTTCTTATTTCCTCCACAACTTCTGTTTCTGGGCTTATATCATTAACAATCAACAAGTGTTCCAAGTTAAGAGCAAAAGAAAGGTTTAAGACCAGAATTGATGGCCTAGTGTTGTTAGATGTTCTGTTTAATTTACTAAATCCCTGCCATTACCTAGTTTTTACCCTGCTGAAAAGAATGGGCTAATTCACTCAAACACATCAGGCCTGTAGTACTGTGGTCCAGATGAAAGAAATTCTTGGAAGTCTTCCATGGGTCCTTCACCTTGCAAATTATTTAGACCCACTTGCTTCAAGAAACCACATAGTTTTATATCAGAGATAGTGTATAATAATGGACTCAAACTGCGGTCACTTTTCTCCATGACCTAAACAGCAATGATCTGGATAGGCATCTCTGTATTATGATTTCTGTCACACTACACTTCAACCACTTCTCGGATATGCAACAAAGTGGGTAACTCTTCAGTTGTATTATTTAAACTCAGTAAAATACTATTCAGCACACGCAGCAGTCATAACTCATTAATGGATGGGTTATAGCAGATCTATCAATAGAAAATCGAATTCTTTCACCACTTCTGTGCAATTAGAATCATAGAACGGTTTGGGTTGGAAGGAATCTTAAAGATTATCCAGTTCCAACTGCCTGGCCATGGGCAGGGACACCTCTCATAAGACTAGGCAGCTCAAGACTCCATCCAACCTGGTCTTAAACACTTCCAGGGTGGGGACATCCACAACTTCCCTGGGAAACCTGTACCAGTGACTCATCACCCTCATTATGAAGCATTTCTTCCTGATGTCTTATCTAAATCTTTCCCCTTCCCAATTAAAGCCATTCCCCCTCATCCTATTACTACATGCCCTCGTAAATAGTCCCTCCCAAACTTTGTTCTAGGACCCCCTTCAGGTACTGCAAGGCTCCTGTAACATCTCCTTGGAGCCTTCTCTTCTCCAGATTGAATAACACCACCTCTCTCTGCCTGCCCTCACAGTAGAGATGCTCCAGCCCTTTGATGATCTTCATGGCCTTCCTCTGGACCTGTTCCAGGAGTTCCATATTCCTCTTATGCTGGGGATTCCAGAACTGGACGCAGCACTCCAGGTGGTGTCCCACAAGCGCAGGGTAGAAGGGGAGAATCACCTCCCTTTCTCTGCTGGCCACACTTCTTTTGATGCAGCTCAGGATACAGTTGACCTTCTGGGCTGAAAGCATGCATTGCCAGCTCGTGTTGAACTTGTCATCAATCAGTAGTCCTTCTCCACATTGTTCCCCAGCCTGGATTGAAAATGGAGACTGCCATGACCCAGGACCTTGCACTTGGCCTTGTTGAACCTCATGAAGTTCACACAGGCCCAGTTCTCCTACTTGTCCATGTATTAGGAAGACTTCTTTGTTCAGGTAGTGAAGAATCATGACTAGAAGTACAGACAGCAAGAGTCCTTATTACAAAAACAGCATAAGTTATTTGGGTGAATTACTAGTGGAGCTTGAAGAACACAGATCTGCTGCACAGTTCAAGGCACATTAGACTAAGCTTTTTTTTCCCTTGCAGGATGTATTTTTGCCACCTATTATATCCATACAATGCTATTAATTTAGAGACCATCTTGCCCACTAGCCACATGTTAACCATTCAGGAGCCTGTAGTGTGAAAAACCTCATAAAGTGTTGAGAACATCACATAGCTAGAGCCACAATTGGAGCTGGTCATACTGCAAGCTGCTGCATATACCACTCTGCTTTCTGTCTTCAGGCAGCCATACCAGTAGGGAAACAGGCTACAGCTTTTTGTTTATTCTAACCTGCTTTGTTGTTTTCTCTAGCACAGAGACCATTAAGAAAAAAAAAAAATTCCGATACAGAAAAACATAACCCAAATATTTAATGACTTCTCTATCTCAGTTCTCCACTGCATATGCAGCCAATAATTTTTCATTTGCACATTTCCTGGGCTGTTCTTCATTCTGGTCAGTCAAGAAAACTTAAGTACTACTAATAAAAAGTGACTACTCCTCTAAATATTCTTGCACCTGTGGAGAAAATGTACTACGTATCCAACCTTTTTCTGCTCCTGACCTTTGAAAGTTTTGAAGATGATGGACAAAGGTGGTAACTCCTCTAAAATCAGACTTAGTGTTTGGACTTAGATTCCAGACCAAGGCAGGAAGAGCAGAAGTAGCTACTCCTACGATATCTGAGCTGCAGCTGGCTACATCTCCTTCAGCGTTCATTCCACACACACAAATGAAAAGGACAGAACATGACACAGTAGAGGCTCTTTCAGAATAAATGGGAATTTTGCGAGTGTCCAGGAAATAAAAGGAAGTCAGGAGGATTATAACTCTGTCAATAATGCATCGTACTTGAAAGGGCCTGGGTATATCTACCACTTAGCAAGTTACAGTCTCATTTGTAAGGGTGTTCCTGAATATAAAATCCTCACCTGATTTGATGGACCAGTGCTTTCAAGCTAGTCAGCACCTGCTCTCAAGCTCGATATGCTCTCCAGCTGTTTTAAGTGAAGCCAAAGTACCAAGACTTAATTAGCAATGAAATACTTCTTATACCGATTGGTTTGCTCCAGATCTCCTGAGGGACATAGATTTGTCTCTATCTGGAATCTCCACCCAACCCTCAGCTGCTCTTTAGGAGGTTTGTGTTTTGTCATTTGGCAGACGCTTCCCTACGGCCTGCACTGCAATAGAAAAGTGCTTTTGGCAGCCTAGGCTGCGTGGCTCTGGGAACAGGGGAGGCAAGTTGTAGCAGCTTCATCTTTTATGAGCGCTCCAACTCTGCCAAACCAAACAAGACAAGGTGACAAGCTTTTCTTGCTGCTCCTCAGTAGACAGGCTCATTAGTTATTTGTTGGTCCCAAGAGGGGTTTTTGGGTTTTTTTCCTGCAGGGATAACAGTCATTCAGGTGTAACACTTCAATTAAAAGGCTTTACTTCTCTGGCAGCCACAGCAGTGCTTAGAAAAAGAGCTTTCCTTCCAGCAGAACCACAGAGGTAAAAGTGTAGCCATCGTAAGTGGGATTTTAACAGGTGGTATCTGATGCCCAGTTCTGTCTCTCAACAAAGCCTGAGCAAAGGTTTTGGCATCTCAGGCAGCACAAATGTGCGAAGTATTGTTATAAAGGACTGACACCAGAAAGAATACAGGCTATGAAGGTCACAACACCTCTGCTGAACAGAGCCTGTTACTAATAGAAATAAAACAAGCTCCATCGCAGCCTAGAACAGTTGGGCCCTTGCTGTCTTGCTCCCTTGCTGTGGCAATGACTTTTTTTTGGTCACTTAGATAACACAAAGCTAACCTTGTCATTCTCTTAATTTTTACAAATCTCTAAAACATCTGTCTAAATATCCATGACCTAGAAGGGAAAAATAATATATTTTAAATACAAAATGGGTGCCAAATCTAACTCATCAGTCTCTGCTGGGATTCCTGAGAGTCTTGGGAGGTGGGACCTCAAGCAGTTTATTTTGGCATCATTTTCAGCTAGGGAATCTTTTGATGGCAGTGACTTTGGAAGGGACCTATGCTTTGAGAAGCAAGCATAGTAAGCATTAATGTGAAAGCAGTAGAAACTCTCATAGTGCAAAAGCAGGGAAGAAAGTATAAATTCATATAACTTTTAGTGTTTTTCATTCAAGGAGAGCAAGAAGGCAAGAAAAGGAATAAAACACAGTTTAAAGTTGTGAGATAGTCCTTCTCATTCATATAATCCTTTTGACTACACAGGATAGTCCTTACCACAATTTATGCGTTTTGTCCCTCCTTCCCTTTAGCCTCCAGATGGAAGGTAACTGTCTTTCAGACACTTTTCTTTGATTAAAAATGTTTCCATTGCTAATATTATACTAATTGCACTACCTCTTGTAGTTCTGCCCCAGGATTCAGCCTCAGAACCAAAAACCAGGGAAATAAGGAAAAAAAGGTGCTCCTATAATAGGGAAGCTCATACATCTTCCATCTTCTATATTCATTTTATAGTCCCTATGTTTCTTAATATACTGTCCAACATGATGAAAGCCTAAGGTCGTACTAAAGGTCAGCTTTCCTTTCTTGAGCATACAACCAACCAGGTAATCAAGGTAAACTTTGAGTATTATCTTTTTTCAAGTTGTAGTTATAAGTAGGATGATAAGAAAAGAACTATGCAACAGGTTTGGGTGCTAACTGTGGTTTCTTATCTTCCCACAGCTAATTTTAACATCTGGCCAATATTTTTAGCTTTTTGTGGGTGGCAAGGGAAGGAAAGAAAATTATTGCTAGACTTATAAGTCTTCCAGAGTACCTGGAGAGCTGTCACTCAGGCACCAGGCCGGGTTGTGACAGAGCTGGGTCCCCTCTCTGCCTTTGCCTGGACAGCATATGAGCCATTGTCTGCCAGGTATGAACTACCTGCAAGGCTATCTTCCTGGCGTCAGGCTGTCTCAGTCTCTCCTGCCCAATCTGCTATATTGTACATAGAATAAATCATTCATTAGGGCTCAGTACACAAAATAACTTCATCACTAAACAGTTAGACAACTCATGGGCAAAATAGAAAAGGATTGCAGACCGTGCTCCAGGAGGTGTTTCCACTCTTAAATTAAGCAGTCAGTGTAACGCAGCCTGGAGCACAGATTTCATTTCTCCTAGGTGAGTGCACTAAGCCACAAAATTATAGTCCCCATGGCCTTCAAAATATTTCAAGTATTTTCCCAATAAAAGAAGAATAAGAAGAGGAGTGAAGATCTCTCTCCTCCACCTAAGCAGAGCCCTAATATCTGAGTAGTATTGATTCAAATATCCTCAAGGCAAGGAAGGAATGTAATCCTGGCCTCTCACATACAGAAAAGTACCCTAATCACTGAGCTCATGAATGAAAGGGACTGCATCTGCTTTGTCATTTCCTTTCCTTAAAAGTGTCATAAACCAAAATGTGACTTCTATACTGAGTTATTTGTGCTGGATGAGAAAATTCCATTCATGTCCTAGTAGGGAAAAAAAAACCAAACTCTTACTCAGCTGAAACTTCTGTTAAAACTTTCAGTTAAACTGCACTTAATCTCTTCTCTAGCTTTTTCCATTTAGTTGCCAATCTAGCCTGTAATATCAGTGACTCACACAGGCATAGCTCAAATCTTTGTTAATCAATGAGATGATTAAACTAAAACCTTTTGTAAACAATGTGTTCGAAAAGCAAACACTTTTCTGTGTTGGAATATCCAGCCCTCCTTTCTTAAGGACTTCTGTTTGAACATGGGAATTGAAAAAAAGTTCTTGATTGAATCTTGTCTTGTGCAGTCTCAGCTTGTAAGGAATTTTCTTTGATTAAATTGGCTATATCTAAATACAAATATTTATATGCATGTGCGTGTATGCAGTTTGCTTTAAAAGAGAGAGATCAGCTAGGAGACCACTGACTTTCCCTATTTCCCACTGTTGGAAGCAGGTTCTTACTATCGTGCAGTCTTCATAAGGACTTCTTTTGCACTGCTTTCCAGGGAACTGATTGAACACCTGTCCTATCAGCTAACTGGACTTGTACTATTAAGTATACTAAGTATACTCTGCCCAGAATTTTGACTGTCATGGAAGTTTCTTTTTTTTTTTTTTTTTTTTGAGAGAGAGATCTTCATCATGGTTCTCATCTGGTCCTGCTGTTCAAGGCTCTTCAAATTCATCTCAATTATTCTCTGCTACTGACAAATCCAGCAAGACACTGAAATCCTCAGCCTCCACTTCTAGATTCACTTTCATTAGAAGTTCTGTACTTCAATACTGAAAGTTGTTGAAAAAGTTCTTGTTTATTAATTCAAGTAGGACTAGGAGCTGAGACAATAAGTACCATCAGAAACACACAGGAAAATTGCTTTTTATGGTTCTTCTGGGATTAGAGAGAATATAAAATCTTGAAAAAAATCTATGTTCTTTCTCAAAATCAAAGAAGAGTTCCTGAAAGAAGACTGGTATTTTTCTCACAGTCCTTGAGTAGCCAAAACTAAAAGGAGTTACTCAGCACTTGAACAAAACAATTAGACATAGTTCATAGCTAGTAAAAAGAAAGAAATTGAGTTTGCTGAAAATGAAATTTTCATTCAAAATGCTGAGAAAAAAATAAAGTTTTCTGTCATTTCAGGGAGTCAGAGCTCCAGGCAGAGGCCCGATGCCTCCAGGTAGCATGTTGGGAATCTGGGATGCTAAACTGGCAGGAGCGTCAGCAACCCTTCCTCCCCATCTGTCAATGAACTCAACGGGTTCCTGAAGAACTATTTGATTTCACCCAGCCAGCCCCTCCTCACAGCAAAGTGTTAAGCTTGAACATTTGGACTGAATTTTTGAACCACCCTTGCTTCCCAAGTGCCTAGTTCCACATTCCTTCCATACTCCAGCTTCTCATAGGCCACACAGCATACTATATGAAGCTGATAGATGCAATTCTGCATGCTACCAGTACCTCTCCATGCTACAGAACAGACGAGGTTCAAGGAGGATGCAAGGTAGTTTATCGACAGTACATTTTGGTGGCAGAAAAATGTAGAAATGGTATTGCATATCTAGTCAATGAAATACATCCTTTTTGGAAGGAATTATCTTTTATTTATCTAGAGACTTCAATCGATATCTGGTTCAGGCTGTACTTAGCATAACGGATACGTGTGTGCATACATATGTGTATGAGTACATACAGACTTGTTTGTGCATAAACAGAGCTGCAACCTCTGCTGTCAAGAGCCTACATTCTTTTAAAGCTGTCAACGTTTTTCCCAACACGTATCATACAACTCTCCCTCGTAGCATCCTGTTGACCTCCATAAACTCAGGAGAACTAACCTGCCTCTTTACACCTGCTTCCTGTGATGACTTCTCCCTTTAGGACTTGCTGTATCAGGGACAGAGGAAGTCTGCCTGTTACAGAACTCAGCAAATGCAAAGACCCTGGTAAGCTTGTGGCGTTACCAGAAAGACCTTTGAAATCTGCAGACAGGTCTGCTGAGCCACTTTTTTCCAACCATGGCCTATGGTTATTCATCATTTAGGCCCATTCAGCAGCAGAACTAAAACAGAGAGGCAGTAAATCCCACTGCAATCTTCTCCATACACGACACACTTTATTATAACAGAATAAGGGGTTCAGCTCTGCTGGACCAAATCAAGTTGGCCTGTGTTAAGTATCACATTTTAGATTCAAATCCCTGCTAAACCCTCTGCTTACGCTTGTGGTTAACATTATTTTTATATCTGTCTTCAGAAATGAAAGACAGCAGCAGCTCACACATAGCAGCAAAAGCATCAGCAGCTTTTAAAGGCCGAGTCCATAGATTAAAGGGTGATACACTGAGCACTGAAATCTCACCACCCCCGTGTCTACTGATTAGGTTGGGAGAAAAGCTGAGTGACAAACATGTTTCCAATCTGCCTAGCCCATGCAGCGAAGTGGAGCAATCTGGCCTGAAAAGGGATTTAGACTTTTGTTGTGCACAAGGGGGGGAAAAGCTGATTTAAATCCATCAACAATGCTCTCCCTCTTGGTGATCTCAGAGATAAGGAACAGAGTCTGGATACAGTTCATATCCTACCTCTCACCAGGCTCCACACTTCCACTCAAAGACAAAAGCTGGCAGATGAGGGCAAACGATGCTGTCTTGTTATTGAGCTGCCTGCTCACATAAAAACATGTTGTACAATGCATGGAACCTGCCTGTGACATTTGATCTAGCAATTTTAAAAGAAAGAGTGTATCCCCATCCCACAGAAAAAGAAATACATGGCCTTTTAGTTCATCAAGACCTTTCCTATTAATTAATATGTGTAGAGCATTGCATGTATAAAAAGGACCTTTAGAGAGAGAGACAGAAAGGGTTTGCACCAACATGTTTACAGTCTCAGCCAGACAGGCATTTACACCAGAGTAAAACAATATACAGCTGGTACAAGTGGAGTGGGCAAAGAAGAGACATGGAGGATAGAGGGGGTGAAAGAAGCCTCCTTCCCCCACCTCCCCTCAAAAAAAAAAAAAAAAAAGAAAAAAAAAAAGAATAGGAAATAGGGTTTCTGCAAGAGCTATTAGATCTCCTTACAAGGAAAGCAGATCACATGGTTTCCTTTATCCTGGTTATTTAATATATGCCATCCCCGTGCATTTCACTGTGACTGCCATAAGGAGTGAGCCATTACATTCTCTCTTTATCGCTTGTCATAAAGACTGAGAATGAGGTGATATCTCATTTTTCTGAAACCCCTTTAGACCCTTGGAAAAAAAATATTTTGCCTTGTTTCATCCAAAAGAGATGAAAAGGTTAAACAAAATATAATTCTGGTTGCCTATAAGCAAATCTGCTCTTTGCTTGTCTTTAATTGTACTATTTTTTTTAAATTAAAGTAAATTAAATGGCCACACAGAGATGCATGCAGAGAAAGTCAGTTCCTGCAAAAAACATAGGCTAGTTTTCTTGCGGTAGAAATGCAGATGATACCCTGTGACAGTTGTGAAGAACACCAACAAAATGGTTGCTGGAAAACAGCAGCAGCAATAGCAGCAGCCATCACCTCCTTCACTCTACGGATGCCCTTTGCAATACGCCTAAGTGCAGAGTTTTCTCGTCCCCAATGATTAAAACAGACTTCAGTAAGCCCTTATTGCTACCATCTTTGAAGAGCAGTATTCAGATGCAGATTGCCTTAAATCCCATCAACCCATTCAGGCATTTGTACGCAAGAGTGTCTGCCTCGGCGTGTGTGTATGCTTGCGCGTGTTTAGATGCATTTATACACATACACAATTCTCACTCTGTGCATACCTTCTCTACACACTCTTGTTTGGAGAGAAAAAGCTAAAATTGTCAAAGATGAGAATGTGTATTTTCCAGGCTACTTTGTCAGATGTTCATGTATGCGTCTTATAAATATTTCATACCAAATATTTAACATTATTCCTTCCCCAATCGGATCAGCTTTGAAATGCTCCTCAAAGTGAATTCTCCCCTAACAATGGCTTGACGTAAAAGCCTTTTTTCTCTCTTAAGAAGAGGAGGCTGCACATGGTCTGCTACCATAGCAGCATGAATAGTTCTTATTTAATGGAAAATAAAAGATACTTTACATTAATTCAGTGGGGGATGGAAAGCTGGGCACATGCGTACCTTGTGTTTCAAACATGGAGGAGCATCATACCTTGACCTCCCCTCTCCTGGTCCCATGATTATTACCCAGCTTGCATTAGAACTGTAATGGGAAGTGACAAGTTTATGTAAATGATCCACACAAGGATTTTGCTCTTGTAAAACAGAGCAGTTACTCTGGGCTTTCTAATTATTTCATGCCTTGTGGTTCTGTGATAGGGCAGAGATGACTGTTACTTGAAAAGTATATTGTGATTGACAAGCCACTGTCCCCCTGGAACTCATTAAGACCTGTGCTTTGCAAGAGGGGGTAGAAAACCCTACTAGGCTCACCACACATGCACACACACCCGCACACACACACATCCTCACCCCAGTGCCAGTTGTTCTTTCAGCTCATTTGTTGGAATTTTTGCACTGGCAGAGAAAAGCATAGTCTGAATGTATCTCAAACAAGTACCACCTCCCAGCTACAAATTGACCAATTATCCTCTACTTCCCCATTTTTATTTTAAAAACTGCAAGATTAACAGCAACACACCTGTCAAACTTGTAGCAGTGTCTGAATCTTAGCACACCACATGGAAAAGTCAGTTGTTTCACAGTACACTGTTCAACAGAATGGGGAGCAGAGAGAGGCTGGACAGAGGACAAGGGCTACTAGAAAAGCTGTCACTGGTGCATTTCTGCTGCTATGAAATTTCTACCAAGTGCCCTCCAGAGTGAACGGAGGGCCAGTCTGCTGCCACTGCATGACTTGTTTGCCTGCCTTTCTTAACTGATTTTTCTAGCTTTCAAAGTTGCAAACAAAATGACAATTTGTTTGGCAAAAGTCAAGCCCCCCTCTTTTTAAACATACACTGCACTCCAGCCATGGAGAAGGGAAGATTCTTATTCGGGTAGCTGCATTAATGTTTCCCATTGTAGAAGTGATTTTGAATTCTGCTTCTGTTTTGGGATGTAGCACAGTTTAGCATAAAATCAATTCATTGTTAACTCCATTGTGGTTGGATCTTATGGGCATGCAGTATTTCTTACTATTAGTTATGTTTGATTTGTGATTGAAGTAAATCCTCTGGAGATACTTAGAAAAGGCACATGGCCCACTTCAGTTCTTCTATTAGAAAACATTGGGACTTTGGTTACTTCAAGCTGCCTCAATGTATGCAAACAATTAAAAAATCAAAACATCAATCTTTTTTTGTTGTTTGTTTTCAGATCCAATTTAACCAAGAGTTGGGTACTTAATTCACCACCTTTCCAGCAAGCCATTTGAGTATGTCTGCATTCAGTAGGAGAAATTTACAATTTTACTACTATGTTCTGTAAAAGCTTTGCATCAAAAAAACCAGTAACCTATCATCTCTAATAATTTTGTTGTGTCTAATTTATATGTAGATTTCCCCCCAAAATATCTAGGTCATGCATATTTGATAAACAAACTAAATCCTCAAGATGTGGCTCATCAAGCTCAGATCAAAAGCTGTACATCATTGATAATCAATCAGTATGAAGACAGAAATACAGGAAGAGAAAAAAATAATAAAAACAGTGGCAAAAGGGAGAAAGACATACAAGTGGCTCTGTGTCAGCAGTGAATACACCAGGGACTAAAGAGGATTTTCAAGCATACTGAGCATTGGCTTAATTTGTCTCCATTGATGTGGCTCCTATATTATGAATCTCATAAGCACAGACATAGGTTAGTACAAGAATTGTCAAGCTCTACCTTTTGAGTATATACAGTTTGCAAGCATCTCTAGGGCACTTCAGGCTGAGGATGAATCATGTGGCCAGGAACAAAGTTCAGAGATCGTGTAACTCCTGTGCCAGTTCAAAACTGAAACTGTAGATGGAAATCAGGTAGCAGGGAGAGCAGAGGCCAGTATTGCTAAGTTTCTCTGGAATGTGGTTTTATGCCATCCATTCCTGGGTTTGCAGTGAGAGGCCACAATCTTTTCCTGCTGGTGAACTGCACCCACTGCTTCCCTTCCTTGGCTCTTCAAGAAAAAAGCAGATGGCTCTCAGCCACTTAAGAAACTTTGCATACAGCTCATTTGTAGAGGAAAGTCACTTACCCTTGTTCAACGTGCTCATCTGGTGCACATCTCTCTTGAGTTAAACTTCTTGAGAATGACAGGAGGAACCTCATTCAACATCTCATTTGATTGGGAGGTCAGTAGCTAGAAAACATGTAATTTTCTATGTAAGCTGAGCAAGTACAAATTGAGGGACTGTTTTTGTATAAAGCAGAACTGCTGACTAATCATTTAGCAGCAGCACACTACTTTTCTACTAAGCAAATTTTATCTTATCTCTGCTCAATCCATTCAAGTCAACACTACAGCGACAGCTCACTCTCTCCTTGAGTGTCCTTCAGAAGAAGCAATGGAGATCTACTGGGTTTTTATTGAAACTTTCGTATAGCAGCTGAGGATCTATTGCTTATACATCTTCAATACCTGATAATACATAGGCTGTAGGCAAGCCTTCTGCTATGACACCCATCCACAACTGGATTACAGGTCAGTTCTTAAATATGTGTTCTTAGACCCAAACTGAAAACAGAGGACTCCTTGTAAACAAAACCTTTTGAGAGTTTGGATGATTCTGGCTCCAGGAGAAACACAGACACTTTTTAATTTTTATTCAGAGCCTTTTGTCACTGCTGTAATTATTAGCAGAGATGCAGAAAGAGTAATAAGCACTTAGAACAAAATATTTTATCAGACAGAAGCACTGTAGTTACTTCAACAGATACTGTCAAAAAAGTACCTGATCAAAAAAGAACTTAACAACAATTTGAAGATAGTTAGCTCAACTAAATTCACCACATTACTTAGAAATACAGGTCAGTTACACTGGAAGAGCATTGGAAGAGATCGGCCAAAATCTATGTGTTACAGTCACATTCAGTGTACTTCTAAACACTCAATTGCTCTAACAAGGTTTCATTATCATTTTGAAGTACAAGTTGTGATCACACACATAAAGACTGAGCTCTGGGAACTCTTGATCATGAATGCATAGAATCAGCTACAGCCACTAACTCTATGGAAAATGGAACAGAGAAGAAACATCTTGGAGAGTTTGGTTATAAGGAGAGAGGCAAAGAGGCTGAACCATTTGCTTCAGTGCAGCTGTTGATCGGTCCCAAAGTGTTACACAGGAGAACTACTGTAAGTGAAAGGCATGACGTAAGCGCTTATAGCCTACACTTCACAAGTTTAAATGATTACCTATGGATAAAGTTAAGATGGCTCAGTTTGTGTAAGTACACTAGTACACATATTTGTGTGAACTGTGCCTTTAAAATCATCTCAGTTAAAATTCAAGCTAGCATATTCCTGGCATGTTTGTCTAGTCTCAGTGGAAGCACCTGACCTTTACATTGCTTGATGTGGATAATGCAAACTGCTTCTAATAACATATTTTAAGTTAAATTCTACTTATTTTGGAATGATGCAAGTCATATTGTGGATGTCACATATTATAGCTTCTCAAGCTAGTTAAAGCCCAGACCTGGCTTTTACCAGAAAAAAGTACACTATTTTACTAAGTGCATCTGTGTATGTATATACACATGCATATATCTGCACTATATTACTATTTTAATATATATAATTATATCTGTAACCCTACTACTTTACATATATAATTATGCTATATAACTATATACTTGTTTAATGTCTTGAGACCTAGCTACTTCAAATTATGCAAGTTTGATAATCTTCCACAGATTATAGAGTTTAAGGGTTTGACTTTTTTTTTTATATTTAAGTAGACCAAAGGGCTCCTCATGCAAGGAAAATCTCATTCTTTCTACTCTATAACACTGGTTTCAAAGTCTACTCAAGCCATTTCTACTTGTATTTTTTCTCATGTACTTTTTCTGGTTTCTGAATTACAGAAACAAGAATCATAGCACATACCAAAAAAACCAAAAAACAAACAAACAAAAAAAAAACCACAAAAAACCCCCAAAACCTAGAAAGGAGCAGAGCAAGATTTTATTTCAGTTTCGGAGAGCTGCCCACAGTGAACATGGCATGGCTGTGAGGCTGAGATGGTTGGGGCTTCTGCTTCGTGGAAGGAAAGGCTAAACTACTTCAGAGAGCTCAAACAATCTACAAAGCATCATCAGAGGAAGTTATTAAACCTGAACTATCCATTTAGTTTATATATATCACCAATAGCAGAGGCTTCAGCTAAATACATCAATAATCTAAACTCTATCTAGACATAACAAGACAAATTCTGTTGGCTTCATTTGCTGAAGGTTAGACAAGTTCAGTGTGAAATACAACTGTATCCTGAAGGTCTCAAAAGAACACTCACAAAATTCCAGTCTTAAGAATTTGGGAGCACAGGGACCATCCCTTTTCATCACAGAATGAAAATCATGCAAAAATTTCAAGCCTAGCTTCAACTACATCACTCTGATCTAAAAACTATAGCTGTCCTTTCTGTATACATCTCTGTTCTTTACCTTGCCCCCATCCTGCTGTGAAATGTGCAATAATTGCACAGCAGATGACTTGTTTTCTAAGAGGATGACATGGCCATTATTAATGTGGCCTGGTATTAGTCTGTTTTCCTTTTCATCTTTATCAGACATCTGTATCTCTCACAGAGGTCTTGTTTACATAAAACAGTGCACTTGGATTCATGGTGTTTAATGAGTTTCTGTATAACCAGAACAGAGTCAGTAAAGTACACTACTCTTTCTAATTAGGAAACATTTTACTGTGTTAAGAGAAAGAAAACTTCAGCAAATGTTGCCAGAAAGATTCTTCCAATTTCTTTTATTGCTGTAAAGAGCAGCCATAAATTATAAGTTAGGACAATGTTGCTTTGGCTCCAAGCAGAAGCAGTAAGAGGAGAAAAAAAACTGGCTGTGCTCATATTTTATGGTCCAAGACCAGTGTGTGGTTCCTTCCTACATCTACAAGTCTCTGCCAAGGATGGTAAAATGAAGTTGGTCAAACTCTGATGTCAGTAACTCTGACTACACTGGTGATCCTGAGAGCTCTTCCCACCTTCAGATTCACATTTTACCTTGGATGCTGGTAAGCCTTGGATGCACATGGTCTATCTGACACTGCCCGCTTTCTATTGAAAGAAAACCCAGGTAAGGGAGCAGTGATAGAGTCAGTGTGGCAATGCTCTGGCACTTAGGCAATCTATTACATTTCAATGGCATCAGGTACTGTGTTGGGTTTGTGTAGCAAGGTTTTGGTAGCAGGGAGACTACAGGGGTGTCTTCTGTGAGAAGCTGCTAGAAGCTTCCCCTGTGTCCTTTGGAGCCAACACCACCCAGCTCCAAGATGAATCGGCTGCTGGCCCCGTTATCTGGGAAAACATATTTAAGAAGGGGAGGGAGGAATGACAACACACACACAACTCTGTGCAACAGCAATCACAGCCAGACAGGAATGAAGATATGTGAGAGAAACTATTCTGCAGACACCAAGGTCAGTGAGGAAGGAGGGGGATAGAAGGTGCCCCAGGTGCCAGAGCAGAGATTCCCCTGCAGGCTGTCCCCCTGCAGCCCTGACAGGATCTGTGGACCCATGCAGAAAGAAGTCCAGACTGGAGCAGGTTTGCAGGTAGGACTGGTGACCCCCACAGGCAATGCACACTGGAACAGTTTGTAAAGAACTGCCCCTTGTGAGAAAAAGCTCATGGAGGACTGTCTTCTGTGCAAGGGACCCCACCCTGGAGGGAGAGAAGAGTGTGGGAAGTCCTCACTCTGAGGAGGAATGAGCAGCAGAGATAAGGTGTGATGAATTGGCCACAATCCTCATTTCCTGTCCCTCTGTACATCTTAGCAGGGATGGGTAGAGAACCTGGGAGTAAAGTTTAGCCCAGAAAAAAAAGGTTAGGGGGTGTGTGGGTTTTTTTAAGATTTCATTTTTATTTTTGCAATACCTTACTCTGTTTTGATTGGTAATAAACTAATTTCCCCAAGTTGAGTCTCTTTGGCCTGAGATGGTAACTGGTCAGTGATCTCCCCCTGTCCTCATCTCAACCCACAAGCTATTCATTACATATTCTCTCCCTCACTGAGACGAGGAGGAAAGTGATAGAGTGGTTGTAGTGTCCACCTGGCATCCAGCCAGGGTAAACCCACCAAAGGCGTTTTACTGCACACTCAAAATCCTACCTATGATTTACCCTGTCCTCTAAATTTTGCCAAGCTAGTTATAAATGACTGAGTTGCCCCCATAAGTAAAGCAAACAATCACAGTGTCTGCTACTGCTGATTCCCTTGGATGAGCACTGCAAAGTACAGCCACAGGCTGTCTTGTGCAAGCTCCCATGAAGCCTCAGAACAAAAGCTTAGCAGAAGCTGGAGGAGAAGAAACAAGATCCCACAGCACATGCTTTTCAAGACTACTCTGGGCCATCTAACCAGGACACGAACACCACTTTTCCCACAAATGCCGCAAGAACTGCAGAAGCAGCAAGATAGCCAAGGGCATTACATTGCTTTGAGGCCACTTTTGTCTCCCTCTGCCCTCCTCTCCTTTGTCCTGCCCTGGGCTACACCCCCTAAGGAGAGCCAGCCTGGCTCTGTGGGATCTCTGATGGAGTCCAGAACTAGTAGGGTGGCCAGAGGCATACTTTTTTTAAATATATTTTGCAACACAGTAAAATGAATGTGTCAGATTAGCCAAAATTGGCACCCTCAGCCCAAAAGCCCAAATTGGATTTAACAGTGAATGAAAATAGCGATATCATCCAGTAAATAATGGAAAGCCAACTTGCCTGAATCAGAAAATTATTTCAGAGTATTACACTGATACTTACTTTGGGGTAAGGAAAACTTCCATTGCAATTCAGCAATAAACTTTGCTTTTGTCACCAAACTAAACTAGGAACATTCTCACATTTTGAATTTTCACATGTCTGTTAGGGAAGATATTCCTTCCTCCAGCAAAATTTCCTGTTAAAATCAGAGCTTTGACTAGTTGTGAGAATAAGGTAGATAAAGTATTCTGACTTCCCATTTAACTTGTAGGGCATTATGGTTTGTTAGGTGGTCAGACTGTGGGGAATATCATAGGTCATGCTGCCTGCAAGCACTCTGGAGTAAGAGACATACAAGACACCTGAACAAATAAGGCTTAATAGCAGAGAAAGAGTTAACTCACTCATCTGTTAGAGAAATGAAATGCTCAGTGATTTAGGAAATCTCTTTGGATCTGCTTATAAGTGTAATCTGTCCAGAATATTGTTGATTCCAGGGTGTAGAGACATTTTTTAATGCTAATTATTTTACTTTATTTCTGTGTGCATCATCATTTTCAGATTCAAAAGGTAAATTTCTAAATTAAGCAATATCCAAGTTATTTCACTGGCTGAAGAGTGAAACTTTGCAAGCATGCAGGATTACAAGCCATGATACATGCTTAATAAAATTCAAGCATGAACATACAAAGAATTCCAGATTGACACAAAACAAGATTAAAACTCACATCTACAGATGCATTTAAAAGGCTGATCTTGCCTTCTAACTGAGAGTATCAGTCCAGTGTACATGATATTCTAGCATAAAACTGGAAGTTTCTCCAGGAAGTTTGGAGGGCTTGGAGCTCTCAAGGACATGAGTACAAAATAATGGGAGAACAAAATCCTGCAACAGCTACAGAATGCCTGAGCTGATTTAGGGAATATAGTAAAAAGAAGAAAAGTGGCAAAGGGTTTGGGGGGTGTGTGTGCGTGAAAGTCAGAAGATTTTCAGAAACCCAAACTATAAAGAGGAAATACAACAAGTAATAGTAAACAATTAAAACAGTCATTCATTTTTAACCTTACAGAAGGACTTACTTTGAGTATGAGCTGATGCTTATGGAGCAGGAGGAGGCAGGGTCCTTTTCTGCTTAGCTCATGGTTGAATCCAGAAGCAACTATAAGAGAAAACCCAAGTGTGTTAGGTGCTTCACATGTACATCTTAGACTCAAATGCTCCTGAGCAATGCACTGCTCCATTTAAGTGCAGGAAAAAAAAATCCCAGGCTTTCTAGTCAAATAGGATATTTATTTCTGCAGCACACAGTCTGATTATTATGCATCTGCTCCCACAGGCTTCGTGCAACCCCTTTCTTAAGACTATTTCTTACAGTTCCATAATCCACAACGCCGTTCCACATAATAACAGGCTAATCACTGCCCTACTTTTAAAAATGCAAAATATTTTTAACATGGTTAAGCTTTAGTGTTTTGGTACTTCCCAAACAGCCCATAAACCTGTCCAGCAGATTCCTCCTCCGTTTCCTTGCCTGGTGTTATCTCCCTCAGCATCTTGTCCTGTAGAGCTTAATTTAGATTGCCATGTCTTTGGACGTTGCCATGTGCATGACCTATGGCTCCACACAAATATTGAGTAACAACAGAACCTGACTTTGGAGTCATAAAATACTTCCCAGACTAAGCCCTAGAAGAAGATGCAAACTTTTAAGCATTCCTAGATGGATAACACAGTACTACTCAGGTTATCAAATATGTGAGAATAAAAGGTAAAGGAAAAAGGAAGTTCTAAGAGAGTTTTCCTGAGAATTTTTGCTATACTGCACAATTAAATCCTGAAGACCCTCACCACAAGAAGAATGTTGAGGTTCTGGAACAAGTCCCGAGAAGAGCCACAAAACTGGTGAAGGGGCTGGAGAACAGGCCCTATGAGGAGCAGCTGAGAGTGCTGGTGTTGTTTAGCCTGGAGAAGAGGAGGCTGAGGGGATACCTCATTGCTCTCTATAACCACCTGAAAGGAGGTTGTAGAGAGGAGGGAGCTGGGCTCTTCTCCCAAGTGACAGGGGACAGGACAAGAGGAAATGGCCTCAAGTTCTGATAGGGAAGGTTTAGGCTGGACATTAGGAAAAGGCTTTTCACAGAAAGGTTCATTGGGCACTGGCAGAGTCTGCCCAGGGAGGTGGTTGAGTCACCATCCCTGGAGGTGTTTAAGGCACAGGTGGATGAGGTGCTGAGGGACATGGTTTAGTGTTTGATAGGAATGGTTGTACTAGATGATCCAGTGGGTCTCTTCCAACCTGGTTATTCTATGATTCTATAAATTTAGTTTCCTGATGGAATGGGAATATATATCAACACCTTTTTGAAGCTAAAACTTTAAATCCTGCCTCTGTTGAAGTCAAAGATAATTTGTACTGTCAGATTGGGGAGAGTTTGTGTCTAAGTGATGAAGGACTCCCACAAAGGGTTGCCACCATGAACTCTGCCATCAAAACTACTAATGTTCATGTACTGAACTTAGCACCACTTTCACAATTGCCTTCATTTACATCATTAGACTGTATAGGAGGTCCACATTCGTATGATAAAATTGCACGCTACATTACAATAATTGCCAAGAGTCCAAATTTTGCCAATATCTTCAAAAACCTAAGGCAGGGAAAAAGCAATGTGAAGCAAGGAATGTGTAATGTAAGCATGCAATAAAAATCTTGAGATTCTAAGAAGGAAGAAGAATATTACTTGCAGTCCCACCTCACCACGTGATACAATACCCCAGTGCCCAATCATGTGAAATAAGGCACAGGTAAACAAGAAGAGAAAAAAGAGATCATTCCATCTTGAGTGAAACATTTGACTGGGGAAGAAGTGCATTCCGGGGGATCCAGGCACCTCTTATATCCAAAAGGCAAGAAAAGCTTGCTGTAGGAACTCCAGAAGGCATGAAAGTAATAGACGAAATTACAGAAGTTAGGTTTCACATAGACTTGTGTAGTTTGTGCATTAACTTATTCCTTTGATCAGTTTTATCTGAAAAATTCCCCTGGCATGAAACAAAGGTGGCATTCACTGGGTCCAGGTAGACATGAAATGGTTGTGAAATGAACCAATGCCCACAGCTCTTGTATCAGCTTCATTAAGCTTCTAATCAGCATTTTGCTACCTATAGATGAAATGTAAGGATCTGGGGGATTTTTATTTTTTTGCTTTTCAGTAACAGTAAGTCAGCAAGCCATACCCATGAGTCACAGGGCATCTGTACAACCATTGTTTTAAGCTTTTTAAGCTATCCTGGGGCCTAAAATCAGATCTGTTCAGACATGAAGTTTTACTTGGTTTGAAGCTTATGTAAGAGAGGTCAGTCCTGATAGACCACAAAGGCCTTGTGTCTCCTTAGGGAGAATCCCACCTTTCAGACTGTAATATGTAAGAAATGAAGGGAAGAGAATGGAGACATGCAAGACAAAATCCCCCTTATTTTGCCTTGGTATGTTGTACACATGGAAACTGTTCAGTCCACAGTGTATGCTGCAACGCATCAGGATGGGACCCCAGTTTCCCATTAATTTTACTGACATGCTGAACACAAGCACTGAAAGCTGATGTAATAAAAGGAGAACATGGATCGGGTAAGTTAGGTCCTTCTGCTAGAGAAAAAGCAACTCTATTAACGTGTCTTCCAGGCTCAGTCCTTTCTCTAGGGCAGTTCTGCTTTACACAGTCTGATGCCACATAAAACACTTCTCATCAAGATGCAATTAGGTTTATCAGAAAATGCTGTATAGACAGAAACAAAGTAGTCTTTTTATAGTAGGATGCCCAACTCCCGAATTCCCTACTGTGAGATAGAAGTAAAGTATTTACCCCAAAGAGATCCAAGTATTCCAATACAAAAATGTGCTCTTCTTACTAATGAAATATGCAATAGTACTTCAATAATGTGTTATACGCTTGGGTTCTCCAGTTTGAAATAACTGACAAATACAGATGCACGTGTTATTTTTCTTCTTACTTTATGAGTTAGCACTGATATCTTGTTCATATAACAATACCCCTTAAAGACAAACAGTGGCCACAGAATATAATAACTCAGATGCCAGCCATCTAGAAAGGGATGCATGTGAAGGGTGCTCAAAGAAATAAGGTCTGTCATTCAGCTCTACAAGTCCTGCAAGTAACTGCAATTTTGATCTGCTCTGAAGAGTTGATACAGTGCCTGGATGCCTCTTTGTTGTAAGAGTCTGGGAATTTCCTGCAAAGCATATAATATGCTTGAGGCATCAATTTTTTTTTTACATTAATTTGCCAAAATAAAAAAAGGTGTACTATTTGGCTTTTCTCCATGGTGACTTAATTCAAGGGCTATGAACAAAATGCACATGGAAAACACCTTTCAGTTACAAAATGTCACTTGTGCATTCAGAATCTTGGTAGTTTAAACCACAACAGGCATTGTAAGAACAAAGATGACTCCAAAGATATCAACAGCAGTTAGTTATAAGTATCATTAAGCTAAGCATTGCAGAGACGTATGGTTCAGTAGCCAATTCAATACGATCAGACTGAGGAACTGAGTCTGTCCTTGTACTGTGATCCTGTGAGGAATAATATTAGTGTGTCATCTCATCCACTCCTTTCAGATGAAAGGTACCTACCCTGTGGTCAAAGTTGAGGCAGGATTGCAAACTTATTTTATCAAGTCCTGTGCATAAAGTTTCTTATTGCCTTTTTTGGAGTTACAGGATTCTACAAAAGCCCTCCTTTCCTTAAAAACAGACTTTGGTTTTCTTTTATTATAAGTGTGAATCTATGGGCCTTGATTTTTCAGGAAGGCAACAGAGGTGGACACGTTATCTATGAACTAATCTGATTTAAGAGCTTGCCCAGCTTTGAACTCAGAGATTGCAGAACCACATACAGGAAAACTAGTTTCAAGATCCCCAGATGAAACAATCCAGAGCCAGGTCTTATAGGTACTTTTCATTTTTGTCTAAGATTTTTTCACACTGAACTTGAGATATCTGAAAGTTTCTGAGTGGAAAACTGGTTGAATGGCCAGGCCCAGAGAGTGGTATTAAATGGTGTAAAATCCAGCTGGAGGCCAGTTACAAGTGGGGTTCCCCAGGGCTCAGTGCTGGCTCCAGCCCTGTTCAATGTCTTCATCAATGACCTGGATGAAGGCATTGAGTGGACCCTTAGCAAGTTTGCAGGTGACACTAAGCTGGGTGGAAATGTTGATCTGCTGGAGGGTAGGGAGGCTCTGCAAAGGGACCTAAACAGGCTGGATTGCTGGGTTGAGACCAATGGCATGAGGTTTAACACAGCCAAATGCCAGGTCCTGCACTTGGGGTGCAACAAACCTGTGCAGAGCTACAGACTGGGAGAAACCTGTCTAGAAAGCTGCCTGGAGGAGAAGGACCTGGGGGTGTTGGTTAACAGCCGACTGAACATGAGCCAGCAGTGTGCCCAGATGGCCAGGAAGGCCAATGGCATCCTGGCTTGTATCAGAAATGGTGTGACCAGCAGGTCCAGGGAGGTTACTCTCCCTCTGTACTCCGCACTGGTGAGACCGCTCCTTGAATCCTGTGTTCAGTTCTGGGCCCCTTGCCACAAGAAGGATGTTAAGGCTCTGGAGCAAGTCCAGAGAAGAGCAACAAAGCTGGTCAAAGGTCTGGAGAACAGACCCTATGAGGAATGGCTGAGAGAGCTTGGGAGAAGAGGAGGCTGAGAGGAGACCTCATTACTCTCAACAACTACCTGAAAAGAGGTTGTAGAGAGGAGGGAGCTGGCCTCTTCTCCCAAGTGACAGGGGACAGGACAAGAGGGAATGGCCTCAAGCTCCACCAGGGGAGATTTAGGCTAGACATTAGGAGCAAGTTTTTCACAGAAAGGGTCATTGGAACAGGTTGCCCAGGGAGGTGGTTGATTCACATTCCCTGGAGGTGTTTAAGGCACAGGTGGACAGGGTCCTGAGGGACATGGTTTAATATTTGATAGGAATGGTTGGACTCAATGATCCAGTAGGTCTCTTCCAACCTGGTGATTCTATGATTCTACTAAGAGGGGAAACAACTGAGTGTTTAGGGGTTTTTCCTTTCATCATACTCTTTTAGACTCCACAGTGATGGTGGCATTGTTATTACTAACAATTTCAAGAAAAGTCTTCATCCCAACCTCAATTCATATTTTAACTAGCCTAAATATTGCTAATCCAAATCTTATGCTACCAAGATAACCTTAAGAATATCTCCGGTTTGGTACAGAGTCCACAGTCATGCCAAATACAAAAGGCTATCTTCAAAGCCCCATTTTCATTACCTTTTTAATTTTATAGGCATGGAAAGTTTATTTCCCTTTAGAAAGGCTACTCTTCCTAGACTAGTGGGGGGGGGGGGGGGGAAAAGTTTGGGTTTTGCAGCATCCTATTCAGATATTTCACAGAAGGTTCCATATATACAAACAAGATGAACGTGAATTGATGGTGTCCATCTGCAGTAATGAGAACACATAGCTGTTGATGAAGGAAATCCAAAACACAGAGAAGCACTAAATATGATGTATCTTCATGCTTCTGGGACCTGACTGTCTGTTCTTTCAGTTTCTGCATTGTTCCTATACTGCTGGTCATGGTCAGAACTATTTATTTGATTTACGTAAAGTAACATTAATTTAACTAACCACTAACTAGCCAGAAGAGGTTTGGGCTTAGTTGTTTGGTTTTTTGGTTGTTTTTTTTTTTTTTTTTTTTTTTTAATGAAACTGTGCAGTGTTGGGGAAAGGATGGTCCCATAACACTCCTTCCCCTCAAAACCCCCAAATCCTTTTATCTCTTCCCATCTTGTTTCTCAGATGGGGATATCCTGCAAGGATTGGCTACTTGAATCAGTTACATGGTGTGGTGAATCTTTACTAGACAATTTTTTCTCTGAAACATCAAGCTGCAGTCAACGATTATCAATGCCATGGGATAGATACAATGCTAACAGCACAGGCAGAAGCAGACAGAAATCGTTTGGAAAGTCAAGATTTATCAAGCAGCTATTGCCAGAATTTAAGAGTGATTGTTTAATGCAAACATTGAGTGCAGATTTTCTTGAGGTTACATATTTGTGAGATTAAGAGTTCACACGTGGCCATAGCTAGATTGATCATTAGGCAACAAGGGAAGAGCATCCTTGGATTTTCTACAAAGTAATGTTCTTCTAGTTGCCATTTATGTTTAATTCCAAGTCCTGATGTAAGATGATCTATAATATCCCATCATATGCATAAGCACAGTTTTGTAGTAAAACGCTACAGATTTTTAAATAAACTATTAAATTGTTGTTGTCATTGTCTTGACTTTCATTGTCTTGTATTTCATACAGCCAGCTGATGTTCAAATGTGCTTTGTGATTTTAATCTTCTCCCTTAGGCTTACCCACAAAACTCTACCACATACTTATTCAGCAAATTAACTAAATTATTTCCTTCCCGAAGAAAAGCTTAGATCTTCATGGGGAAGGCTGATGGGTTTTGGCAGAAAAGTCTGGAATTATGGAGTCTCTAACTGTAAATCAACTACAACCATGCATGGAGGAAGTATGGATTCAAAGAAGGCCATAGTGAGACAAATCCTGATTTAGTTTATAATCTTTAACTTCACTGACAACAGCTGGACTGCAATCAGATTCCTACAAATGCTCACAATCACTGTACATATGCATCACAAAGTTTATTTTCACCACAGCCAACCCACTAGACCAACTTCTTCCCTTTTTTGCCTATTAAAGGTACAGATCATTATTAATATTAAAGGTACATTATTACTCCATGGTAGGGGCAGTTGGAACTAGATTGATCTCTAAGGTCCCTTCCAACCAAAACTATTCTTTGATTATAAGCAATATATATTTTAAAGACGACACATAAACTGTAATTTATTTTTAAAAAGCATAGTGAAGTTAATTACATATGAAAAACAACAAGGCAAATTCTCACTCAATATGTTGGGTTTGACACACTGTATTTAAGTGTTAAGTAACCTTTCCTACAGGTGTGAGCTGCAGCATGCAAGTCAGACAGCTGTGGAAGACAGATCCTTTTGATGGTCAGACATGGACATCCCAGGTGGCTGCCTGCCTTCCAGAAAAGAAACATTTACATCACTTACTGCCTAGGCACAACCTCACTGCCAGTCCCACATACACAACCTCAGCAGGACAACCAAGTATTAGTCCTCTAGCAATAGTATTGTCCCATACGGCTCCTGAGTCAAAGGTGCGGAGTCTTTCAAGCTAAGAAACTCCTTTTCCTGTAATTGCCTTTCCTCTTTTCCTCAGGCCACTGACAGCTCTGGGTAGATCTTGCAGGACTCGAAGGTGCCCAGCTGACTGAGTGGGCATCACCTTTCTTTTAGCAGCAACAGGAGAGCTACTTTGCTGTTTCCCATACCTCACACAGGCAAGGAAAGAAGGATGGGGGTGCCAGGGATCACAAAGCCCACATGACCCCACATGGTGTTCATGTCAGTGCTGTTTCAGGGGCTCTTGGCTGCAGACTTGTGCCTTGACCATAAATTTTAGTGTCTATTGCTCTCCAAACCTACACAATTCATGGGTGGCCCTTTAGACAGATGATGGAGACCATTCCCCATCATATATGCCAGTGGAGAGACTGCCTCCTGGGCTGTATGTACCATTGCTGAGGAGGATGGAGGGTCTCCATTTCCTTCATTTGTAATGGAGGGATTTGAGTGGGAGCTGAATCCTGTCAAGCACTTCCTGTCCTGCAAACACCCTTGTCAAAGAGCTCTTTGGAGAATATGGAAAGAGGATTAATGCTAATAGCTATCTGGCTGTAATTTGAAAATCTCAAGCAGCACTTGCTGGATTTTCCTCATGAATCTCTAATGCACAATACTGTGAGGGCACCTGAAAGGAAACTTTGCAAGCAAGAACCTAAGCACCGTGCAGTGGACAAATGACCCTGTAGGGTATGAGTGCAGATCATAGCCTAAACACCATATGCAGTAAAGCCTTTTGGAGCAGGAAAAGGGCATGCATTTGAAGCCATTTTGCCATCAAAGTAGGTTTACCCAATCCATTCCTTTCAATCATGTGCTATAATTCATTCTGCTATGCATTTTAGAAACAGTCTCCCTGGGACTGCATTCACTTAGTATAGTTAGTAACATCACACTATTCAGGCAGTCCTCCTTACCTAGCAACAGCACCTAGACCATGTAACAGACAGTACATTTCTTGGACCAGGCTAGCAGCTCCATCGGCCAGGCCCTAAGGCAGGGTCTAATCTTACTCCCGTTGGAACCTTCAAGAGGAACAATTTCTGACCCTCAGGAGTTCTGACTGTTTTAAATAAATAAAATAACCTGGAGCATTGACACAGCCTTTGGAAATGCTGCATGTAATTCTTGGAACAGTGCAGCAGGAGAATACACAAGGTGTAAAGAATAAATAAAATGAACAAGAGGTCACCAGCTGATCATGCACATTAGCTCTCAAAGATTCAAGCCGCCACCCAAAAGCCTTGTGGATTACTGACATTATAGAAGGGAAGGGTACCCATTTGCAGTGCCTTGACTTTGTTTCCTTTACTTTGGCAAGGGAAGGAGTATAAGGACATTCATGCTGGCCCCTTTGAAGGACACCCTAACAACTCAGAAAGATTTCGGCTTAAGACACAAGTCCTCTACAAATCATACTCAGCCATACTCTTATCCACAACTTCCTTTCACCATGTTACCACCTCAACTTCTGCACATTCTTCAAAGAATCATTCTAAAGAATCAGCCTTGTGAGGTGTGAAATTTGACTTCATGGCCTCAAACCATGTGCCATCTGTCGACAATTCACATTAGTCAGGCTGCCAAGTACAAAACACCTACTGACCCCTTGACATGCTTCAGCCCTGTTGTGGGTTAGCCCGGGTAGGCAGCTGAGCCTCACACAACTTCTCACTCACACCCACACTCCCCAGGTGGGATGGCAGAGAGAAAACTGTGGGTTGAGTTAAAGACAGTCGAATTGATAAAGCAAAAGCTGCACATACAAACAAAGCAAAATAAGAAATCCAATCACTACTTTCCATCAGTAGGCAGATATTCAGCCACCTCTAGGCAAGCAGGGCTCTATCACACCTAACAGATATTGGGGAAGATAAGTGCTATAACTCCAAACATCCTCTCTTCCTCCTCCTTTCCCGCAGCTTTTATTGCTGAACATTATGTCACGTGGTGAGGGAACATCCCCAGTCAGATGGGGTCAGTTGTCCCAGGTATGTCCCCTCCCAGCTTCTTTTGCATTTCCAGTCTGCTTGTTGGTGTGTCAGTACAAGAAGCATAAAATGCCTTGACACTGTGCAAGCACTGCTCAGTAGTGCCTAAAATATTGGCATGTTATAAACACTGTTTTGGTCACAGATCCAAACCATACCACTCTACAAGCCTCTGCAAATAAAATTAACTGTATCCCAACCAGCCTCATTATACATCCTTTTCACAACCACAAAATTAATAGTAGGATTTGTATTATACCAACAGCAAACAGTTTCCCTTCCTTTCCTTAGGGGATCTTTTTTAGGGTTTTTTTTAAACCTACAGAAATGCAAAAATATGGTTTCTTCTTTTCATCCTTCTCCCTTTGGTCATGCTCTTTGAAAACAAAATAAAAAAAAAAAAAAAAAGCCCTGCAAGGTACATCCTGAAGAGTGTTAAACAGAATGTTTTAAAGTAGAAAAGTTACCAGTCACTGATGTTCAGTGCTGTTTCTACGCAATTAAAAACTTCTACAATCTTTGCAGGTTATGTTTTATTTACTCGCATGAACTTTGACAATACGAGCATTTCTACAAAGCTCAATTGCCAACCAGACAAAGTGTCAGAAAAAAAAGCACCTAAGTATATTTCTAAGACACTGTTGAAAGTAGACATTTTATAAAGTATTCCAACTAGATATGGGGGAGGGAAGAGTGTCTGAGCCTTATCCACAGCAGGGCGGGGGGGGAAATGGACTATTCCAACCATGTCTCTGTAAAAACAAATATAATGGTAGAGAGCAGACAAACTGGCTGGGCATGTAGCTGTGAAGGCCAGCATTCCGAACCAGCCCCAGGCCAGCAGGCTTTTACTCTTCAATGGTTTCACGCCCTCTAAATTAAGGTTTCCAAGCAAAATCCCTTTGAACAAGTGTTTACAGTTGTCGTGTTAATTCCTGTTACTTAATAATTAGTGGCCCCTGCAGTTACCTCACCATAGGGAAGATGAACCAAAGACATGATCATATCAGGGGGGCCAACATTGAAATACCTGATTTGCACAAACTTAACAAGAGTGAACATCTGCAGATGTAAGAAATGGATGAACAAACCCAACAACACACATTTAAATTCGAAGTAAAAGTCTGAAATCACAACTCATGGGCTTATAAACTAAAGTATGACATGATACCCTCAAATAACATCTCATTTAGTGCTTTTTAAAAATATCTTGCCCCAATTTTTCTTTAAAAACAATGATTTACCCAGAAAAAAAAAGGCTAGTTGCCTTTTCCTTATGGCAGATTAGATTCAGTCACTTGTTATCCATGATGTCCTCCTTTGGGCAAGTCATTAAATCTCATTGGAGCTATATTTAGTCAAATAAATGGCAGCTGTAGCACTTCCCTATGTCAGAGTACTGTAAACGAGCAGGTTCTTTGACAGATGTGAGCCAGTCAAAGCTGAGTTGAGGGAACTACAGAAGCACCCGAACAGCTGGGCAGCTGATCTAGAGGCAGGGAAGTCAGGTAGATTGGAAAAGCCAGCCAGGAAAAGATTCAGTTCTGAATGGATTTTCTCTCTTGAGAGGGTATTGAAAGCTGTACCTCTAAGAAAGGGACCACAGAGCTACAGAAAAACATATAAGTGTGTGGGAATTTGTAACACTGGTTTGCTGAATATTTAGTTTGTGAGTTCCTGTGATGCTGGGAGTTATCATAAAAAAAAATTTTTACTTACCTTTAAAAAAGAAAATCCCAATAACAAAAGAAATCCAAAAGACAAAAGCAGGGAAGAAAGACAAAGGAAGATAAAGGGGATGGAAAATATGTTGTGTCATTTCATGCATACTTGAGAGTATGGAAGTTTCTTAGAGAAATGAAATTACTTGGTCAGAGGCCTATATCACAGCAGGTGTGGCAACTGAGGGCTAGCAGACCAAAGTATGCAGTGCTACAGCCAGCTACCGTCCTGTCCAGGACAGTTAAGGTGAGCATCACACAATCCCACTGGACAGTCATCAGGAAGGTGGTAGACTCTCAGCTTTTTACTCAGGCAGGCAAACAAGGGTCCCAGCAGGTCCACAGCCGGGATATCTTTACTGCAAGTCTACTAGATAGAGCCAAGCTACAATATTTTCTTCAAAATCATGATGCCCATTTATAGCTTAACTTGCAACGGGCATTTACATTTTTCCTCTCTCCCATCTTATATATCACATACCTGCCTAGAGCAAGGTTTTATGGACAGATATAAAATTTAGATAACAAAGTGTTATTGTAAAAACTCTGGCACAATTGTTAATGAACATAGGACAAACTGGTGCCATTACAATTAAGTAGACATTTAAATCGGCAGTTGCTTGTTCAGCAAGATGACCATTCAGGTGCACAGCATCTAAGCCATTTCCCATCACCATCTTACCCAGCTAGCCAGCTTTCACAAATAGATAAGCTCAGCAATTGCCTTTTGCAGCAGCAAAAAGGAAGCACTGAAACTCTCGTGTTCTCTCACATGCTTCATACTAAGAGCCACATGCTCATCTTTACTAAAAGCAGTCTGAAAAAAATGGTTGTCTGTCTGGCACTTGAATCACAAAATTGAATGAGTTCCTCCTCTAATGGCAACTTGTATTATAACTGTGGAAACCTACACCCCCACTTATTTTCTGCTCTTTCATCAAAGGGTCTGCTTATATCTTCTCAAGGTAGTGTTCCCTGATTCTGCTGCATTTAGTATGCCTGCTTTTCCAGGCCATAACATACCAGCAGTAATACCAAACCACTCCAGATCCAAATACACAGGCATCAAGGTGGACTGCATACGTCTGCCACGTGCACGTCATAAGCCATAACTCCTGGGGTATCGGGTAGCCAAACAGCTTGCAGCCCAGTGCTGCCAGCATGGGGAACATGCATTATTCCGAAGCACTTGCTGTACTGGGTGGATATACTCAAATAGAGCTTTTGTTCCCATTTATCTGGTCCGGTTACCAATTCTTCATCATAGTCACACTGCAACAAGTCAGCAGTCAGACAGCCCTCTGAAAGCAAAATCTGAGGTGTGAATTAGTAGCTTTTTGAGGAGAAAGATTTTAAAGTGCTGAACCAACTATAAGTATCTGTATGGACTCGTTTGCTTATGATTTGCTGGAACATCCAAAAGAGACCTTTCTCTGCATAAATCCCCTTATTTTTGTTACTGAAGTGAAAAGACCAGGCAGGAAAAAAAAAATTAGTGGCCTGAAACAATATCTTGCTTGACTTATAATTCCTTAAGCCTTTTGATACAAAAAAACCAAAGTACAACATTTTAAATTAGTCTTAGAAGAAAACACAAATCCTTTTTTACATTTAAGACAAAGTAAACAAAAAAAAAATCAACTACTACAATACTAAATGGCATCACTGCATTCCCATTTTAACACATGCTACACAATTCATCCAGCTCTGCAGGTGAGAGCTGATATATTTGCTATGGACACACATGTGGTTGTTTCCAGCAGATGCTAACATAGGTAAGCTGTTTCTGCAGACACCCATATATCCAGCTTTAACTAGATAGGTGCTCTAGAGGTTCAAATAGCCAACCACACCTCTGTCTTAAGACACTTGTTTCTTCAAATGTGTCCCTCTGCAATTGCTTGCTTGTTGGTTCTTGATGTGCTCTGCCTCGTTCTTGTTTTGGCATTGCCCTTTTTACTCAAACTTTGAGAAGTAGCTTATCTTGCATCTTTTTCACTCACCTATTTTTCTTCAGCCCCTTGTATTAAATTAAATAATATCATTATGCAGTAAACAGTCCAATAAGCCAAGTCAGCATATCTTATTCATAAGTTCTTACCGCGCAGCCCTAAATCTGTCACAGCCTCCATTTAAATATCCTGAACTTTGCAAAGGTCTGAACCATGTAGTAAAGATACAACTTCAACAGTAGCAGAAAAAAACATCCCATCAGAGGTGGACAGCCATTCAGCAGTCAAACTTCATATATGGACAAAATGTGAAGGGCATGCAAGAGGTACATCCAACTTCACTGGAAAACACTGGGCCTACTCTACATATGTAAGTCAAATCATATGTGCACACACGCATGCATTAAAGCTGCTCACACCACATAGAAGTGATCACAAAGCTCAGGTTCTCCTGAGCTCTCCAATTCCTCTTGCCAGAGCACCTGGGCACAACTGTCAAAAAGCACAAGGACAGGACAGCAAGCATTCCCCCTAACAGAGCCTGCCCACCAAGTGACATGATCATAGGAGAAATCCTTCTTTTTCTCTCCTTTACTCTTAAGTGATGAAGGAAGAGCATTGTTATTGATCAGGTGAAGGAATCCTCACATTATTGTGGCCATTGAATGTTACAGTTAATTTAGTTGTATAGAAACAGAAAGGAGCAAATACAGCAAGAAAAACAAGGCGGCACAATCCACTTCACTGCTATGCTTGGTGGTGCTACACAGGTTACACTGGGAGCTGTATTAGCATATGACCTACATTTTAAAATTAATTTTGTTCTCAAGTTAGGTGTTCAGAGTTTTTCACTCCTGCAGGCAATTGGTGCTATTGTATGTGTATTAATATATCAGCTCCACCATGTGTTTCCCCCTCCCCTCCAGTGTTTGCAAGGGAGATTTTAAGTAGCAGGGGGAGGATCTTCTCATAATCAAGGTCCAAGCATTGCTGACTCTCCCGTTCTGCACATGGCAACACTCTTGTCAGCAAAGCAGCAGTAGCAACTGATGAGTGTTCACACGGGACTACTCAAAGCTCCAAGGACAAAGAATAATCTGTATTGGAAATGGAGGAGGAGGAAGAAACTAAATGAGAAGGCAGAGTCAGTTAAGGTTTGCAAGGAAAAAAAAAAAAAAGGCTATAGAAAAAAAAACAAAAGGAGAAAATGAAAAGCAAGTTGATCTGAGCTGGAGGAGGGTTAGAAGAATGAAAGCTTTCTGCAAGTATTTTGAAGAGGTGAAGCACAAATTTTGGAAGTTGATATAAATAACTACAATCATTAACATTATATATGCTGTTTTGAAATTGCCTATCAAGAAGCAGAATCTGAATATGAGAGTAGTAGTATTTTATTTCTACTCATATATTTTGTAAAAGGCAAGGTTACGTATGGAAATGCTACAGGCTGGGATGACATTTATTTTAATAGGTTTGGGAAATTATGAAATGCAGAAAATTAGAGAACCTCTGAGAAACACTTTAAAGGGGCATTCAGGAAGTGGGAAAATACCAGAAGAAACACATAGGTAGGCTACATATGAAACAAAGAAGAATGAGCAAGTACAGAATTTTCACCCCTCAGAGCACTTGAAAATTACTTAGTAATTTCAGACACTCAGAAAAAATTGATTGGGATTAATACTGGGGACTAAGTTTCAGAGACATCCTCATACCCACTGGATCAGTACTTCATAGGACACTACAGCAGCTACTATGAACAGAAATAGGACACTTCCACAAGAAGCAAGTATTTTGGCTGAAAAAGAAACCATCCCTTCCCTCTTTGGGAAATTTTTGCTCCACCTACAATGTTTTATGGCACTTTGCAGTATTTGCATTACCTATAAGCATCTTTCAAGAGCTCACGCTCCTAATACGGCTGGAGTTATTGTTGTAATAGTTAAAATCATCTTGTTTCCCCTTCAGCAGTAATTTTGAGCAAGTGATAACCATTCATTCAGTGAGCCCTAGACGGTGAAAGTAACCTCTAGTTTCTCTGTGAATGAGCCCTTCAGACCCTGGTGAGGCATTTTCAAGCAGGTGAGGCATGGCTTCAGAGTTGGCATTTTTAGGTGTTGCTTGCCAGGAGGACAGCATTCTTATCTGGGATTTGTGCAATACTTGTAACCCTGGCTGTCCTGCTGCAACAAGGACTTTTCACTTCCTTGTCTTTTTCTGGTGAACTAGCCAGATATGGGGAGTTCAGTGAATCAAGAACATTTACATCTATGAAAATTTAAATGGAATATGTAACAATCCTGTTTGCAGTCCACTTCTTGCAAAATTATTGAAGTGAAATGTATCTTCTTTTTATCTTGCATTTACCAATTTACAACACAATTATCCATGGATGAAATAGACTAAAATGTTAACATAGAATTTAGTCGCTAACCTACATTTGAGGTCAACAATTTGTTAAGACATACTGCCTCCAATAGTCACACTTGTAAGGTCTTCATTAGGGCAACTTCCTCATCACATGGCCAGATGCCTACTGCTCACAATTAGAAGTACTCACTGGGTCCCACCTCAATCATCCCTTAGCCAGAAGCTGGAAGGACTATCACGCAACTCGGATCAGGCAACATAATACAGATGCACGTGCTCCATCATATGACACCGTATGTGTTCCTCATGTAAGCAATGCTGTCTTTTTGATCAAAGAGCAGGAGCAGGCCCCCTTATTTATGTACTGGGACAGGAGGGGATTTGCATGGCTGGGGTAACAGGGAGTAGGTAAGCAGGACCAGTGGACTGCTTGCCTGGGAGATCTGGCACATGATACCCACCACACAGGCACTGGGATGCTGCCTTCAGCCTACACAATATCCACTGCAATTTGAGGTAGTCTCTTGACCTACGTGGTAGAACTGTTTATCTTCTTCATTCTTCTCTTGCCCTCCCCTCACCCCATAAATATTCTTTAATTTTCTTTTCTCAGTTTGGATAACTCCAAGATGAATTTAACAAGAATTTAACTCATTCTCAAATGCCCTTGGGATAAAAAAAAACCCCACACAAGCAAAGTGAGGCATAAAAGTAAATGAAAGATTACAGCTAAATCTTTAAAATTATAGAAAACACTAATATCTGTTAACTACAGTATCTCTAGATCATATACGTTGACAAAATATTTGTCCTTCCAGGTATAAAGAGATACATTTTTAAAAGCTCTAGTGTGAGCCAGTGGTATTGTATTTAGTGGAAATAATTAAAATGATAACTATAATCACTACCAAGAAATACTTACAATTTAATTAAAGATACTGACAAAGAATCCTTGCCTAACTACAGCTCTCTATGGAAGTGATTTTCAGAAGCACTGAAATTTCAGAGGGAATAAAGTAATTTTGGTCTTTTTCTTCATCAAGTTTCCAATTCCAAGAAGGGCTTACAATATACAAGCGTATCTAGTTCTCAGGGGGATTTTTAGGTCATCAAATCCAGCCCCTTTCTCCAGAAATCGCATGCATTGTATAACCTTTTTTTATTGATGTGTACCAAACCAGTGTCAGCTTCAGAAGTGTCCTTCAGCAGTACTGGAAATATCTGATAGCAGGTGGTGAAGCTGGGTCACCACTGGTCAGTTGCTGCAAGCACCTAGTGCTATAGAAGGGGTAAACTGAAGCTGGAGAGGCTTGACTCTGAAAATACTTCTCAAAAGGTTTGAAACAAATGCTTTCTCTGCTTCTAAATGTCACGCTTAGCAATGCGAACCAAAACAAGTGACATTCCTGCTCTCACTATCATCATCAGTGCTTGTCAAAAGATGATCAGTATCATTCTTATACAGGAAGCCAAATAAACGTTAAACAAATTCAAGCTATAGGGCTCTCCTCTTTTGCAAGATAAGATCAGATATTAGCCATCATTTCTTGCCTGATCATACGCTGATCCCCTCAGTAATCAGGATTTTAATTACACAAATCTGTCTCTCGGTATTTTCTTGCATAACTACTAAAAAAGTACAAGTGTATTGAACTTGTGGCTTTAGCAGAGACGTGCATTACAGAAAATACAAATCAGGATAAGGTATTCAAACTCTCAAAAGTTCAGGTGTGCTAAGATCTATGGTTTTATATTAAAGCATTTAAAGATTTCATTTTATGGTTTGGTTTTAACTCCATCCACAGACGGAGGTTTTGTAGACACACATGCATACATCTGCAGATGCACACATTAGTCTGTATTATGTTTATATTGACAGTTTGTAAAGTGCTGGCTCTCACCTTTGAAAGCTTGTTGCAGGAAAACCTGAGGAAGTATCTGACCTATGACCTTCAATTCTTGACAGGATAACTTCAAGCTGCTCAGAAGTCTGGTTTCCTCAGATAAACACTCCCTGATTTGATTGGTTAACAACCCCCATCTGGTGAGCCTTCAGCCTGAACCAGGCAACCCCTTGGGTTCAAGCCCTCTCACAGGTTTCAGTGTTTTCCTATTTACTGCCTGGTCCCAAACAGAACCAAAAAGAGGCTGACACAATAAAGATAAAAAAAAAATATAGATAAACTTAGCTCTGTCACAGGAGGAGCAGAAGCAGTGGTTTAATCCTTGTCCAAGCATAAGGATTTGGCAAATCCCCCTACAGAACGTATGTTCCTATCTCTTCAAGGTAGAGTATTTTTTAGTGACACATGGTACTTAGTTGCTAGCAGGGCAACCAAAATCAGACCTTGGCTTTATCAAGAGATGAAATTGCTTCTCTGATATTTTCTTGTCCTATCACAAAACATACTGTTTCACGTATTGCAAGCATGAAAGCCCTACTGTTCCCATACCTCACTATGCCAGTGCCCAGAAGCAGCACCTCTTTGCTACTTCTATTTGCATACCATAGGTGGATGCTGTACCAACTAATTTCCTTTCACATTAAGCCCATATTAATTTACATTAGTTTTTGCACAGATTTAAGTTCCTATAGAAAGAAATTAAACAAAATTTGCTAATGCTAGAGTCAAAAGGGTCTCAGTCCTTTGACATGCAGGAGGCTCATTAGCATCCCACATGAGCAGCTAAAAAGTCTGTGCTTAGGAAAATTTTGAAACAGAGCTGGACTCCAAATGACCTAGTCCAGGAAAACACATGATGGGACAGAAGCCTCAAGCCCTTCCCACCATAGAAAAATCATTTCACAGTTTAAATTCTTTCTTATTAGCCATCTTTTGCTACAACTAAGAGACAATATATGGATTAAGACCTTTAACAAGATGGTTAAATACTACCGAAAACTTGGAACCGAATGAAGATTAAAAGACAGATTTGAAAGATCACGTTACCCGATTTACTGGCATTTGAAAGATGCAGGGAGGAAAAGGCAGACAATGATGTATGGCTGAGGCAAATATCAATGGAGGCAACTGCGCTGGTCACCTTCCAGTTTTGTGGTATAACTTGGTGAGTTTGGAAGGCAGCAAGTTGTGGCATAGGGAAAACAATTTCCCAAGCCACCTTTTCTTTGCTATTTGCAATTTTTTTTATATACTTTATTACCTTTATTTCTGTCTTCACCTCAAAGTGTTACACTCCATCTCTTTCAGAAGGATAACAAACAAGAGTTTTTCAGGTCTTAATATCTTTAGGAGGGTTATTACAGATGATGTAATCCAAAAACTCAGAGAAAAAAATTTTAAAGAAGTAGACTTCTAGTCAAGGTACTCTTGAGTCTCTCCTCTGAGGACCTTGTCTCTGAATTCATTGCACAGAGATTAAACTCCTAATCAAAGCACTTCTGATGCCCAAAGCCAGATTATGCAAAACCCTCCTGCTCCAACACCACTGCTGTTAGCCTTAGCACATCCCACATGTGGCACTGCACAACAACTTGAAAGGACACAAGACCTTCAGTACACATCCAAAGACAAAACTCAGGGCAACACTGAGCCAACTGAAATCTCTGAAGGCAAGGCAGAAAGACTGCTGGAGATAATTCAAAGACAAAATTATAGGAAAAGTCTTTCACAATAACATAGTGCTGATGCAACTGCATCTTTTGAAACTAACTGAATGACACCTCCACTTCCACATTGCTAGAGCCAAGCAGAGAGCAACACAGAAAATTCCCAAACCCAACTCTTCTGCAAAGACAGCCTCGCATTACTTTTAATTTGTATAATATACAGCTTGCCCTAGTTTATACACACTGCAGTATTAGACAATTAGACATGCTGAAGTATCATTATTTGCCTGACTTGTAACTGAGCATTCTCCATCTCCATTCCCCTTCTCTCCCTTGAGTGTGGACCATTATCCTAATTTTTGCAGTTCTCACAGAATAGCTGTCCCACAACTATAATTAGTCCACTGCTTGATTAATGGTTGTATTTCCTAAGTGAAAAATGACATTCTTTTCTCAGTCTCTATTTCTAAGTTTTTGCCTAAGATATGTCTTTCAGTAGCGTTTCCTCTATTTTCACATCTTTGCAGGGAAAAGAAAGGGCTCAACTGAAGCTAAGATTGCCAAACTTAACTTCTGAGTGCATGTATATTATAGGATTACATTTTCATTTTCAAAAATTTAATAATCTTTTGCAGAAAGTGTTAAAAAGCAGGAGAAAAAAAAGTGATGGAGAAAGTATTTTGCAGCTGGTTTTTTTATAAAGCAATTCGTTATGAGGTTTACAACATTCTCCCCAAGGCATAGAAACAATGCTTCCCCTGTGACCTTGAGTAAAAATGTGTATAACAGAAGGATCACCAACAGTAATACAGATACTTGTAAAATGTTTAATCATGGATAAACTTTCTCAGAGAGACACAACATGTAAAATGCATGATATATATATATTATATATTGTGAAATGCAGTACGTAGAGAATGCTTGAGGATAGACACTGGAAAACTTTTCATGCTATTTTAAATTATAACCTACTTTAAGGTAAAAGTTGTATCCTATACTCATGCCAGTAAATCAGGTCATGAGTATAATGCATTCTTATTTACTTACAACAACAGATAATGTTGGAGAGATTTATAAAATTACTCACTGGGACTACTTTTTGTCTAAGCCTACACTGCATTAGTTACCATTAATCCTGCTATGTTGCTTCCAAATGGCAAGAAAAACAGCCACTTATTTTGAAAAATGCTTAAAAACGATACTACTTTAACATCCATCATCTTGCTCCTTTCTAGACCTATGGAGGTCTTCTATAGTTCTTTGGGAGGCTTACAATATGTATCACTAATAGTAAAAATACCCTATTTTTAGATCTACACGCTTCCCAAAACTAGCTTCAGTTTATCCCTAAATATTTTCTCTTTTTTGTACATCAAGCATTTAAACTATAAGCGTAATCTATCACAAAGTTTACTATGCCAAATACAGGAATTCAGGAAGCATTAGCACAGAGATATAACAACTGCAAATTTAGTCTTTTCCTATTCATTGAATAATAATAATTAGCAACTCCCTCATGCTGGCACAAATGTAATCTTTGTACATCTTTTCTGAAACGACCTACATATTAAGACTACCATTTCTGAAGATCTGTATTACTAAAACTGTACAGGTATAAGTTTCCAAGTTATCAAAAGTGAAGAATAGTTTACCACATCAGACCAGGTAACTTCAAGTTCCACTCAGCACCCTTTCAAAACATACAAGACTGGATTAAACAGAGGATTTATTTGGAAAGTTCAAAGTTTCCCTGTCTCAAAGACTGAATAGCTCTTGTTCTCCGTACAGTTCAAAAAGTAGTATCTTCCCAAATTGCTGCAGATGAGCTTACCAATTCAGATCCTCCTTACTTTATTCCATCCACCCACGAAAGACACAGGTATATTAGTGTTTGAAATAGAATCCTAGATTTGTTTGGGTTGGAAGGGACCTCAGAGATCATCCAGTTCCAATGCCACTGTGATGAGCAGGGACACCTCTCACTAGATCAGGCTGCCCAAGGCCCCATTGGCTTTGAACACCTCCAGGGAGGGGGCAGCCACAACTTTCCTGGGCAACTTGAACAAGTGCTTCACCATCCTCATTGTGAAGAAAGTCCTCCTTAAATCTGCAAGCAATTCTCCAGTCTGAAGAATTGTGTTCCTCTGAAGATCTATTCCATTTTTACAAACTCTTGCTCAGTAGAAGGGTATATTTTCCTCAAAATAAAGCCATAACGATTGCAAATCATGGACTAAAATGTCCAGTATCAGAAAACTGCAGCACTTTAACAACAAAAAAAAGCCCAAATGTGCATTAAAATTGCAAGTACCTATGAGGCATCAAGAATTACACGGCAGCCTTTTGTGCCATCTCCACTTTCTAGGAGCTCACCACAGTGCTGCCACTTCCAGCTTCTCAAGGGTGGAGACAACATTGGTGTGGAGCCCAAAAGACTACCAGTGCATCTGTGATCTTATTTCTCATATGTAGACTTCCTGAAGCAGAAGGGAACAGGATGTCCACCATTAGTCAGCCACCATCTGTAGCTGAAACATCACATGGCAATGAAATAGGAGAGGAATTGCTATTCTCTTCCAACACTATTTTTCAACAAGATGGAAGTGACATTCAAGACATGAAATGAAAGGAAAGATGATGACCATGGTACAGTGGAATTTCAGTCTACAGATTCAGATGGCCAAATGCAGCCAAAGCACATAGATGACAGCCTAAGGGATGCTCTACAGCCAGTTCTTAAACATTCCCTGATAATTAAATATCAGAAAAAGCTATGATTATATTTTCAAAGGCAACATGTATTTTCATACTAATCATATCCCAGAATAAAAATATGCAGGCAAGAAATTAATATTATGCAGAAGAAAAAGAAACTAGTAGGTCATCAAATTGAAACATTGTTTCAAAATCCCACATTACGGAGGATCAGGACAACAGCAGCAAAAAACCAACTGATTTGGCTCAATAAGTGCACACTTTCCCTTTAAAATATCAGAGGTAGCTAGTTTACTGTTTAATTGCCATAGGGTGTTAGTAACCAAGTTCAGCCTTGGGACACTTGTTTCAAAAGACCCAAAGAGCCAAATAAATGTAGGAAAAAGAAAATCTGAGCTTATGTATTTTACCCACAGCCTCTTTAGTAGAAGCAATATGATCTGTGACTGTGCCATGACCCACTCATGTGAGCATGTGCCAATCCTAACTGAACTCTTCAGCCCCAAAATTAACCAGCAGGAAGATAAGTAAGCATCCAGCAGCTTGAGCCCTGTATTCTTCCAACACTGCACCACTGCTCAAGGAAGCTTACGTTATTTGGAGGAGCATTTCTCAAATCCTAATCTCTACCTGTTAGATGACAGGCCAGCTTTTCTTTGTTTTGCGATTCAGAGACCCATGAACGTTCATGAACACTCACTTGCAGCCAGTAGAGGGGAACACCAGTAATGTTCTGCTCACCTGACATGATAGCCTGCCTCACAAAAATGGACTGTCCCTGATTAGTACAAAGATAAAATTTTGGAGGAATTGTGTTAACTCCAAGCTTACAGTGGACTGGGCAACTGAAGTGTACATTAACAGAGACAAGAGAACCTTTAAGTTCATTATTTTTCATGCTTGTACATCTAAGTGTTATTCTGAAATATCCCAGGCTATGTCTCCAGTGCTTCTGCTTATTGAAATTAATCTCTGGCACATCTGTCCCACACTGCAGTATAAACAAACCTAGACACAAAAGGGTTTCTTTGTGTTCTTAGGACTTAAAATGCTTTTAGGAAATCATTCCAAACACACAGATTAGACTACAAGAAGTTACCAGTATTGCTCTCAGTTGCGCCATTTGACTCATCACTCGTTTTTTTCCCCTATTCTTCAAATACTAGATGTTTATCAAGCATAAAAGGAATCATCAGTAGAATTTCAGTATATTAGGATTACATATATGCAAAAGTACATATTAATGAAAGAAATTAACACTAAGTAGAGGTCACATGTAACATCTAAAAATATTTTATTGCTGAATTGCAATGGAGATTAGTAAAGACAGCTTTATACAGTATTTAGCTATGGATAAATAATGCAATTAATCATGTGCATGTGAACTTGAAGACAGAATATTATCCCTTCATATTCAGTAACACTGGCAGCCTTAGGTTAAATATCATTTAAGTCTTACTTGGCTGAATTTTTCCACTCTTTTGAGGGAAGTTGTTGGATCCCACTTAAAAGGCAGATAATCCTGCAGAGAGGAAGACCACATTACCGCAAGCAACTAAGAAACCCACCAACTATCAATTATTAGATAACATTCATCAACAAGCCCAATATTCTTAAAAGTAAGTTAACATTACTTTACAGTAATCAAAGTATTTGTTGTTTAAACATACTAAGAACGAGAGATCATTTTGCAGGAAGAAAAGCCTCTTGGGTAGAGGCTCCAAAGACCACACTCACCATAGTAAGACATTTCATGTCTTAACATGTTGATGCTATGCCTGGAGTAGGACTACATGGATAACAGATTTTTCAGGCTGGCAACAAAATAGGGAGGACAGGGATCAATCCTGACTGCAAATTGTGGAATTTTCATTTCTTTTCTCACAACAGCAAAAGCAAGACATTTCACTGGGCACAAAATAGGTTTTCAGTATGAAACATATCATTTCTGGGTGCTTGCAAAGAGTCGGATGCACAAAACCACAAAAGGCTACTGTATGTCCCACTTATTTTAAATTGGATAGAGCACTTAGTCTTAAATCCCTTCTCTGCCTGAGAGGGTATAAGTCCTCATCAGGTATACAGGAGTATGCTGTTAGAGGCCCTTAACAGCACCCTGGCAATACAGGAGATGGTAACAGAGGAACATGGTGCTAGTGGGAACTGCATGCTCTGATATAAATCAGAAACCAGAGACCAAAACCTCTTTGCTGTGTCCCAACAGTCTTGCAGCAGTGGGGGTGACTACTTCTGAAGCGCTTGATATCAGATGAGAAATCAGTGGGATCAGACACTTCTCAGCCAAGACGGTTTCTTCAGAGGTAGGACCTCTTGACTCTAGACTTCACTATACCCTCTTAGCATCAGGAGGGAGGCTTGATCAGCGCCCTTGCTTGTCTTCTTGCTTCCTCCTGCCACCATCTAGCAGGTTGCTGGAAGGCTGCAGTTGTGGGCTCACATTTCCACCAGCAGGAACCCATTGGCTTCCACAGCCCTACATCATGCATCGAACACACTGACCAAGACCAGCGGTTACTGAGGGTAGCCCTCACCTTACCACTCACCCCTACTGCTGCAACCACTTCTCCCTCCCTCCACACACCCTGCCTACTCAGATAATCCATTATAAGCTATATAGCAAACATTAGCTAACATATTCAAAAAATCTAACTTGGGGAAAATACTATAGTACTATCTTCCCTCTACATTTTCTCCCGACTACTTTTGCTGGACCCTTTTGCAAGAGGGCAACTAATTTTGGAGTCTGACTCAGCCCAGGAGACCCACAGATCTGCCCTTGGAGAAGGTGATGTTTTCACAAGCAAGCTGTCTGAAGACTTGCCTGCTTGTGGTCATCCCAACCTCCTGAGGCCTTTTGCTTCTGTTCTCACAGAAGAGGGGGGACTGGAGCCCACTCTCTACACTTGGGAGATTAAGCCATAGGGCTACACAGTTGTGTTGTATTACTGAAAATATCAGCTTTCCAACTGCATTGCTCACACTAATGTGTTCCTGCTTTGGTGTTGCAGAGTTTTCTGTGACCTTCCCTCAGCACACTTCATGCCCTGGTGCTCTGTAACCAACAGATGAAAACAAGATCTTCCATTTTCAGAGGCAAGCACTGTGACTCAGTAGAAGATACTGGACAGGTAAACACAACAGGCAGATCCTCCTTGACAAAAGCAGCCCTTTAGTGCCCTTCAGGCAATGTCAGACAGCCCTGATGTGAATATAAGTGTGTTTTATGCCCACTTTAAGGTAATTTTGCAGTGCCAGGGGCGCATAAAGTAACCTCAGAATAAATCAAGTCAGGCCCTGCAAGGACAGAAAAGTAACAATGACTTTTCTGTGGGAACTTGCCCAAAAGTCATCTCCCACTGAAACTCTACTCTAGGCTGATGCTTGTTCTGCTGGTCACATGTGGCTCCCAGATCTTTCCAGCTCATCAGTCTCTGAACATATGTGATGGCGTCTCTGTGTGGTAGAAAAAAAAAAAAAAAACGGGGGAGGGAGGAAGGAAGGAAAAATGAAAAAAGGTGGCTCCACTTCCAGCTCCACAAAGGATATGAGCAAGCTGTGTATGCCTCTGCAGTCCACGTCAGTTAGTAAAATGAGATCCTTACAGCTCTTTCCCTTGAAGACATGGAAGTAGCTACACATCAGGCTGCACAGGGCTGTAGAGAGGCACAACTGGAGCAGGAGAATGGCAAGAAGAATGCTGGCTAGGTTCTACCATTGCCAGGGTTTATCCAATAGCTATTCACCACAGATAACAGCAGTGAATAGGCTGCAAGGGCTATGTGGAGATAATTGACACTTCTTATCCATTTTGGTTTTTGTAAATAGTGTTTTCTTTTAATTATGAACATTTTTGATGAGCTTTTTTAGTAATAGGAATAAAATATCTGCAAATATGAAATAATTTTAAATTACAAATTTATGAATTTGTTTTTCTTGCTTGCTTTTGTGCCAGTTTTAAGATGAAAGCAAAATGGTCCAAGGTTATCCCAAAGAGAAACTACATATGGATCTCTGGTAATTCTGCCTATAGGGACATAGGTTGCTTCCCTTCAAACATTTGAAATAAGGTTTCATACCATAATCACTGCAATATAATGAACTTACTGGCAGTGTAAAAAGGCCAAGAGGGGCTAGTTTTCCATAGAGATAGCCAGTACTGTCTATGGTGTTTATGCAGAAGATGATACTTGCAAGCTTTTTACAGCACTGCTGCCATTCCATGCAAATGCCTTTGCTAACTGTATATTAGAAACGTTCACAGTGATTGTTTTAACCTCTGTCTCTGTGTCCCCAGTAAGAGGGAAGTTGACTGAAAATGTAGAGACTGATGAGCACTTCCATGAAAATTAAACCAAGGGTATCCCAAAGATGTATGCCATTTTGGACATTTAATGACGTTTTTTAAAAGCTCTTGACTTGGAGAAAAAAAAAAATTAGGGAAAAGTCACCTGAAAGGGTTAAGTTTTTCCCCTACAGCTTCTCTAAGCGGAACTGATATTCTTAGTCTGACTTAAGGATATGGAATAGAAAGGCTGCCAACATCTGTTGTGGTCAGAGACAGATAAAAGAGACTAATTCAGAGCTGGAAGAACCCATGTACAGCATTCTGTGTTGCATTACCCTCTCCATAAAAGCACGCAAAATAGTATTTGATAGTATGGAAGATAAATGTGTACCTAAACTTCTTCACTGTAGAGACCTAGGAGTTTCACATGTATATAGGTAACCTCATCATCACACAACAGAGAGAAAGAACACAACATGAAATATTTAATTTCTAACTAGGGAATTCAGGGCTGAGAATATTTTAGAAACACCAAGTATAAAACCACTCTGCTATATAATGGGAATGAATCAATGAAAGAGTGAAGAGACAGGTGATTTGGGAGCTCACAGGTAATGGGATCAATACTGATTTAGTCTGCTACTGATAAAAAAGCAGAGAACAAATGAGGATGCTAATTAACTTTGGACATGGATTAGCCCAAACTCTATGAAAGCACTCAGAGCAAGAACATCCACACAGAGACTTGAAGAGCTAATGTGATTTACATTCACACCCTAATTCAGTTATTAAACATACTTCATACAGCCAAGCCTTCAAATTACTGCAATCGACAATTATTTCCAAGGAATCCAATTGCATTATGACAGTATATGATACAAATACTGTCAAAACTAGTTCAAAATCTACAGACTGAAATACTGCTCTGTCTACATTTACCTCTGTCTGGTTTGATCTTGCTATGGGAAAGTAACTTCAATATTTAAAGCACATTTCAAATAACAGCTATTTTAACACAGGAAGGGACCATTTTATAGGCAGGCAGCTTAGTTACACTACAAGTGAAACTGAAGTGACACCAAATGTTTAGCATTTTAATGCTCTTCTGGCACATGCTCTGCTGTCCTTATTCTAAGGAGTCGTAGAATCACCAGGTTGTAAAATAACTCTGAGATCATTGACTCCAACTATACCTATCTGCCACAAAACCATATGCTTAAGTACCTCATCTAGTTTGCTTTTAAATATCTCTAGGAATGGTGACTCAAGCACCACCCTGGGCAGCCTCTGCCAGTGATGAACCTTTTGGTGAAAATGTGCAATCTGAACCTACCCTGGCAAAGCTTGAGGCCATTCCCTCTTGTCCTGTCCCCTGTCACTTGGGAGAAGAGGTCAGCTCCCTCCTCTCTACAACCTCCTTTCAAGTAGTTGTAGAGAGCAATAAAGTCTCCCCTCGGCCACCTCTTCTCCAGGCTAAACAACCCCAGCTCTCTCAGACGTTCCTCATAAGGCCTGTTCTCTAGCCCCTTCACCAGCTTTGTTGCTCTTCTCTGGACTCGCCCTAGAGCCCCAACATCCTTCTTGTGGTGAGGGGCCCAGAACTGAACACAGGATTCAAGGAGCAGTCTCACCAGTGGCAAGTACAGGGATAGAAAAACCTCTCTGGACCTTCTGGCCATACTGTTTCTGATCCGAGCCAAGATGCCATTTGCCTTCTTGGCCACCTGGGCACACTGCTGGCTCATGTTCAGTAGCTGTCAATCAACACTCCCAGGTCCTTCTCCTCCTGGCAGCTTTCTAGACAGACTTCTAGTCTGTAACTCTGCATAGGGTTGCTGCGCCCCAAGTGCGGGACCCAACATTTGGCCGTGCTAAACCTCATCCCATTGGTCTCAGCCCAGTGGTCCAGCCTCTTCGGATCTCTTTGAGGAGCCTAGCGACCTTCCAGCAGATCAACACTTCCTCCCAGCTTAGCATCATCTGCCAACTTACTTAGGGTGTACTCAATGCCTAAATCGATAAAGATATTGCTGGACCCAGCACTGAGTCCTGGGGAAAACATCCAGTGAAGTCTGCAGATATTGCCCAAGGAAGGGCAGCCCTCCTGCTTCTTTTGCTGTAAAGCAAAAATTACGCCTAACCTTTCATGTGCATCAGTAGATAGGATGCAGGCACAGTACTAAAACTCCCCAGCATTGGGACCATGGTGTGCACTGCTGCTGGTGGTAGAGTACAGGAGTGAACACAGGCACTGGGCTCACTGCCTGGCTTCGGAGATAGGTAAAGCTAGAGAAGCCCTGGCCCTAATCTTATAGTAGGTAGCCCAGTCCTTACTCCAACAGATGACTTAACTTTGCAATGTTTCTTTCTTACACCCTGACGTACCACTAAAAGAGAGTCCCTTAGTTTCCACAAATGTGTGAAACATTACTGGCATACTACTAACAATTCAAAATCCTCCTGGTTTACCGAAATTCTCTTTTAGCTTCCCTCTGCCCCCCGCCACCCACTTTAAAGTTCACCTTGAACTAGTTGGCTTTAACAGCATAGAAAGCATTGCCAGAGGTTTCTCTCATGATACAGAATAACTTGGGCATCAACAGCAATCACCTAGTCCCATTGCCTGACCACTTCAGAGCTGACCAAGTGTTAAAACATTAGGGGCATTGCCTCAAATGCTCACAGGTTTGGTGTATCAACCACCTCTTGGGGAGGCCTGTTCCAGTGTTTGACCACCCTCTAAGGAAAGAAACACTTCCTACTGCCCAGTCTAAGTCTCCACTGATGCAGCTTTATGAGATCACAAAGCACCAGTTAGCCTCTCCATTGGCTCAGTAATTAGGAATTCTTCATAAACACCAGTTTACTCTCATGTACTTATAATTGTGCATGCCCTTCACAAAACAGGTATAAACTTAGAAACTAGCTTTGTGAACTAATTCCTTCATCGCAAACTTTTAATGAGATCCAATTTTTTTAAGCTCAATAGCATGCTTATGTATTAAATATACAAAGAATTATTAAATCATATTTATTGATGTTTTACCACCGTTAGAGATGCATATTTCACAACATTAAAAGCCTGCAAATATGTTTTAAATAATTTACAAGTATTTATTTTGTCACACTGGGTTTGGGTTTTTTTTGCAAATATAAGCGTTTTAAATAACTGATCTCTACTGTAGATGCATAGAAATCAATTATTTAAAACATATTTTAAGGTTTAAAGAACTATACCATGTCTATCTCTTCCATAATCTCATATCAAAAATCAAGGTGCATGCTGCTACTTAAAGACATCTTCCTACACCTAAATGAAGTCTCTGCTACAGCTCCTAGATCCCACTGCATGTCTACCAGTTGTTAAATAATACTACCAGGAGGCTAAGAGCAGCTTTTGTGAAAAATCTGATCCAGTGGGATTTTGCCATTCAAAATCTGCCAGCATCTAGATCTGTATTTCTATGACTGTGATGGCAGCTCCTGGTAAAACGACAGAGTCCGGGCAAGAAATAGGAAGCTTTACTACACCACACAAGTTCTTCATGTTGCACGCTCCAAAATAGACTTATCTGGAGCCAATTTACTGAATGTAATTTATACCAGACCCTTGCTGGAATGACTTGCACTCTTACAGTTCCTCAGATGTATATCCAATAGGGAGCTGTCACTCTATGTGTTTTAATACAAAGCCCAAGTACAAAATCCAGTACCCAGTGATATCATGTGGCTCTGCATTTCTCATTGAGAAAAGCTGAGCCAACTGCTTAGCAGCTGAGCTACTGGTACCCATGGAGTGCTCCCCCCTAGTGACAGGTATAACATGGGTTATCTGTTTTTTAATATTTGACAGTGTTTTTCGATAAATAATGAGGTTAAATAGTTAATTGGTTTTCCACCCTAAGTAGAATCATAGAATAGCTTGTGTTGGAAGGGACTTTAAAGATCATCTAGTTCCAGCCCAGCTGCCATGGGCAGGGACACTTCCCACTAGATCAGGCTGCCCAAGGTCCCATCCAACCTAGCTTTGAGTACGTCCAGGGATGGGGTAGCTACAACTTCCCTAGGAAACCTCACTGCTCTCATGGTGAAGAAATTCTTCCTTATGACTAGTCTAAATCTTCCCCTCTCCAGTTGATACCCATTGCCCCAAGTCCTATCACTACAAACCTTTGTGAACAGTCTCTCCCCAGCTTTCCTGTAGCCCCCTCCAGGTACTTGAAAGGTCACTGTGAGGTCTCCCCAGAGCCCTCTCTTCTCCAGGCTGAACAACCCCAACTCTCTCAGCCTGTCCTCATATGGGAGGCACTGCTCCAGCCTCCAGTAGTTGGGGTTTTCACTTGGCTATTATTTCAAGAGGACAGATCTCAGCCATAGAGATTCTGAGCATTACCTCCCTTGATTATAATAAGCACATAAGGAATATGCAGTTGTCTTCTGAATCTGTAAGACCCTGGTAGCCTTTTTCCACAGTGTTAATGAGCATGAAACAAGGCACTATGTAATAATCTTCTATATATCTCATGTTCCATATATTACATCCAGAGAACCTGAACCACAGTTTGTATATGGATTACAACAGAACTGGAATTTCATTCTAGATAGAGTTTTGATCTTTCTGTTATATGAAGAGGTCATCTGCATATAAGTTCAAACAACAGGCAATAATCAAATATAAGCAATAAATCCTATTTGTTGACAGGAGTAGTACCTACATATGTAACGAGTACATGTAAAGAATAATATAATCCTCCTCAATACTGACAGAGACACACAATAAGCAGAATTTAGTTAATTTGTTGCAATTATATTTCCCAGAAGTCCCCTAAAAAAGTAAGGTCCTTGTTATTTTTGCTTCAAAATGGTCAGAGAAGCTTTTGAGCAACCCACTGCCAAACTTACTGGCTGTAATATACTTTACTTTCTGCACATTAATATTCACCTGCATGTATACCTTAGACCATATCACCATTGGACTAATGAAAGACAATTTTTACCTGTCTCATAGCACCATCGTGACCTCATTGTGTCTATTTTTCTACAGGGAGACGAGGTACAGGTAGACTTAGCCTGATATCACACAGGCAATCAGTAAGAGAGCAAAGAGGTAAACTTAAACCTGCCGCATCCTAGATCACCCTGATTTCTAGAGCATCCTTTTTCCTTGAACACAAGCTAAGAGTCTGCTTGCACTCTGTGCATAGTGGTTCCTGAAAGTAAGATGCCAGGCTTGCAGGGCAGCACAAACTAGACTGAAATTAAAACAGGTAGACTTTCATTAGCTAAATACGCAAACTGCCTATGCCAGCAACACTCTGCCCCATACAAGCTCAAGGTCATCAGCCACCACCTGCCTGCTAGGTAGCAGCAGCCATCCCATCTCTCTATCACCATGCAAACCATTAAGACTCACACTTGAGTGCTTACTTATAGGTAAGCAACATGAAAGCTGGCTTATCACCTCCTTACTTCAAGGTCTCACTAACCAAGAAACAATACATGGTTGTGCGTGCCAGGTCTTGCTGCTGGAGTAAGGGAACACAGGTGACAGACAGCAAAATGCCAAGCTTTAAGCATATGTTAAAATGGCATTCGGAACCCAGGGTTATTCAAGCTTGTGTTTAAGATTAAAATTTGCCTAGTGCTTTACTGAACTAGACAAAAAAGACTGCAAAAAACCCACCAGAGAAAGCCTAGAAGATACCAAGGAGAAAGGAACAGGCTGGATTAATTATTACTTTAACAGCAGCCCACTCTTTCAAATATCAAATAGTTGATACTGCTGAAGAACATTCAAGTGGTGATGCTGTTTCTAAGCTATTAAGTTGGCGTAAATATTTACTGTGAATAATATTTTGTGATTCAACTGCCAGATCTCTTTTATCTATAGCAATTTCCAGTTAGTAGGTGTCATTTGCACATTGCTTTACATGTATTACAGATTTTACGGATTAGCAGTTTGCTTCATAGCTTTGTAACAGCTTTCCAAGCCTCTTTCAAGAGCTAATTCAGTAGTAGAACATCATAGGCAGCAATATCATCAGATACATCCCGGGTAACAAATACATATTTTTGCTTTACCCCTTACACAGAATCAGAGGCACATAAGCTATCAGGAATACTAGCTTTAAGAAAAGAGCAGGCAAGATGGCTCTCGTAAGAGCATACATTAAAATAAGTAAACTTCACTGGACTGCCCCAACCGCTCAGATAAGATGGATAGCAGCTTTGCAATTTCATCTACCAGTTCCCTCAGGACCTGCAGGTACATATCATCAGGTCTCATGGATTTGTCTACAGCTTTCTGGGGACTGTCAGTATTTTAAACAACTAAAATAAAGGAATAGCCTTCAATTTTTTATGCCTCACAACTAGTGATTTTAAAGCACTTTTCACAGTCTGCCTCCAACACAACTTCTATTTGGCACCAAGCAGTCACAAGACAAAAACCTAATCTCAAGAGACTTACAGTTAAAAATAAAAGAAAAAATCATCCCCAAAAACCTCTTGTGAGATCAATAAATATTATGTTCCCATTTCATAGATAGGCAGACTTCTCTGCTATATTTAACAGATATACACAAGCCCTACAAAGTAAAGCAGCACAGGTTCTACCCAGCACAAGTGAGAAAACATGGAAACATTGCCTCAGATCTTCAACTAGGCATTTCAACAATATAATGACACTTCCTAACAGACTTACACCAGCTTAGATATCTCTTACCCTCTCCTCCTTCAAAGCCTTAACTTTCTCTCCAGTACAGCAAAGAAGACAAAAAAAATCATACACAATGCTCACCCACAGCATGAAAGATAGGAGTTTGCCCATCCCCCACCCCACCCCCATTAGCCCTTTATAGTTTGTTTTGCCACCTGATGTGAGACACAGCTGGGATGAATCTTCCAGAATTGCTCCACCCAAAACACCAGGTTGTGCAATTCATGCAGCCTTCGTGGCTGTCAGAGCAAGACCAAGAGTCAATCCATCTTCCAATGGAGGAGCTATTCTGCCCACTAACCACAGCAATAGCACGTCCTTCAGAATGCCCAGAACTAAAGTAAAGTGAGCTCCTTGCAGAGGTCCAATCTTCTGAAAAAAGAAAATTCTACTCCCTCTCCTCCACTAGAAACACCTTCCCAATGACGTGCTACTCACAGTCAAAATAATATTGGTACTTTGTTGACATACACTTTCATGAACAAAGACCAGAAAAATAGTTGAGAGCTGTCAGAAGACAGTGAAGTGCCAACATTTTCCCTTGGCAAGAGAAAAAGCTATCATCAGCAGTCTAAAAAGAAAAGGGCTGATTTTTGTTTACGGTACTTGAATTTGAGTGCAAACTGGGCCACCCATTTAGAGCTGGATTCTGCTCCCTGACTGCACAGCTATTTTTAACTTTTATGTTCTTATATCAAGCCTGGCTCCGAACTTTGCTACAGCTCCTTGTACAAAGAGAATTCATAGACTTTCAGCATGAGTGCTGTATTTTAGATTAGATAGCAATTTTATTTGAAAAGTGACAAGTAAAAAATTGTCTTTTCTTACTTGGCAGATCTGTGCCCTGTGTGTGTATTCATTTATAATTTATTCATGCGGGTGATGAAATACATTTCTCTCATTTTCAATTACTTGGCCCTGTAGAGCTGGCAGAGCTCAGGGAGAGAAGAGCACCCACATCTCAGGGCTTCTCAGAGCACATCTGTGTGAAACTTGAAGGGTTTGTGTTTTTTCTTTTTTAAAAATATCACTGGAATTTCGTAGGTAGCAAGTTATAGTGGATCTCTCTCACAGCAGCCCAACTGCATCCAGAGGTTTGCGCTATCCAGGATGCACAAGATCTCTTTAGCTATCAGTAGCTAAAACATCAAAAAATTCACCACCAAGTGAAATCTAGGAGATTCTCACATAAATCTCTGTCTCCAACATCTAGGGCTTCAAACAAAAGTTGTGAGATTTACAACAAAAATCAGCAGGACCATCAGCAAGGCATATAAAATGTCACTATGGTTAAGCAAAATTTTACAAGAGCTGAGTCTGCGAGAGTAAGCAAGGGTGTATTTTGACCATAGTATTACCTCTGTCCTTCAGGCCCATTGCCACAACAGCCAGCTTCACCTCCTCCTGACAGTAATGCCCAGTGCAAGCAAATGTGTTGCTAAAGTCATCAAGCTGACCGGTTATGATGTGTACCATAGTCCAGTCCCAACTTTTAGAAGCATTCCTGCAATAAGACACGTAGAGCTGACAGAGGAGGAGCAGTCCTGCCTGTCCAGGAATGTGTGGGACAGCTGGTTGGGAAGAGAAGCAACCATCCTGCAACATTTGTTGCATGCATTTGTTTGGTGGCATGTACAAGTGGTATTCCACAAAGACAGCCACCAGGTAAACAACACGGGTGACACAGAGCTGAAAAAATGTATTCCTTCCCAGTGGCTCCCTCCAGAGCCTAGCTTTTAGCTTCCAGAACTTTATGGGGAAGTTATATTTAGAAGAGGGCAGGGGTGCTGATGATTTGGGTTTTTTCATTTCAGCATAATTTCAGTAGATTCCCTAAGACAGAAAACTTTAGAAATGCAGCAGCCAAATGTATAAATAAAAGGAGAGAAAAAAGGTGAAAAAAAATGATGTCACCCTCAAGCAGTTCCATCAAGGGATGACATTTTAAATCACATCATGTCTCACACCCATTTCTTAGTGCAAAATAAATCACTTGAACAGAGTGCAAGCCAATTTTTACTTTAAAAAATGTTGTGTCCTAAGGCTCTCTTCTTGAACTTCAAAAGCATACTTCATAATTACTGTACCTATCAAAGGAAACTCAATATTTCACCTCCAACCTCCCTCTGCTTGTGTTATAATTTTTAATTGTTAATAAATTATATTAATTTTAAACTGGTTATTCTGTCTTGAAATTATATCTTTCTAATTAGTATGCAACCTTAAGTTAACATATTTACATTAAAATTATGTTTCAGTAATTTGCTTATGACTTTTTGTCCCCATTAAGTCTTGTGTTAAGATTTCAAACTTGGGATACCCCACTTAATTTTATTTGTATAATATTGTCTCAATTTAAGAGTCAAAATCTATTTCATAGAGCTTGAGATTTCTGGAAAGCAAATACTTTTTTTTTTAGCACATTCATTTATTTTTGTTTGGAGGCAACATTATGCACTGCAATGGGTTCCTGTCTTTGCAAGGAGGAAAATTTTGAGGTCATATTTACAATCTAAAAAAATATTCTTACAGGTGCATGCAGGTACTCTGAAAGAGTATACCACATCCATATTCCTGTCAGGGCTACATTATTTTCTTTAGCTAGTAGATATATTACTTAATGCCCAGTCCTTGCAAATACAGTAAAGAAGTCCAGGTGCTTCTGGAATAAGGCAGCAAGACTCCTGTGCACCTGATAACAAAGGCAGCATTTTTCACAGTGTCCAGGAGTGATCATTTAAGAGTCCTCTCTGATTTTTCAAGTCTGGCCACGTGCTTAAATGAATGAGAAAATACTGCAAAATAGCAGAAAAATGCATGTTAGTATGCTGATGCCAGTATGACACAAATCAACACTCTTAAAAACTCTAGCTTGCAGTAATTATCCTTATGGCAGGCCCAAGTGAAATAGGTTGCAAAGACTCATGCCTGAATGTGACCTGAGCTGGGAAACAGGCAGGGAAGTTCACACCCAAGTAATACCCAGTTGGCTCCTGAGGCTGTCAGAGTAGATCAAGCGGAACTGGAGCATATTGTAAAGGAAGAAACGCATCGAGTTGGTGAACTCAAATACGTGACTGAACAAACAATTGTCCCTTTGAAAGAAGCATCTTCCCAGAGATGCCCTCGAGACTGTTGGGCAGAATGTAGGAAAGAAAAACAAAGTGGAGACTGTCCCTGGAGAGGACACTGTGAATGTTAGGTTAAACACAGTGTCTACAGGAGACTATTCGGTGCCAGGTGGGGCAATCCCATAGTCTGCAGAAGTTTGTGGGGTGTTTTTTAATAAATATGACTGGAACAGGCTGCCCAGGGAGGTGGTTGAGTCACCTTCCCTGGAGGTGTTTAAGGCACGGGTGGACAAGGTGCTGAGGTGCATGTTTTAGTGTCTTATAGGAATGGTTGGATTCAATGATCCAGTGGGTCTCTTCCAACCTGGTTGTTCTATGACTGGGACTGTCTCAGCATCCCAGTAAGTTACGCAGCCATATTTTTTTTCCCCAAAGTAACAGTAGGCAACTGCAAATTGCCCATATTCAAAAGAACTCCCACTATCAAAGGTGTGAGATAGATAGCCTGCCTCTCGCAGATTATGTGCCACATTTTGTCACCTTGTCCTCTTTATTCTTGATGCACAAGTATTCCCTTAGGAAAGAGATCTGTGTTCTGCTATCCCTTCAGCCAAGCTTTCTGTTCACAATCAAATCAACAACTTTTTGTGAGTCTTGATGACACCCATTGCTGGTAGATCACAGGAGGACTACATCACAGGAAGACAGAAGAAGTACAAGCACACCAAAGAATAGTTTCAGACCAAATTCATGGTCTTCATAAATCTCAATACATGCTCCCAAATCCCAGCTCATCAAGATGAAACTGTAGCTCCTAATTCTTCCCAGATGTTTCAGACAAAATGTTTTGAATGAAGGATGGTTCTTCTTCCCAGTTGTTCCAGCACAACCCACACAACTCTGGATTAACCCCCTTTGTTCTAGTTTGTTTTCTCTGCGTGGTGAGAAGCAAATCAGGGAGTTGTACCAATAAATACACTGGAGTGCTACTTGCCAAAGGAGCAGGCACATGAAGTAGAAAGCAGCATACGCTGGAAAACCCAGATGTCAAAATGTGATTTTCTCCAGCAAAACAAGGGAGGGAGGGGTCTTGCGGAGCAAGGCAGTGCAGCTTCTCTCTCTTATATTGCAAGGTCTTCCAAAAGAGAAGTGTCTTTCAAACAATAGTGGGGCATGGGTAGTTTTTACTCATTTATTTCTGATAGTTGTCTTCATTTAAGTAGCAATGTGTTTTCTCTCGAGTCTGGCACAGCCACCAGCTGAAGCAACAGATGTACCACATTGATGATCCTGAAGAAGGAAAACACATCTGTCTGCAGTAGCTTTTTTGGACTCCGAGGACCTGGTGTATAAGCCTGTGGGAACTTCACAGACACTTGAAATCCTAATTTATTCATTGTTGATTTATTTATGTTCCTTTATACAAGAGCCCTGGTGCTATACAGTAATGTATATAGGAAAGTTTCAGCATATAAATTACATTTGTTACCCATTTTAAGATACAAAGCAAAGAAAAAGCTCTAAGAATCTGTGAAGTGGCATGTCATTAGATACCTGCATATTGAGGTGGGCGCTGGACGTTTTATAGTATACACAGTTGGCACACCTGGGAAAACACAAACACTGCCAGCTAAAATGCCTAATCTCTTCTTTAGCACATTTGTGGTTTAATTACAAAACCTAGTGAACAATTAAAATTCAGGTCAGCACACAGCAGCAATACCAGCCTTTGATGTGGGGTCAGTCCTGGTCACAGTCCTGTACTCATTACATAGGTTAATCAACATGCTGGACTAAATATGACAGGACTGACCAAAAATCTACGTAATTGCTATCACTCTGAGATGGTAAAAGGGCTGTTTTAGTCGTTCGATACCTGAGCATTATTTCTTCAAAATAAAACACAGACAGAAGATATTACAGTAAAGCAGAACTTCGTCTTTCACAAGCAGACTCTCTCATTGCTGCTGTCCATCTGCATGTGTCTCGTGCAAACACTCTCCACACACAATAGTCTTCTAATTAGATTTGTACAAGTGACTCCACACAGCATCCCACTGACCACAGCTGATTATGTTCTGTGCTGACTTGCAAAGCCACTGTGCAGACATCATTGCAGTAATTATAATTAAATGAAATAAAGTGCTCATTACTCTTTGTTTCTGAAAGAGAAACGCATCTTGTGACAGTGGCACTGAAATGGGTTGGGAACATATGGCAATATATGTTTGTGACTGCCCCAGCTACCTTCTTCCATTGATCCAGCTCACGCCACTACATTTGTCACTACAAATTTGGGGGCATCATTCAAACAGCAACTACTTAATGGGAACGGATCACTACAGCCAGATCCAATGTCACTTCCTCTTGCCCAAACATAGATTCTCCTTGATTCCTAAATGAAGGAAACCCATCACAAGCCTCAGACAGGTCATACTCCATCTAGCTCAAGGGCAAAGTGTCAAAACCCTCTGCACTGGAAAAGAGAGATTCCCGCTGGCTCTTTGGTAGGATGCACAATGCTTGCTTCCCAGGCAGAAAGCCAGAAGTTATCAGGCTGTTCAGCCTGGTATTTTTGCAATAGGGATCCAATTCCACCTGAAAGGAGAGTGACAGCTAGGAGGTTTGAGCTGGGATTTTTGTCACAGTCACCAAATTCCCAGGGAAATTCAGTGAAGGCTGAAGAGTTTTGATCCCTCACATGAAACCTGATAGCAAATTAATATGCATTTTAGTGGGGGTAGTAGTAGGTCTGGGTGGCACAGTCCCATAAGCTCTTTTGGAAATCACAGTCTTAAATGGTAATATTTTTTATGGGGTTAGGTAATTTTTTTCTGATTCTTAAACATGTATTAGTCACAATTTTCGTCTGCCTTTCAATTTCTATGCGATAAAAGGAAACGGGCTTTACAAGCAGCAACATTTACCAAAACAGCCCCTGAGAAGTTTTAAACCATTTTCTATGTTTTTTTCCCATCTTTTTCCTAGTTTTCCTTTCTGTAAAATATGTGCCATACAGGGTGTAGGACTGTAGCCACCATCCCAGCTGAGCATTGATCTGGACTGACAGGTGTGTGTTCGTCCTGGGTGTCAAGGCAAACACTATTTCCTACCCAGGTGACAATTAAACAAGGGAGGAGGCTGCAGAAACACACAGCCATAAAACACATGACAACAGAACACAGCACAGCATTGCAGTGGCATGCAAGGTTTTTCATTAGGGTGTGTCAAAATATTAAAATGGGACAATAAAGAAGAAAATGTTTTTGTAATAAACCATTGCTTGTCCCTTTGTAAAACAAAACCTTAATTGCTATAGAGACAAAGCCTGTGTCTTCTAGTGCTTGTTTTCTGCTGTCTGTCTCAATGGCCTCTTCATATACTATTGAAATAACAGGAGCCTTTACGTGCTGCTACAGTGTTGATGCTCGCTAGTAGTAATAAGTGTTGATGAACAGATCTCTACTGCTCATTTTCTGTTTGAGTCCTATTCCCTACAACACTCCGCTCTCTCATTCTCCCCACCCACTGCATTTAAATGAACAAACTAGGTTTTCTTTATGTCATCTCCATCTGTCCCAAGAGCTTTGATCTCCAAAGGGAACATACCAGTGCTGGCAGTGTTCTCATTCTGGGGGAAATGTTGATATTTAAAACTTAGTTTTGCTGTGCATTTGAACGACAAGTACTTTCAATTGTTGCAGTCTTCCAAGATAAAAAAACATTCTGGTCAGGATAGTTTATTTAGCTTACATTCATATCATTTGTCGTTTGACTTATTTTATTTTTTAAAATGTCTTTTTAACTGCTACCTAAAGAAATAAAATGCAAACTTTAAAAAAAAAACACTGAAGCTTCTTGTTAAGGCAGTAATCAAAAAGGATGTATTAATAACTTGCTTCTGTATTTTCAAATAAAATTCACTGAAATGGTCATAATTAATGGCCATTTTTTTAACTAAAATGGTATTTTTGGTGGAGAGACATTCCAAATTATTTTTCATGGATTAGTTGAGGTTCCCAGGGACAAGCACAGTATCATCTTGCTATTCCTCACCTCCCTATTACTGAATTTTACTGCCTGTGGACTTCTCTGCACTTTAGCTGGGTCACCGTAGAAATGTGGGAATAGAAAGTGTGTTATGGCTCTCTTGAACTGAGTTAGTGAAGTACTGATACTCCACTAGGGACCACATAAATATGCATACGTAGCAGACTGGGTAGTCTCAGTCATCAGAGTCATACCTATCACCATTCACAACAGCAGAGCTATTCCCAGGCTGACCATTTTCCTTTATCTCAAGAAACTTCGCTCAGCTTCCTTTTTTATTCCCAAGTATGGAAAACAGGAGCAGTCCAAGGGTAGTGCAGTGCAGAGCCAGCAGGAGGTGCTCCTATAGCAAGAAAATCCGTCCAACAGACTAAATTATAGATATGTGGCACCAAATTTCCCTTCTGCTATGATACAATAAATGTTTGGTATACTCAAAAGAGGGGTTTCAGCATAGCAGGGAAACTGGTTTGGGCTCTCTGATTGCAGAAACCTAGTCAGATGCCATATTTGTCTTGTTTTTAAGTTACTGTATTCAAGCAGATTGCAAAATAGGGGAAAAAATAAACGAAAATGTTATTAGGTCCTAGTAGACTTGCAATTTCTGAATTTCTTTTACAAATGCCCATAGAGCATTCCATCTTTATCCTCCCAAGTCACTGAGAATAACACATCAAAGAGCATGTTTGCATGTCTATAATAGATAACAGCATTGACATAAGCTTCAGGGTTCATACAAACTATAAACTGAATTACCAATCTCCTATCTCACATATTTATAAACTGTAAGTCGAGCCTGCAGAAAAAATTCCAACTCCAGGTGAAATAATTATTCCAGAGCTTTTCAAGAGTCACTTCTGAGCTGCAATCTGAATTCCAGTGAACGTGAATTATCAATTTGGTTTGTACTAGTCTTAGCTTGCATAGCAGGAGTCAAAAAGTAACCTGGACTCCACTGGTCACTGCTGCGTAAGGTTGGCATTGTCTTTTGAACAAGATATTTTGTAAAAGCCGCAGGTCTTTGTCTACCCTGGATAAACAAGAAAATTATTTTCTGCTGCCATGCTCTCGCATTGCTTTCAAAGCCTGCAAGAGTTGCTTCTCCCACAACCCTAAGAGACACCAAAGCCTGAACAGAGAAGGCCCCGATGTCCCAGAGCTGCTGCTTATGAACCCGAAAGCATTACAAACTATGACACTTTTCTCCTCATACCTTAAGGAGGAAGAATATAATTCTTCTTATTTCTATAAACCAGAAAACTCACACAAAAAAAAGGCCTATTTTTAGATAAACTAGGCATCTTCCACCCTACTTTGACACCAAAGCATCAATGAGGCCATGGGACCAAGCCTTGGAAGCAAAGGTCAGCATAACATATAGGGTGTTTCTATTAGACCACGAGTATCCCAGTGGTAAACGTGCCCTGACAAGGGCCAAATGGGGAAAACCCAACTAAAGCTTCCTTTCTCCTTTTGCCAGGTGCTGGGTTGAGCATGACTCACCTAAACCACAGGGCTTAGACCATAGTTCTAGAGTTAGGACACACATTGGTGAAATACAATGTCTGGAGACAGCATGAGTCACTCACGTAGCAGCTTTCTATACAACCACATTGAGTTTTTGAATGCTATATTGTCAGAAAAAATAACAAAGCTAGAAGGAAAACATTGCTAAAAAAGGCTATCACTGTCTCACACAAATGCATTCAAAGAGAAACTGAAAACCTCAAGCCAGTGCCCCTCCAATACTAGTCTGAGCCATCAATTCCTTGACATAACTCCCAAAGTGTCTCTTCTCCTGCTTTTTAGCAAGCCCAAAAGGAGAAGAAACAATAGGCGTCAGAGGGAATGATGGTGTGGGATTTGAGGCAGGATGTTCTTTTCCTGGGTAGTTTGACCAAGAATTGTGTCCACCTTGACTGACATCAAAAGTGGACACATTCGTTTCCAGACCTCACACAAAAACAACAGACCAAATATTTTACTTGAACTTCTCAGTAGGACACAGGAGTATTTGGTTCTGGAGTACATAACAGCACACGGGCGTTTAAGACACACAAAATTAGGGGACATGCAAAAATAGTGTGTGTCTCTTGAAAATTCAGACTTCTCTTAAGGTCATAAGAAACTATCTTGTCAAAAATGGCTAATTTCTCATCTTTTATATCACATTAGCCCTATGAGTCCTCACCACAATAGAGATAGGAACGATCCATCGCCTTGCACCATCCCCTACTGCATCAAGTAAACACTAGCAATCCATTATATCCAATATTATTAACTACCTTACAACTGAAATAATGAATTATTTTTATTTCAGATAGAGGGAAAAAAGCTTTTCTCTAATATGTTGCTAATTTATTGAAAAAAATATTAATTTTAAAACCTTTCCTGACAACCAAGACCAGTTCCAAACCAGATCAGAGATTACAAGTCCTAAATTTCACCATGTGATGACAAAGCCAGCCTATAAAATGACTTTTTGGAGGTTCTCTTAGCCTCATCAGCATGATCAATTCTTGACCACTTACTACTGCACCAGTAAGCACAACGTTGGCATTAGGATTTGGGGTTGGATCAGCAAAAGGATTCTGGTGACAATAGCAGTATTCACAAGCTCTGTCAACGCAGCATGGTTTATTTAATTCAGCAAACACTTAGCTTTGGTGGCAGAGAAAGGCAAAGCAATGTAGTCAGAAATATTAAGGTAGAAGTGCAGAGAAAAAAAAATCTCCTGGTGAGACCATGTCTAGATCCAAGGGAAAAACAAAGTGGGAGCAAGGGAGTGGGATTTTTTGTTGTTGTTTCTGGGTTGGTTTTTTCTGAAACACAGTCCTGTTCTTGTGCTGCAAGTGGCAGAAACATGAGGTGAGGTTCATTAAGCGATGAAGGCTCTGTGGCTGACAGATTACAGGACAGATTCAGTCGGTCTCTTTAACTTTGCTCCTCTGCAAACTGAAACACTGTCTTATTTTTCTCGTTGGAGTCATTATCTAAGAGCATCAATACACGGGGAAAAAAGCAAGTTTGGCTTTCTGGGAGACACAGCACTGAAACAATGCTCAAAAAGGCACTGAAACAGTATTTGACTCTTGACTAGGTTAGTATTTTAAAAACTGGACCATGTTCCAGTGGCATATGCACCAACACTTTAAAATGGAAGCTTACAAACAAAAGACCCTTTGTACAGTAGCACCATTTTGTTTAGGCTCTGGTGGCTTTTTTGTTGTTCCCTTCTGCCTGCAAATTTCTTTAAAAGAAACTAAAAATTAATCTTGCTCCAAAATCTTCCTGGAAAAGTTTTTTTTTGTGTTAAAACACATGAAGTACATGAACAGGATGGGATGGTACATTTGGCCAACTCCCATGTCAAATTGTTTCAGAATTTGGTAGTACCAGAGAAGCGATGCAGACCCTCCCACACATACACCCAGGCCACACTGACACCATCCCAAAACTGAGGTTGCTCATTGAGTGCCTGTGACACCTCCACATGATATCTTACCATCAAGTGGTTTACATCTTGTCTCCAAAAGGCTTGCAGCTTTTCTTCTTGCACTACTCCATAACCATCACAGCTGGCAGAGATGCTTGCACTAGATGCTATGAAGTTTGAAGGAAGAAGGTCTCTGGGGTACAGCATTTGCTGAGTGGCTCCTTGAGCTTAATAATGAGCTTCCCCTGCCCTTCCCAGGACAGCATCAGCAAAGGCTCTTCACATAATGCAAAGAAAATATATCTAGGCTGCAGTCAGCAAAGGTGAATTTCTGAGAGAGAAGCTGTGCTTGCACAGTTAAATGAGGAAGTGCTAAATGAGGAAGTGCTAAATGAGTTTTGTATTATTCTAATAGTTTCATTTGGTTTGAGCATTTAAAATCATAGAAGCTTAGAGAGCTCTCCTTATGGGTTTTGTGTAAATTAAATATATCAGTGTTCCTGCAAAATTCCTGCTGATCAAGCCTTCCTGTTACGCCAGTATGTCTGAATGGCCAGACCTACCCACCATTACTAAACACACGGTGAACTGTTTACAGAAATCCTCCTAGCCCAAGCAGGTACAGCCCAGCACAATAGTTTATTTTCATATAAAGTAACTTGCACAGAAGAAAGTCTTTCATTGGAAAGAAATGTATAGCCAACAAACTAGGCCAGCTAGGCATAATGCACATGGTTCCACAGCTACACAAACTAAACTCAGACAACAGGGCAAGGAGGTAACAACAACTGAAATGTCCTGGCCTGCCTTTCCTAGAGAGAGGGCTGAAATCTTCCCTGTAAGAAATACCCCTCACAACTTCCCATCTTGGCCGTCTACTTGAAATAAAGACATTTTCCACCCTTAAAACCTATGTGGTACCACATAATGTGTTGGGCTGTATGGCTGAAGTCAGTGCTGTTGTTCTGAGAGGCCCCCACTGGGCTGTCAACACCCTCCACATGAAATAATTGAAGAGCACAAGCAGCACTTACGAACTCAAATAACACATACATGTATTTACTATCTGTGACTATTACAGACCTGCAATTGCCAAGAAAAAGGCATGCCAAGTATGCTTTACCTGTGCAAAGGAAGGGGGAGATCAAGGTTTCTCCCGCAGCAAGGTGAGGAACTGTGCTGTCAACCCAGCAAAAGCTGGGCTAGCCTGGACCATCCTGGGTCTGCTTGCCACTGCCTTCGCCACAGAGATATTCACACCAAGCTGGTCAGCCTGGACATACATGCTATACATATACATACAAGAACATATAGGTGTATATTTAGACACTAATTGGGATATCATGGACCAAGAGACAAGTCTCTGAAACCACAAGTAAGGATTAATTTTAAGCAATTGCTACCAAAACCGCTGAAAGGATGTGCCTGAAAACTATTTAATTGTCCCCTGTGCTGGAGGCCGACAGATTAGAAATGAGCAACTGGCCTCCTTCAAATAACTTCTCACAGGACTCTGAGCCCAGTAGCACTGCAATGACTCTAGCAACCAGGACCTCGACTTTCCTCCTTTTTGCTGAGGAACAATTGACATGAAATACTTTTATTTAATGCGGGGGCCTAAATTACACAGCAGATGAGGAGAACTCCCTTTAAAAAAGGCATATGAGAAGCCACCTGTTTCCCAGGTCAGAGTCAGGAGTTTTGAAAGCACATGTGTTTTACAAGATCCAGATCAACCCAACAAAGGAACATGAATAGGACCTCCTCCCCTGCCTGGGCATGGGGCATGAGGCAGCTGCCCTGGTGATTGGCTTGAAATTAGCTGTAGCTCCCAGGGGATGCTGCAGGCTTCTACAGCTCCAGAGAGAGTTCATAAGGAGGATGTAGAGCAACGACGAGGGAAACTAAAGTGTGACAGAGGGGACAGAAAACTCTGGGAAGTGAGAAGGATCTGAATTCCCCAGATGCAGGCCAATCATTTTCATTTACCCAGATCATAGAATCATAGAATCACCAGGTTGGAAACGACCCATCGGATCATCAAGTCCAACCATTCCTATCAATCACTACACCATGCCCCTCAGCGTCTCGTCCACTTGTGCCTTAAACACTTCTGAGGATAATTCAAGTTAATTGAAATACAGGTGCTTCCCCCAAAGCTGAAATTCCTCTAGGGCAGAGATCTGTTAATTTGGAGTGCATCCCATGTGCAAGAGTGGCTGCAAAAGCACCTTCATAAACTGGGGGGTGGGGGGAGGCAGGTGGGGACACTTTCTGGCCCAAATCACGCTTTCATTCAGACCAACAACATCAAGTCAGCCAGCACAGGTCAGGTTGATAACTGAAATCCTGCACAAGAGCCTGCATAAATCAATGGACCTGAACACCACCAAAACCTGCTCTGCACGGTTCCTCTGGAGCCACCTCTGGAGTTTGCCTCAGCTGTTTTTCAAACCATTCATAACAGTTCCTAAAGCACTATCATTTTAATAACTACATTTAAAAACTCCTGATATGTTGGGTTTTAGTGAACCACAAACTACCTTAAAAATGCAACAAAAAATTAAAAAATTCACTCTTCATAGCTCCAAGTAGGGAACTGAGTAATTAATATATAGCTTAATCTACAGCTTTAGCTACCCTTCTACAGCTCTAGCACTTTGGCCTGCGGCCCCTTTGCTTTAATTGCTCTCACTAAAGATAGCACTCTTCTAATGCAAAATAATCTGGTGAATCCTACCCTTGTATCAGGGCTAAATGAAGGGGTGTGTAAGAGGAAAAAAAGAGAACTCAACATAACAAGATGTTTGCTTGCATTCAAGGGAAACCAGAAAGGTTACTGGAAGTCAAAATAATAGATCATAAACGAAAATAAATCCCCTTAAAAGCGAATTTTTAAATTATTTCATATTATTTTTGTTATGGTGAATGTTTAATGGATGATCTTTGTTAACATACAATCTCAAGCCACAGCCTGCCTGCATGCCAATGATACTCTCTTTAAAGAAATACAAATACTATACAAAGCTTCTGATCTTTCTCATATATATATATTTTTTTTTATGAAACACTATTTAGAAGTTTCATGGCCAGCAAACATAAATAAGTGTTATAAAAAGTAGTCTTGGCTGTGAAAGAGGTCTGAAAGACTGAATTCCTCAAGGGACAGACAAATAAACCAGGGGAAGTTTTATTTCATTATCAACGTAGTAGCGGCATGCACACATCAGCTGGTATTAATCTTAGTTATAGCCTGAGGCCAGTGACTGACGGCATGCTGAAAATTCAAATTCTGAAGGAAAAAAAAAAAAGGTGATTCTCTTGATTGATATATTAAATCTCATTTTACAATAATTTGGATTGCAGACATCTGAATTTTCCATCACAGCATGCATTTGGGTCAGTTTCTGCAGGTTTCGTTTTTCCACATCCTATTCCTCTGCTCTGTTACCTTCTGTGTGTCCAGGGCTGCCTGCAATTAGAGGCTCAGAGACTTTTAAAACTGGAGGTTATATCCAACTGGATAGCCAAAATGATTTTGCCTAATCCTTTTCTGAATTCACTCATCACTTTGGCCTCCAAAACATCTTGTGGGCAAGAAGCTTCATAATTTAATTGCACACTGTGTAAAAAGGTACTGAAATTAGTAAAAGTTATTGAAGTCTTCTAGCCAAGAAGAATATTATTAGCTGGAGTCTCTTGTTTTGTTGAATAGACTTGCTATGTGGGCAGGTACAGTCGTCTTTGCTACTGGAGGTTCAGGCGGATAACAAGTTTTGCAGCTACTCCCTCCTTCTGATAGTACAAAGCAGAACAAGAAGGAGAGAAGAAGAGGAATCACGGCTTTCTCTGGAGATTTGCAAGCCAGAAGACAGCTGATTGATCATGGCGTAATGGCCCAATGCAGTAGATAAGCAACAATAGTCACAATCTGAACTCTGTCTGGTCACAACAGGTCCCTTTCACTATCCTTCTCCACCAGGGCAGAAACCATCCACCTCCTAAGACAGGGCTTATTCCCAGAGGAGCCAAGCAGCCACAGCTCTAGTTGAACTCAACAGGAACCATAAGTGGTCCAAGGGACTCAGGCCAGCACCATATGGGGAATTTTGCATCACAACCATTCACTTACAGTGTTCTTCTCTACCCCACGTTGTCCTTCATGTCATTCTCTTTTCAGCTCAGGGTCTCATCTGTAGGTCCCTCCTTCAGCACAGTTACGAATCAAGGCCCACATAATTTGACCCAAACCCTGTGTGTGGTGCTTGCCCTCCTTTGAAAATCCAGCCACACCTGCAGGACTTTTGCTCACGTTCCTTTAGTTCCCTCAGTCAGAGAGAGACTTCCTGAAATTCCGAATTGCAAGCCAAAGGTGCCCGTTTTCCGAGATGTGAACACAGTAGCCCACAAAATGCACACAAAAGAGAATGGAGCTAAAGGTGAAGCAGCTAGTTGCAACATGGACTGATCTCACTCTTTATTGAAAGGAAAGCTCCAACTGCTCTCCCCATGTATCATGCATCTCTGCCTGCCAGTCACTGCGAAGACGTGTATTTCTGGATCATCACTAGACTGAAGCTGTAGAGCTGTGATGCTGAGATGGCAAGGCTCTGAACAACCACAGACTCCTGCAAACTTCTAATTGTCTTCTGGCACTTCCCACCACTTTTAGCTGCCACGTTTAATATCTCCTTTGGGCAAATGAATGACTGTTACTTCCCTGGGAAGCAAGAGATACTACATTTTTAAAATAAAACCCACCTCCAAAAAACTTCCTTGGCAAGAAGGAAAATTCACCAAACACTTTCCCTGGGTGAGTACTGTGCATTTTTCTGCGCATAGCAGAATCCATGGTACAGCATGGCTGCTGCTCCCCCTCCCTGTCCAGCTGTGTTATGTGCAATGGACTTGGTCAGACAGAGGTCAGAGAATTTTAAAAAAAGTAAATAGGAGTCATGCACTAGGAGCACACATTCACTGCATTGCTGAACTGTCTTACTAACCCAGGAGAAGCCTCCCACACTCCCATGTTGTTAATGCACAGCTGCTGCTGGAAAGCTGCCCATGGAGCCTCCCTCCCCTCCCACCTCTTTCAAAGGACCTTGTCTGGAGCTACCAGGCTTCTGCCAGCAATATTTGTCAGGGCACAGGTCACTTTAAAACAAGCGAGGGATTACAAGATGCTTTGATTTTGTTGGGAGTGCAGAACAGGAATGATCACCATCTTAAAAGCCAGGAGGATACAACGGCGCACAGGCATCTCTACATATTTATTATATATTTGGCAGAAAAATATCAATTGGATTATGCTGAATTCTGAAAAAGTCCTAGCTATAGTCATTCCAATGACTTTTGTAGAAGGATGACTTTTGCACAAAGCATCTTGCATACTTCTGGGGCTATAGATACAACTTTTGCACTATATAAGCAAGTACCGATAGAAATAAACATTTTCAGAGTGAAGCTTATGGCAACACATGCACAAAACCACTTGCAAAAGCCTTTCCCTGATGCATCCAGGAAGCCGCAGTGTGAGACATGCACCAGCATTTTAGAGTGGAAAGCTAGAGGTGAAGAAGCAGGACTTGGTCAGAGAGGCCTTTGAAAGCCTGCCCATGGCCACTGCCACTGGGTGTGGCATCCTGTCTCTCAAGGATGGAGAAAATCTCATCCGTTCTGGGCCATGTATAACATTTATTTATTCAGGAGCAGAACTTCCCCCTCTAAGAAAGTAGGAAATGTTGACGTAAATGGGCAAAACTGCTTCTTCAGCCAGAATCTCTCATAAATGCAGTGTCCAACGAAACTACTAAAGTTTGGATTTTCGAAGGGCCCCTCGGGGTTGTAGCACTCTACTCCCTTTGAACATCTGTTTGGTCCTTTCAAAAACACCAGCCTAAAAAATCCCTGCTGGGGGGCAGCGCGTTGCTGTGCTCTTTTCAGGTCTTACCTTTAATACAACATTAACCTCCCATTTTGCATTCTCCCATGCATGGCTTACTGGGCTTGGTTCTGACTCTGAGTCCTGACTCCTCTTTTATCTTCACACTGCGGATTATCTGATCTGATGAGTCATCAGAAATAATTCTGCAACAACACTGCTCAGTATAAGGGTTCGTTCACAAGCTATTTCGCACCACCATTTATTTGAATAAAACATGCCACTTCCCCTGTATTTTATCTTGCGCTTAAAAAAAAAAAAAAGAAAGAAAGTAAGCAGCCCCTGAACTGCTAACTGTTTTAATCTCTAAATGAGATAACGTATTTGTGAGACATCAATATCTTCCTCTAAACAAAAGCTCTTACAGTAAAAATGCGCTGGAAAGATTTGCCCACTCAAATCTCATAAAGCCCAGGCTGTCGCAAAGGCTAAGAAAACCTAGCTCTTTAAACAGAGTAATTCTGGGCTAAGAACATTAATGGCATCCTAGAACTGGAAAGCTGGATGTGTAAATTAGGAAGCAAAAAGCACGTATACATTCTTAATATCCTAATACCTATTACATATGATCTCTTTCAAAGTAGCTTCAAATGAGACGTGCAGTTATTCTTTGATATAGCTACTAGAAACATAGCCAGGATGCTCTTTGTTATAATCTTAAAAAAAAAAGAGTCCACATTTCATATATAATCATAATAAATGAGTTTTCAAAAACAGCAGATAATATTGCCTTTCCACCTCCACTCAAAGCACAAACCTATGGCAAATATGGAGCTGTTCACTCAAGCAGCATCCTCTTCACTTCGCCCAACCATGGAGTGTCAGAAAGAAGCTCTTTTAGCCACTGCAAAGCAGGTGACGATGTATACTGTGAGAAATCCTCCCCACACCACCCCTGCCTGCGTTGTTCAGAGTCCTCCAGGACCCAGCATCACTGCTTCATCATCTGGAACCCCACAGCATGTGATCAGTGGGATGTGGGCCACACTGCTCTAGGCCACAGTATCCACAACCCACACCTGGACCTAAACCTAAATCCACACCAGCTACCTGTGCCCTGTGTTAATAAAAGCACCAAAAAGGGACTGCACTGATAAAGGGATCATCTGCCTGGTACAACACAAGAGTGAGAGCACTTTGGCTTTTGCCCAAACCCCATCCAGATCTGTTATTTACAGCTTTTCCTATGGCGTTCATCAGAGGAACACGCAAGCCCCCTTGCACACAATATCACATTTATTCTCACAGGACCAAAAAAAAAAAAAAAAAGAGGCTTAGAAGTATTACCCTTGTTTTAGATGCAAGGGACAGGTCCGTATTTCTAAATACAGCTCTGCATCCCGAGATAGCCCAGGGCTGGCTCCCCTGCAGTGCCATGAAGGAGTAGAGCATGAGGGAGACCGCAGAGATAATGCTGCAGAGCTCAGGGATAATCGTCATATCCCTGCTCGGGCCCCACTCGACACCTCGTGTCCTGACCTGACGCAGGAGGATTTACTTGGTTCAGAAGGAACTTGGGAATTCAACCTATAGATTCTACTTGCATGTAAATCATGGATGTTACCTTACTAGGGTGGTCAATGTGGACTGAGGGAACGTGCAGTATTCGGTCATGTTGCTTCAAAAAGGCACAGTAGAAGCTTGATTTGAGAGATGTGGGATTTCAACCACATCCTTATTTGTACTTCACAGTCCTTGGGGAGCAGTGGGAGCCCAGAGGTGGGTGGCCATCCCCAAGGTCCCAGGGTAGGCAGTGATAGAGCCCCTTGGGGCTCCCCTCCTGCACCCCAGCCCTGCCACCCATGCACTTCGCAGCTCATAAAAATAAAGAAAAAAGCTGTGGTGCACCTCAGCACCATCACAAAGCCTCAGGGGTACACGTGGTGAGTCACAAAGGGCTCCCATCCCCAAGTGCACCCACCCCTCGAGTGGCCACCATCCACATTTTTCCCGGGTGCAATAAAACCCTCGAGTGGTCACTCTCAACACATCTCCCCACGACAATCAAAGACTCCCTCCAGCCTGGCACTGGTCTCTCGGGTGATGGGGAGTCTCTTTGCGCATTTGTTGGTCAATATATTGGAGTTCACACACACACACACACACACACCCGGCAGGGACGCACCTTCGGGCAGACTCCACAGCCTGGTGGTTTTAAACAAACGGGTCGGAGGTTGTTATTTTTTTTTTTTCCTTCTCAGAAAATAAGCGCAACGAAAAATGTCGCGTTTTCTTTTTTCCTCTTGGAGAAAACCAACTCCTTTTCTCTGACCCTTGCTCATGTGCATGCGTTCAGGCTGGAGGATTTTTTTTTTTTTTCCCATTTCTTTTTTTTTTTTTTTCTGTGCGCGTGTGTGGTTTTTTTTTTTTTTTTTAATTTATTTTATTTCCACTGCACATTTCGTCTTCCAGCTCCCCCAAAAACTCTTTGATCTCTCTCCCCACCCCCCCTCGCTGTCTCCTTACCCGGAAGAAAACCCTCAGCTGGGAGCTCGGCGCACACGTGGGCGCCCTGGCGAGCATCCATGCTCCTGCCAAATTTAGTCACACAAAGGGCCCCGGGAAAGGGGGGAGGAAAGAAAAAAAAAAAGGGGGGGATGAAAGGGGCCGCCAGCGGGACATCAAAGGCACTGCCGCCCCGCCCCGCCCCCGCCCTCCCCTATATAGGGGGCAGCGGGACGGCGCTTTGCACGCGAGGATGTGCTTGTCCCCCTCCTCCCTTCTTCTCGGTCTTGACCCCCCCAGCACTGAAAAGCTTTGCAAGGGGTTGTCCCGCTGGGGCTCGCTGTTCGCTGCCAACCCACCCCCCCCCCCACGCGGGGATGGGCTACACGGGGGTGGCCGTCGGGGAGGGAGAAGTGAGGTCCCCCACGAGGCAGGAGTGCGAGAAAAAAAAAAAGAAAAAAATAGAGAGAAAAAAAAAAAGAAAAAATAGGGAGAAAAAAAAAAAAGAAAAAATACGGGGGAAAAAAAGACAAAAATAGAAAAGAAAAACATAAAAAAAAGAAAGGAAAAATAGAAAGAAAAAATAGAAAGAAAAAATAAAAATAGAAAGGAAAAATAGAAAAAATAGGAAAGAAAAAATAGAAAAGAAAAAATAATAAAAAAGGAAGAATAGAAAGAAAAAATACAAAGGAAAAAATAGGCAAAAAATGAGAAAGAAAAAAAAAAAAGAAAAATTTAAAACCCGTTAAAATGCCCAAACCCGCTCAGATGACAGGAAAAAAAATTAGCTAAATTGGAAAAAAAAAGTCCGAAATGCAAACAAAAAGAAACAAAAAAAAATATCACCCACGCGAAAATATGAAATCACGTTAAAATTCAAAAGAAAAAGACAACTAAAACGCAAACAAGAAACGCTGTGGAAGCACGAAGCCGGTGCGGGGAGGGCTCAGCGGGGCGACCCCCATGCTCCCCCCCCCCCCCCCCCAACCAGACCCCCTCCTCATCCCCACGAGCTGTGAGTAAAGCGACAGCTTTGTGTTGTCTCCAGTCGAATCTGGCGTCGGAGTTGAGGTTTTCCTGAGTTTATCCTCTTGTCATAAATCATTACGGTCTCCGCCCCCCCCCCCCCCCCCCCGCCATACCCCGGCCCTTCTCAGCCTTTCCAAAATCCCTCCACCGAAAAGTGCGGTGGGAGAAACTCCAGCCCCCGTGAAGACCCCGGGACGGCGGAGGGAGCTGGAAACGAAGCCTGGTGGCTCCTCCGCCGGGGACCCCCCCCCCCGAGCGTCGCAGCCCGGGGTCCCCCCGACGGGGCGGCCGCCCCGTCGGGGGGAGCCCGGGCTGCGACGCTCGGGAAAGCAAAGGGACCGATCCGGGGGGACCGGGAGGGACGCGGCGGCAGCTCCACGCGCGAACCATTCCCGAGTTGCTGTTTTGTTCCCAAACAACCGCCGGCGGGAGGTGGGGGTGGGGGGGTCTTCCCTCCCATCCAGGGAGAGCCTCACAATTAAGCTCCTTCCCACGGTTTATATTTGTCACCTCTTTTCTTCCTCGATTCTTTATTTTTTAACGCGCCTGTCCCACTCGACGAGCCCTCTCCCCCGGTTCCCAGCACCCCGTTCCCTTCCCCGGGCTCCGGGCGCTCCCGTTTCCCGGCTGGATTTGAATGAGGGACCCGTGACGGGGTCCCGGGAAAGCTGCTCCTCACGCCGCGGAGGAACCGGGAATCTGCGGGAAAACGGATTGAGCATCCCCGCCTTCCCGTTCCTCCGGCTCCCGGCGCTGGAAGGTTTAAGGACCTCGCGGGGCGTGTGCGAAGCACCAACCGAGCTCTTCCGACGCCAAAATCACGGGAAGTTGTTTCCTAAAAAAAAAAAAAAAAAAAAAATAAAATAAAGTTGCGGATCCTGACTCGTCCCAAACGCGGCACCCGGTTTTAATCTTTTTATCTTTTTCAATTATTATTATTTTTAATTCCTAAATAAAAGAGGGAGCTAACGGGGCAGCGCGACGGCCGAAGGGACGGGACGGGGTGAGTGCTCTGCTCCGGCTCCGTTTCCCGGTGTGACACCGGGACGAGCTTCCCCTCTAACCCCCTCTGCCCCAAGGGTGGCTTTCTCCCTGGCGCACGGGGGCTACTACTCGTTCCTGGCCGGCTACTTGCGGGATTTAATGGCGAAGTGATGGTATTCCGGGCAGATCCCGTCCCTATCGAAAAAAAAAAAAAAAAAGGGAATTGTCAACAAAGCAGCCTAAAAGAAACGCAGCAGCAGCAGCAGGTCTGTGTGCCGGGGGATGGAGCGAGCGCCTGTGCCCTCCTGGGGCAGGGGAGCGGCACGCGGACGGACGGACGGACGGACGGACGGACAGACAGACGCACAAAGTGCTGGGCGCAGCCCAAGCGAAGTTTGCCGAGGGGCAGCCCCGCTCCCCCCACCCCGAGCCCCGGGCGCGGTGTCAGTCACGGCGGCGGCTCCTTTCATCTCCGCCGCCCCCGCCCCGCCCCGCCGGCCGAGGGAAGGAGGGAGGGAGGGAGGGAGGGAGAGAAGGAGGGAGGGAAGGACGCGCGGCAGCGATGCTGAAGTTGCGCCGGCGCCCCCCGTGCGGCGAGCGGCCCCGCGCGGGGCGCTGAGCGCGGAGGCGTTGCGGGGCGCGACGGCAACTTCGTGCCCGCGGGAGGTGCGGGAGTCGGGGGCGCCGCCCGCTCGCTCCGTCCCCGCCGGCTCCATCCTCCTCCCTCCCTCCCTCTCTCTTTCCCGGGGCTGTTTTTGCCCAGCCGTGCCCGGAGTCGCGGCGGACAAAGACCCGGTGGGTGCGCGGCGCGGGCGGCACCGACCCCGCTCCCCGCGGTTCCCGCGGCCCCTGCCCGGCCCGCTCTGTCCCCGGCGCCGGCTTAACTCGCGGCCGCCCGGGCGGCGGCAACTTCGGTCGGAGGCGAAACTTGGGCGGGCAGCGCTCCCCTCCGCGTCCCCTCGGCCCCAGGGTGAGCCCGGGCTCGGGGCGGGGGGTGGGATGCGGGGATGGGACTCCTGGGGGACGGGATAAGAGGGACCGGGCTCCTGGGGGATGGGATGCGGGCGACGGGGCTCCTGGGGCTGGGATGCGGGGGAACGGGGCTCCCGGGGATGAGATGCGGCTAGACAGGGCTCCTAGGGATGGGATGCGGGGGGACGGGACTCGGGGGGCTGGGATACGGGTGGACGGGGCTCCTGGCTCCTCCCCAGCTCGGTCCCCACGGGAGGGCGGGACGCGGGCGGGTGCGTTTGGACTTTATCGCAGCTGTTCGCTGCGGAGAGGGGCGCGGGTCCCCGCGGGGCCGTGCGGGAGCGTGGGTGCCGCATCACCGAGGGGGCGGGCGGGGGTTTGTCCGGCTGCCGATAGCAACCCCGAGGACTTCACGGGGATATTTTTTTTTTTTTTTTTTTTTTTTTAATTTTTCCTCCTTCTTCTCTCCTCCTCCTCCTCCTCTCCCCTCCTCCCTCCTCCTCCTCCTCCTCCTCCCCCCGCTGCTCCTCCCGCTCCCTCTCCCCTTCCCGCGGCGGGACGGCGGCCGCCGCAGACGCCGCGCTGCCGGGACGATGCCGCAGCTGCCGGGGGCCGGGGGCGGCGGGGGGGACCCGGAGCTCTGCGCCACCGACGAGATGATCCCCTTCAAGGACGAGGGGGACCCCCAGAAGGAGAAGATCTTCGCCGAGATCAGCCACCCGGAGGAGGAGGGCGACCTGGCCGACATCAAATCCTCGCTCGTCAACGAGTCCGAGATCGCCCCCGGCGCCAACGGGCACGAGGTGCGCGGGGGGCGGGAGGGATGCGGGAGGGATGCGGGGAGCGGCTCCGGCGGAGCAGCCCCCGTTTTACGAATTCTTCCTCGGTTAGAAAAAGAAACCGTCCCGTCCCGAGTCCCGCTGGCGGAGGGGACGGCGAGCAGAGCCCCCGCGGGTGGGTGCGGGGGAGGAGAGAGTTCCCGCGAGTTCCCCGACGGCGCGGGTGGCGTCCGACCTCCAGCAGCCCTGCGATTCCTTCGGAAAAACCACCGGGGTCGGAGCATGAGCTGTAAACTCTTAAAGGGATTTGCACTAAACTCTTTGGGAAGAAATTCCCGATGCTAAAACAACTTAAGGACCAGCGGGGAAGCTCCTTTCCCCCCCTCTCCTTCCCCCCCCCCTCCTTTTTCCTCCCTCTCCTTCCCCCTCCATCCCCCTATCTTTCCCCTCTCCTATTTTTCCCCTCTCCTGTTCTCCCCCTCATGTTTTCCCCCATCCTGTTTCCCCCACCTCCTATTTACCTCCCCCTCTTCCTCCCCACCTCCTTTTTATTTCTTTCGTTTTTCTCAGTTTATTTTTTTCTTTCTTTTTTTCTGAAGGTCTGGGAAGGAGGGCGTACTGGTTTTCATGATTATTTTTGGTATTTTTTTTTACCAAGACTGCCAAAAGCGCCAAACATTTTCCATAAATAAGCCCATTTCGTTAAATGTAAGACTCTTCCACTAGAAATGCTTAGCAAAGCCCCATAGTTATTAACATTGTCATAAAACAATCGTTTACACAAACGTTTTTGGTACAGTTGCCTTCTGAGCGACTTAAGAGGGAAAAGAAAGATGCTTATCTCCTGCTCTGTTTTCTTTCTGCTGTGGTTGGACTCGATGATCCTGTGTGTCTTTTCCAGCCTGGTGATTCTGTGAAACTGTAGCACTGTGATCGATAAAGGAGCACCCATACAATGACTTTCCTTCTTTTTCCTTGCTGACGGTCCGTTCTCTGTGTTCAGGTTTCCAGGCAGACTCAAGCACAGGATTCCTACCATGATAAAGGCAGAGAGCACCCCGAGGAAGGTGAGAAGCCTCCGGTCCCGTGTGGCAGTGTAGTCTGTCTTAGTCTCCCTGTGAGCCTCTGCACGGTTCTCATCTTGGAGCGTGGTTTCTTTTGTCATACATAGATCTAGTACCTCTTGGCAGAGGGAGATGTCAGGGTACTTTCAAAGATCAATGTGCAGCACGTTTGTTTGGAGTAACCAAATGGTATTTCAGTTGTTTAGAAACTGATAAGTAGGCCAAATGAATCCTAAAATAACTATTTTTAGGATATCAGCTTAAACAGATCTATTTCTTCACTCATACAGTGCAACCGAGTTGTGCGTGTTCAGAAACTCTCTGCTTTTCTTCCCGTTGCCAGAGTTGGTTGCTTGAATCTCCTCTTCCAAATCTAAGCATGAACAGACCTCTTGCTTTTCTAATGTACTGGCTGGTTAATTTTGATTGAAGAGGACAGAGGAAATAACAGAGTTTGTTCAGTATCACTTAGGAGGCTGGACACACATACAAAGAATGCCTGTGGTGAAGGATGGGAGTTTGTGTTTAAAATGAAATCCTTATCACAAACTACACCAGGTGATAAATGCCGTATAAAGACAGACACAGTTCAGTCCCATTGCTTTCTGGGACTCTGTGGTGATCTTCCTCCAAATTGGTCATTGAACTACCTAAAAGCGGTAATATCCATGCTAGCAGCATTATGTTGGTGACGGGGAGGAGGTCAGCTGTGTATAGTTTTTCTTTTCAGCCTTGTATCCTCTTAAAACCTCTCCTCTGAGTAGGATCACTGTCAACTGTCATATAGGTGGGAGAACTATTCAATCTCCCTTTGCAGGACCTGGTCCCAAATTCTTGATTTTCTTACAAAATAGCCTCCCTCGCTTGGCTTCCCTCTCGGCCATTGTGCCATGTGGGTTCAGCAGCCCCCTACCCCAAAACATTAGGTCTCTTTCTAAGCCAGCCTCTGCCCGCTAATTGTTCTGTTGAGGATGGCCAGAATGAATTGTTCACTGCACACAGTGGCTGCATGAGAGAAGGAAATTACTATATCTAGCTATCACTGCTCTTGTTTCTCCCTTTCCTAACAGTGATGTTGGAAACTCATACTGGTAATACTTCTGAGTCCACAAATCTTAAAGGAGTGTATAAAATGTGGGGAAACTGCTACTTGGCAAATGTGCTGTCGTTGCTGATGTTTCTGCCTTGTTTTGAGCAGGGACTAGCAAAATAAATTGGTTACGCTGAGCTTATTCCATATTTTAAGCGTAAAATCCTTGCTTAGAGTACTTGCTCCTTTAAGAATTAACTCTTCTTAAAAAAACCCCAACATTATTACATATTGCTGCAGATCACTTTCTCTCAGAGGTAATTTCTGTGAGTAAGGAAATGTTTGCATGCACAACGTTTTTATGAATACACAGTACCTGTTTAAGTGCTCTGAATTATAAGAAATGCATATGGGGAATAATGTAATCATTGTTTCCTCTTCCGTAGGAAAGCATCCAGACAGTGGCTTATACAGCAAGGGACCATCATACTCTGGTTATTCTGGGTATATCATGATGCCAAATATGAATAACGACCCGTACATGCCTAACGGATCTCTGTCGCCACCCATCCCCAGAACAGTGAGTTATCTCTTCCAAAGACCTGTTTTGGCAAGCTGGGTTTCCTCCTGTTTGGTCTGCCGTGCGTGTTCACACTGGTGTTTTTTCGGTAGCCTCAGTTACAGTGAAGGTTCCACTTGTGCTGTTTGGAGCCTTCGTCAGTGGAGTTTGAGATCTCTTAGAGGTGTTGGTCACAATCGCAGTGGAAAAGCTGAGATTAACGTCTGCGGTATCTGACGTCCTTTGAACAGGGCTGGGGGCTTTGCAGGGGGGAGCCCTGGTTTATGACTGTAGGATAATGTATGGTGGAATGATGTAAATGCTGTCTTTGTAGTGACTGGGACAGATGTGAATTTTCTGGCTTTAACTCTTCGTTTGTGGAGGAAAATCAAGGGCTGGAAGCGAAACTGCTAAAGTTGCTTGTCAGTAAGATGAAAGGATTGGATTCTTTCTTTTTTTACCTTCAGATATGGTATTGCTCTTTGGTGATTGATATTTATTTCTGTCATCAGCTGCTCTGCGTGAAGGCTTTATGTATCTGGCAGTATTGCTTTGATGCATAAGCTGTAGCTTCAACCACAAATTGTGAAATGGTCATTTAAGAATTAATATCAAATGTGACACAGCAGTTAACAGCTTTCCTTTACATTATGGTGAGCACCAATTCTTCCAGGTTTCCTCTGTTTCCGTTGGTGTAGATGCACATTTGATGGGCTATAATATACTTTTAATTTGGCATAGTAAATGCTCATTTATTTTTGTAAAGCTTTTGGTATATGGCTGGAGTGATGGGGAGGCAGTGTTAAAATGAGCTGTGGAAATTGTATTAGTAGAACCAGAGTGGAGCGGGAAACAAATTCGCTTGTAGGCATTGTGCTGAAAAAATGCTGCTGCATTTGTGTGCTGTGATACAAGAAGCTGGATGCTGCTAGTTCCCTCTGATAAAGCAGATTTCCATCTTCTTGCCTCTTCGATTTTTCCTTGGCAGTCTCTGTCAAACAACCAGCATTATTTTGCACTTTGACACTATTCATTTTTCTTCAGGGTTGTGACTTTTTTCTTCAAAACCAGAAAAAGAGGGAGCCTAAGTGGTAGTGGTAATTTGACAGTAGCAAAGCATGTTAAATTAGTGGATGTTTGGATTTGGAATGACATGGCAGTTTGGCACTGGGAAGTGGGAGATCTGCCCTTCTTATATGTCAACCTTTGTGTTTGAAAGATACAAAAATTTGTGCAATATATTGCTTTCTATAGCTCTGTTTTTAAATTGGACCTTGTTTGTGTATAAATTACAATTCAGAAGCGTATAGTGGTTTAGGATGAAGCATGATGACCATGGGCTGTTGATATTTGTTGTAAATGCTGCTCTAAAGAAAACTTCAGTTCAGATGTATCATCAAGAAGAGGATGCAGCTTCTCGAAAGGGCGCTGAGACTCAGAGCTGCCCCTTTGAGGACCAGGAAACTTCAGACCTTTTCCCCACTCTTTCCCACGTTTCCTTCCTGAGAAAGTCCCCAGTGCTGGCACAAGGCTTTGAACAGCGAGATCTATTTTAATTATTCACTGAGGATTTTCTCCGCGTATGTGTGCTGCGGGGCTTCTGCGCTTTACTGATCTGGCATTGGTGTCCCTGGAATATCGGCTTCTTGTGGAGGTTGTGTGTTCTGGTGCTCGAGGAACCACCCTATCTGGGTGCCTTGGAGGGAAGGTGAGGAGGAAGTACATCTGCTTTCTAATTGTAAAACTGTCTGTCGAACATCTGAGGAGCTCATTTAGTTTAGTGCTGTTCTTGCACGTTACAGCAGCTGCTCTATTTTGGTAAAATAGTACTGTTGCAGGGCTGCAATATTGTCTTAAGGCTGGAGTTCTTTCAGTTTAACCAGAAGGCTACATGCTTGAGTTATTAATTCATTTTTTTGTTTAATTGGACTATAATCTTTGTTAGTCTCCTACCTGACAGCTGGGTTTTAATACACATGAGATCAAAACGCCACATCCAGGAGATGATACTCTCGCTTGCTTCATGGCTGACCACAGTTCCAGCACCGCGTGCTGCTGCCTGTTCACCTTTGCGGGGGTCCCAACGACACCCCGCAGGTTTGCTCTTGCTCCCATTTTTGGGGGACATGCTGGGGCTGGGGAGCAAGGAGCAGCCGAGATGAGCAAGCTCTGGAGGTGGAGGTCTCCCCTGGGGTGTTAGACCCTGGCCATTTGTGTGTGGAGCAGCTTTGTGGTGTGTACCTGCGCCTTGACATTTGCATGACAAAGCCACTTGTTGATGCATCTGTTGCCTGGAGGTGTTAGGCGAGATTAAAAGGCCACCCTGGGGCGCTGAATCTTTTTTCTGCCCAGGACAAACCCTTGGAAGGACCCGTTTGCCTGCAAACCACCCAGGGGATGCAGCCTCAGGGAAAGACAGCCAGACCCAGGACAGGGATCATCTCTGATAGAGGAGGTCTGGTCTCCCTATGCCAGCACAGAGAGACCAAAGCTTTCTTGAAATGGGGAAAAAGTTACTTTCATCAACAGATGCAGAGAATAAAAAACATCCCTTTTTGAAAAAAAGGCAAATGCTTTTCATCGTTGCTCTATAAAATCAAAAATACAAATCTACAGTTAGACACAATGTGTCTAATAGGCCTTAAAAGAAGAAAAATGTAGTGTAGGACAACTTTTGGAAGGGAGAGAGTATATGAGGAGGATTTAAAAATTTCCTGAATCTGCTGTTGTTAGAGCATTCTCATCTTCTCCTTTTTTTTCCTATTTTTTTCTTTTTTTTTTTTAATTTTACTGGCAACCGGTTTGCCTTTTCCTAGTTGGATTTGTAGGAGGACGGGAATGTTAATTACAAGTTCAGATACAAACCTCACACCACAGTAGATATTCTTAATCAGGTAGCTGGGTAAATGAAAACAGCCAAGCAGTTAGTTTGGGTGGCTGCAGGAGAAGTGGTACCGTGATGGTGCTAAAACCACAGTAACACCTGGTGAATATGCATCCTTTATACTTGAGATATCTTTTGGTGGTTTCTCAGCATCTGGGGGTATTGAAGATGGGAGATGGAGACAGCTGTTTGTTTTCTGGCATCTGTGGGGTTTTCTCTTTCTTTTTTTCTGTTAAGACTAGCTTTGGGGTAGCAAACCTTTCTCCTCTGTGTGTTGGGAAGGTGGGGACGAAGAAACTGACTGAAGGAGAATCAGTACTCTGTGTCTTAAATTTACCCACAAAATCGTTTTGTCTTTGTTCCTCCTTCTTTCCCATTGAATTAAACTTTCTGTGGTAAGATAGAGGATTTCTGCAACCTCCCTTTTGTCTCTTCTTATCTGTTCTTGGGGTCTATTGTGTGGTGGGTTTTTTTTTTGTGGCTAAACTGTCTCTTTGTAGCAGCTGGAGGTGTTAAAGAGGTTGGAGGATATAATTTATAAACACTTTAGAGCTACTTGCAAAACACATCATATCCATTTGCAAATAATGAGGGTTTGTATGTAAGACCTCTCTAACCCTGCCCAAGTTTTGGATATTCCTTATGTTCTTCTGTATGGCAAGGGGCATCAAAATAGCTCCTGTCCTGAAGAGCTAACATCCCAGGAAAATTTATGCTCATAATATGGACAGGAAGAAGGATGAGTGTAGAAGTACCAAGAATGAGTGGCTGCAAAGCTTCCATAAGAGGAGTTATTTCTTCTTACTGTCCCTGTGAAAACTGGCCCTGTGAAAGCTGTTCTCTTGCTTATGGGGAATTTTGGGGATCTTAAGGTATACTGGAGTATTCGAGCTAGCACATCCAGCTGAAGAAGGACACAAATCTGTTGGTTTTTTTTTTTTGTAATACTGTCTTTTCCCGAGAATCAGATTTTGCTGAATGTGCAGTTGTAGGCACTTGATGGGATCTGCGGTCAGTGAAAGCTGCCAATATTTGTAGCAGATGTTGGGGCTCAGCTCCTGCTCTTGTACCAGCCATCAGAAAGTTTTGTACTGATTTCACTGTTGACATCAGCACAGGACACTCGGAGGACCATAGGCCACTGGTCCTGTTGCATGTCTCTTTCTTCCTTCTGCAGCCCCAGACCCGTGTCTGAGGAAACATGTTACAGGGGCAGCCAAGAACTCAACAAGCTGAAGCTGCTCACCTGGCACTGAGGCTCTGCTGCTTCGCCCTGTGTGGTGCATGTCTTCTCGATAAAGTCAATTGATGATGATTAGCTCCTTAAAAATCTTTGATATCAGGTGCAGAGGTGTACAAAGCTTCCTGACTCTGTGAAAGCCAAACTTGCTGGTGTTTATTTGGGTTTGTGCACTGTTTGCCACGGGACTCAGTGAGTTGAGCCAAATGCCAGCTACCAGAAGTAGAATCTGCTCAGCGCTAATAGAGGGACCTCACTGTTGCAGGTGTCACAGCTGACTACCCCAAGATTCAAGTTAGGTTTCTTTTGAAACACAAATCCAAGCCATGACTGACTGTGGGCTGAGTTCGGGTGGTACTTTCTTTCTCTTTCTTAGTGAAATGAATTCTGTGTTTGGAAGAACATGCAGAAGAAGTTACCATCATTCTTCTGAGTTGTCTCCTGTCCAACACTTGATCTGGTTGCTTGTATGTATGCCCGTCATGAATGTGCTCTTTGGCCACACACTAGTGAAGAAAACAGCCTCTTGCTGGTTTTTGGCTGCTTTGCTGCTTTCTTGTCAGTGTGATAAAGTTAGCAAATCTATCTAGTTGCGCATGGGCAAGGGGAAAGAAAATGTTCTCCTGGCATCTCATTCTGAAGGCAGCATTTTTGTGTGTGTTGTTTCCACACGTAATCAGAAACCCCACCCCTTAGAAATCATCAAAGTTCGAGCTTTTGTGTATCAAGATGTGGATATGCTTATGTCCTAAAGATCCTTTTTCCTTTATATTGAGGAGGTAATTCAATATAAGCTTTAAAGTGTGGAGCTCCTGCTTCATTTTAAGTTGGTTTAAAAGCAAAACATCCTTCTGGTGTGTGTTGTTTTGGTGTTGTGCCACCTCTTCTATAAATTAATCTCAGTCTAGAGAATATGTTAATAAGAATAGCTTGTTACGGGCTGCAAGTGCCAGGGAGGACATGGCTCAAGAAGAAAGCCTGAAACTCCACAGGTTCAGGCATCAAAAGAGGAAAAGACTTTTTCCAGATACTTGCAGTGCTGCATGGCTGGAGGCATTGAAAAGCCTGAGTACTGCAGGCCTGCCTCCTCCCTAGTACTTAACTTCTGTTTATAGTTAGGGAAAACTACTCCTGAAATGGGAAGGAAATAACCCCCGCAAAAGCATTTTACTGCTGCAGTAATATTTCTCAAGTCCCATTAGAGGCATGTGATTTTTTTGTTAGTAGTAATGTTTGTGTCTCTCAAAAGAAGAGTCTACTTTGTTACAGACGCTAAGCATTTTGCAGCCCAGGGTCTGTGTGTTGTGTGGCCTGCTGTGGTCTCCTGCGTTGCTCTCGCACACATGGACACTGATCCACTGTGTGGCTGGTCCAAGGGAAATGCTACTGTGAGCCAGGCAGTCTGCAGGTCCTTGACCTAGTGGAGGCAGATTGTCCTTGGCATGTGTCCTCCCTGCTGCTGCAGGGTAGCCATGTGCTGCAGTGATCCGGGTATGTGTAAGTGACTTCTCTTTACCCTGAATTGCCCCTGTCCTGACTAGCAGGCAGTTGTCACTAGGCTACCTGTGGACTTAAGGCATGTTTGGTGTGAAGACCACTGTTGGGTTTGGTCCCTTCTTGAAGGATGCTGGGAAAAAGCTGGCACAGCTGATTGGCGTGTTGCTCCTGCCGGGGCATTTGGGAATTAGTGTCTCTGTCACTCTGGCCCTTTATAAGCATTCAATTCACTTAAGAAAAATGCGTTCAGAAGAAGTTAATGTAGCAAGCCATTGGCTTCTATTTTGAGACTTGAATCTTGTGGATATGTTTATTTAGTTTAGGTTTTCTACTTCAAAGAAGTGTGTCCTCTCAGCAAGAAAGTGATTGAGCACTTAAATAAAAAAGTATTCATTGAATCTTTGGGGTTGAGCTAAAAGTGCAGTAGGGAGTTAACGTGTGTACTGACTGCACTCATCAGCCAGGGATTGCCTGTTCTTCTAAAGGGGAAGAAAAGTGGTGTGACCTGCCTGAGAAGTTTCATGCCTTCCGCTGGCTCCTAGAAGCTATGTTGCCTGATGATGCTTCAGGTTGAGACGAAAGACCTAGAATATCTTCACCTTTGATCTTTGAAGGTACCAAATCCCTCGTGTAGAATAGCATTTTTCATGAAGCTGAAAAGTTGACTTAATGTTGATTGAGTCTTTCTTTAAGTAGCTGTGGGTATAGGGGAAGTCGAGGCATAAAATCAATAGGGTGAGCTTAGTCAGCACAAATTACAAGTGTAAAATTAGGAGGCTTTGATTAAATATTTATAAAATGGGCAGTTTAACTTAAAAAGTAGGAGTACTGTTGTCACCAGCTGTAGCGCATAAACCAAAGAATCGCTTTGGTTAGGAGTTATTAGGCAAGCCAGAGAGCAGTTAATTCCCAAAGGCATCTGTCTATCCAGGCACTTTAGTACTCAAACCCTGTACTTCCAATAGCTCTGCATAAGTCAGTGAGCAGGTCTGCTTCACCCAAGCCAGTGCAGGGGTGAGAAGTCCCTTGGGAGGAGCAAGTGATTTCGTGTATGTATTTGGCATGAATTACCTTCTGAAAATGCCAGTGCTTTGAATGGAATGGGTGGCACCTTAAGTTCCCTGTTGGCTGGCTTGAACGGAGCTCTGGATGAAAATGCAGGGGTTGTTCAAGAAGAGCAGTCTGGAAATGGTCTAATTTATCATGTTCATCCAGAAAAACAGGGAAAGCGAACACAGGAGAGTTTTTGAGCAGTTTTGTTGGCTCAGAGGTGGAGAGTGGCAAGCTCTAAAAAGATAGCGCTTTAAACTGTATTTTTGTGGTGGGGTCCTAGTGACACTGCTCAGAGCCACAATACTCTTGTTTCAGTAACTGATCACTTAGCCATACTGCAGGGCTCTATTTCCTCAGTTTTCTGCCTCTTCCTGTATTTTAAAACTGCTTCAGAAATTTATATTTGTGAATGTCTTTCCACTGTTTCGGCCTAACTTCTCGCCGTGTTCTTTATTCATACCCCTCAAATCTTGCATTGGCAAGCTTTGTATAGCATAAAAGAAGTACAATACAGAGGTGATGATTAAAGGTGTCAACGCTTGTCAAATGCAAACTGTGCTTGGGAGGAAGACCTTTTCCCTAGTGATGTGCTAAAATGGAGATAAACTATGTCCAGCAGTGCAAATATGTTTACTTTGTTAAAATGCAGCAATCCAATGATTTGGTTTGGGTCTTTGGTTTCTGAGGTTTGACTGGTGCTGCGTGAGGTTTAGGAAGCTGCAGTTACAAGTGGTGATAGTGTTATTGGTTGTGCTCTACACCTACCCCACACTCCCCGCGTCTTGTACTGCCTTCATTGCAGTTTCATGTAACTCCTGTTTGTACCCCCACAGTGAGCAAGGATCCTGCCACCACCCCTTGTTACATCCCACGCAGTCGTTCCACAAAACAGTGCTGCAGCTTGTCTGCCAACCGCATGACTTTCTGAATTAATTTTTATGAAGTGATTTCCTTCTCACACCCATGCCCTGTCCTCAGTTTAGGGTTTGTAGCAGCTTGTTTCATCGCGTGGCACTGCTTGCAGCCTGGTTGGCAATGTTTCTGTTCCTTCAACCAAAGAAACACATATTACAGAAAAGTTGAGGGGAAGCAGGAGACATAGTGCAGGGACCACTGCAAACTAGGGGAGACTCCGATTTCTCCCCTCAGTGTCTGCACATGAATTAGCTCCTGCAAAGACTGAAGACGATTCTTGTACAGGTCCTCCTCTTAAATATAAGTGCCTGCAAGTTCAGCCTCTTGAGGAGCTTCTGGGAGCAGGGCAGGAGTGAACAGGTGGGTGATGGTCAGGTGTAGGAGCCTGGGGCGGTGGGGCAGGCTGCGTCATGCCCGGGTCCCCTGCAGACTGCTGGGGATCAGCACGGGGAAGAAAAGTGAGCTCGCTAAACTGGCACTGGATCAGCTTTTGAGGACATTGAGTAAAGAAGCCATACATTGAACATACTAAAATGCATTTTGAAAAAAAGATATAATTAAAATAATTCACCCTGCTAAAGCTTCTTTATTCACTGCCCTCTAACACCAGCATGCTGGGTCGTCATTTTGTCTGTTCTTTACTGCCCCGTTTCCCCGTTGTGTCTTTTCTTTACTGCTCAATTTCCTTCTGCACATAACTGAGATTCAGCTTAAAAAATAAGTTAGAACAGAGCATGTTGGATTTGAAAAATCTGTTAGTCAGAAACCCTCTCTCTCACACATTATTTCATATCTTAAATATGCCTGGTACAGGGAGAAGGGGAATCCATGCATGTATTGAAAGGGAAAAAAACCCCAATTTTTTAAAATCTTGGCTCTTAAGCATATGAATTTTTGTCATTTTGTTGTGACTTCTTCCCCCACTCCTCCTCCCCCCATTATTTTGAGGATATTTCTAAGACAACAGTGCAGTGGTTCTGTTTCAGATGTAAATCTTCAGGAGAACTTGAAATAAGAGCACCACAAAAAATGCTAATTTATTAGGCAACTCCCCAAAACAGTTTGACAGCACTATTGCAAACACCTTTTTGTTAAAAGGGCAACTACTAAGCTTCTTATCAGAATGACCTGTAATGACTTCATACTTTGTAGTAGGAAAATGTTAAGGGAGCGGAGAAGAGCTGGTCAAACTGCTATTTTGCTCAAAAGTTTTTTAATTCAAAGGCTTTCTCAAAACAACTTGTAGAGAAGGCTTTCCCTCTTCCTGTGAAACTTAAAATTCTTTAATTTTTTTTCAGAGATGTGTGTGTAGAGAGAATATTACAGGATAATGTGTTAGAACAAAAAATTTTAAATTGGCGAATGCAGTTTCATCAAAGGTTCAGAAATATTCCTAAAAAGGCAGACATTTTAGGAAAAGGAGATTCAGAGGGTGTTTTGTGAACTTGTCTTCTAGTTCTGGCTCCAGGACTACAAATAAATGCATTCAGTTCGTTGAACAATTGTGCTAACTACACAAAAATGCTCTCCTTCACTAAATGAATCTTTCTGGCCAGCATCTCCTGGACAAAGCATTTTGTCAGCTTCAGAACCTGCGGATGGGTCTTGCATTTCTCTTCTGGAAGTAGCTCAGCCCAGGAACCAGTGGGCTGATGTTGGCTCTTCCTGAATTACCTGCATCTCCTCTCCTCTGCTGGGCTCAATGGTTTCTCCCAGGAGGGGGTATCTGTTTAAGACAGTGGCTGAGATTTGAGCCTAGGGGGTTAAGCCAGGGCTGGGAGAGCTGCCTGTAATGACACAAGTGCTGCTGGTAGGTTATAACTGTTTGGAGGGGTGGAGCAAAAGTTTGTGCCTGTGCAATTAAGCATGAAATAGGTAAATTCTGTGTATAATTACCCAATGTAGAGTCTAGCATGAGGACGTGACCCGTGGAAATCACAGTGCGTCGGTGGCTGCTGGCAAATTCCCGGGCGGTACCCCTGGCGCCCATGCCAGCACAGGGTGGAAGGGTCATGTCCTCTGCCTCCCCCCATGCTGCTCCCAAAAGCAGAGCCACAGCTGGGGCAGGGGTGGTTTCTGCAAACTGGGAACTGGAAGAGCAAAATTCGTTCAGACTTAGAGAAGGGTGGCAGGTATGGGAACAAAATCCACATTTCCCAATTTTGCTTCAGGAACCCACCGGAAGACAGCTTGCTTATAAAGGTAAATTTTGGGGGTTGCTTTCGTCTTTTTCATGAAAAAAAAACCCAGAAGTCTAAGAAAGTAAAAACCGGGAGGTACATGGAGGGGGGAATAAGAGGATTGAAACTGATGCAGATGAAGTTGGTGGCAACACTGGTTGTGACTGTATTTTATACCCAGCCTTTCAGTTAAACACCAAGCAATCCTACTGAAGTTTCTAAGTAAAAGCAAGGAAGGGTTTAAGAAAATTAGTTTAAAAATGACTTCTCAAAAAGTAGACTTTGTTTTTTCTCATCTTCCCTCCCTGACATCGTAGCAGCGCTTGTATCTTCCCACTCCTTTTCCTGTTGGCTGTCTGGGGAGGCGGCGGGGGGGGGCAAGTGGCTTGCTCTCAGCATCATTATTTGCACCCCTCACTTTTATCTCTGTCTCTCTCTCAGAAATTCAGCCCAAATGCAGATAACCAGTATAGTGCACTCCTCCTCCTTAGGAGGCTGCCATTGCCTTGTGGTTCTTGCACCATGATAGTCTGGGGGACAGCTGGTCAGGGTTTCTCAGCTGAGGATCAGGGTTTCTCCAGTGGGAAGAGTGGTTTGTAAAGGAAATGCTGGCTGGTTCGAAGCTAGAGCCTTTAAACTTCTTTCTGGGCATCCTGAAATGCCTGCTACTTTAATGTGCACCTAGGCTGTGCTTACTGGAGTACAGCTCTCTCAGCTTCCTATCTGTGTTTCTTGAGTGGGTGTCCCGGTGGCTTCATCTCTCTGGGGTTACTCAGGTCATTGGTGTTGTTTTCTTTTCCCTTCACAGCTCTGTAGCTGAAGCTTATACACTGTGGTCACATCTGACGGCTGCACATCCCCCAGCACCACAGCCAAGCCTAAAACTCAGTTTGGTGCAGTCATGCAGGTCATCACTTCGCAGGGATTGGGGTTTAAGGCACTGATGAGGTTTGTTGTCAGGTCGCTCTGCCCTCCCTGACTTGGTCAGTGAAAAAGCCTGCATGAGGAGAAGCTCATGAACCTCTACTTGAGCAGGGAGAGCTGCCTGTGTGGCTTATGCCTGTGCAGGCTGTGCAGGGTGAAAACTGGCCAACAGGCTTCAGGTGCCTCTTTTGGGCTAAATGGTGTCTCTTAAATTTCAGTGAATACCTCAAAAATTTACCAAGGTTTCAAGCACAAGTATCAAGTGAATCCTCTGCAATGAACAAAAAAAGTCCCTGGAAGGGAAAATAAGCAGTAATTATGGTAAAACATGCTTTTTCATCACCGTAATGGTTTGATGCTGAAAGGGAGGATTGGAGCTTCTTATAAAAGTTACTTCTCTGCTGCTGTTTCTTCATAGCAATGACTGTTCTGTAGACCTTTATGGTGCTACGTGTGTTGCTTGCTTGGTTTCTGGAGGCTGGTGTTTGCTACCAGATACTTGGAACTCCTCATAGGATAGGCAGAAGATGAATTGACTGCCCTGCCAACATATGGCAGTAGAAACCTGTGTTTATGTGACTGTTCCAGCTCTCTGCATCTTTCTGACCTTTTCCGGTGTAGCTTTATGAGAATCCCTCTGATTTTCAGAACCACAAAGAATTAGTCCTGATTTAAGAATGCAGGCTATGCAAAGGAAGCAGTAAAAGTTGCTGGGGATGGCATGAGAAGGGGGTGTGGGGGATAGAACCCCAAACCTTGGATTAACACAGAAAAGACTTCTGTCTTAATGCTACTAAAAAATATAAGCTTTTACGTCTTGGTAAAGAGCTTGCTATGTTTGGCTCTAGTTTCAGCCTCAGTATGGTTAGTGTGTGCTAAGAAACCATCAAGAGTAAAAACTAGACAGTTTCCCAGCCTTGAAATGACAGGGACATAAGCTCTGTGTCCACAGGGAGGGAGGGCAGATCCCTTTGCTGTTGTCTTTGAGTCGGGATTTTAATGACTACAGGGGAAAAAAAGGAGTGTTAGAACAGCAGAAGAAAAATTATATAGCTAAGAGGAAATTATTTTTATTGCTAATACGAGGGTGCTCATAATGTTTAATTCTTTATAGCTCTTGCTTTATTTGCACATTCTTCCTTCCTCACCATTCTGCACTGTGTAATGGCAGCTACCGTATTTTGAAATTACTGCTCTTAAAAGCTCCTATTCAGTGGTTTTAGAGTGAATAAAAATATTTGTTGAAGTAGCAGTGGTGCTCATGCTGTTCAGCATATGGATACAGAGTGGTTCAGCTGCTGTACCCGCTTGGACTCTTCGCCTTTTACATCCTCCTTATACCCCCTCCTTTTTATTGAGGAGTTTTAAAAGTCCCATGGAAATATATTTTTTTTTCAGGACGCTGCAGATGTATGTTTAATCAAAGTTCAGGACAGTCTTTTCTGATAGAGATTTACTGTTGTTTTCACCAGTGAAGACAGATCAGGAGAGAGGAGGGGAGGTGGGGGAGTATTTGATGCCCCTGTAAACAATTTTGTGGAAAGAGCAGTTTTAAGGCAGAGTTTTCTGTATGACTGGAGGAGAAGGAATCTTAGAGGAAGCTTTGTAGTATTTTATATTTTTAGGTCATTTTTTTATCTTTTAAGATCACTAATTGGGGACTTACTGTTCGTTTGCCAGGTGCTGTGTGTCTGGTTCAGGGTATATGAATTGCTGCCAGTTTGCTACTGCAAGCGGGGAGGTTACAGCCTGGGCATCTGCATTATTTTTTTGCCTTGCATCAGGTGCTAAAAGTCACTAAACATACCATGAGTCACAGTATTTTTTCCCAATTTGACTCGCTTGCCTGATCATATTTTAACTTCAGCCTTTAGGCTTGAAAAAGCATGTGCATAATCAGTTCATTTTGTGTGGTCTAGGCTATAAAAATGCCCCCTCTGTTCTTTCCATATGAAAAACGTGGTTTTAATTTTGGGGAACTTATATAATTTTCTGTGCTTTCTTTTGTATCTCAGATTAAAAACAAATGCTCCCTTCCCCTAACTTTGCATGTTCCAATTACAGAGTTGTGAAAATAAGTCATCCTTCGGCTTTTGTTACTTTAAAACAGCTATCGGTGATGTCAGAGTCAATACTAAAAGCATTAAGAATGCTGGCAGAATGTAATGCAGCTGCAATCCAACATGATGTTGGAAATGGGGTTGAGAGCATAAAGGCTTTCCATATTCCCAGGGCGCACAACTGCTCGCGGCCTTGGCTTTGATCTCTTCAAAGGCTGCTGCCTCCTCCTAGATGGAGAGACTTGGCTGCCACTCGCTCGCATTGAAAAAAGGCAGAGGTCTCTATTCAGGCAGAAATCAATCACTGTGCAGAAACAATTATGTGTAATTCAACCATCATGAAAACAGGGTGAGATTATGGGTTTGTTACCTGAGTGACTGTGTGGAGATGGGGAGCAGCGGACGCGGGAGTCCTGCTGACATGCCACATCTTGATGACAATTATAGACACATGAATGATGTGGCGGGCGGGGGCGGCGAGATGACAAATGCTGGTCACGCTGTCCAGCAGAGCAGAAAATGAGGTTACAATTGGGAGATAATGTTTGCATATGTAACCATATTTCAGCAAGCTGGGCAACTTCAGGGAATAGCGGAGACGGGAGATCGTAAACAAAGTCGGTGTGTGCCAGGACTATCAGCTTTCTATGATACAGAAATGCATATGGGCAGTGAGAAACCCGGGTGCCATGTCCTGAAGAAATGTGGTTTTGAATACAGCCTAGTGGCATTTTCAAGGGGAGGAGGGAAGAATTGCCTGGCAAAAGGAGAAATCAGGATCCTGAGTTCAGCCCTCAGAAGGCAGAGAAAGTAAATAAAAATCCGTTTCTCGTCCCTCTGTGTCTTGGGACAAGGTGGTATCAACACAGTGGTGAGCACTTGCTGTTTATGAACAGCATTGACGAGCCTGTCTCCTGTCTCCTGCCTTCCCCTCCCAGCGGGGATTTAGGCGAGCCTCGTGGTAGCACATCGTGGAGCGAGAGCGCTTTTAGATTTGCATGGTAACATTTTGGCTGCAGTAGGCTGTCAGTGGAGTGACGTGATGCTCAAAATATCTTCTGATGTATAATGGCTTCCTTTAATTAGGAACTTTTTTTTTCTTCTGAGTGGTGAGCAATAGCTTACTGTCTTAAAAAAAGAGAACTGGCATGTGTACTAATCTGCCATGAGAATATTTATTTCAAGTATTATTGCCTATAAAGTCTTAAAATAGTTTTCCTCCCAAAAAGGCAAAATAAAACACAGATGACTGATTATAAAATGGTATCCTTGCTCAGTTTGGTACACAGGACGAGCTTTACCTTTTAGACTGCTCAGGCTTAGACATCAGAGGCGCAAGAAGCTGCTTTGAGTTACAGATCTTCAAACAATAAGTCAAAACAAAAAATCAATCCCTCCAGTCCCTGGGTGCAGTTAGCTAAAGATAAAAGAGAAAAATAAAGTTATGCTAAAGCAGATAGAGGAAAGGAACAGATATGCCAAGGAAACACAAAGGACAAGTGCAGAGTTGAAGTGGGCCTGGTGTGAGCCAACATCAATGAATTTTTATCTTATCAAAAAATTTTAGGGTTGCCAGTTCTTTTCAAACTGGATCCACTCTGCTCCGGGGCTGCCTGAAGCGTTGTCTTCAATAAAAGTTGCTTCTCCCCACCCTCTGTACACCTTTCTCTCACTCCTAAATGCAATCAGACATAGGGATTAGGCTGCGCCTCACCCAAGGTACGAAACTCCTTTCCAGACTTCAACAGTAAATTAAAGACTCTTGATAATCCCTTGTTTTTATAAATACAAACCAAGATTTCTTTTTAAGTATTTGGTGAAAGATGCATTTTCTCAAAAAAAAGTAAATAGTGAAACGATCACCTAGTGGTAATTATGTCCCTCTGCCTCCTAATAAAATTAAATGGAATTTTAAAAACTGATTAAAAATTAATTAAAAAAAATCAAACAAAAGGATTTTTTAACCTTTTTTTCATTGCTGATTCGTGAAATTTTTGATGCCAATTAAACATCTTGATTTAATCAAGTACATCACTTAAGCTTTAATGCAAGCTAAAACACTCTGTGTCCCTTTTCAGGATCAGCTTCTCAAGGTACAATCAAACCAGGAAAGCGTTCCTTGGAAAGAGATCTGTTGATTCGGAGGTTCTTCTGTTTCTATTGCATCTTTTGAAGTGTTTATAATAGGAGCCAGCATGCATGTTCGGGTCCCATTGGGAGAGGTCACAGTGGCTGTTGGCATCGCAGTCTCAGGAGGGTACCTGCCCATGGGCACATGAGAAGCAGACAGGAGCGGGTGGTGCTTCACGTAATAGCTACTTTATCCACATTAGCACATTTATCCAGCCAAAAGTGATTTATACGTGTGCATCATACATTGTGTGCAAAGAAAAGACTTGGAATACACTAATATTTGAAGGATTTGGGAAAGTCTGATGCATGACTTCAGTGCAGTAGCTGACGTCTCAGGGTCTGTTTCCCATCTGTGTTGCTGCGTATTATCCATTTCATAGGTGGGACAATAGAGCAGAAGAGGAAGAATAAAGGATTAAGGATATGCAGATGCAGGTAAGCTGAGTCAAGGGTATTGATGTTAGGTCTTGCTCTTCACCAGGAATTTGAGGAAGCACTTTCAGACAGCTGCCTGGTAACCTAGGGCTGGCTTTTCTCACTTCAGGCTGCTGAACTGCTGCTTTTACTGCTTTGAGAATAACATAAATCACACTTTTCTATGTAAACAATTGTGTGAGCTGCTACTGAGGTGTTTATGGGATTACAAACTGAATGGGAAAAGGGTTAGTGAGTATAGATGTTACTAGGAGATATGGTGTGGAATATGCGACCCACAGTGTGAAAATACATTATCTCCAGTTTCTCATTTTGATAAAGTAGATGTTACTGTAGGTAACTCTCCTCAGAAGAAATGTTCAGACACTTATTGCCTTTAAAAAAACATAAAAATCTGCATCTTGATAATTATTCCCATTTATCTTTGGGTAGATTGCATCTTAATTCTTTTAATTACTTTAAATAGTTCTCCTTACAGTTGTCTTCTTTGAAGTAAAGAGCAGCATGGCACGATACCTCTTGTCAGGAGTGGCTGCAAGAGGAGCTAAGCTGAAGCCAGAGGCTGCCCAGCTACAGCTGGGTGGTACAGAGCTGCTTTCATCCTTCACCAGTTCTGGTTTCCTCCAGTCTCAGCTGTTGGTGAAGTCTCATCAGCCATAATTATCAGTCTTTTAAAAGAAACATTTTATGTCTTGCAGAGGCAAAAATGGGTCCAGGGCTTGGTACTCAAAATACTGGTTATGGCAATTGACGTGGCTTTGCAAAAGTCAATAGGAAGAAGACCATTAGTCCTTGGGACAGTTGATGCAGAGCAAAGATTACTGCAAAATAATAAATCCTACCCAGAGAAGGGGAGCATGAGAGGCATATGGTTCATTGCGGTCTATTCTGTGTCCTTCTTGAAGAGTAGCTAAGCACAAGCTGTGTGCTGTTTTGACTCAGGATGAACCAGGAGACTTACAGAGCTTAAACAATGCGCTCTGAAATGGGAAGTGTCTTAATTGAATTTACAGATTACTTGGCTTTTTTGTGGTTTTTTTTTAATGTGTGTGTTGAATGGAAACAAAGGACAAAAGAGAGGTGAACGGGAGCTGCAGTGCAAGCAAGCCTGCACCCATTTATTCTGGGAAACATAAGCCGTCTCCCTTTCCCATTTCAAATATGATGATTAAAGTATTGGAGATAAATGTGTTGGCTGGGCCTAGTTCCTCTCAGTGTGGGACTTTTCTTTGTCTTTTTTTGATCTGTCCTGGCTGAGCATCCCAGCAAAAGCAGCTAATTGATTTAGCCTGTGTCAGCCCACTGCGGTACACAGAGTTGGTTATTTCAGCTCTCCCAGTACAGCATGTGGGGAATAAAGCTAGTAGCGAAACGCTGTGTCAGGCTGGGATGGAGCAAGGGCTGCATGCGGAGCAAGGGCATATTGGGGAGGTGCGTGGTGAGGAGATGGTGCTTGGTCCTGTGGCCTCTGGGGAACCCTGGGGAAGATGGAGCTAGCAGGATGGCAGAGCAGGTGCGATTTCTCAAAGCTGCCCTACTTAGCCTCTAAAGTAAACACCAATTTGCGGTCTCTTAGTAGGGAGGGAACAGTCCAATAACGCTGGGATAACTTTCTTGCCAGCACTTAACTTTGTCTAATTGGGATGTTCAGGTTTCGACAGTCTGCTTGCAAGAAAGTCAGGCAACCTAGAGGTGCCAAATAATTTGTAAGGCACCTGTGATAGGTAGCCCATGTCTCTCTGGGAGAGATAACCTGGCTAGATCCTCCTGCACGTGGCACGGGCTCCAGGTGCTAGGCAGGAGTAGGTACTTCTGGCAGACAGAGCCCTCCTGAGAGGGAGTGGGAAGTATCTGCAGCGTGTGGGGCAAAGCACAGAAATGTGCGAGTTGGTTATGGTCCTGGGAGTGAGGAGCTACCACCCTGACCTCCCAGCCAGCCTGTTTCTGCCCTGAGGTTGCTCCAGCAGCAAGAAGTGCTCTCTGTGGACACACTGACTCAAATGTCTGCCCTGTTCAACTTCTGTCCTGATGAAGCCAAGCCTTAAATAACAGGCAGATGTTTGTAGAGTGTGTATTATGGAAATCAGACCAGTCATAACTTGACTGCTCTAAAATAATGTGCGTCTCTTTAAAAGAGTGGCGGCTTAGTTTTTTTTGGCTGGAGGCAGAGACAAATTTGTGTGTGCAAAGCAGTGGCCTGTGTGGGGGTGGCCAGAGGCCAAGCTGTGCCATTCCCACCCCTTGGGGCACTGGGGCCACCTTGGGGTGGCCCCCGCCCCGGCCACAAATCTCCTGCTCCAGCCGGGAGGGTCTCGCTCCTTCCTGCTCCTCCTGGTTCTCCTCCTGGCCCCTGCCCTGAGAGAGCAGCAGACATCGTGGCAATGAGGAGGTTGCCTGTGTGACTACACAGCTGCTGATTTGCATGTCTGCCTGCATCAAGCAACTTTCATGAAGCTCTGTTTTCCTCCCTTGAGCTGCCAGTACATGACCATCTCCCACAAGCTCCTTACCACACACCGGTGAATGCTACCTGGCACACACATGATGCTGCTCCTGACTCTGGTGCTCTAGATCTGTGGGTCCCTCTCAGCAGGGTGACTTAGCAGTGCTTTGCAGGTTGGAAACCTGCAGCTGCCTTTGCAGGGTCTTGCTTTTTTCATCCTCATGCCAGGTGGTCAGGGGGCATGCTGCTTCATCATCAGTGATGGCACAGAGTAGCTTGCAAGAGTAATTCAACTTAAAAAATACACTATAGTCTCATTATTGGAAATTTACCTTATTTTTTACTTTTCCTGCCTTTGTAACTCTCTGTCCATTCACCTTACCCTCTTCCAGAGGAGGTGTCAGTGTAGCATGAGGAAAGGCTGTCTTGTACCCTCCTGTGGCAGTCTTCTCAGCTGGACCTGGAGAAGTATTGAATTAGCTTTATTATGCTGCTGATTTGAAGTCATTACTGGTGTAAGCCGATGCAGTTCCATTATTGTTGATGGGATTGGGGCTCTTCATGTCACAGGTGAATTGGACTCAATTAACTGAAGCCGTGGTCTTAATTAGAAGCGTGGCTTTCAGTGGCTTCTCCTGAGCACCAGAGGTGGGATGCTCCTCGCCTTGCCTCACCAACCCGCAGGGCTCTGAAAGTCAACAGGAGAAGGTACCACTTTGTTCTATGAGGCATCCTCAGGTATCACATGGCATCCTCTCCTCCTCATGCCACACATCCCCCTGGCTTTGCTCTGGGGAAGAGGAAGTCTAGCACAGTGTGCGGAAAGTGCAAAACACCCCTTTGGGCTTGTGGTACAGAGTCAGTGCCTGTGTTGCACTGGCTGCCAATCTGCTCCCATAGTCCAAATGGTCCAGCCAGTGTATAGGTGTTTTGTGTTTTACTTGGGAGACAGTTAGTCAAGGGTTTGAGAGGTGCTTGGCTTGACAAACTAAGCAGGAGATTTTGTGTTTGCACTAGCTGAGAAATATTTGGTGGCCCTTATTATCCTATGTCCCTGCCTGGCTCTTCTGAGTGCCTAGATGAAGCAGAGTGTTCGTAAGCACTTAATGAAGAATCTGATGCTTATTATCCCACTTACACAAGTAGAAAAATGTGGGCACTGGGAAAGAAGCATCCACTTGTGGGGCAGGCCAGTGGCACAGGTCTCAGAAGGGTCTAGGCTCCTTCTTCCCAACGGAGTTGCTGTGGTGCCAGAACCACTACCCTGCAGGCTTGCAAATGGTCTTCTGCAGCCTGTGTTCACCTTTTTGTAAGAAAATGCATCTCTTCCCAAGGCATGCTCTTACTGGGTGCTGGTATGTAGGACCATCCCAAGGGTGAGCCCATCTGACCCACGCCTGTTGCTGGAGGGGACAACGACCCTTCCAAAAGTGTGCACCCTCCTGCTAAATATAGTATCAGTGCAGGCTCTATTTTTAGCATGCATTTTAAGTGTGCTGTTCAGCATGAGCCCTGCAGGATTTCAGCGGCAGACCCTGCAGCTGAGCTTCCTGGGGGTTTGTGTCCTTTCCTGGTGAGGAAGGATGTACTGGGGACAGAGAGCTCATGTGGCACTTGCTGGCAGCCCCACGCGCTGTATGCTCATCTGGCTGGCTGGCTCCTGCAACACAGGCCGCGTAGCAACTGATTGCTGCCTTCTGCTAATTAAGAGCTTCTTTCTATGCCTGGCTGCTGGCTTTTTGTCCTTTCTTTCCCTTCCGAAAGCTCGTAGGAGCATAGCAGCGTGGAAACATCTACTCTCTGCTCAGTTGTGGCCATGGTTGGCCAGCATGCTCTGGGGCTGAGAGGGAGTAAGCCATAAGTGTGAGTGAAGGTTTGTTTAACGTGCAACCTCAAGTAAATCTCTTTCTAGACCACTTCCCCCATTCACATTAGGTTTTGGTACCACTGCTGTTGCACCCTCTCTTGTGTTTAGCTATGGACTGGCACTCCCTCTAGATGGCAAGCAGAGGGTGACAATATGAAGACTGGAGCAGCAGGGGAAAGCTCGGCATAACATGGTTTAGACTTGTTGCAGGGGGCTGAGCTGTTTTGAGCTGTTGCTGTAGGTGCTCACCGTCCCGGCTGTACCGATGGTGCCAGCTTATCTTGGGCAAAGCTGGAGTTTACACCCACAGCAGCCTAGGGGTTTCTCCCTGCTCCATGGATGTTTAGAAAGGGCTGTTCTTTCTGGTAGCCATCAGGAAGGACTCTGAAGTTCCCTAATGAGTGTCTGAATGCAAGGTAATGATGGCAGACCCATGCTTAGCATCTCTGAGTTTGTGATCTGCAAAATATACTTGTAGCTGCACATGCTGGCAGCACCGTCCTGCATGTGGCCCGTGCCCGGGGGAAGCAAGGGAGAGAAAAGTGCTGCTGTTTTTGTTCTAGCAGTGGTTTATGATAGTTGTTCTGTTGCCTAGATAGCTAAAGGTGGGTGGCATTCACATCAGACACTACCCCACACCCAAAAGACAGAAAACAAACAAAAGCTGAGATAAGCGGTACTTTAAGGAAGATCAAAAACTTGTCTGTGTGTTTCTTTTTCTTGGGAGAACCTAGGGTCCTACTGACAGATCAAACACAGGTTTATGTATGTATACACAGGGCTCTCATTGGACCGTGTTGTTCCCATCTAAAAGTAGCAAATCAGCACTATTACTGAGAGGATGTTGCAGGTCAGGTATGAATCACCCCATCAATACACAAAAAAGTATTCTCTGAAAAGGTTATTTTTGTCCCAATGTAGGTGGTCAAACATCACCTCACAGTGTTGCTGAGATAGCACAGTGTATGGCGTGGGATGGTAAAAAGTGCTTTCCAGGTAGTGGTTGCCAAAACGTTCTTCTTGTTGCTTTATCACCCTAACAAACTTGCTGTGGTGCACGTTACTACTTTCTTAAGGTTGCTTTATTCTCATTTCAGCTCAGTGTTACTGGAGTGGCTCTGGTTTGTGCTCAGCTTACCATGTACCTATCTATATTTTCAGCCTTGTTACCTCAGATGGGTTGAAACCTGATGGCTGAATAAAAAGCATAGCATTGTTGAGCTGCATTTTCTTGCTGAAGGTTTACGTGCATCTTCATTTCACTTGCATAACTTGAATACATAGGAGCTACTCTCTGCTGCTATTGCTATGCAAGAGGTCAGCCTCTAAACTTAGCTCTTATCCAAGCTATGTTCTCCTGAAGATGCATAGCACTTCTTCTCACCATCATTGCTGATAGGCAGGAGTTTTTTAATTCACACCAAAGATCTTCCAGGGCTCTTTGGTGCCCGTGTTTCTTTGTGGGTTTTTTTACTCTCCACATCTTTTGCATGGTGGCCCTTCTGCTACAGCAGTGCAGGCAGCGGGGTCAGTGGGTGCCAGGCACACAGGGCTGCAGGAGCTGCCACTGGTATTTTGGAGGGCATGGAGTTGACTCTCCTCTGATCTGAGCAAAATCCTGTGCCAGCTGGGTAATGGGGAGAGATTAATGACTGCCTTGGAAGCCAGTTTTCCAGCATACTGGCCGGAGGGTAAGCATCATGATAGTTGTAGCAGCTGGTTTGGAGAGGAGGGAAATGAGGGGAAGATAAAATTGCACACCCAGAATGCCAGGGTAGCCTGTGTCCATGCTTTGATGTCTTCTCCCTCCACACCCTCCTGTGGGTTAAAAATGAAACCAGACTGCATTTATAATGGGTGTGTGAATATCTGTATTTAGCTCTAGCAAGCAAGCTCCTGGACTGGATATGTGGAGAGATACAGTTCAGCGAAATGCAGGAATGGGTATTTTCTGTGCCCTCATTGTGGGGATGGGTGGACACACATGAACACATACACACACACTTGTCGTCTGATCAGTTCAAACATTGCAGCCTAATACGTTCTGACACACGTGTGCATGCTAGGTTATGAAAGGGGATGAAGGAAGATTAAACATCCTTTTATTCCTGCTTAAAGGTCCTGAAGGGTGTACATCAGGGTGTGGGTTCCCGCTGCCCAACAATATCACCACTGCTTGGGACTATGGCTGTGAGGAGGTGCCCCTGTTCAGGTCTGCAGCAAGGACATCATATAATAAGCAAGTGTTCCTGCAGACCAGCCTCAAAATCTCAAATCTATTTATGCAATTGGAGAGGCAGGGATAAGCATCCTCCTCATGGTGTCTTTTGAAGAAGGCAGGAGCCATCCTCATACCCTTGGGAAGGCCAGGGCGAAAGATGGGGTTCCTCCAAAGTGGTAGGCAGGGGGGTGTGAAGGCAGGTAGCTTGGAGGAATTCAGTCTCCCTCCTGTTACTGTGCAACACTTCTGCATCCACTTCTGCACGGCGTGCTTTAATCAGCAGCCCTCCTGCCTTGGCCCCCAGGCCTCGAAATTCCACAAAACCCAATTAACAGAGATGAGAGAGCTCTAGCATGTATACATATGAAATTTCAGAAGGCTGAAAAAGAAACTCTTAATACCATAAAGCCTGCCCTAAAGTAAAATTTGCATTGAAATCTACATAGTTAACCCCAGTGAGGAAGACAGCGTAGCTGAGTACATCTTCTCCCCCCCCTAGAGAGGTAACTTATCCAGGTCTGCGCAGTTTGGCATCACCCTGCTTGCAGCTGTGGAGCGCTGCAAAGCAAAACCCATGCCTATTGTACAACCTGCAGAGAGCAGCAAGGAATTGTATCTCCAACTTTAGAGACCATACTGCAGTGGTCCAAACAAAACAAAACAACCCCAGCCTGAGAAGATCATGTGAACTTCTCTAGGTTGGTGACTGAAACCAAGCTGGCTGGACATGGTGCTTGCATATACTCATTAAAGGAAGTATTCAAGACTGATCTGATTATCACAAGTTCAGTATATTCAGCCCAAGGCTCCAGGTGTTTCATGCTTTACTAACCTGATACTACACTGGCTTATTTAAATTACCTGTCATGAGTTGTCCTGAGAAAATCATCCCCCTTTTAAAATAATTACAAACAAACAAAAACCCTTCAGCAAATCCAGTCCTTTATGCATGGGTTCAGCGTTCAGAGGGGAACTAGGGATCAAGCTTTATTCCCCTTCTGTGCTTTTATCTATCTCTTTGCTATCTTATTTGTGTAAGATACAAATTTCTCCTCCTATTATCCTACTTAAAGCTTAATCGCATACTAATTGGAAATAGTACTTCTGTTGCTTTGCTGTTTTCTGAGTCTGTGCACGTGCAACTTCCGTAAGAGCGATACGCAAGTATCCTCTTCAATTAAGAGCAATTAAGTGACAGCTAAAAACTCTTACCTGAATGCTTTACATGGTTCCCTTAGTTGACAGCAATGGGTTTGCCTTTTAGAGTGGCTGGTATCTGGGGAAGGCAGTGGCAGGGACTGGGCAGTCTGCTGGGAACACAGGTAAGTATTTCCCTGCAAAAACATGAGGCCTCAAAGCTGCTTTTTTTATTACCTCCGGATTCTGCAAAGGGCTGGTTATCTCATGCTGTGAGCCAGCATGATCAAAGCCCCGGGAAAGGTCAGGCATTCCTCCAGGAGTGACACTCGGCTGCCGACAGCACTCCTCCAGCTCACAGCTCCCACTGCCCAGGCTGCGGCACCACACTGAAATCCTTTATCTCGTTAACGAGTGAACCTACAGATTAGCCAGCCTGGCCTTAGCTTGATGTCGAGAGCTTGTAACACCTGGCCTGGGTTTTCTGAAAAGGGGAGGTGTGGGTTTTTTTAAAAAAAAAATAAAAAATTGTGGGGGTGGCATCATTTCCTTCCTCTGACTTAATGTGAGAGCTCAAAGCTGAGAAAAGCTGTGCTCTGCCTCTGTGCTGCTTTCCTCATGTTCTCAGCTCCTGGTTTTGTACAAGTGATACAAACGGTGAGTTCCAAAATATTGGGCACATGAGAAGTTATCCATGGCGTCTTCTTGATAGAGGATGTTGTTTTCTTACAGTTTTAATAGACAAGCATTTAGTTACTCACTTTAGAGCTGGTTAGCTCCCATGAGCATCTTCTGTGTGGACAAGGAGGCTTGGGGAGGGCAAGTGAAAGGAAGAGATGTTCAAGATGAGCAAATCCTGTCTCCACACACTATATGCCATATTTTTGCAATTGTGCTGTTTCAGTGGTGTGAGGGGCTGCACCCCTTGAGTTGAGGTGATGTGGGTTCACCATGGCTCACGGGCCAGTCTCTGGCTGTGGCTGAAGGCTGACTAGACTGAACCCAGTTGGTTGCTGTGGTGTTTTTGCCAGCGTTGTCTTCAGGCATGGGCACTGAAACTACAGGAAAGGCGCGAGGAACTTCTACCTGTGTTTCACAGTGTGATAGCCTCTTGGCTGTGACACAGCACCTGTTAGTTGGTGGAAGCATGTTAACAGCCTGAAATCTGGGGTATTTTTTATTTTTAAATGAGGTTAGGGAGTAAGAAAGACTTAGATGTGCTTTCTCTCTGGTAGTGTGCAATATTACGTATCAAGGGCTCTCACTGCCGTTAAAAGTAATACTTTTTTTTTTTTTTTTTTTCAGAACAAAGCATTGATTCCTTGTTTAAAGGTCTGAAATAAATACCCCTGATTCTATCTCCCAGCTTGTTTCTTGAATAAAGGGGCAGTAAAAACTTACCTTATCCGCAAATCAATGTGGCAAATGGGCTGTAGATGTGTAGCCTCTGGAGCAAACTGGAAATGTGTAGCATCTGTCAGGTCTGCAGCTGGAGCGTCCGTCTCTGCTGCTCGACCTCCAAATGTTTCTGAGCTCCCAGAGCATCAAGCTAAAAAGCATGCTCCCCCTGCAGGGAAGAGGTGGGGGTCTAGTCCTGACCTCTGAAATAGCATGCTGGGAATGGGAAAGCAGTGTGCCAGTTCTACTACGGCCAGGGGAAATGGAGAGAGGAGGAAGGAGTAGGGAGAATTACTTTTTTAAAAAAAAAACTCCCAAAACTAACAAACCATTTTTTCTCCAGTATGTGGTCTAAGACCTTGACCATGTTCCTGGCTGGGGGTGGCAGTTTGAGGGATTGGTAGGTGGGAGTATCACTGGCTGAGTTTGCCCATGCCAACAGTTTTTGTCCATGCAATGGACAGGTCTTGTATAGATAGCTTGTGAATCCACCCCAAAAAAGAAAGAGGTTAACATTGCATTTGGGGCGTCTCTGGCACTCTTGACTGTCTGCCCTGTTAGCAGTAGAGGGGGCTGAATGGTTCCCGAGGCTCTCCTGGCACGAGCTAATGTTTTGATAAATTGTTTTGCAGCGTCTAATGTGGATGTATTTCTCCCAAGTGTGGCCTTTATTGCAATGAAAAGTACTGAGGAGAGATGCAGTTATGATAAGAAATTGTCCACCTTTTCCTCTGCCACACTTCGAAGAGGAGTTAATTGCACAGGGGAGTGCTAATTGCATGAAAAATCAAACTGTTGGTAATGATGGGGTGATGGTAAACTTCGGAAGTGCCTCTTTAATGAAATCAAGCATAACTCTCGTTTAATGTTTAGTAGCATTGAAATGTAATTGCGGAGTGACCTGTTGCTACTAGCAGGGCTCTGTGTGCAGCCGTAAGCCCATCTGGAAGAGTGATTTACTGGAGGCTTGGGCAATCTGGCAATTTAAGCTCTTTTTTACAATGTTTAGGCTTCTACCCATGTTATAAAGCACAACCTAGAGTTTTTATGGGGATGTAGGTGCCTGCTGTACAAAACTTAGGTTATGAACTGAGTGTGGGTGGGTTTTTTTTCTTCTTATAAAAGTGATTTTCAAATTTTAAAGGGCAGCTCTTGAATTTAAATAAAAAATATCAAATCTAGCAGCCAGCAGATATATCCTATGCAGGATTTAAAAGGCATCACGTGTGTTGTGCATACTAGCAACTTTTTTTAAGCCTGTGGCCAACCAAGGGAAGGAGCTTAATAGTAACAGACCAAATTAAGTGGTGTAGAAAGGGGAACAGGTGAGCCCCATGTTTTTCCCTGTCTCCCTCAGTTTTCAGAGGGAGCCCTGGACCCCCAGCCACTGGAGAGCCTTCGGGTCACTGCCCAGGATGGCTGTGTGGCTAAGGCCTGAAAACTGAAGGAGATGCCTGATTTTGGGAAGCCTGAGGGGTGCTGTGCAATGAAATGAACCAAGTGGAGTCAATGGGGTCCTAACAGCTCCCCAGGGTTGAGTACAGTGTGGTGAGGCGGAGGTGAGGATGGATGGGGAAAGGGGCTAAAGCAAAGTCAGAGGCGAACCAATGCCACCAATGCTAGGAAAGATGCATTTTGAGTCCTGAAGACTCCATGGGTCACAGGGTTGCATTTTGGCACGTGTGGCAGCTCTTGGAGGCTGATCTAGCCTCCAAAGCTGATGTTGGAGCATCCTTTCAGGGTTTGTTTGTTGGCTTCTTTCTGCAGCTGGAGGCAAAGCTTGCTGTAAGGTTACTGTATCTGCTTTTCAGGGAGGGGAAAAGAAAATCTGTCCTAAGCTGCCCTTGGAGACAGCAGGCAGGAAGGTGGGAGGCTCCGTCTCTTCTGGGTATCCCTTTTCCCTTTTTCTGCTTCTTGAAAGAGGCTTGTAGCTTGCATGGGCCCATTATAATCACAGTCCTCTTCTGACCTGAGTAATCTCCCACTGGCAGTCTGTGTCTGGGAGGTATCAGTCCCTTTTTCTGTATCTTCTGAGATGCCACTTGGCAAATGGGACTAAATACCTAGCATTTAGATTATGAATTGGTAGCTCGGTGTCCAGCTGTGTTTTGTAGTAGGTTTATTGGTCCTGTTTACACAAAGAATCCAAATGAAAGTCTGCATCAATGGAAAGCTAAAGCCCTGATAGAATTAAATCTCGCCAGGGACGTCAAGGGTGACAAGAAAGCCTTCTTAAAGGTACATCAGTGGTAAAAGGACGGCTAGGGAAAATATGGACCCTCTACGGGAAGAAACATGAGACCTGATTGTCTGGGATATGGAGAACACTGAGGTACTCAGTGACTTTTTTTGCCTCAGTCTTCACTGGCAAGGGCTCAAGACATGCTGCCCAAGTCACAGAAGGCAAAAGCAGGGACTGGGAGATTGAAGAACTGCCCACTGTATGTGAAGATCAGGTGCAAGACCATCTAAGGAACCTGAAAGTGCACAAGTCCGTGGGACCTGATGAAATGCGTTGTGGTCCTAGGGGAATTGACAGATAAAGTTCTTAAACCACTATCATATTTCAGAAGTCATGGCAGTCTAGTGAACTTCCTACTGACTGCAAAAGGGGGAACATAACCTGATTTTTTTAAAAGGAAGACCAGGGGAACTAGGGTTCAGTCAGTCTCACAGCTGTGCCCTGTAAAATCATGGAGCAGATCTCCCTGGAAACTGCTAAGGCACATGGAAAATAAGGAGGTGACTGGTGACAGCCAACGTGCCTTCACTAAGGGCAAATCATGCCTGACAAATTTGGTGGCCTTCTGTAACAGGGCTATAGCATTGGTGGACAAATAAGGAGCAGCTGACATTATCTACCTGGACTTGTGCAAAGCATTCAACACCGTCCTGTGCAACATCCTTGTCTCTAAATTGGAGAGACTTGGTTTCAATGGATGGACCACTGGGTAGATAAGGAATTGGCTGGGTGGTTGCACTCAAAAGAGTTTGCAGTCAATGGCACAGTGTCAAAGTGCAGACCAGTCACAAGCGGTGTTTTCCAGGGGTCAGTACTAGAACTGATGTTGCCTGACAGCTTTGCTAGTAACATGGACAGTGGGATTGAGTGCACCCTCAGCAAGTTTATGGTCTACACCAAGCTGTGTGGGATGGTCAATGCGCTGGAGGGAAGGGGTGCCGCCCAGAGGAATCTTGACAGGCTTGAGAGTTGGGCCCATGCGAACTTCATGAAGTGCAGCAAGGCCAAGTGCAAAGTCCTGCACCTGGGTAGGGGCATTTCCTGGTATCAGTAGCAGCTGGGGGATGAAGGAATTGAGTGCAGTCTGGTTGAGAAAGACTTAGGGATACTGATGGATGAAAAGCTGGACATGAGCCGACAAGATAAGCTCGCAGCCCAGAAAGCCAATGGTATCCTGGGGCCACATCAAAAGAAGTGCAGCCAGCAGTTTGAGGGAGGAGATTCTCCCCCTCTGTTCTGCTGTTGTGAGACCTCACTTCAAGAGCTGTATTCAGTTCTGGAGTCCTCAGTACAGCATCTTTGAGATCCCTTCCAACCCAAACCATTCTATGATTCTTTGATGGTTTGGGCCAAAAAAAGGGTTTGCATGCCCTGCTCCTCCAAGCTCATCCTCCTCCTCCTCAGGTTCAAGTTATTCTTTGCTTTTACTTAGCTATGTGCTGTGATTTTTATATTTTTAGCTACACATAAATGTAATTTTAGGGCACGTTTTTATGTCTCATTGATTTGATGATCCCTCGTGGGACTAATGTATAAAATTAAGTTAGTAGCTTTTCAAGACTTTTGTTTGTATTGAAATCATCTTGCACAATGTGGTGGAGAAATAATTCCTGTTGTGACCTTCTAATGATGGTTCAAATAACCTGTCTAAGACACATCCTGTTTCTGAAGGGCCCTATTGCTTTAATTCCTGTTAAAATTGGTTTTGCCTTCTGTGAAACAGTGCTGCAGAAATTAAGTACTTGCAAATGCGTTTTACCTCCAGATAAATGTTGCAGTTTGCATTTTCAATCCTAGTGAAGCTTTAGCAGACTGCTACTTTCAGCCTAATCATTTGTACATTTTTAGGGATTTTTTTTTAAGTTTAAAAATGAATATTTTATTTTAAGCCTTTGGACCATCTTGCCCACATCCAATGATGGATGTCTAATGAGATGACTTTTTACCTCCACTAAATGGTTATATTGTTTGCACTGATGTATGCTAAGACTTGATGTATTAAATCTTTGGTCATTAGCAGATGCCATTAGCAGAAAAGTCCAAATCACTTAGAGCTGGGACTTAAGACTTTTCATTAAAACCTGAATTTGCATGTTATTGGATAAATCTGTTAATACGGTTTAGCTGGACTCAGGGAAGTTACTAGAAAACTTTTTCCATTGTGTATGATGGGTCAGTGGTGCCTGCCAGCCTTGAATTTGGAGGAAGTGGCCCCTGTGATATTTCATTCGTACCCCATTATTTGCCAAGCAGCCTCTGCATCGATCCCACGTGATCCTGTCTGCCCCTGCCACCCTTAACAATGGGCACTCAGCTATTGTTGGCATTGGGCTTCACGCTGGGCACAGATCTGCTCCACTTCTGCTGGGAAATTCCCCTGGAGTGGCTAAAATTCCAACAGTGGGGCCCCTTACCTCTTGGGAAAACATGGGCAGCCTTTCCTGCCATTCTGGGAGTGGAGATGGTTGGCCTCAGCATCTGGGCGATGATGTCAGGGGGAGCAGAGTTTGCAGGAGCAGGCAAGGAATTATTGTTGTCAAAATTAATCTCTCCTCTCCTCTCCTCTCCTCTCCTCTCCCCCCCATTTTTAGAAGACAAATAAGGCAGGAGCACTTCCAAAAATGTCGTTCATGTTGGGTAACATGACCAGCAAAGCTTGAGCTCTGTTTTACTAGAAGTAAGCAGTTGCTTATTATTCAGCCTCTAAACTGCAGATGTAGGTATGATGAACAGAAGTTTTGGACATGTAAAGGTGTGTCAGGTGCTTGCACGGACATCTGAGCCCTTGTTCTTACCTCATCCTTATCTATGCAGCAGAGCTAAGATGTCTTCCTAATGCATGTCATGCTCTTGCATTCTTCTAATTGAGAACACTTCCATTCATTGCATCTTAAAAATTGATGCTCAAAGAGAAGTTGACTCATTTTGCAGTCTAATGCGTCTTTGTTATGGCTTGTGGTGTTGAATAGACTGTTCTATAGACTTAATGTAAATACATTTAAGAGAGGTCCTATTTCAAGCACTTCTGATCCGCTGTGTGCGCACTGCTGAAAGGCGTCTTCCTGTCACCAGAGTGCAGGACAGGTTTTTTTCTTGGTTCCCTCAGGAACCTGGGTCTGTATCCTGTGGGATGTGAGGAGGCTGTTGAGGAAAAGTCATCCCATCCTGTGATGCACGCTGTCTGCCCAAACAGGAATGCTGGGCTTTGGAAGCTGCAGTCAGACTGCCTGCTTTCACACAAAACTTTCAATATGCATGTATTAGATGGCATTTCATTTGCCTGAATGTTTTCTGTGCTTGATTTAAGTGGGTGCTCGAGGCTGCGGAGGAGTTCTCCATTTGAATACTGGGCTGAAGCGCATCACTTTGCCTGGGACAGGCACATTAGGTCGTGGGTCTGAGCACCCTGGAGAACATGCCGGTGTTGTGAGCTGGGATCCTGATAATCTCAGGACAAACAAAACAAGCCCATGTGTTTTTCTTAACTGAGCAGACGGCTGTGAGGATGGAAACCAGAGCAGCTTTGTCACCAGGGAAGAGCTGAAGTTGGCACAAGAGGTGATGTTGGGATGGGTTCCAACATTTCTTTCCCCCACCTAAAACACTCAGGGCTCCCTGGCATATAATACTCCCACTTATACCTCCCTACCAAGTGTCTGGGCTGTGGGCACTGGTTTCTCTGACATCCCACAGGCTTCCTCTGCTGGTATGGGGCAACAGTCCTTATCATCAAAGCAATTAAGAAGCCAGACCTCTGCAACTCAGAGGCTTGTGTTCCCCTCAGAGGTACTTGTGTTCCCCTTGACTAATGGAGAACAGAAAGGGCTGTGGGCAGGTTAGGGTACAATGAGGAAAACTATGTTTTTGGCTGACAGGATCAGCTTGAGTGTGACAAGGATGCATAAGGTGGAAGCAGGGCTGCTGTGAAGGGTAGAGGCTAGGGAGCTGTGGTCGATTGGATATGTCATTATCATGAGTATTTCCATAACTAGTGGTCCCATTTACCAGGTTTTGAGAGAGCTTAGTGACCCCTGGAGTCAAGTCTAAATTTGATGCTGTAGAATCATAGAGTCGTAGAATAACCAGGTTGGAAAAGACCCACTGGATCATCGAGTCCAACCATTCCTATCAGTCACTAAACCATGCACCTCAGCACCTCGTCCACCCATCCTTTAAACACCTCCAGGGAAGGTGATTCAGCCACCTCCCTGGGCAGCCTGTAAGTTGCCGCTTGTTGGGTGTGGGCTTTTTGCTGCACATATTTACATCAGGAAAAAGATGAACTGTTCAGGATGGATAAAGTTAAAACGACCATCATGCTGGAACCAAAGCTTAAAATGAGCATCAGCTGGCAAACTGGGGTATGTTTACTGGCAATTAATTGCCATCAGAGAGGACCTGCTGCCGAGTTTGGAGGATGAAATAAAACATTGCCAAATATTTTAACAGGAAAGCCTTCCCTGTGAGTGTGTGACTTTGCTGGTGATTTAATGCCCTGTCAATCATTAGTACATATTTCTAAAACTAATGAGCTGTGTAAAACCAAGTATTATCTGTGTATATGTGAACTTGCAGTATGTAAATAAAAGTGGGCTTGTCCTCCCCTGGTCTAAGCCTTGAAAGACCTGCTTGGCTCCCCATGTAGTTCACCAACACTCCAGGTCTCCCGACAACCTTCCTAAGCAGGCAAGAATAAACAAATTAAGAACTCAAGGGACAGAAGAAAATGGAGATAGCAGGGGATTTCTAATCAAGCTATTTTAATACTGGGTGTGCTTTAATCACTTACTTAATGGCAGTGCTTAATGAACACTTGAAATAAAGCATGTTTCTGTCAAAGATTCAACACTCCTGTTTTTAAAGCCGTCTTGAGGGAACTCAAATGTTTATTACAACTTTTCAGCAAAAACCTGTCACAGTTGCACTATATTAATTTCCAAGATTGAAAAGGTGGGGGAGGAGAGAAGTTAGAAAAGGCAATAATATAGACAAGCCATTAGCACAGTAATTTCTCACTAACATTGCAATTAACCTAAAACCAGTTACTGACTGTAGTTTGTCTGGATAGATGCTTATCCCAGGTTTTATCAAATCACATTTAGTCTTTTCTTTGCAATGCTCCCCTGGCTGTTATATTGAAGTTTTTATTACCAATTCTTTGGGGTTCAGACAGAGTGATTTAATCTGACTCCTCTTGCCTCTTCTTGTATGCTGCCTGTGTTTCCAGTTACGTGTCGCCTTTGCTTTGGGTGCTGATCTTTATGTCCGTGGATCGTGGCACAGCACCATTAGCCATGAAGCTGCCTTTTCTGTGTGTTGCTACCAACAGCTGCTTGTTGCTGGGCTTCCCAAAAAGAAAGGTGATCTGAGCAGCAAAGTTTCCTTGCTGCTGAATAACCCTGGGAAGTTCTACCAAGGATTCTAGGTGCCTCCTTTACCTGCTGATTTTTATTCTAGTTTTGTTCTGAGTAAGTGTTAGGAGTTGCAAAGTTGTAAACCTCTGTGTTGGACTGGATATAGTTTTTCCCTTTACCTCCTTACCACAGTGAGTCCCTAGTGTGTCATCTCTGTGGTCTGTAAGGACGAGAATTCAGTGAGATAAATGATCTTCTGTTGCCAGGTTATAAAGCAGGGTAAAAAGATTGAGCTTTTTTTATTTAGTTTCCATAAATCGCAATATTCCTAAGCCTCTGTTTCCTTTGAGTCAGGTGGGCATGTTTTCCCGTCCCTGCTCCTGTACCTGGACTTCAGTAAAGACTTTGATGCAATTTCTCACAGAATTCTGCTTAAGAAAGTGGCTACTGCTGGCCTGGACAGGCATACTGGTTAAAAACTGGCTGGATGGCCAGGCCCAAAGGCCTGGTGGTAAATGGAGTTAAATCCAATTAGAGGCTGATCACCAGTGGTGTTCCCCAGGGCTCTGTGCTCGGTCCAGTTCTGTTCAATATCTTTACCAGCGACCTGGATGAGGAGACTGAGTTTACCCTTGCTAAGTATGTGGATGACACTAAGCTGGAAGAAAGTGTTGATCTGCTGGAGGGTAGAGAGGCTCTGCAAAGGGATCTGAAGAGGCTGAATCGATGGACGGAGACCAATGAGATAAGATTCAATAAGGCCAAGTGCAGTCCTGCACTTGGGACACAAAAACCTCACGAAGTGCTAGAAGCTTGGGGGAGAGTGGCTGGAAAGCTGCCTGGCAGAGAAGGACCTGTGGGTTGGTTGACAGCGACTGAACATGAGCCAGCACTGTGCCCAGGTGGACAGGAAGGCCAATAGCATCTTGACTTGTATCAGAAATGATGTGACCGGCAGGTCCAGGGAGGCAATTGTGCCCCTGCACTCAGCATTAATGAAGCTGCACCTCAAATACTGTGCTTAGTTTTGGGCCTCTCACCACAAGAAAGGCATTGAGGTGCTGGAGTGTGTCCAGAGAAGAGGAACAGAGATGGTTAAGGGTTGGGAGAACAAGTCTTATGAGAAACGACTGAGAGAGCTGGGGTTGTTTATTCTGGAGAAAAGGAGGCTGAGGGGAGACCTTATTGCTGTCTATCACTACCTGAAAGGTGGTTGTAAAGAGGTGGGTGTTGGTCTCTTCTCCCAAGTGACAGGTGATAGGACATGAGGGAATGGCCTCAAGTTGCACCAGGGGAGGTTCAAATTAGACCTTAGGAAAAGTTTCTTCACTGAAATGGTTATTGGGCACTGGCACAGGCTGCCCAGGGAGGCAGTGGAGTCCCCATCATTGGAGGTATTTAAAAGATAAGTAGAGGAAGTGCTTAGGGACATGGTTTAGTGGTGGGCAGGTACAGCTGGATTCTGTGATCTCAAAGGTCTGTCTTTTCCAGCCACAGCATTCTATCATTCTTTTACCTTCAGCTGAAACTAGAAGTAAGGTTACATATCTACCAGCCACCACATCTGCTATGTCATTTTCCCAACTGTACTAAGGCTGGAGAAGATTTTCAAAAATTAAGCATAAAATTATCTCTGCTGTCAAGAGCCTAGAAAGAGGTTGGATTTGGACATAAAATTATTTGCTCTAAAGATATGATTTGGGGACGGGGTACATAACCTGAGCTGTCTGTATCTTGTTGCATCTCTGCAGAGTTCTCTAAGGAAAGAGACTATATGATAGTTCCCAGGGAGGTGGCAAATTTTAATTGCAATTATTACTGGTGTTGGTGAACTTACTTCATCTATTGGTAACTAGTTCTGGCCAAAATACCTTACTGTTATCTTGTCTTCTTCCACCTCTGTGCTAAAGCTTGTCCATGATGAACCTAGACGTGGGCCTGATTTTGACATTGCTCCCAAATTACATTCTTCTCAGGTTTTCATTTTTATTGCAACAGCCAGTCAGCAAAGGCATAAATGCAAAGTTAGTTTAGCTGTTGAAATGCTATTCCTATTTTGAGAGGACAACTGAAACTGCTGCCTTCTGATCTTGTGAACACCTTTTGCTTAAGGGTGATTTTGAGGCTTTAGAATATAGAAGTTCAATAGGCTAAAAAAGGGATTTTTTTTTTGTCCCTTCATGTCAAGGTGTAAAATCCTTCAGTAAGTCACTAGTCCTTTAGTTTTAAAGTACTACTGTAGCAACAGTGGAAGAGGAGGTTTGAGTTTGGCTTGCTTTTTTGTTGTTGGATTTTTTTTGCAGAAACTATCTGTTGTTGTGTTTTCCCCCTGGACTGAACATTTGATGTCAAGAACTTGAAGCTGTATTTTTTCAAAATTACCCTCTCTTTCAAGAACAAAAGGGAATGCATACATTTCTCTATCCTTAAGTTCTGATTTTTTTTTTCTTTTAATTGTCTTATTTTAGTCCGAATTGAGAAGACCATCTGCCTGTACACAACACACAACTTTTTGACAGGAGAGAAAAAGTAGACAGACTGGGGCCTTTCTTGGCATTTTAGAAGGAGGGGTTTTTTTTAAAGAAAAGAGGAAAACCAACACAAAAAATAATCCCGGGGATGCTTGGGTCTTATGTGCATAGACTCACTTGCCATTCTCTGTGAGCCTCCCTGCCCATCTGTGACCTCCTTTGTAGATGCGTGTCCTTTGAAGGGTCGTTAATTTAATATCTTTCTCTGTGCAGCAGCTGGAACAAATGGTCCCCCCAGCTCCAGCAGGAGCTCCCAGCTGCCCGTCTCGCCTGGTGCTGACCTACAAGCATTTCTGCCATGGCTGTCTCAGGCTTTTTATAGTTTTTGCACACTTGTTGCATATAGGATACCTTACAGATGCAGGCCTTTGCTGAAGCATTAGCCAGCTGTTTGAGGCTGGCTCAGGTTTTGTTTTTTTCCCATAGTCTTACTTTTCCTCAGAAGCATTTTAAAAATGAGGGAAAACTTCATAGTTTCAGACCAAATCTGAGATGTGGCATTTCACCATCAACTCGCCAGAGACTAAACTGTCTCAAAATATACTCTTTGAATGAGAGGAAAGGCACATGTTTAAAAGGGCTAGTAACTTCGCAAATCCACGTATGGTACCCCTAGTGCAGAGCACTTGCTGGGGTTACTTGTGTGGCAGTGGCTATGCCAGTGCCATAGCAAGAGGACTTCTTCCTCCCATCCTTTCACTGCATAGAATGCCTGAGAGTCAAGCCTTGCAGCCTGTGACTACTATTTGCATGAGAAATATTTGCTTTTGCACCAAGTTAGGTGGTTGTTCCTACATTGCTTTAACACAACAATAGTTTTAAACTGGTATCTGATGCACAGTGAAGCCCCTGCTGTGGTAATGCCTACTACTCGGTCAGGATCCTCTTCCCCACCAGCTTTTGCCCTTTGCCAACAATTTATTAGGGATTTTATGTTTTTTCAGGTCAGTCATAAAACCGAATAGCAGCTTTATCCTAGCACTAACTGACCAAGGAATTCTACTGCTGCTATGTTGATTATTTGCATTTTCTCCCAGCCCTGCCTGTTTACCCTGTTGTGTCCCTTCAGGGGACTGTCCCCTGCCTCACCTCAGCCTGGGAACGTACTGAGGAGAAAAAAAAGATACTGATTGTGAAGGCCAAGATAATAAGCACATATCCAAGCAGCACGAGTGCCCTGGGGAGAGGTCCCTTGAATTCAAAGCCAGTTCCCAAAGGATGCTGCTGTAGGCTGAACTGCCAGAAGGTGCAGGGGGACTGGAGTACTGGTGGGCCAGCAGCCTCCAAGGAGACAGCCAGCAAGTTTAGTCACTCAGAAGTAAGCGTCTTTTTGAGCTGGGTTGGTTTTAAGGGGCACAGCTGGGTGTTCCCAGGCCAGCAGGCACGGATGATCCGTTTGCCATTAGCCTGTAATGTTCATAACAGGTTATGACACACACACAACAAGGTGTCTTAAAGCATAATCAAAGATCTTCAGGTTTGTAAACTACAGTTACTTATTTTTAATTAGTTATTTTTTCCAAATCGCAGATACTGAGCTAGGCAATACATTCGGTTTCCTTTATGTTACAGGTCATGTGAAGAAACTTGGGGCCAGAGTTCAGTGAAAGAGACTAAACCAATGTGGTGTTGTAGTAAACCATGTACACTATGTCAGAGTTGTATTAGGAATCATTTCAACAGACATCCAGTTTCTTCAGATTGCCTTGGTAATGAGAAATGCATCCTCATCTGCTTTATTGTGTTACTAGAAGCTGCTTAGGTACTAACTTACACCAAAATACTGGGTTTTGGCAGGTGGACGATGTATAATTTCACTACTGAAGTACCGAAGAACCTCCTGTATGACAGTGCATAATTATGTAATTGTCTCATTGAAGGTATGTGGACTGATTGGATTTTGCAGGAGAAGATTTTAAAGTTGTGTTGAGGTGCTCTGTGAACAGTGCCTATGTCGGATGTAAATGTCATCAGTGTGCAGAAGAACCATGGTAGTAACTGGCTTGGTTAGCAGGGGCTGAGCAAAGCACAAGGGACCTATCTACCTACATGGAGATCACATTGATTCAGATCACAATCCCTGGGTTCAGGTCTCTGTGAGTTGCCTAAGTGTTTCTGCAGCCGTATGCACCATCTTTGGAAGTTTTGGGGGAGACAAATGTAATTGGGATGGCATGTTTATGGGAGCAGGAGGAAGCCTACAGGCAGAGACACTGGGCTGCAGTAGGAAGAAACTAATTAGCACTGCCTTGCACTGCCTTGAAAATCTTTCAGGGCAGTAGTGCCCAACCATGAGCAAACAGGTGTTGGAAGGGCCTTCAGCATCGTCCTCGATCCAGATATCCCCAGGGTGAAGGGTGCAGGTGAGCATCCATGGGGCTGGATCGGGCATGCAGGGCCAGTTTGCTCTTTTCCTTGCCCTGGCCCAGGGGTGGGACAGTTAAGCGGGCAACAAGAAGGGCATCCAGGTCTGCATACAAGGCCTGGGTCTTCTGCTTTGAGCCCTATCTGGGTTGACTTCTTGGGCAGGTGCCATAACAGAACCGAAATAGTCCCTAAGGCTTTTGGAAAATATGTCATTAGGCTTTTCTTGTTCTGCTCTCATTTCACATGTCACACTGTGTTTTCTACCCCTGTCAGTCACTATGGTCATCTTAGTGGGACAACAGGGAGGCTCAGCCTATGCCCCCTAAGCCCCCATCTGGTGTCAAGCAGGATTTAGAATGCCAGAATTCCCTAGGTCCTCCCAAAGCAGCATAGGGCAGGCAGGTTGCAGATATTTTTATTATTGTTATTATTTATTGTTATTAGGGTTTTTTTCCCAGTTTCTGGCTCTACAGAGCAATAATTGATCTTAATGGATATGTGGCCTGTTTATATGTTAATTTTAAGCCCGCTGACAAGCGGTTTGCTTTTCTTCCGACTTCTCATGGTTGCTTTGCCTGTTGAAAGCCGCTGCCGTGGGCTTAGGGGATAAGGTGCTGAGAATTAGAAAATAAAATAAAATCTGCAGGATGCTGAAGAGCGAGGGGGTATAGGGATTGGCTTGCTCAAAGGACAAACGGGTGATTTCTGAAAGCAAGTGTCCCTTGTACCAGGGGCGTGCATGACAATTACATCCAGGATAATACAGAATGTTAATTACTAAATTTTGAGAAACTAATGCTAATTAGCAGCTGTGTGTGTGACCTAAATACATCTATTGCTTGATCTTTATTCATAATATACAGTTTATTGTTGATAAAGTAATTGCTGAATGGTGGGCAGGCCTCAAAGTCTTATAGCTAAAGACTAAGGCCTGATTTGTAAATCATCTGAAATTTGTTGGCATCTGGGTTTTGTTGAATTTATACAGACAGAGAAGATGAATAGCAGGCTGAGCTATCCACTTTACAACTCAACTGATAAATATTATTGAGAATCCATATTGCTTTCATTATTTGGTCACAAAAATGGACCTAATGCTTGTTGGCTTTAAAACACCTACTAGCGCTGCTTTCTCTCTCCATCCTGCAAAATATAAGACAAGGCCGAAGCTTAAATTAAAATCCTCAGGTTCTTATCTCTTTCCCACAGGAAAGCAAATCTGTGTTGAAAACCGTAAAATTAAGAGGAGAGCAAGGATAGCATAATTTAGCAAAAATTCATGGCACCAGATTCTGAGCTATATGACTGGAGGGATAGGTCAGACATTAAGAAGATACTGCCTGCTAATGCAAGTTCCTTAAGGTGGTGCTCTGGAAACAAGGCAAGCAGAAAATGCTGCACTGGTTCCCATTTGCTCCCTTTCCTCTACTCCTACCAGCCTTAACTATAAATTGAGTTAGCCATTTAATAACCTTTCTGCTTCTGGAAGTCCAGAGAAATCCCGGGTTTGTATCTGGAGTATTGTCCTAATATCTGTTGTTGCCAGGATTTCAGTAGTGAACGCAAAGAAAATTAATTTCATTGGGCTCTTAAATTTTTTTTTCTTAATTCCTTATATTTGACAGACTGTTCTTGCTGAGTGTTATCGGTGTTTCTGTCTGAAGGACAGCTTTTATTCTTTTATTTAAAGAAAAAACATTAAAACCCTGTTTGTGTCATAATTATTTTTGCTAAGGGGCAGGATAGAGTGACAGGGTACAAATGAGCAATGCCTGTTTCACACTGCATCATCGCTACGTCTTGTCCCACCATGGGAAGAGCTACTTTATTTCAAACAGTATTGATGTGTGGCAGCATTTCATTGGGATGGACAAGTCCTACTGTTTTGATCCAAGAGCATGATTTTGGTTGGTGTCCCTCCATCACTCCAAGTGCTCGTTCCCCTGTGGGAGCTGCTGGTGGGAAGTGTGCAACGCAGGTTGTGTGACCATAACTTTACAACACTTATTTTAGGACCCTCTTGTACATTTGTAGTGCTTTGATTTCTCCTTGGTGTTACAAGAGGCTTCCCGGCCATCCCTGGGTGGTCAATGGGTATTCTCCTTAACTGACCCCTTTGAGAGGCTACTGGCAACTCAGATGTAAAAGTAGGCTTTTAAGTTACCTGCTGCACAGACCAGGAGATTTTAACTGTGGTTTGTAAAATTTCTTAGTTTGTAAAAGCCCACTGCGCCCCATGGCAATGCCCAGGGGCTTGTCCCTGCTATTCTGCTCTGCATTCATGCTGGAAAGCGATGGAGAAGAGGTGTGAATCTGATGAAGCTCATGTTCCTCTTAAAGCTCCAGATGTGGAAACCCTTCACTTTAAACCTTTTTTGATGCTGAACATGTAACTGAAGGGTTTCTTCAGCGCTGCTGCTGGTTCTTCTGCCCTTTGGTTCCAGCCCTTGGTGGGTGGTGCTCCTTCTGCGCTGCAGCTTTCCAGCTGCCACTTCCTGAGTCCCATCTCTGTCTCCCAAACATCTTTCCTCCTGCTCCCAACTCCTCCCTTTTCCCTGTGTTTCCTCAATGCCTGCATCCTTCCTCGGGCACCAGTGGTTCAAGGATGCCAATTCTGGCAGCAAACCCGGCTGCCATCCACTAGTCCCAGTGTCCTGTCTGTCCACGCCCCGCTTCAGTAATACAAATGTGTAAAAATCACATTTTGGAAGTGTTTTGGTTTTTTCTTCCAACGCAGAGGCCCCACCTCAGTAACACTAATTAAATTTGTTTTCTTCTCTTGCAGTCAAACAAGGTGCCAGTGGTACAACCTTCTCATGCGGTTCACCCTCTCACCCCTCTTATCACCTACAGCGATGAGCACTTTTCCCCAGGGTCGCACCCATCTCACATCCCTTCTGACGTCAGCTCCAAACAAGGTGAGTTCATCCTGCCCCAGTGCAGTGGGGATGCAGAGCAGTCCTGATCCTGCCTGTGCTGCTGGTAGAGCTTTATTTTGTAATATTTTAGAAGGGGGGTTTCAGGCATGCAGCCCTGCTTTCAGGGCTGGTAATTTTGCCATGGTGCTGATATTTTACTTGGCTGTTTAAATCTTCGTGCTCTTTCTAATGTGATAATTTGGACTGCTTTACTCGTCAAAATCTTTTAAAATCTCAATAAGTAGCAGCCAGCCGTCACCACCCCCTGTCGTGCCTGAGACTTGCAGTGTGCACATGCAAAAATGCCAATCATCCCTCACATTCCTGAAGACACGGAAGAGTACTTTATTAGCAGTGTTATTGAAACTTTTTCTTTTTTCCATTTTACTCAAAATTGTGTCTTCTGTCCTTGTATTTTGGCTATCCCAAATTTTTCCAGTTGGCATAACCGAAGTATAGCCCATAGAATACCATTGTAAGCCTCTGCAAGTTAAGGCTTTGCAAGTATATTTTAACTTTCTCATGCCCACTGCCTTCTGCAAATAGCATGATTTTTGATGTCACAGTTTCAAGTGTCAGTTTTCTATGCCCCTAGGACTCCTTAAAACAAACAAATAACACCCCCACAGGTCATTGTCTGGGAGCATCAGACCGGCACTACTCCAGGTCAGTCTGTGGCCTCTCAGGGAAGCACCAACAGCCTCTGAGATAACGAGCCTAGCCTGTGCTGAGAGTTTCCATACAGCAACCCATCAAACCCAGGGCTTTCCTCAGGAGGATGTGCTTGCTTGCACTGGGATGCGGGAGCTGTTGGGGAAGGTGGTGGTAGTAGTTGGGGTGCAAGGGGAGGACTGATCCTGGCCAGCACAGGTCTGAGCCGGGGTTTGGGTAAACGCTTGAGGAGGAGAGACCTTTGCAGGAGAGCTGATGGTGAGGAGAGAAGGAGGCTAAGCAGAGGATCTATACAAAGTCCTTTTCTGTAGTCGGGAGGTCTGTGCCTAGGCATGATGTCTGTTGGTCAGCTGGGGCTGAAGTGTGGCTCTCCCTGCTTATTTCTGCACGCACATCTCCCACCGCATAGTGTGACACTTAGCTGACAACTTCATGAACCTCTGCTTTACCTGGGCACATGTCCTGCTTATCTGGAGAGGTGTCTAGCCACTATCATTCAGGGAGGGACTTCTTTTACTTCTGACTTTGCCCGAACGCCTAGGTTTTTTTGACCTTGCTCAGCAGATAATAACATCCAGAAAATGCCATGACCCTGTGACGTTTTCTGGTTTTTGCTGTTTGCTGTTTAGTTGGCTTATATTTTTTCAGGGAAGGGGAATACAAAAAGCACTCTGCCTGGAAAGCCTGTAAATACATGTATAATATTGTTTTCAGAGAAGGAAGAAGAAAATGGCGACCTTCTGTCCTCATTTGTCTTCCTCTGTTGTGTCAGTGCCCAGGAGAAGGATACTCATGCTTGTTCCTTCTACATCCCAAGGGGGTCCGCATTTGCAAATGCAATTTCTACCTCTTGCCCGAGCTGGCAGTGATAGCTGGGGCACACCCCACAGCTGCAGTTCTTGAGCTCAAGAGGTTTTCATTTACTACAAGGGGGGTTTACCCTCCTGCACCCCAATTCTTTGCCTTTACCCTGGTTTATTTTTTGTAATCCTCTTCTGCATACCCGGACTGAAGAACATCTGGGTTGTTGTTTCTGCTGCCCATCCTCCCTTCTACCTGTTCTCACCCTTTCCTTGTCCAGCCCCAGTGTATCCCATCACTCGCATCCCCAGCCCTGAGCACAAGCCCAGAGGGACTCTGCCAGAGGGTAGCCAGGGACATCTCAGACACAGAGCTCATACACCTCCGGTGTTCTTGATCCCTTTTCTCAGCATCTGGCAAGGAAGGGGACAGACAAAATGAGCTGGAGACTTCTGGTTTTAGCTGTGATGATCTCCTTGATGTGTGTGGTCTTTCCATGCTCCCCATTTTGGCTCTTCTGGTCTGTGAGAGCAGCCCCAGTGAAGTGGCCCATGCAGTTGCTGCAAAGAGAGGATTTTTTTTTCCCTTAGATTCTTTGCCAAACGCCTCCAACCATTGTTTCTGTCCTCGCCTCCCACTGTGGGTCTGGAGCAAGGCACTGCCCTGGCGCTCCAGCCCTGATGCCAGGGTGCCCTCCTCCTGCCAAAATCTGCCAACAAGAGGGTCCACAGCAGCTTGTATGCAGTGCTGCCTCTTGCACCCCAGGTACTTTGATAAGGACATTGATAAGGCACTAAAGGCAGTCACTTTTTTCTTCCCTTTTACTAATATTTTTTTTCTTAACCCTCCCATGAGCAAGAGCTTTGGAGAGCACTGGCAGTGCGATAGCTGCTTATGTTCCCGCTGGGCCCTAGGTAGACGACAGCCTCCTGTAAAAGGACACAAGTTTTGATCAAATAATAACCACTCTACGTTAGTCCAAGAAGAACAGCAGCATCTTTGTGGGTCAGAAATGTAGACTCTGGGGAAGAATCAGATCAGTTCCTTGCACAGTACTTGCTCTGGCAGGGGCAAGGTCATCTTGTTGCTCCCAGGAGCATCAACTGTTACCAGAGACAAGAGAGATCAGAACCTAGGCTTAGTTTTCACTATTTTTTTAAAACTGCTCTAAAAGCTCATTCCCTCTCACACAGAAACTCTGGGTTGTATAAAGTATTCCCCATCCTGTCAGACACCAGCTGTTTTATTCTTTTGAAAAGCCAGCTAGCCAAAAATAAGATCCTCAGGTTGTTATCCCAAGTATGAGAATTTAGGGTTTTTTGGGGACAGTAACGCTAGGAGTATTTGTTTTCCATCCTTTCCTGTGAAAAGTCCAGAAATTCATTGTTCAAATTCTATAATTAAATTCAGAATATTTAAATAAAAAACTAGAAGGAGAAATAAATCAGTAGCTTCAATCTATAAACCAAGTCTCAAGGTAGCACACACTCAATCTCAGACCTTTGGAGTGTCACCACATAAATATTTAATGCCTTTTTAAAGCAGCTGATTTACCATGTGAAGTAGACTTAACAGTTCCTTCTGCTTCAACCCCCTCTTCCCCAAACACATTTAAATAAACTGATGTCTTTGTGGCCTCTGCAACTGTAATTCCATGTCTCCTGGGGGCATGAGGTTTAGGTGAAGAATGGAGACAGCAGACCCTTTTGGGATGAGGATTAGCTTTAATCTTGAGGTGATTCTTGCAGTTGTAGGACTCCGTGTTCTGGGGAATGTGAGCTGATGGATCATTTCTGATGGGACTCCTATTTTCCCATGAAATACTACCAATGCAAAACAGATTGACCTTGGAGCACACAGGAGTCAACTTGATGAAGAGCTTAGTTGGAGCTGGAGTGACAATTGAAAGCCAAATGAATCATATCAAGTGTGACCATTACAGGCCTGAAAATGATTCTTAATTAACCACTGATCCTCTGTGGTAGCAAGTTTCCAAAATCTATGAATCCATAAGGGAACTTGTGAAAATGTACAAGTAGCAATTTACCTCATCTCATAGCTGTGCTGCACTGGCTCTTTGACAATGTTTTATTTTCTTCTTGTTTCATGCTGTGTTAGAAGAGGTCTTCAGGATCCACTTGGGTTTGGTAAAACTGTGGAGAGGACAGTGTTGCCTAACATACTTTACAGGAGATCTAAACTTGTGCAGGCCCTTAACCACACATTTATGCCCTCCTTCCACTTTATTTTTTTCAATATTTCCTTTTGAATTGCAATAGGATATGCAAGTTATTTATTATTTTAAAGGTGTACAGGTAGCCTTTTGCTTTTAACACTAACTGAGAAGGTGATTTCTTATCCAGACCACTAATTCCATTGTAGCATTGTCTGTGTTCGTTGTGAACTGTAGCTCACGTGTAGTATTTTCAGGGAAAAGTCATTCATTTTTTGTGCTCTTTAACAGGCATGTCCAGGCATCCTCCAGCTCCTGATCTCCCTACCTTCTATCCCTTGTCTCCAGGGGGGGTTGGACAAATAACACCACCTCTTGGCTGGTAAGATATTTTAGCTTCTTTTCAGACCAAGGTGCACGTTCACACCATTCACTGTTGTTGGATCAATCACAGCATTTACAAAATAAGGATGTTGCTGCAGTAAGAAATTACTAGGTTATTTTAGTTGAAAAGATCAAAAAATATTCATCTTTGAAATGAATTTAATCTGGTTTTTGAACACATACAGGAATCGAAATGTGTAGATTTGGCTTTGAAGTCCATATATTTCTTATGTCTCAGATTTGTGGCTCTTGGCATTTGGAGAGCTAGCAGAAAACAGTTCTCAATGAATTAAATGTAGATTTTTAATAAACTAAATTGCAATTACTGAGGGGAGGTAAGAAGGAGCTTTGAAGTATGTGTGTGGGGAGAAATCTTGAAACTGCACCAAAATGGAGAACAAACTTTCATAGTGTGCTGCTTTTTACAGTTTCTGTATTAGGAGAAGCCTCTGTCATTGGGAGATTTTGCTGCTTTTGCTAATCATAGGCCTTTCAGGATCTTTGCCATTCAGGGTGTCATTTTCCTTTTGGAGGAAATGTATTTTCGGAGTAATATATTTGGCAGGATGCTTCATATCTCCTTGGGGTAGGTAGGTACTTGCCCTCAGATTGTCCGAGTAAGGAATAAAGTAAACTCAATGACAGTTTCAGTGCTTTAGTATCTGTATCTTCACTGATCTGTGCCCATGCACCATGCAATGAAGATTTTTTTTTAAATGTGTATATGGGAGGAGAATGTAATCCAGATGACAGTAGGCATAGGAAGTAGGGAGCAGAACATGGTGAAATGGCTGTATTGCTGGCAAATATTTCAGGAAGTGCCACATACCTATTTGGAACAAATTATTATCAGATACTAAACTAAACTATGGAAGTATCTTTTTTTTTTTCCTTATTCCTGACACTCCCCCTCCCCATTTGTTGCTGCTTGGTTGACTCCCCACCTCCACCACCACTAAGCAGTTTCTAGCATTCATTTTCCAGATGTGGTCAACTGAATTGTTTCTCAGTGCAGAGGCTGGGGGAAGGGAAGAAGAAAAAGAGAAAGAAGAGGAGAGACAAGATCCAATCTTATGAGGCTTAGGGATGTGTTCAGCAGTGTTCACTGATGGCAGGATATACCCAGCGATCCCTTAAGCTATTCAGCTTCTAGCTGCCTTCTGTGCAGTAGCTCTACTGAGACTTCCTCCACCTTTTTTTTTTTTTCATTTCCCTTTAAGCACTGTTCATATCCAGTAATGTACTCCAAATGGGAAACCTGCATCCTGAACCTTACAAAGGTCACTGTCCCTTTTTTTCCCCACCAAAAGCTGATCTACCAGTCAATAAGTAGCTGTTTGAATAGGACTGATGTGTGTGGTGGTCTCTCTGGCTGGTTCAGTGTTTGAATGACCATGGCATACTATTCAGGGTGTTATTTGCCGTCATGACCTGAACTATTGCTAACTGAAAGTAAACAAAATTAAATAATGATGTTAAACTAAAGAGTTCAAATGGTGTCCAAATAACAAAATATTTCATATATGTGGGAATATAAAGGAGGTAGGAACTTTGCACAAGCTTCTTTTATTGGGTTGCAAGGTTTGAGCTTTAAGTAGACAAGATGGACTTGTGTTGCTGTGGTCTTTTAGATGTTTGTGGGGTTTTTATATTAAATAAACTTCTACTTTCTTAGAAAAGCTGCCTCACTATAGAAGATGCAAATGGAGAGAGTCCTAAGTTTGTCCTAAGACTTGGTAGAACTGTTCAAAAGCTTTTTAGCTTGACAATTCAGTCTGGTGTTCTTGTACAGTAGAACTATTTGTAATAAAATGCCTATTTCCTAAGAGCAAGGTAACCAAATTCTAGTGCTTTTAAAACGAAAGTGAGAGGGATAGTGTACGTGCATGCGCATGTGTGTGCACGCACGTGTGCTTCTGGGGAAGAAGGCTGGTTGTTTTGCTTTCTTCCTCGTTGGAAACCCCGATTAGGAATCTGAATACCAGGGAAGAAAGTCCAAAGCGTTAAAGTATTCATTAGCCTTGAATATGGCAGAACTCTTGAAAATGTTGCCTATTACTATTTTTTGTGAATGGAATCGAGTTCCCATCAAGTGCTTGTAACTCTAGAGTAACTATTGAATACAGTATCATATGATTGATGGGTTCCTTTCTTCTGTGACCTCAGGCAAGGTCAGCCTGTATATCCCATCTCGAGTGGATTCAGGCAGCCCTATCCATCCTCACTCTCAGTCGACCCTTCCATGTCCAGGTAGGTGTAGGAGATGAATGACTGACTGGGGAGTAACTGCTGGCGTTAGAAGGCAAGTTGCTCTTCTGCTTGCATCTTGGTCTGCCTTTGCTTGCTTTTCAGTCAGCTAAAACTTTATGCGTACATTTTTATTTAACATATTTACGTATATACAGCTTGCCTGGATCCCACACTGGTCTCATTCAGCATTTTCTTGGCAGTCTCTGAAGTATTGCAATTCAGAGCAGCAGTGAATTGTCAACAATTAATTGAGCTGTTACATCTGAAATGAGTCGTTAGTTCATTTCTAGATGTAACATGTAGTGTGCATCCTTGGGTTTTGCTCATGCAAGAATGCAACCAGGTGGATTGTTGGTCTAGTCTGCGTTCTCTAGTTCTAATTTTAAAGTTATTGGTAATTAGCCTTGAATCATTTAGGTATCACTCCGTGTGGAAACTTGCTCCAAGTAGGTATTTCATAGCCCAAAGCCACTAATGGGAACGGATGCCAGCACAGTGTGTTTGTACTGGTGTGTGAATCAGGCACTGTGTCTTTATGTCTAAGTGCAAGCAAGCGATGCTAACTTGGTCATGACACACTCCAGACCTCCCCTCCTCTGCTTTTTCACTCTAATTTAGACAGCTGTGCTTGGTGTACACAAAGTTACAATATACCATTCTTGGAGGCGTTTTTTGTGTAACCCGTAGAAGACACATCCTCTTGCACAGGGACTTAAGACAGGTCCCAGGTGGGTCCTCTTGCCTCTGTTTGTGTGGGCTCCTTGGGATTATCACTGTCTCTTCACTTCTTTACAGGGCAATAGCAAGCATGTGCCTGTCAGAGTGATAGAGAAAACTCATTCTTTCTCCATAATGAAATGACCTGATTTGGTTAAAAGGCTTTGTGTTTGCTTTATTTTGATGGCATAAAGTAAAAGAGCAAGCTGACTAGGGAATGGAGAAAGGAGGCGCTGGATATGATTTCCTTAACCAGCGCTCATTCAGCAAATCTGTGGAGCATGAGTTTGCTTTGATGGTAATGGTGATTTCCACCAGTTCAAAATAAAGTAGGTTTTCTGCTGCCCCTGAGCTTGAGTGCTCAGCAACTTGAAGAGCCATCTTGGCTGTCCTTGAGGATAACTTGGGTTAGTAGGGTGGGGTGATAATTAGCAGTGCTTAGATTTTCTTTTCCATTTTCCTTCTTGTACAAATGAAACAGAAGTTTATTTAGGACAAAAGTTTCTTTCTTTCCCTCTCTCTCACCTCTCTCCTCCTTCTTACAGTATGCAGGATTATTTTTTTTTTTAGTTTAAGCATTTGAGGGAAGGATAGTGAGTTTAGATGAAGTGATGTTAAAATCTTTTAGCTTAAGTACCTTGTAAAATAAGACATTCTGTAGAGAGCCATCAGGGACTTCTTGAAAATACTCTCCTCCTTTTATTTTATTTGTTTCTGCATGGCGGTTCCTTCCTTTGCATTGGCTGGTGGTGGATATTTTAAGAACGTTTATATCTTGTTGTGGAAATACAGTTTTTGGTTAAGAAATGTGTATTTTTATTGCAAGTCAGTGCAACAGTACAGCCATGAAATGTTTCTTGTGTGCATTGCTAAAACTGTTTGCCTGAAAGGTAGCAAAATAACTTCTTTACAACCAAAATGTTGACTGTTCTGTTTGTTCGTTTGTTTGTTTTTCCCGAATAAGTAGGCTATAATGCACAAATCTTAGCCAAATATTTTTCATGCTCTCTTAAAGAATTGCCTTCCATTGCAAGCTCTGTGGCCTTTGCATTCTTGGGGCATCCCACTGCTCTAATATGTGTTTGAAGTCTGTCTTCGGTAGGGTTACAGACCTTCCTTTGTGTTTTTTTTAGGTTTTCACATCACATGATTCCTGGTCCTCCAGGCCCTCACACAACTGGAATCCCTCACCCAGCTATTGTAACGCCTCAAGTAAAACAAGAACATCCACACAACGACAGTGAACTAATGCATGTGTGAGTCTGCCTTTCTGCACTAGTCCTTATCTATAAATGTTTGAGAACTAACTCTCCCCAAAGAAGAGCGCCTTTCATGTCCTCTTTAAGTTTTCATTCTTTTCCTATAACTGAAATTGGAGATGTGGTATATTATTTAGGAAGAGTAATGAGACATGAAGCCATTTCTCATTCCAGTCCAGTACTTTTTAGCTGTCAGCAAGAGTCATCTTGGACCTGTCTACCTGTGGATGTTGCATGAGTGTGAACTCAAAAACTTCTGCTGGGAAATATTTTAACTGCAAAATCTAACAATAAAAGAAGACCTTTTACTTATTACTTGAGGGCAAAAGGCCTAAGAAAGAAGTGGATGAAGAGCTATCCTCTTGCCTGTAGAAGTGGCCTTCTAGGATCCTATGGATAGTCTTTCAAAAAGAGAATTGGGACAAGTGACAAATTTGGAGCGGATTCACAGATCAAATGTTATTTGCTAGAGAATGTCAACCTGACATCCTCCCTGAGTATTAAACTAAGTCATTTCCCTGAAAAGAGATAAGTGGATAGTACATGACCACCAAAATTCTCATTCTTACTACTTAAATACTACTGTAATGACAGGTTGGTAATTTTCCGTTGAGTTTTTTTAGACTGAAGGTAAATGGATGCTTTTTTTCCCCCTCCCTTCCCTTTTCCCCACCACGTTTTAGGAAGCCTCAGCACGAACAGAGAAAAGAACAAGAGCCAAAAAGACCTCATATTAAGAAACCTCTGAATGCTTTCATGTTGTACATGAAAGAAATGAGAGCGAACGTTGTAGCAGAGTGTACTCTGAAAGAAAGCGCAGCTATCAACCAGATTCTTGGCAGAAGGGTATGTATAGAAGGGTGTGTATATACTCACGTGTGCTGCTAATTTGTGTGTGTTTCCTTTTAGTTGGGTGTGATGGTTCACTTTCTGCTTGAGGTGCTAACTGATGTGCAGATATCAAATTAGCTATAGAAGTTAAAACATGCAGATAAAAATAGAAGCAGTATCTTGATTTTTTTCTTTTTTTTTTTAGCATTAGCAACATCATCAAATTGGTGTCTATTCCACTCGTGTCATGGTGTCAGCACCTCAGTCCTGAAATTCCTCATTCACACATGGCAGGAGCATTCAAATAACCTTCTGGGTCTTCCCTTAGGCTGATGTCTATCAGAGCAGGAGGGAATAATTCAAAGATGAACGCTGGACATCAGTGAATATGGAACTTGGGAGTAAATATAATGTGGTCCAATTGTAAGGTCATGTAGGTTGCAAGGGACCTATGGAGGTCGTTTAGTCCAGCACCTACCTGAGCAGGTCCAGTTACATCAGGTTGCTCAGGGACTCGTCCAGTCAAGTTCTGAAAGGCTCAAAAGTCAAAAAGCAATAGGATGATCCTGATACACATCCCAGGGTCTTGCTGAGAGCCATTTGTTTCTGTGGCATTGCTGGCGTGTTTTGTTATTTCCATGCTCCAAAAAGAAGTATGCAGACTAACCCATGATTACTAACTTCATGATCACTGTCAGCGTTTGTTTTTCCAAAGGAAAGCAGCAGAGGTAAATGCCCGTTTTGCCCTTGAATGTCCTGGAAATGAGAAAAAAGATGACTTTTGTATCAATCTGCTTCTCAGTAGGGATTATTCAAATCCCCTTGCTCAGTGAACCCGTCTTCTTGACCACTGCCTAAAGCAGAATTGAGAGGCTCTGCAAATCTCCGAGAACCATGTGCTTTTCAAGTGGAAAGTCAGTACATGACCTTAACTGCTTCTTCTCTGTTACAATCTGAAGACTTCCTCTCTGCCGCCCACTGGAGCACAGATCTATTGGTACTTGTCCCAGTTCCTGCAGCCTTCTGTCTTGTCTCTGATGGTCTTGTTACCTCCTCTTAAAGGACATCTTAGTGCTTGCCTTTTCCATTCTTTCGTGCGAGTCTTTAGGATTGTGTTTTCATTCTCACTCCTTCAGGGATCGATCTTAGCTGCTTAGAATGCTAGCCTTGTTTTCTTGGCCCAGATGAGGTCAATGGCTTATTTACCTCCATTTTGGTAATGAGTCAAGCCTCAGTGCTCCATTGCCTGCTTTTTCTTCAGCTTGGACTCCTCCTTTCAAGTTACTGTTCTCCATGAAACTACCTCAAATTCCGCTTTTACTGTGGTAGAAAAAGCACATGAGTTATCTAATAAAATTGATTGGAGATTTATGATTATCAAATGGGGTTTTTTTGTATTCAGTCATCCTGGTTGCTATTTACTGTACCCCTTGCCACCCTGGAATGGTAACCACCTCTGTTCTCGAGAGCTGATGCTTTGTGTGCTGCTGGGCTCTCTGATACCATGCCATAATGTTCACTACTTCCAGCTTTGGAATGCTTGTGTGCAGTTTGAGAGTTGCAAAGAGAGTGAACCACTATGCTCTTAGTAACACATCGAACTTGCCAAGTCAAGACAGAGAAGTGCTTTAGTTCACATCTTCTGATGTGTAACAAAATGTATTAAATCATATGAATGTGATCTGATCTGAAGACCTAGTTCTGTAAATTACTCTTGCATGAGTGTTGTGATGATTTCCTGTCTGTCTTTTTAATATCTTCTCTTCCCACCCCCTCATACATGTTGTCAGAGTCTGCTTGGCTACAGAGGTCAACTCATGTAATTTGAAAGACTATGGTTCTGGGGTATCTATGTATCCTTGAACTTTTTGCAGTTACTGTTTTCTTCTATTGCAACAAGAAGAAATCAGAAAACACTTACCTTGAAGCTCAGTACTTAGAGACTGATCTTGGAACAGGAGTCTGCTGGTGCCCAGAAAGCCCTTTGCATTGGCACGGAAATCCAGTGTGTAGTTGCTGCTTAAAAACAAGACAGCAAACCTTTCTGCAGTGAGGAGCCCTTTAAAAACAGCACAAACCCTTTCTGTTTTGTGAGGAGCTAAATTGTGCTTTTAGGTTATTTGGGGTTTTGGGGCTGGGTTTCGTTTTTTTTTTCTGGAGTGGTGTTGGGAGAGTATGGTTCTATAAGCAGATTATTTGGTAATACCTGTTTCCATAAATGATCTTTGTCTTGCTCAAGGCACTTGGCAGTTGCAGAGTTGACAAATGCCTGAAAGTTAGTTAATAAACACAAATGCTTGTAATTGCTAATAAATTTCATTTTTGCAGTAGAGAATCAAAAGTCACAGAAACACTTGCTTATGTCATCCTTTGCCTAGGTATGAGTTATTTCCTAGTCTAATACTATGTTTATTTTATTTGCAGTGGCATGCTCTCTCCCGTGAAGAACAAGCAAAATATTATGAACTAGCTCGTAAAGAAAGGCAGCTACACATGCAGCTTTATCCAGGCTGGTCTGCAAGAGACAACTATGTAAGTCGCTCACTTGAGGGTTCTTTTCAAATTAACTTCCTTTACATGACTTTTTTTTCTTTCTTCTTTTTCACTTGTGGAAAGTTCTGGGTGGAGGAATAGTGAACAAATGTTTAACATAAGCCTTTTATTCGTTTGCACTTCAGGCATCAAAAAAACTTGAAATTTTATTGTTCTTGTTGCGATGACTTCTTACAAAAGTCACGGTTTGTGAGGGGAAACATTAGCATGGAAGGTGATTTTTTTCTAAGACAGTTGCCAGTACTGTCAAAAAGCTTGTATTCTACTGTGAATTTTCTATCATTTTCTATTTGATAACTTGCTATCCAGAAATCTACTTTAGACCTGAGCAACAAAAGGGTGTCTCTCTTTCAAGGGGAAACAAAAGTCCAGATATCTTAACACAAGCTGAACTTTAGCTGAAAGTAATTCAGAGTGCTCCATCTCTGAAATAAAGCCTTGTAAAATTTGTATAAGTAAACTTCATGATGGATTCTGATTTTATGTAGTTTGGCAAAACTAAATATTCTTACAATTACTATTATTTCATAATTAAATACCAAGCAAGTGTTACTAGCACATTACATGGCTTGTGTCACACAATTATGCATCCATGCCCAGTGTTGTAAGCATAGGGACTGCTGTAAACCCTGACGGCTTGTTTCTGCCTATTTTATAGTCAGCATTTCTAGCAGATGAGCTGTTGTGACCTTACGCACGTAAGCTTTATTTCCAGAAACAAAACCGTGTCAACAGAGGTCTCTTGAAATATCTCTGGGAACAAACAGGGTCTTAGAAATACACTCCCTGAAAACAAGGAGATTCCAGTTGTCTTGAGCTTACTTGGTGGAAAGTCAAACCACTTTGGAGCTTTGTTAGTTTGTGTTTATGGAACATCAGTCTCCAAGATTGTTCTGTGATGTTTGGTCATATTGACTTTGAGAACCTGATGTGTTTCGCCACAGCCTACTGCCATACAGCAAAAGCAGTGGATCTGTGGTTTCTTAAATGCCTTGAGAGATATTTGGAGAGTGTAGGGCAGCACATATGAATTCTTTTGACATGCTTCCAGCCCACATCCTGCATGGAAGTACAGCTCTAACATACTCCAGTCCTGTATGTTACAGTGGAGTACTCTGCTGGTTTCCCCTTGCAGTCCTTCTCTCTGTGCCTCCAGCAATTCACACTTTCGTGGCAGTGGTAGTGAGGTGATCACAGTAGATCAGTATATCACCGAAACCTTTTCAGGTGTGTGTCAACTTTTTTTTTTTTTTCTTGTTTCTCTTCCTTTCTTCTAACTTAAGCAGTCCAAAAATGAAATTATATTCATTTAGCACAGATATTGCTGCAGTATTTTGGGAGTTGGAAGTGATTTAAGGGTGATTTTTCTGTTCTGCGTGGTTGAAATTCACAAAGCAGTACAACTAAATATACATAGCACTTAGGTTCAATTCTTCTGTTTTAGCTTGCCTGGTCATTCAGGATTTCAGAAATTTCAAGAATATTTTAAGCATTGTTATTCAACTGTTGACAGTGTCTGTGTGCTTTTTATTACTGACACCCAAAGTAGTCCTGCAAAGTTGTGTGACAGTGTTATGACCCAAGTAAGGGAAATTAGGGGATCATAAAGACTCTGTGATACCCTCCAGCTCATGAGAAGCAGAGTGTTTTCATAATTTGACGGTGTCTGTGTGTGCTGGAGTTGTCAAAACCTTTCTTGAGTAGGAATACTGACAACTGGTTTTCAGTTTTCAGTCCAGTCTTTTCTTTCTATTCTGCTTATGATGTCTCATAGATGGATCTCAGATCAGATTTCATTATGTTTTAGCACTTGAAGTCAGTCTGCGATAATTTTCCTCCCATTATTTTTCCATGTTAACATCTGCACTAACACAGTTTCCTCTGTAAAGAAGTAATGTCTTGGTGCCCAAGTGCTGAAACCTATCACTATAAGTTTTCGAGAGCTCTTGAAATCTGCTTTCTAACCTCTAGTCCTGGTCCCTGTCTTAGGGAGCTCGCTCACAAGGCATTGCCCAGTGCTTTTGCCAATCTCAGGATAAGTAAGGACAGGAGCTTGAGTCAGGCAAGCTGAGGATGTCACAGCAGATTGGAGACTACTTAAATTCATCTGCCATAGCTTCACTGTAGCAGGTATTTGGAGCCCTTGCTTGCTGTCCATCAGTGGAGTGATTTGAGGTGCTTTTTCACATCACCTGCTGCCTATCCCATCACCCCGCGGAGCTGGCTAATGGGAAAATGTGTCCACCTCAGCTCTTCCAGTTTGTGGCCACTGTGTGTGGCACAGTCCGTGACACAGGGAGCATGTGTCAATGGCTGCCAGCTGTGCTGAGTGGAGAAACCTCTGGCCGGGGGCAGGAGAATGTACGGCATCCTGCAGTCCCGCTTAGAACAACAGCAGCAAGATTTGCCAGAGCTTTTCCGTCAGAGCCTGTCCAGCCTGAAGTCTTCTTTAAAATAAAACAGAAGAAAAAAAGCTTTGACTGACAATACAGACAATAAGGCAAAATTATGTAGCTGAATATCAAAATGGTAATTGCAGAGTTGCAAGATGAATGAACCTTGAAATTCTGAGTCTAAACTGACCTTTTGTTTCATAAAGGACACTCTGAACTGGGAGCTCTGGCCTTTTCCATAGATGGACGTGCAGAAGAAGGCTGAGTGTGTGGGTTGGCATGATGAGCCTGCGCCGGCTCGCTGGTGCCAGTGCTGTGTCCAAGAAAGGCAGCTGCCAGACACCCATTTCTGTACTGCACCTTGGTCACGTTAGGGGTGTTCTGCTACACGAGGTGTTCTGCTACACGGCAGTCTGCTATTGTCTTCTTGCACAGGGCATTCTCTAGGCACAAGACTTGGCTTTTGTTAAGGTACGAGTGTTATCAGAACCGTTTTAGTTGACTGGTTTGCAGCCTGGGGACAAGGCATGGTCGTCCTAGGTGCTTTCAACACCCTGTCTACTGTTGCCATGTATGATGGCGTTAAGTATCTGAATGTGTGAAGAGTTCTTGTAAGAGCCATAAATTATGATATCAACACATGTGTCATCAGATTATTAAGCGTGAGAAGTCTTAGATGCTTGCGGCTGCCAGTGTTAGTTGAAAAACTGCCAGAAATTGTAATTCCATGTGGATATAAAAATGCGTATTGCTCATGTGTTTATTTCTCCATAGGTGCTTGAGAGCAAACCTTGTTACCATTGAAACAGTTGGAAGTGGGTTAGAAAACATTTTAAGTACACTAAAAACAGTTGTGTTTTTTCTTAACTGCTTTCTCAGTGTCCAGAAGGCATTTGTTTCTATACAGTGAAGAGGGGGAACAAAAAAAAGAGGTTTTGTGCGTGTAATTGTATGGTATTGTTTTATTTTTCAGGGGAAGAAAAAGAAGAGGAAGAGGGAAAAGTTGCAGGAATCAGCATCAGGTAGGCCATGACCAACTCTTCCTTTCCCTTCACCTCAGGTGTGTTTTAGAAACCAGGGCTTGTGCTATCTAGTTTCCACATGCTTTTCTCTTACACCTGCTTCTGATGGATGCTTTAAGACACTTCACTTTGAATGCAAGCTTGTGAAAATGTGCATAATATATGTCTCCTTTCCTGTACACCTTTCCGTGTGGCATTCCTGATGGCATCAGCATCTTTGGCTGAACTTACGCATTGCTTTTCCTTTGCTTTTCTCCTCAATCAGTGTTGTATCATCTCTAGACTTAACTATGTCTGAAATACTGTGGGGGATTATTGGACACCAGAAACTTTTTACATTGAACTTTTTGTAGCCGCTGGTTTTTTTATCACTGTGTTTTATGTGTCTGTGTTCACTAACAGCTGCCTAGTAGGTTGGCTAAAAGCATCAGTGAGGTCTCCTCTTTGTCTGTCAAGTATATACAAAGAAACACCCCGTTTTCCCCAACAAAATGGCTGGTATAAGAACCATAAAAAAAACAAAGGAACAAAACCAAAACAACACCAAAATATCCATGTTATACTGTAGCAAACAAAATTATTTGGAATGTGCAAAAACTCTGTAACAGAAATTTGTTAAAGGAAAACAATCTTCTACAGGTACAGGCCCCAGAATGACAGCTGCCTACATCTGAAGCATGGTAAGAACATCTCTAAAGCTTTCCTGATGATAAAACTGAATTGTAAAATAAGCTTTCTTATAAATTAATGCAATAATAAAAATTCAGCAAAAATTGCAGAAGTATCATATTCCAAAGCTAACGTTACTTTGACCACTGATGGTTTTTATACCGGCTATCCACTAGGTGTTCATCATTTCACTTCTTAACCTTAATATTTTCAAACTGACCATACCTCACTGACTTGCTGCAAGTCTGCCTGTGAAGCACAGGGATGGGTTTATTAAGCAGTGCAAACCCTCCCAGCCAGCAGACTGTCACAGTTCATCAGAGCAGGTTAGGTGCTGGCTTGGGAGTACATTTTATGTGCTGACATCCACAAGATGCTAGCTGTCTGGGTACACTTAAAAAAAAAAAATTATTCACCTTTATACTAACAAAACATCTGCTAATAAAATGGGACAAATCAAGAATTTTTCCCTCAACTATACAATGGTATTTCACATGTGGTGTGAGTTAGATTTTGTTGTCATATTTCCGGCGTGTTTTCTCTGTATCATCTACACTGAAGGTGGAATGACTAGTGATTACACGTACCAAATAACAGGCTCTAGTCTGCCTGTGAGTGCATACAGTACCACAGCAAGATCCTTGTTTTTCAGTGTTTTTGTTAGAAGGCTGGTCATTCTCTTCCTGTGTGCGATAAGTTTTCTAGTGGGAATGGCATTCATTTGACATAATAGTTGCTTCTATGCTGTCTGATTAACCCAGATTGCTCCTGGATGATCCCCAGGAATTCCAAGAACCATGCGAAAATATAACACTTTCTAAACTTATCTATGCATTATAACAGAAATGGGCTCTTTATCCCCTCTCCCTCTGACTTGTTTGGCCACACGATCCACTTGGCACTCAGAGTGGTCAGCAAAGTGGCCTCAAGTCAGCTCTCTGCTCTGCTTGAACTTTCAGCCAGAGAAAACCAAGTTAAGTTTGCTTTATGCAGTGTGTCATTATCAGTGTGATACAAGCCTCCTTCTGCAGTTAATGCCATTATGCTGGTGAGTTGGGTTTAAGAGTTTAGGGATTTATTTTTTTTTAAAGCTGAAGTAAAGTGAAAAGGCAAAATGTGTGCTTTATTTTTGCTTCCTGCTAAGCAAAAGTTTTTCAGGAGAGCAGTCTTGCCCTTTGCTATATGCCAGACTCATGCTGATTTGAGGTGTGGATGGCAGCATATGGATTCTGTAGCCTACACAACAAATGTAAAGTATCATTAGTTACAGTGACTGCTGTAAGTATTATATCTGGTTTTTTTAAAAAAAAAAAGCAAGTTCTCTAACCTTGAGTTTTATAATGGATATTTCAGATTACTTGCCAAGGTCCATGACTGTTGTATTTTTCCCTTTGATGTTACAGTACCAGTAAGCAAAATACACATAATTTTATCTGAATTGATGCTAAGAACTCAGTTAGGATTGTAACACAACTATTGTTCAAGTGACGATTAAGAAACAGGCAAAATTTGGTTTCTTGGATGCCTCAGATTGTAAGGATTGCTGTCTTGCCTACACTACTTCTGTTGAACAAGAGTTTCTGTGTTTGCATTTTCTGTAGTAGAGGATGAGCTGAAATAGAAAAGAGTGAATGTTCTGACTATGTGGGTTTTTTTCTCTTTCCCTTTTACCTCTATACCCCTTTCTTTCTTCCCCTTAAGCTCTGTAACAGCGTGGAAACTATTGGCAATACCTGTGTCTCTGTCTTTGTGCAGCCTGTAGTACAGTGTGATAAAAGCAGATATCTTCTTCCGCTGGAGGGGGAGTGTGCTGCTGACTCCATCTATGTGCATGTAGGCAGCCTCACTAAATGTTGCACGCTGAGTGAATGCTCCCCATTGGAGATGTACAGATGTGTTGTAGCTGGAAGTAAATGCACAGAAATGATTTAGGGAACAGGAATCAGCCAGACTTCAAAGGAAACTTCTGAAGGTTGAGACTCTTGCCCTTTGCAAGCCTAATCCAAAGAATGTTTTGCCCACAAGCATAATATCCTACTAGGCCAACAGCAGACCTGTTGTAGGCTTTGCTGAATGGAGATAATAAATTGGGGAATGCCTTTCAGTGACTGCTGCAAAGAGCTCTTGAAGACTGGAAAACACTAGCTCTCTTACGTGTATGGATGGTGCAGGGAAGAGCGGGAAGGAGGGTGGGAGGTCTGGGAAGGAGACAAACGTTCTGTTATCTGAGAAGAATCAGAAACGAGTAGGTGGCAAGACCAAAGAATCTCAAGATCAGCACAAAGGAGATCAGCCAGGGCTGTAATTATGGTGATGTAAGTGAGAGGGATGAAATGGTGGGAGGGTTGGGTGGTGGGATGTTCAGAGCAAAGTAACGGAAGAGACATGCAAACAGAAGTGATTTAAGATACTGTGAAACTCCAGGAGGGGATTATGTCCGTGAATGTTACAGCACATAACTGGGTTTTAAGGTGGACCTGCTTTTTGGCTTGGATGTCATTTCAGCAGTGAAGTCAAGGTTGTAGTGTTAGGTTGCTCCTATTCCCAGGGCTGTACACAGCTGCAGGCTTCTTAGCACAACTCAGCTAAGTCCTAAGTAGTGAAGCCATATCTCCTTCAGCCTGCTTTCAGTTTGAAAAACATTTTAACATTAGAGTGCTTCAGGAATACTGTGACCTGGTGCTACAGATTTTGCTAAATTACCCTGGGATGCTCCAAAGCATGCGGCCATTCTTGAAATGTTGTAGAACTGTCCCCAGCCAGGATTTTGTTTTCAGTTGACACGGGTTGACACAGTTCTCGAAATAACTTTTTTATTTGTTGTAGTAATAACTTGTATTTATTCTCTCCTTTTGAAATCAACTGTGAGTGGCATAAGACCTGATAATGCTAAAAATGGATTTGGGAGAGGCCAGGAGGGAAGAGGAAATGAGGAAAGCTAAGATTAAAGATAATGTAAAGATCATCTGTTGAGCACCTTTTAGAAAGGTGGGTCCTGTTACTTTAAGAACTGTGTTCTAGAAGATGTAAATGGGAACATATCTGTGTTGGAAGTAAAAGATTCCTGATTTCCTATCTGGTTTGTCTTTTGGAAGGAAAAAAAGGTAATTTTTAGCAGCTCATGAGTATTTCTTCAAGGAAATAGAAGAGTACCAAGGAAAGTTCCTTCTGATTGTCCTTCTTACAGCTTGTTGTATAGGGTGATTGTAAAAGGCACATCATTTGACATATGACAGGATGCAGTTGGGAAGTCCTCACAAGCTATATAATTTAACATTGTGTTTTGGCATATCTTCAAGGGCTAAAAAGTGTGATGGAGAAGCTTAGTACATATTTGAAAACTTGAGAGAAGTATATTGTGGCTTGCAAAATTCCATGACAGCGTCTAGATTAGCAAAACATTCAAAAATGAGAAAACTTGACTGATACTGATTTACCATAAGAAGCACTTAAAAGGATTAGATGAAGGCTGTTTAACTTTAAACAGTGCATTATCTATAACACTTCGAACTTCCTACATGGAAATTAGAGCCAAATTTCAGTGCAGAAGTGATTTCTTGATAGTGTTGTAACAAACAATCTAGATTATCTTTTCCTTCTTACTGTGAAATAAAATGAAGTTGTGTAAGCAGACTGTAAAGCGGACCAATCTACAGCCAGAATACTGTGGAAAAGGGCTGTCTGATGATTGTGGTCGTGGTTGACCGTGGGTTTCTGGCCAGCATCCTAGAAAGAAGATGAAAAGAGGATGCGGTGCCTTACTTCCTGAGGTATATGTTTTCTAACCTGGCTTGTCCAGTGCTCTGATGGGGTAGTTAAAAACAAAGAAAATGCTCTACCCATTTCCGTACCCCTTGACTGCTCAGAGCTTTAAACAGAGCCTGGAGGATTTATGCAGAAGTTAATAGGAATGAGAATTTGTGCGGTGGTGGTGGTGGTACAGAGACATGTCCTGAATTGCTTTAAAAAATATGTTCCCCGTATGGCTCGTGTTTCCCTATTCCCCGTTTTGCCTGTGAATGGTGGCTTTTAGCATAGGCAAGATGGACTGAAACATTTATGTTACTGAACACTTTGGTTAACTTCAGCCTTTTTGAGATAGGCACCCTTGAGGAGTACAGACAGATCCCCTTCTGCAACTTAATTCTGACCTGACGTTTATCTTGCTGGGGTGAAAGATAGAAAACCACCTCTCCTTCAGACTCTCTGACATTTAAAAAATTGTCAAAAGAGGAAACCTGAAGAAAAGCCACCTCCCGTTTACGTGGCAGGTACAGAAGGGCACTGACACCTGCTGGGGGAGGTGCGGCAGAGCAGACCGAGTTTTTCTTTACCAGCCTGGCCTTGTGAAGTGCAGAAGGGAAGGAAGGAAGGGTATAGAAGCTACTTTGGGTGCAATCAGAGACAATGGGAGGGATAAGGGTAAGTCAGGGTAGGGGCAAGTGCAGCTTTTCTAAATAGAAAACAGCAGAACACTTCAAACTAGACCATCAGCATAGGTACAGGATAAGATAAACAAGAAAACTTCTGATGTACAGTCTTTGCAATCAAAGGGTGTAGCATGGTCAGCTGTGACCTTCCGCATTTTATGTTTTAAACTGACACTGACAAAGAGCAAAAGTAGGTAACTGGCAGGTGAATGACTAGAACCTGTTTTAATTTGTCGGAGATGCTCAAGTTGCTGTGTGCTGTTAGGTACTGCTGTGAAGATGCTAATGAAATTTGAATTCCACCACACTTACAAGTGATTTTAAAAAACCAATATCATTTGAGGTGTTATCAGTAGGAGGCTTGGACTAGAATGAAGGAACAGTGAGGCAACTATTGTTCTGACTCTTCCTGTGGGATAGGGTGGGGACAGGGAGTTGATGGCTGGTGTGCCATTCCTCTCTGGATGAAAACAGTGTATTTTTGTGAATTTAGTAAACTCACCGCCAGATAGAGGCATCTAAGGTCATGAGAAAATCTCTGTAGAAACAAACGGTTGCATAAAGAAAACATAAGATTTTGAAAAGTGGTTGCATTCACAATTGGAAGAAAACCTCAGCATTTTGGTGTTCATGTCAAGTCCTTACTGCATTTTCATTTTTAGTGTATTTACTTGAAAACTTCAAAATGAGAAATAGATACCGTATTCCTGAACAGCTGGGAAACAAGCTGTTATGACATTGTCAAAGTCTTTCCCATTTGTTTCTGAAGACTAAGCTTGGGTGAAATTGTCCTCTAATTTCAACAGAATTGTATTCAAATGCAATTCTGTCAAAGCTTAGCAAACTCTAGCACTGACTTGTTTGTTAGGCCTCTGACTTTTAGATATAAAGATTGAAGAGTTCTTCTGATATACATGCCAACTATATAAATGATTCCATGTATTAGAAGATTTAAATGTTGAGATTGTCTTTCAAAGTACAATTTAAATTCTGACTTAGATTTTATTGTGACAGAAAAGATGACTTATGAAAGAAACTTTACCTATGTTATTTTTCTTTTGAAAGAATTTCACTTACTTCTTTACCAGAACCTTATGTCTTCTGTTACAGCAGGTGAAAACTGAAGTAGCAACTTCAGCGCCAATAGAACTGACACATCTTTTATCACAGCTCTCAGTCTATAAAATAAATGATTTTAAGAAGTGTTCTAAATATGTACTATAGGCCATAAAGATACAAAAAGGGGACAAGCCTATTTCTTCCTCTCTTGCAGATCACTGTTAGTATATTATTCATCTTTAAGAGCTGTCTAGAGGCAATCTGTTTTTTAGTGTAAACATGGAACCTCTCTGCCTTCCCACTGCCAACAGGAAAAACACATCCTGAGTCTTCCAGCAGGATCTTTTTACAGATAAACTCAGTGATAGAGCTTCTAGTTTCATGCTGCCTACGCTGGCGGCCTTTGATAAGAGCCACACCTGCTTTGGCATCACTGCACAAAGCTAGAGCCCTAAAATACCTGGGTGTTTCCTGTGCTGACTGTAATCTGCTCTGGAAGAGGTCTCTGATTCATGGAGAGGGGAGCAGTATGCCTGCTGTTCATTTAATGCATCTAGTTTATGTCAGACTAAGAGGACAGGAGTTAGGACTCCAGGCTCTACCTGCAGGCAATGGAGAGGTATTTTCAGGGGTAGTTACCTCAGGACGTCTAAAACACTGGTGAATAATTTGTTACTGGAGTCTCCATTCCCAGTTACCAGCAGTGAGTATAGGCTGACCGTAGCAAGGAAAAAAAAAAAAGAAAACAAGAAAAACTGAACTACTGACATAGCTTCGGCATGGCAGTATCTGTTATAGTTGTAGAGTACAATTTTATGTCATTTCTTTGGCTACAAAGGCAGTTTAAAAGGCTTCCTCTGCTGCCTGCTGGCATCCAGCTCTTGCAGAGAGCGCTTTTTCCTGTCTCCCGTGGGTCTCTCCATCCATGTGCAGTAACAGCTTGTGGGACCCTGTAGCAAATTGGATTACTGAAATGACTGGGGTTTTGCTGGGAGGTGGGTTTGGGTTTGGTTTTTTTTTTGTTGTTGTTGGGGGTTTTTTTTGTTGTTTAGAAACAACAAAGGTTGTGCAGTGTTTGTTTTTGTTTGCCCAGAACTGTTTCAAGGATCTGGTTTAGGCTAACCCCACAAACCATGGCACAGCTGGGCAGGAAGAGGAGCAGACTGCAGCGCCGGCACCTAACTGCTTCTGCCTGAAAATCGCTCCAGCTCTGCTGCTAAAGAAAATACAAAGGGGCTTCACAAACAGCATGAACCTTTCTGATAAATACTGAACTGGTTTTTGCCTACCCAGGTTTCTGGAGTATTGGATAGAGCCTGGCACTGAGTTGAACACACTCATTTTGGACTTTAAGAGACAATGACAGGTTCAGCTGCCAGGTCCCTGAGTTTGCCATGTTCTAGGTACTGGACTAGAAACCAGTTTTGGAGACTGACTTTTTTTTTTTTAATAAATATAATTGCTTTTTTATTTATATATATAGTCTCATCTCCTCTTAGAATTGTATGAAAACAACACCTTTGGTGGGGAAAAGTATAGGAAAAAAGCACAAGGTTTAAATTTTCTACTTTCTCTTTATTTCAGTGAAGGGTTAGTTATGTCTTTTACTCTGTACTTAATCCTGAACCAACCTAGACACTCTTGACTTTCTTCTGAACTTCTGATTAGTGTGACCTGGATGAAGCTACATAATCTTCTCCTTTGTTCTAGAAAAACAGAGATAAGTTAAAGATTTGAGGAGGAGCACAAGACCCTTGCTGACCTACCCTTCAATCCATCTCATTCCCAAGCATGGCAAGGACTTCTGATCCCCCTCTCTTGCTCTGGACCTCAGCCATTGAGTCTAGGCTCACAAGGAGGCTTTAGTTCCACTGTATTGATTTCTGACATGCAGTTTTTATACTTCACTAGTAAGGCTTTTCTTTTTATACTGAATTATTATTGAACTTTATTTGTGTTTCTTTCTGGAGGTAGTTGTTTGTGTCCCCCACTTTCCTCCTGCAGTCAGATGTATGCTGCAGACGGCACAGACAGTGCCTCCTATTGTGGCTCAGGCTCAAGACTTCACATATGTAAAATGTGACTTGCAGCACTTTCTTTGAAGCCTAACCACAGCCAGGGAGCTGTAATTGCAGTCTTTGATTGTGCCGACTTCACTTGTGGATTGGGCTTTGCTAGGGCATGCCTTGCTTGGCCAGACTTCAGCTACAGCCCCCCAGTGAAGCCTTAGATGTGGGAAGTCTTCAGTCTCCCTAGCACATGCCTGTGGTTTCTTGAAAAGAATCCTGATTTGACCTGTTTTATATCTGTAAGGCAACACCATCATCATTCATATTTTTTAGGTATTATTTGGTTTATCAGCAGTATAAGAAATTTCCAGTGTGTAGCCTTAATGTGCAGCTGGGGAAAGGCTGGGTTCTAGATGCCATTTTTGGGATAGCTGCTGTGCAATTAGCTCTACTGCAGTATTTGCATAGAAATAGACATATTTGGGGCTTCACTGTGCCTGTCCCCTTGCAGAATTACAGTAGCATCTGCAGCCTCCTTGTTGGAGCAGGGGATAATGAGGCACAGAGAAGGGCTGTGGAAAGGAGGCAGGCGCTGCGAAAGCTGCGTTTGGATCGGAAAAAAGAAGCGATGGCCACTGTTTGAAAAAGCTGAGGGCCAGAGCGAGGCCGCGGTCGTTATTTTAACCTCCTGACTTCAAAGACAACTTGTTGGTAAGGGAAAGGGGGGGAGGAGGCAAAGAACCATCTCAACAGAAGAGCATTTCATTTCCTTCGTTGAAGTAGACATTCCTGGCTGCTAATGGGGAGTAGCTCTGAATCACAGCGCTTGTATCAGGCTGCTGTGAACTGCTGGCCTGGCGCCTCAAGGCCATTCCTCAACAGGAAGCTGAATGTTTTCATGTAAGACTGAGAGGAAAACCTTCCCAGGAAGAGCAACCTGGACCAAACCTTTGAAAATCTGGGATGAAAAGGCACAAAATAAATATAAAGCTGCAGGGTGCTCTCCCCAGTGTTCCTCTGCTGCTTGCTTGGCCTCTCTTTCGTGTTCCTTGCAAAGGTAGAGAGCCCTTCGTAGCTCTTTGATCCGCATGTGTTATGGAGCACTGTGCTACTTTATTAAAAAAAAAAAAAAAGGCAGGAAGCTCAGAAGGCTTTTTTTAGTTGAGACTTGGGCTGGTTTTATGAGGAAATAGGAACTGAATTAGTCAATACAGACCACCTCTGTTGAAACCTCTGGTCTGCCAGTGGTCTTTCAGCTGTGCTGTTTAAGAAGCCACAGTGGCTTTAAACGTTGTCCTGTGGCTACCAGCAGCAGGTGAAAATTATTCATTATGTATCAGGGATGGTGCTGTCTGGGGAAGAGCAGAGCAACCTTCAAATTAAAGCTTTACAGGACAGCATGATATAAATTTTTACTTGTTCTTTCAACCTTACTTGGTCTGCAGCTAAACTTCTTCGGTGTCCTCAGCCTTCCTTTCCACTAAAACAATGGTCATGTGGGTGGCCTTTGATGAAGAGCCAGCTTGTTTAGTAGGATTCTGGGGCTTCAGCTTGTGCTCACTAATACAAAATGGTCCGGAATCAGTTTTGGAGGCTTTCTACCCTGGAGTACATTAGCCTGTGCTCAATCAGAATGATGGGCTGGTGGTGTAACAGCCTCCACAGACGTTGCAGCGAATGGGATGTGGATGCCCTGGTTTAAATATACTGCTGTTATTCTGCTTGTGACTCTTACAGGCTCAATCAGTCTGTGTGTTATGATTAGTTTAACAGAAGTTTGACTTGTGGTTTAAACCATTTCTTCATAAACTTGCTCTGTCTTGCCTTGTGTGATTCAAGGTGCTGGCAGTGCATCTTCTTTGTGTGACTACGCATTTTGTCTTTCTTCTGGATCTAAAGTCACTGACCTCTTCCGCCAGACTGCATTCCTGTACTAATTTTGGTCATTCTTAAAATCTTTGCTCATTGAACCCTCTACTTGTTCGGCAGCTAAGTAGTACCTAGAGGCCAAGAGGTTAACGTAGATTTTTAAGATACCAGTAACCCTGAGACCATTACTGGAGAGCATGTGTTCGTCTGTGGCAAAAACGCCTGACTCATTAGACAGTCTTTGGGTGGAGTCCCTGTTACATCCCAGTTGTCTGGGTCAGAAGGGCAGGGGTGATGGTTGAGTTAGCAATTGCATAAGTCAGCTGAGGTAACCCAGAGACCTAATGGTGAAGAACTCTTCCTCTCTAGCTGAGCAATACCTGTAAGGCTTGCGCTGTTGGCCTTTTCACGTGCTTTAAGAACATAAATCCTTCCAAGTTCCTAGTGAACTTTACTGCTAGGCAAGATGCTCCGTGACTTTTATGCAACTGGAAGATGTGCTCTACCCTGCTGAACAGCAGAATGAATCCTGCCCAGTCATGTGAATGGATGATAGAGTGAGTGCTAACACAATCCTCACTGCTCTTCCTCTACCCAGTTGCTTACAGAAGACAGTGTTTCTTCATTTCTGCAGGGAGTAGAGCTTGAGGCTTTGACGGAGAGGTTTAATTGACCTCAACCACTGTAATACTGGAGCCTGAGGATGTCTAGTTATGTAACAGATATCTGGATCAAATGTTGCAGGTTAATGAAACCCGCTACAAAAGTGGGTAATAATAATAACAACAACAACAACAACTTCTGTAACACATTGAATGTCTAAGTAGCTTAAACACCCCCAGCTTTCTGGGTGGTGGGGACATCTACTTACAGTTTAAAGTACTCTCCATAAATACTCTCACAAACTTCAGGCAAGTGCAAATACCAGTACTGTGCACTTAACTTTGACATTGCAAAGGACACATTCCATTAATACAGTTGTGTCAGAGTTATAGTGACACAGCAGCAGCTGCTTTGAAGGATTTAAATAAAAAAAAAAATGTGTGTGTCTCTCTCTCTCTCTCTGTCTCCTCCCTGCAGGTGGGAAAAGAAATGCTTTCTCAACTTGCAAAGCAAAGGCGGCGACACCAGGACCCCTTCTGGAGATGGAAGCTTGTTAAACCCTAGGTGTGTCCTTCATCCACACAGACCACCCCCAAGGAGTCTGTCTAGGATGTCATTCACCCTGATGTCACTGCTAGAGACACTGAATCATAAAGACAATCACTGCCAAAATCCTTCACTATCACAAGGTCCAGCCCCGATATAAATAGAACACACGAGCTCCTGGGTCAGCAGAGCAGCTTTTGTCTTCACTCACCTCTGCCTTGCACTCTTAAGCCCCCGTCTCATCTGTGTCCATATCGAGTCAGCAAAGTAGCGTGGCTGCCTCTGCCTGCTCCAGCCACCTGAGTAACGTAGACACACCTGCCCCATACAGCACACCGAGGAATGGAATTTACCTGGACCAGAATGACACACCCTTCTCTTTATTTAATGGTGCGACAGGATCAATTTTGGTTTTAGCTTTTTTTTTTAAGAAACTTGAATGCTTTTATATTTTAACTTTTAGTTTGTAATTTCTTTGGTGTATATTTTACTAGGTATGAGCTTTTAAACAAGTGTCAGAAATCTGAAATACTTTTTAAATAAAAGGGGTTTTGGTTTTGGTTTTTTTTTTTTTCTTTTCTGCCAAGAGGAAAAGCCTGTATGGAAAAAAGGTGGCTTTTTTTGTTAAACTGTTTGTAACAAATAGCGGCCTCTCAGTCTGTATAACACAGTGTCCTATAGAACTAAATAAATGTACCAACAGTCAGCTGGTCAGTAGACACATCAGTCTTGCATCATCTACTCCGTACACATAAGCAATACATCCGGCAAATCTGACTGCAGTGAGTTCTCCTTCTCACCCATTCCCCTACTCCTTGTAAAAAGCCCAGCACTTGAATTATTACTTCAATTGTTCTGTATTTGTATCTGTTTTTGTTAGCCTGTTAGTGGGATTTTATGCCAGTTGTTGAAATGAGCATTGATGTACCCATTTTTTAAATAGTAAGGCACAGCCTTTGCCAAAAATACTGTCAACATTTTTTTTTTTGTCATTCCAGTTTGAGTTAATGTGCTGAGCATTTGTTTTTTAATAAAAGCTTTGTAATAAAACCGAAGCAAATTGTCTGGTTTAAAAAAAACCCCAAAAGTGTCTCGCATTTGCTGAAGTAGAATTCCTCAAAGGTAGAAGAAAGCCTAGGAAAGCACAGTTGCTTCTAAGGCTGAGGACTTCCAGCTCAGCCTTCCCTTGTTGCAAATGCAATTTTTCTTTGCTCATATGAAGAAAGGTAATTCTGGAAGTTTACTTTCTTTTTCTCCCTAAAGGAAGCAGAAGTCTCTTGTTTTCATACTGGGAGAAAGGAATGGGCAGGCTCAGTGCTCCTTTGTGCTTCTTAGATTTGGCCCAAGTTGAACCACCAGGGTCTGTGATCCCTCTCCCTTCTGTAGCTTCAGTTTCCTACTAAAGTCTTAGTGACCGCAGCAGTAGTTTTAAGGTGACGATGAGGAATATAGATTCTCTTCTTTGTGGCTGCAGTCCATGCCCAGAAAAGGGGTGGGAGACTACAGTTAAATCTCTTGTAGCTGTATAAATTATACCACAGTCAGAGACTGGAGCTGCCTGCAGAATTGGCTGCAGAGGGTTTGGTTTCGTGGTGTCGGATCCATAGTGTCAGCACGGCCTGCCTACTGCGCGTGGTGCCCATGAGACATTCCTGCAATAGCAAGTAGATTCTCTGCAGGCTTCAAGACTGATAATGCATCCCCAAACACAACCAGCAACTCCTCTGACACCTTTCTCCCTTTGTTCAGGAACCAGTATTCCACAGCTTTGAAAAAAAACACACAGCTGCCTGATTTCTACCGAAGAACTTCAAAAGAAAAACAAAACAAACCAAAACACAGTGGCTGTAGATAAACTATTTCAATGGTTTGTGAGCACCGCTGCAAAAGAAATAGTGTGAACTGTACATTGAATCAGAACACTTGTACTCTAGTTCCTGCATCTTGTTTGGTGTGAGACTGCACCGAAGTCAAGCTTGAGCTACAAGAAATGACAGAGGTGAGTTGCTGCCCAAGGAAGCTTTGTGATTTGATTGTTTATAACTGACCCTTAGCCTCTGTTGCATAAGAGATTTCATAATTAACAATGTTATAAAACAGTTCCCTCTTAAACCAGCAGGCACTGCACACAAACCCAATTGTAAGAATGTAACCAGCATATTAGACTATGCAGTATTTATTTCCAGCAACTAGTGATTATGTTAAAAAAAGGAAAAAACCAAAAATGACCAGGCTAGGGAATGCTCTTAGGCTAAAGGAGAAAAGACCATGAAGAGAATAGCAACTTCATACTGGAGCTCTGCAAGACTTGGCTCCATTTCCATTGCAGCCAATCATTCCAGCCTTTGCTGGAAACCTGTTTGGGTTTAGGTTTGGGATTTTTTTGTTTGTTTTTAAAGGGGAAAAAGCCAGTGCTTTAGTGCAGTAATTGTTCTAAATCAAGGATTACTGCAGCGAGTTCTCTAAATTACATGTTCTAAAGATAACAGTTCTTTTTAAAACACAACTACTTTATTTAGATTTTTTTAATGGCTATTTTAAAAGCCACTTACCCATTTCGTAAAAAAATTGTTCCCATCGAGGTGTTAGCCTTATGTAGCACATTGTCCCCAAACACACCATATAGTGAACAGTTGCCTGTCTTAAGGACAAAAAGCTCTTTCAGCTCTAATAGTGAAGAAGGATTCAGCAGCTAAAAATAACATCTCCACTGTTAACATACAGTGAGTGAGCACCATGTGTTGGGCTCATTCATAGATCAAAGACATTTCACATATAGCGACTATGGGAAAGGTTAACTAGTATGCAACACTTAGGATGCTGCCAGGAGAGCACCTGAAACAGAGTAACGGCACTAGAGTGGAACATCCTCTGCGACTTGGGTCGGTATCTGCTCCTGCCCCCACTGCTGACTGCCATTTGCTCCTGAGGGCTGAAAGACCAAATTGACCTGGGCTCCCACTGTCCTGCTTGGCAGTCAAGATGGATGAGCTAGTAAAAACAGCGTAGTGAGGATGGTGTTAGTCTAGCAGTAAGACTAGGTGTAAATCCTTGTGATACTGAATACATTATACCAGATAAGACTCAAAAAAACAACACCTAAATTCCTGACATGCAATTAAGGCAGAAGTTAGCATCTAACCAGTCTCTCTTGGGTGCCTGAGGAGATGATTACCCTGTATTTCCCACAGAAGATGTCTTTAAGGATTTAAATGCTCCTACCTAATGGCTGAGTTAATTATCCAGGTGCTTCTCTGTAAGCATTCATAAACTCACTCTCTCCCTCCACACTTCATTTCATGCATGTGCCAAAACCAGTTCTGCACACAGATAGGGCACACGTAGCCCCATTCATAAACACAGGAGATATCCTAGGAGCTAGGAAAGATGTCCTGCTGTAAAACAGCAAAGGGCAAAGACACAGAACAGGGCAGCTGAACCAGGATTATTTACAGCTAATCAAGCCAACATCACAGGACAGACTGGCTCCTCAGGCTTCTGGATCACCTGGACAAGAGCCACTTCCCCTCTGTTACATAAAAGAACAGTGCTCCAGGCTAACTTGGGCTTCTTACACAGCAAGCGATGACAGAGTCACTAGTTATGCTTCTAGGGACTCACTGACTCTAGAGAGGTATCATGTGTTGTAGTTTCTGTTTAGATTAGTAAACAGAAAAGGCAGTTGTCCAAATGACACCTCAATCCTTAGGTCTGTTTTCAGCAACTTGGGGACCTTAAGGACCCAGTCCTTGTAGAATAGCAGAATGTGGAGTGTCCGTCACCTGCACTTGTTTAAAACCATAACAGTGCACAAGACTTTGAAGCAACTATTCCCAGTTTCCTGATCTCCACAGCAGCTAATTAGACTAAAGCCAGACAGGCAGAAAATGAAGGGCACTGCAGAGATAAAGAAACGCCCAGTAACCTCTCCAATAATGTAACTGCAGGTTTTCCTCTTACACTTAGAAGGGGGCTAACATGCCAGGCAGTGTCCTCTCCGGCATCACGACCTAATACCAAGTGGAACATCATGGGGGAAAGAGTGATTCCACAGACAGCCAGAATCCTGTCAGCTATGAACACATTTCTCCTGTCAGGTCAGTGACAGAACTACTGGGCTAAGAAAGAAGTTAGCGAAAAGGAGAGCAGCTGCCTGCTGTAAACACAAACATTCTGATGTGAAGCCAAAAACCTAGAATGTGTGCCCAAACATGTTAATTTTTTTACCCAAAAGGCCAGGAAGAGAACCTCTGGATTAATGTATGAATTTACCCTGTGAGTCTCCTCATGGATACAAAGATCAGCTCTAGAAAGCAAGTGAGGGAGCAACCAGGCATCTGCAGCCCCAGGAAAAGGGACATGTCTGCAAGAAATACAGGATATGAATGTTTTAACCACCAGAGTTTGGCCAGATCAAAGCATGGACTAAAATTCTCTGTCATCCCAGGTAAATACTCAGAACTTCAGGCCATGTGCTCTAGATGACATCTCTCTGCCTGGCACACTCCTCCTGCAACAATCGAAACTTCAGTGAGCCACAGAAGCAGCATCTGCTTAGCTGAGACAATAGTCACTGTTTACCTTGTGTGGGATACTAAGGGCTTCTTCCTGTGAATGATATTCTACAAAAAGATGTTTCAATAAACTTGCCCTTGCCACCTCCCAGGAACCAAGCACATAGAAATAAGTGACAGGTTTATTCATCCCTGTCAGCTAAGAAAAACAACATGAACCAGCAGAGTTAGGAGAAAAATTTCCATCTGCCTCATACCAGAAGCAACTCACAGAAGAACTGGCCCGGCCTGATCACTGTGTTGAGAAAAGATAACTATGACAACATAGAATCTTCAGCAGAATACAAAAAGTAATGTACTTCACAATTTAAGGATGATCAAGACACTTATTTGGTGAGGCAACTAATACCAGCCATAGCTAATCCCAGTATTCTGTCATTGTAACAGTTCATTCCCCAAAATCACAATAAAAGCGATTTTTCAAAGTCACAGTCTTTGCAGGAAATTTTCCTCCTTTTAACGTTAACTGCCATTATAGAAGAGCTCTTCCCTTGGCTGAAAAGCAGTGAGTCTGCAGGTGAAGACTGTATGTGTCTTATGACCATTTGACACATTCATCATCATTTGCCATTATTGAAAGAATAATAGAATAGCTTGGGTTGGAAGGGACCTTAAAAATCATCTAGTTCCAACATCCTGCCATGGGCAGGGACACCTCCCACCAGACCAGGCTGCCCAAGGCCCCATCCAACCTGGCCTTGAATGCCTCCAGGGATGGGGCAGCCACAGCTTCCCTGGGCAACCTGTGCCAGGGCCTCACCACCCTCATCGTTAAGAAATTCTTATGTCTAGCCTAAATCTGCCCCTCTCCAGTTTATACATTTCCCCTCGTTCTACCACTACAAGCCTTTGTGAACAGTTCCTCCCCAGCTTTCTTGTATGCTACTTTAAATGTCATGTGTCAATAAGCTAAGCAACGTTTTCAGCTGTAAACCTGTGCAAAGGATCTTCAGAGTATAATTCCACCCTTGAGGTAAACAATATGCCCAACTTTTATTCTCAGATAAGCAAATGTCCTTACAAATTTAGAGCCAAGTAACAATACTGGTTTCAGTTAATACATTTGCCAGTTTAGCATCAAATTGGGCAACAATAGCTTTCAGTCTTAGCCAACAATAAAATGCCAAGTCTCTGCAAAAGAGAAAGATTTCTTCCTCAGTTTCATTTAATGCTTTTGTTTAAAGACATAAAAAGATGGTATCAGTAAAATCACTTATGTGAAAGCAACAGCATCTTCCCCCTCGTCATATTCTTTTTAAAAGAAAAATGTATCTCTCTAAAAAACTGATCTCTCTAGTACTGAATAAATATAATTCTCTAAGCATCTTCCATCTCCTTAAGCACCCTGTTTAAATGCTTATCATAGATCTCACTCTTCACAGACACTACATTTTTCCTAAAAGCAGCCTCACCAGGTTTTAGAGTCCACAGCCTCATTCAAATCATCTCTCTCTCACTGAAATATTTCCCTGTAGCCTATTTCACCCATGCTCCTTCCTCAAAGATTCACGTAAGGTTTTGGTTAGGCACTTAGAACTTTATTTAGGTGCTTAACTTTTGCTGCTGGTTCTCTGACACTAATGTCACCACAGCACCCAGAAATCCATCTATAAACAGTTGTGAGAACCCTTTGGCTCAAAAGAAAGTGAAGTGGGAGGGTGAAGAAATCAGGAGGCAGTATTTTTTCTGACTGTGAGAAGTACTACCTGACTGCTGCTGTCTGAAATTAGTAATTAGTAGCACAAGCACAAGAATCTGTGTTCAAGAAACTAGATAAACAACAAGCACAGAAGGAAAAGGCTGAAAAATTGCTGGTTTCTTTCGCATTCTCTCAAGAACTGGAGTGGGGTGGTGAATTTGTCATTAAAATCCATGCCAGTTCTCTTCTAATATTCCCCATTGTCTGGAAAACTAAGTTCAAGGTTTAAATAAAACTAGAACCCTCAAAAATGAGGCTCTTCCATAAACACTTCTTTAAGTTCTGAGAGGCATTTCAGTGCTGAAAATAAATCAATGGAAGCTAGATATCTCACCTGCTCAGACATTCTGGAAAACAACACTAGGCTTCCAACTGAAACAAAAGGCTTTTGGAAATCTCATTCTACGCTGCAAGGAAGAAAGAATTGCAACATCAGCTGTAAGGAACCTATTAGTCCTCTTGTCTTCAGAGAAATAAGGACTTCAAGTAGTTGTCAGACATTTTACCTTTTACAATATCTTTAGAGAAAAACAACAATTAAAAAGCCTGTGAAGTATAAACACACAGTGTCTTACACTCGCTTATGCTTGCAGCTCTGTAGGATTCAAAACAGCAGGTCTCAAACAAAGTTAATGTAAAGTAGTTGAAGATTTGGTGTTGAACCAAGAGCTTCCAATAGCTGGAGTGCTTCAATCCGGCTCAGCAGATCACTGCATGCTGAGGAGGAGTCAGGGATCAAAGCAGTCCCTTCATCAGCTCATAGACTGTTATGCTACCTACCCAGGCCCTGCCACCAGCCAAGCAGACAAATCTGAGTTTGTGCACAATCAAATCCCACTTGTAAATGTGTGGTTTTACCGATTTCTATTGCACAAATGTTTAATAGATCCGTTTGAATATGCAAGGATAATTAAGCAAAAAAAGAGGGAATTTATTTGGTGCTAATTCACCACATGCAAATTCCAGCTGTTTACTGTAGACCTACCACCAAGTATGCACTTCTTCCCACAGTGCATCAGAAAACCTCTTGCTGCTGAAAGTGGTTAATCCACAAGATTTTTGTTGCTGCAGCCAAGACTCCAAACGGGGGTTTAGGTTCCTTATGACAAAAATTCTGCATTCTTTGACCAGTGAATACTGTAAGGGTTTGTCCATTTACAGAAAACCACCCTAGAAGTGGTTGCTGGCATCAAAATGGGACCAGAATAGAAGAAACTGTTACCAGGCAGGACAGAGATGCACCAAGCAAAGCAGCAGTGAACAACAGGCTGGGGAAAAAAATCCTGTTATCTGGTAGCATGAAACAGCCAAAGTAAGCGACAAGTTCCTCAGTGCCCGCCAACCAAAGCCTTGCACTAAAATATCCTTCTGTGCTCTGGCCAACTGACAGCATCTGACCCAAGCCTGGAAAATAAACTTGGCCTTAAGCCTCATTGTGATGCCTCATGCCACCGCATGACAAAAGAAATGGATCCTTTAATAACTAGGTTTAGTGTTTTGCATTATTCCTATTCCAGAAGCAACCAAAAAAATGAGCCAGCATTAGAGCTTTATGGTGCTAGTTTCTCTGCAAAGAATGCATTGTCGCAAGTATTTTGCAATTTATAGAAAACCAAATAGAAAACCTCTAAGGGAATAAAAGAGAAGAGTGAACTAAGTAAGTGCAAAGCTGCTCAATGGGCATACAAACCTAAATCTGATCATCAGTAACAAACCCAGACCTCATTACATGCTGTTCTGCAATCATATAAACTTAGTTTTAAGTGTTTGCATAGCATTCATAAATGGAAAAATATACTGGATAGCAAACAATACATAAAAAGAGATTTCAGTTTTAACATGAACTTCTGAGATGATAAAATTCAAGACAGATCATTGTACAAGTCATCTTTACATGTAGTTACCAGATTGTGGCTGCTTAACCCTTCCCTAACAGAACTCACAGTAGTTCTTCCCTCTTACTGTGAACAGGGAAAGCTACTTAAGGAACATATATAGCATGAAAAGATCTAGCTTTCAGAGGAATCATAGCATCTGTTTTTGCTCCTGGACTCAGCTCTTCCAAAAAGCACAGGGAAATAGGCATCATTGAGGTCAGTCTTAAAATTGCTTATGTGGTTTCAAACTGTTGTGAATAAAAATACTGAGTCTGGGGTTACTGCTGTGGTACCAGTTAGAAAAGTAATAATGTAGCACCACAGCTACAGGTGCAAGAAGCCTACTGCCTCTCCTGAGAAAATTAACTCCAAAATAGTCAGCAGTAATTTCCAGGAAAGTTGGTCACTACAAACAAAAACTGCTTCTGGTGTGCTCACATATTTAAAGCAACTTGGTTTAAAGCTGCTTTCCTAGATGTAAAAATAACCAGCATGTACTAAACTTTGGCAATTATGTGTTGACAGCTTAATAAGAACTACTAGTATAAACATTTGTAATGACCACCACTTCTATATCTATCACAAGGGACACAGGCTTGAAGAGCAATACTGAGACACGGAAATCATTTTGTATCTCATGATGCTACGCAGGGGATGCTTACACAAAAAATTCACCATAGACCATCAAGTGACTATAGTTTCACACAAGAAACTGTTGTTTCACACAGGTTCTCTGATCCTTCTGCTAAGTCTCACTAGACTTAGCTTTATAGATCAAACTTCTTATTTTTCTCTTGTCCAGCCTGATAAACATACACTACTTTATAGTCACTGGATCTACAGAAGAGACTGACTGACAAACTTGAAGTTTCCCCGATATCTGAAAGTGCGGCAAGAGCCTTATTCACAGAACAAACATCAGGAGAACCACCACCAAATATGGCTCTAAGAAACAAAACTAAACCAAAACTCTGCATCTCATTTTGAAGCCACTACCATGCTTTCCAGAGGCCTGATTCACTGCTGGAGCACTAGGCTGGTAGTACTGGATCTCACAGCTCTGAAGAGACTAAAGAGTCCATGTCAGACACTCCAGTCAACTCCGGTGTTGTAAACAGCCTGCATTTATAACAACTGGTTTTTGAAGGATGTTTATGTTGTCACTTCAAAACCCTTGGGTCAGATAGCTTGGAGGAAAAATATAACATGACTAAGAAAGAGAAAAAGATGCTATTTCAAGTTGTTTTGTGCAGTTGCTCAGCCAGTACTTTTTTCTGCTGTGTAAAATAAGGCATGGGTTCACAAAGCTCCCATCTGGACAGAGCTGTACTATTCACTTCAAGGTGTCTAATTATTTCCAGGGACATTAAAATACATTAAATTCTTTGGCAATGCTGTCTTCCCAACTAAATTCCTACCAAGGTGATGTTCTGAAAGTCCTCACAATGAAGGGAGGAGGAAGCAACAAACTCCACTTTCTATTCCAGCATCAAATCCATAGTGCAAACTGATATCCTTAACTTCTAAGAAAATTAATCCCCCACAGTAAGTAATATACTGGGAAAACTCAATGACTTGCATACACAGATGCAAATTTAGAACTTCAGGACATCTGCACTCAACAAACAGGCAGCTGTTACTATTGACCCACACAGAAGTACTACTGTGCTCAGTGCCATTAAGGAAGAATATTTCATTTGTTACAGCAAAGACAGAATTTAACTTCTACACATTTAACTCCATTTTGGATCAAACTTCATTGCTACTTCTTGCACTTTATACTACATAAGCCACTCATGCAGAGCATTCTGCTCCAGTCCAGTTATGATTTTGCTTTCAATTTCCTCTGCAAATTTTGCTGTGCTCCCATATTCTCCTCAGCCGTGTCAGCAGCTAGGACGGCCATAGAAGGAGCGTGTTTGGCAGCTGAAATGACACAGATGCTGAATCTAGAGCCATCTTTCCCAGCTACGGTAGCTCGGCTCATGTCTGACTCCTCAGCTGTTGGTTGTCAAGCTGCCCTCAACATGTGCCAAGTGTACATCTCAAAGCCTTGACCAAAGTGGGGCAAATGCTGTTGATCTGCAAGGCCTGCAGACAAAAAGGGCAACAATGACTAGATGTTTTAAAAGTAGGCAGTAAAGGAAAACAAACATCCTTCCTCCTTTCTCTTCTATCCTTTATTTTTTTCCACAATCTCTTTTCCCCTATTAACAAAAATTCAGGAAGAGCTGACTGGTGAGAGCAGGTCTATTGTACTGTGTCCTAGTCTGAGGTACTGACTACCAAGAGACCCCCGATTCACTAACACTGCATGAAAGGTGGGTCGTGTGCCTCCACATCAAGTCACAGGCATAGCAAAGGGTTGGGAAATAATCCTTGAGAAAATGGTGGAGACACAAAATTACTTTATTTCATTATTCATTCCTTAAACCTCCCAGACATCTTCAAACTGTCAAAGCTGCAGAAATTGTTGTACAAATCAGGAGCAACCAATTTCACCATGATCTTGAACCCAAGAGGACATCTACATCCTCCACATCTGCTGGCTGAGGAGCAAAAGAAAAGATTAACCTTAATTCAATAGCCTCAGTCATTCAATTGCCAATGTGTCCTGATCTAGACTTAAGGAAGAGTATTTGGAGTTTTGGTCCTTTACCTCATCTCTGCTCATACTAGCACAGCACTCCACGTGCTGATAAAATAAACCACCCCTACCCACCAGTAGAGTACCTCCACACGGCGTGTTTGCTGCTAAGAAAAAGAAATTCTGAAATAGCAAGCCAAACTTATAAATGCCTCTTTCAGTTTTCTTGTATGTATTACATACTTACATACTGTACCTGTTAGAGCCCCTGAAAGGAAAATACTGTTTTAGAGAAAGTTTGTTTTTCTAAAATATCTCCTTTAATAGTGAAAAAATATTTTTCACATTTAATAGGCCTTATGAGGAACGGCTGAGAGAGCTGGGGTTGTTTACCCTGGAGAAGAGGAGGCTGAGAGGAGACCTCATTGATCTCTACAACTACCTGAAAGGAGGTTGTAGAAAGGAGGGTGATGGCCTCTTCTCCCAAGTGACGGGGGACAGGACAAGAGGGAATGGCCTCAAGCTTTGCCAGGGGAGATTTAGGCTGGACATTAGAAAAAAACATTTTCACAGAAAGGGTCATTGGGCATTGGAACAAGCTGCCCAGGGAGGTGGTTGAGTCACTTTCCCTGGTGGTGTTTAAGTGACAGGTGGACGAGGTGCTGAGGGGCATGGTTTAGTGTTTGATAGGAATGGTTGGACTCAAGGATCCAGTGGGTCTCTTCCAACCTCGTTATTCTATGATACTAATATTAAACAGCCTATGCCTTAATATAAACCTAAGCATTTCTAAATTAAAAATAAAGATGACCTGGAAAGTCATCAAAGGGAGCAGCATCAAGTTAATTCTTCTTAAATGTTTCTGTAAAATTAACTAGCATTTTTTAAGACACAAGAGTAACACATTATCTCATTTTTAAGTACTAGTGAGAACTGTAGCTCTGAAGTTTACTTCACCCTGCAGCACTTAGAAGTCACTAAATTGAACTACAGGCACTAAGAAACTTAGTGAAACCAAGTGAAACACATTTCAGATGCAAGAGCTTGACTGCATTTTGGGAAAACCAATACAATTTAACAATATAAAGAAAGAGACTGTCTACAGTACCATTTCTTTCCTTTAATCCTCTTCTTTCAGGACAAGCAACTCAAAATCAGATCTATAATTAGGAACTAGGATCCAATAAACACAACAATTCTTATTCTCTACTTAGAGATTTCTTGTGTGATTGTGTGCAAGGAAATTAACATTTGTCAGCCTCAGTTTCTTTATATGCAATGGCAACTAGACGTTCAGGGAGGAGAGAAAAGGCAACTTAGAGTCAAATTATTACTCATGATTTCTTTAATTAAAAAATACATATAAGCACTCAGTTTGCAGATCCAAAAAACGCAAAAAGAAGGCTACTACTCAGTTGAACAGAACTCCAACCCTCATGCCGACTTGCTCTGCAGCCATGAACAAATCCAGGTTCTGCTAAGCCCCAAGGAAATAAATTTGCAAAACAGAAGGAGCCTCACACAGCTAGACACACCTATTTGTTTACACAGCACAGACTTCAATTTCAATTCCCTGAAGTAGCTGTGAGGGATGCACTTGATTCCTGGCCCACCTTGGCCAAACCAGCAGCAGCTTGGTTCACATTCCAGAGGAGGTAAAGGTCTGTCCACAGCAGGGCCAAGAACTCCTCCAGGAAACTCACAAAGAGCACAACACCACAGTGAATGTGGATAAATTGTGAGCCTCATGCATACTTCTATTTTATGCAATCTGACTACGAGCCAGACACTTTTATCATCAATATGATCATAAACACTGTTGTCATAAATATAATGGCCAAAGTGAGCCTTCTTTGAGCTCTCTCTGGTAGGCAGTGTGGCCCCTTACACTAGGACACCTCTCAAGGATGCTCCTCGAAGCACTGATATCTTTTACCAACACAGATCTCTAGTGAGCCCCATTTGAATCCTTCTTGGACAGCAGCCAGACTGTGTGCTAAGCAATCCTCCTCTTGAGCAGGGATTAGTTGTTTAGCCTCAATAAGTAACATTTAAAATAGCATAAATCATTTAGAGTTACAATATTGTGTGATTTAGTATGTTTTGCTTAAACTTTCTAAGTATGAGTAGGCAGACTTACTGAAACACTAGGCCACAAGCTCTGATTTTCCACTTAAAACTTTCCTAAGGCGTACAACATACTTCAATCAAAACATGGCTTCAGAGTCAACAAAACCCACAAGATATAGATGCTTCAAGGCTAGAGACCATCAACAACAGCTGCAACTAAGACAAGATAACAACCTGTCTCAAAGACAGCGAAGTAATCCAATGAGGAACAAGAAAACCTCAGATCCAACTATTAGTACTGGACCAAACCATCATGCAAGGGGCAGGTAAATAAGTCTGTAAGGGTATAGTTGCCCAAGGATTTCTTAATCCATGTCGTTGCTCTCTCTGGAGCTGACCATGCTGCTGTACTGCTCTATTAAATTATTTATTTTATGAAAACCAATGCCTGAGTCTGTTTCGTGAAAACTCGGGTTTGGAATTCAACAGGGTAAGTGGAGAAGCATAATGAAACTTTGAAATCCTAGTTAAGTGATACAGAGGATTGGGTGTGCAAGTATAATCCTTTAGTACGTATAATCCTTTAGCGCTGAGCACACAGAACCCTTATCCTCTATGTATCTTAGCCATAAACCATCAACCAAGTCTGGGACTAGAACTGGATCCAGCTGCACTTAGACTCTTCTCTGAGAAGGAGATTAGAAAGCAAGAGGGTCCATTCTGAAGCTCATGACTTGATGGGAGGGTCTCCTTTAACTTTTTGTATCCCCAGTCCCTGTGTAAATCACTCCATGTGGACTATATTCCAATTTTCCCTTTGTATTTTTCTCCACGTAATAGCATGACCTTATCATTGAACTCTGTTAAATGACATTTTGATCTAATTATGAATTTATCTAAAAAACTCATTGCAACAGCACTTGACTACAGTAGTAGTGTAGCATGTAGAAATGGCACTTAAATGAGTAGCCAGTAAATAAAGTCAACTTACAGGACTCTAGAAAGCATACAGAAACTTTGACTAGCTTCCTACCTTACTTAATAAAAAAAACAACCCATGTAATAAGCCCTTTAGAATAGAAATCACTTCTTTATTATTATTTATGCAGCACATAGGGAAATAAGACACTGAACTGGTAATTGAAAATGTCTGAGAATCCCAGCACAAATCATCTTTCAAATGCGGTCTCGGGAGCTTTCTGTCCAGGTGACAGCCTGCCATTGCAGGATTTTTATGTTTTTCTTAAACAACATGACATTCAAAAAGTTATTGTTTAAGGCACTGTAATTTACACCTACGGATTAGCACTGCATTTAACAAAAGTCCTAAAACAACTTACAGGATTTCCATCACTACATCTGCCAGACTGAAAACAGACTGCCACCCAGTGGACTACAACCAATTACATCAACTCCAAGCCATGACATTCAATAAAGGATTCTTAAAAATTTTATTTTTAAGAAAGTGCAGTTATATTTTTAGGACTTTACCATTAATATAATAATTTTTTCAAATACTTGTCATTCTGTTCCGTACCTGAAAAATGAACAGCTGCGTGAAGGCACTGTACATATAAAGCTCTTGGGGATTACCAGAAAATAATTATCTACTAAATCAAGCTTTCAGCAGAGAAATAGCTACCTAGTGCAATCACTCAGTTCAAAGGTGTGTTATGTTCTAAATGCAGCTGTGCCATCCTTGGTAAGGTTTGAACAGAATTAACCTGTAATATGGCAAAGCTGAATAGCATAAACAGATAGTTTTAACACTTCTTGAGGTCTGAAGTTCATTTGTATTTGTAAAATCCTTCTCCAGTCTTCTTACCCAGCTTCTTCTCTTCTACTAGTTTATTCAGGAGTGGGCTGGGTGCAAAAAGAGGATTGTTGGGCTCTAATTTATGCCATCCTGGTGAATGAAAACAAATGGATTAATTAGTATCAGTTCGGTTTATATGCAGAGGTAAGAGACATATGCACCTCTTTAGAAAAATATTAACAGGTGAGAAAACTGAAGGTTTGGAATTTATTTTAGAGTCTCCAAGACCCTTCAGTACAGCTTCACAGAGCACAGATCAGTGCTGATGATTATGAGCAAATCTAGCAGTTAGTCTTTAGGTGTAGTCTACTCTGAACATGTTCATAATCTCCATGACTGCAGATTTTGAATACTTTAAAAAAAATCAGAACTTATGAAATATAGTTAGGTACAAGGGGATAAAACAAAAGCTGTGCTGAAAAGAAATTCAAGTAGAAATAAGTTTTAAGTGGAATTTATACCTCTTAAAGACATGGTCATTTAGAACAATATAACACTACTCTACAGTACTGGCTAAAAGCAAGAGTGGTTTCATCAAAGACCCTAATTTGAAGGTGACATTCTGCCTCAGAGAAAATTTAAGCTGCTCATCCAAAATAATAAAACAACCATCAACAAGCTGTCACCAGTTATGCCTTTTTTGTTAATGACCTAACATCCATTTAACTGAAGGGAATGGGAGACTGTATACTAGTACATTTTGAGGTATTTACTGGTATTCTGATTAATTAAGAATGAAAACATGGCTAGCAGAAATAGGATAGGGAGTCTCAAACTATGTTGCTTTCCATCAGAATTTCTTACCTCCAGTACACGTGTCTCTTCCCACTGATTGCTTTTAGTTATATTAAGTGCCATTAATGTAATTATTATTTTCTTCTGGAACTTGACTAAATCAGCAAAACCACCACTGTTCTGTTGTGTGCATAGAATACAGTCATACAGTACAAACACTGTACTCGTACAGCATTCTGAGATAAATTCTTATTCCTTTCTCCTCACTAGTTAAAAGGTTAAATTTTAAACTAATGAAGAATCAGACTTTCATTAGAATGCTTGTCTACAATTTAGCTAAAAAGGGGAAAAACAGAAGAAAAAAAGCATGTAGTACCATCTATAATGTATTTACTGGTATCCAACCCAACATAGTCCAGCAGTTCAAATGGACCCATGGGATAACCAGCCCCAAGCTTCATAGCAACATCAATATCTTCCTTTGATGCATCTCCTAGAGAAAAGATCGACAGTCTGATGAACAGAGAAGATTCCACATCTACTTGGCACCACTTATAAATAATTAACAAAGTGTTATTTCACTCTGGTGCAGCTCTTCACAGAAATCTCTATACACGTTTCAGAACCACAAAAACTGGAGTCAGCATACAGATGCTGGCATATAAAGCTGAATCTCTCACAACAAAAAAAAAACCAAAACCCTGCAGGCCTGTTTTTCTAGCATCCTCTTGCATTTCAGTGGTGATCACTAGTCACCATCACAACACTATTGACGGAGCTACAGCTACTGTGCTCAACCTACCAGAAAGACTAGAGGAAGATTTGGTCACAATGAAGAATCAAGGGCTTTTAGAGGCAGCTGACTAGTCTTGGCAAGGAAAGATCTCAATGTTGGCTTCTTGAGATCAGCAGCAGCTTTTGAGTGTTGCACGGGACAGAGTTACCCTTACTCTATGACAGGCAGAAGGCAAGTGATATCCAGCTGGTGGACGAGGCAGACATGGTAGGGGAAAAGTAGCAGCTGAATAACATGCTGAGCTACAGTAACTTCCACCAGAGGATATCCATCAGCATTGCTGATGGCAGGTAAGAGTGACCTGAAGAAACTGTGCAGGTACAGTTAAACTTCAAAATTCCTAAGCTAGCAACAAAAAAAAAAAAAAAAAATCAAAAATTTGTTACTTTTACTTCAGTCTGCAACTAAAAAATACAAATTATGCACTGCCACATTGTCACAGTGAATGTTCACCTCATTCATTTGCTGAGAATGCATGTTTTACACTGTCACAAAAGCAGATGCACCTCTACTGTTTATTTCTAATACACATTTTGATAAAGGCAGTGTGCTTCTTCGCAGATCCTATGACAAGGCAAAGTTAAACAAACCTAAGAGGTACTTGTTTATTAACAGCCATGTTATGGGCATTCACAGTGTCCAAAAGCGTGGTAGACATAGCGTATGCAATTTATACACCTACAATGACAGAATCTTAGAAAGAATCTTTCAAATTAAAACTGTTGTAAAGGCAACAAATTATGCATAAGTTCTGCATGAAGTAATAATTTTTAAATATCTCTTTTTACTCTTGTAAACTGACGGTTTATTTTTTTCTAAACCACATTTCTGAAAAACTGGGAAAGCTGCCCTTACTTAATTCTAACAGAATTTCAGTTCCCCAACTTCAAACACATGTAAATCCTCAACTCATCTGAAGTTTATGCAGATGTACATACCCTTTTATTAACAGATTTGTCCCACTTTGTTGGTCAAACCTGGGACTTGGCCACCTGACAGCATACAGATGCATTACAATACAATTGAAAACATTTAAAGGGCAACAAGGCCTGTACATCTACTTCATATTAGTTTCCTAGTAAATACTAGACTTCCACAGAAACTGGACTGACTGCCTTTTTTGTTTTCCACTAAGAATACAGCAGTACAGACCACCATATATTAATATTTATAATATATCCTCTGTTTAAATCACTTTGAATAGACTAAAGATGTTTTGCCTATGCAAAAGTGCACACTTAACCCAAGGAGATTTTTTTATAAAGAGACAATTTCATACTAATGTGGATGACAATCTGGCTAAAGTGTCTACTCTGAGAATTAATGCAAAGTATACGATAAAAATTTAACCTGATTCAATGGAAAATTTCATTTAGAAGACAGCCACAGGGCTTTTCAAAACATTAACAGCTTTTTTAACAGACTTCATTACAGTTAAAAATTCATAAGTAAACTTTAACAAGTTTGGAAATACCATACTGTTGAACAAAATACAAACAGAATAAAGATGAAATCAAAATATTGTTTTGCATAGGCAGAAAAAAGTAAATTTTAACATACAATCTCAATGACGTGTTTTCTTCTACATCTAATTAAAAGTTCAATTGTCTCCTGAAATATGCAAAATGATGCATGTCACTTAACAAAGGCACCTCTTTCACACACACTGGAACACCCTTGCAGTTTATTTAAAATTGTGACTTTAGTTGAGAGAACAATGCCCCTTCACATCCATGTCTGCTTTTCAAGTCATTAAATTTGCTCTTTTCTCTCTCTGAGATGTAATTAGGTACATCTGTTGACGGATAAACAAGTAGTGTTGGTTTATATTTTTTTTATGGAGATCAAACCAGACCTTCCATGTGCTATAAAAGAGATTTTTAATATTTAAAGCATATTTGGTGGAATTCCTATAATGGAGTACTTTCATCTGTAAAAAAGCAGTGATTTCAAAAACAAAATGTTTCAAATGACATTCTTAGTAGCATAAAGCTATGAGCAGAGCACTTGAAATAAATAAAATCAATTATATTCCATAATTTTGTCCATAATTTCTCTTTATCCTCTACATTATTGGCTTGTTTCTTTTTCAAAACAATTATCAATGCTTTGAAAAATTTAGAGGTTCTTCACGGATTCATGATTATTTCTTCGTACCCTCAGTATTAACATGGAAAGGAACAACAGTGAGATGGCAGTTCCTAAAGAGCATATTTCTAAAGAAAAAAAAAAGGACATAGAGGTGGAACAGGAGGTTTTACAGCTGAGCCCAAATCTCCTGTATGCCAGTACTGTAGTGTGACACTACTTACCTCACCTGAAACCTAATATTTTATTTCACATGCCCAATATAAATGAACATGGGAGAACTTTGTTAATGGCCCCATTATGGGATTTTCAACCACTGTCATTAACATCTCCTGAACTGGAGAGAGGGAGGTTTCTGATTAGTTCACAGAGGATAATTTTACAATGGCACTACACTTGCCTTGTCATCTGCACACCAGAAATGTTTTTCTCCACCAGAAATTTCCCACACAAATAGCTAGTAAATTTAAATTCTGCATATACTGACATTTTAAAGTGAAGATAAGTTCTTACCAGCTGCACATAGTGTTTCATTATCTGATGTTCACTATTCACTTCCAGCCTTTAAGGTCTAAAAATGTTAAGAGAATCCCAAAGCTTTTCTGAAGGAATATAACATTTTGTAGTATTTTATGTCAACATTCCCTGAAGTTAATATCTCAACAAGTACCTCTCTCAAAAAGTCGAACAGCTTCCATCATATATGGCACCAAGAGACGGTTCACAATAAACCCTGGAGTGTCCTATGAAGAGAAAAAAAGGGATTCTAAATAAACATTCTTTACCAGTACTACACTCAAACACTACATGAGAGATTAAACAAATGGATGAAGACACACTGAATCATCAACTTTTGGTACTTTCTGAACTATATTTTTTATCTAATTTATCTACTCAGTATTAAAATATAAAAGATGAATTTCATGATCAAGGCAAGGCACATAAACATTCATCATAACTGAGAACAGTAACACTGCTACAAGCCCAACTCAATCTTTAAACAATTTAAAGTTGTCAGTTGGCAAACACCTTTTGTTTAGTAAAATTCTGCTGATACAATTCCCCAAAGGATACAAGAAGAGCAGTTCTTCGGTAACAGGGGCTTTTTTTATGGTCACTACTAGAAACACACCTATCTAAATAGTGTTCTTCTCCCCCACTGCTCACTTGTAAACCATCCTTATGAAAGTTAGCACCCCTGCAATAGCAAGCACCAATGCTATCACTGAAAAGATAAGATAGATGTTGTCAAAAGATAACAAACTGATATAGAAACCTTTTACCGAAGCTTTAATAAAAATCAAAAATGCAAAGAAAAGAGGAAGAGTTTTGCAAATACAGTATCTGCTACTGTTTATTGTTCATACCATTTTATTTCAATATTTAACCCAGAGAAGTCCAAACAACTTTCCTTCTACAAAGAGGAATTGATAAAAAAAAAGATTCAGACTTGGAGGCTGAATTACCCTCACCAAAGCCAATTTATAACAATAATTCATCATGTATTCTACACAGTACATACTTCAAAACTGTGACAGAAACAGGAAAAATGTCAACTATGGCCACAGAGCAATTCAGGACTAAGCCAGAATCAGTCCAATATCTAGACACAGAATTACTGTTAACTACTGGATTGCAGACACTTCACGTTATAACCAAATGTATCTTGAGACCTGTGAAACTGAAAGCAATAGCTTGGATCAAGCTACCCAGACCACAACTTAATGGATTTCAAAAAGCATGCTTAGGAAGTAGGGTGTTCCTCTACAGAAAAAAAACCAAACCCAAAGCTGTGTAGCAATGCAGATTAATATGAGTCTAGTTACTGCAGTTGTCAGAAAAACTTGCAATGAGCACACATCATGGAGCATCCATGAACAGCCTCACAGTACAACAGGTAGCAGTCTTGTCCCTTCCATGGCTAAAGATGGGCTCTTGCTTAAGCTCTGCAGTCAAGGTTTCTGCAGGACTGAAAAAAAACCCCAAAACCAGTAAACTCCTATAACTGTGAGATTTGCTGCTCTGCTTTAAGGAATTTGTGGCAAATAAGAGCATTTTCTTTGTCAAATTCTTCTAACAGGTTAGAGAAACTGGACAAAAAGCAGCCTGGAAATTCTTGATGTGCTCTCATCTTCTAAAACCTACCACCTTAAAAATAAGAGTTTTCAAGAACAGAGCTCCTGTATCCTACACCATCAAAAAAGTACTCACCTTACAACTGACAGGACTCTTTCCTACTGCTTTACTGAAATCCACAAGTGATTCAAAAGTCTTTTGGCTGGTCATTGGAGTCTTGATGACCTGGGCAGAGGGAAAATACGGAGAGTATAAACACATTTATGAATATAATCTTTCTCATTTCCCAATACAGTAATGATTAAACTGCAATCCAAGACAGAAATCTATTGTAAAGATAGATACAGTATTTTGCACATTTTGAAACTGTGTTTCTTTAAGCCAATTCGCCCCTCAGCCAGTATGGAAGATAAAACAGGTCATCCTCATCCTTTGGAATCATATTTAGAAAGTACAGTATAACAGAACAATTTTAAAAGTCACGCAGTCTCTGCAGCCTTGGGGAACACAAGGGCATCACTCTAGAGAACCATATTAACAGACATAGTTCCTGATATAAATGGTTGTAACATCTACCCTGTGTCCAATGTAGACCTAATACAGACATTTAATTCTGAAGAAAATGAAAATCTATCTTTCAAACTTTTGATATCCTTTTTGCTTTTGAGCAGCACATTCCCATGCTGAAAAAACCCACCTTGCTGAAACTGAACTGCTCATGACATCTGTGTTGAAACAGACTTGCAGCAGCAGCAACTGAAAAACGTTCTACACAAGCTGTTAAGGCTGACTTCCTTGTTCATACAATCAAGTCACACAGACGCTTTCCCCCATCCTAATGACTGACATAAGGGTAACACACAAAAAAAAAGTTAGGACTTAGAAAAAGGCTTGCTTCTCAGCAGAAAAACTAATGTTCCTCTACTTTGATATTAGATAAAAATATCTGAGATAACTACATAAGATTGCAACAGTTTCAAGACTGAGTTTTTAATAAGCATTTCAGAATTCTGAAACATTAGCACCAGCCTTTTGGATTATTAAGAGAAAGAAATCCCCTCAAAGCTATGTGCTTCTGAGCACAAGATCAACAATCTATGAAAAGAGCACATAGGACTCAAAGGCACTGCAGGTTTGTGACCCACAAAGGACAGCTTCTGTGACAGATGATTGACAATTTCATTAATATTCTTCATAGTTTTGGCAACTCTTCTGATTTTGCTCCTAATATTTCCAATTGAAACATCCATTTTCCATAAAAAATGCTGTTCTACAGTGTTTGTCAATGTCAATCTTCATTTACAGCAGTAGATCTGAAAGAAAACCAAAGCTTTAAAAAGTGTATTTATTTACTAATATTGGTGCCTTTCAAGATCAGGTCAGTATAAGCACAGCTTCTGTGTTTTACAGTTCTTCAAATACCACTCAAACTGGTGTGACTCTGGGTTAGGATATTCATAAGTCAGGTGAAAAAAATCCACAAATCATAAAGAATGATCACAGCAGTCGGACAGGGATCTCTGGTTTATTTTTTACAAATGATGACAGGTAACTTGTGTGTTTTGCAAACCTCAAACGTGCTTAGTTCACACTTTTACATACTATAATTTGGTTTAGGCTTAAAACAAGGCATAGAACATTTCATAAGTATAAACAAATTACTACCAACAAGTAATTCTTATCACAGAAATCAATAAAGTCCCCATAAACCTAAATAATTATGTTAAAGATATGTTATCTCTGTCAACACCTACAAAATTCCTTCTTTGCCTTCCTACAGCATTTCCTCAGATTCACAGTGTACAGGATGCAATTACTATTATGTTAGAAAGGGTCCTGAGAACGGATACGAAGATGATCAGAGGGCAGGAGCACCATTGTTATGAGGACAGGCTGAGAGTGTTGCGGTTGTTCTGCCTGAAGAAGAGAAGGCTCTGAGGAGCCCTCATAGTGATCTTCCAGTACCTGAAGGGAGCTACAAGAAAGCTGGGGAGGGACTGTTTAAAAGGCTTACGATAAGGGACAATAGGTATAAACTGGGGAGGGGCAAGTCTAGACTAGACATAAGGAAGAATTTCTTTATGATGAGGGTGGTCAGGCACTGGCACAGGTTGCCCAGGGAAGCTGTGGCTGCCCCATCCCTGGAGGTGTCCAAGGCCAGGTTGGATGGGGCCATGGGCAGCCTGATCTAGTGGGAGGTGTCCCTGTCCATTGCAGGGGGTTTGTAATTGGGTGATCTTTAAGGTCCCTTCCAACCCAAACTATTCTATGATTCTATGACTCTATTAAACTAAAACAAAAATCCATATGGGTACAGACGTTAGTGAGAGAGAATCTGTAAGCGTTGAAGCCCTCATTAGACATCCACACTCTGAATCAAATATGTTTATTTCAGCCCAAAGTTACAAATATTTCAAAAGGGGGAAGGAGAAAATGATCTATACAAAGACACTGAGCAAGCAACTGCAAAATATGTATTTTAATAGGAAACAAGCAAAAAGCATAATAATGTGAATCTCAGGAGTTCAAAAGGTAGACACAATGGACATGAAGTGCTTGTCACCAAAGCAATACTTGAACTCATCGGACACAGGAAAAATATTTACAGTGTTTAAGAACACAAACTACATAACACTGGGGCAGAGTGGCCAAAAAGTTCATTTTCACTTACTCAAGTTTATCAGCTTTAGCCGATCAAGGTCAGCTAAAACAGAGGAAGGTGAGAAAAAAAAGAGAAGAAAAGAGACTTGTCATTTTTTTCTGCAATGTGACCTTAACTTTTGAGGCTCAGGTATACTCTTATATTGGATTATTTCTTATTCTTCCCTGCATTGTAGTATTATTAGAAATTACATGATGTAGCCAAAGAAAGTACATCTAGAAAATACATCTGAAGAGTTATGTAAAACTTTTTTACACTTCCTTAAAGGCTGGAAAATACTGTAATACTGTAATCTGGAAGATATAAACAAACGTGACTGGCTTTGTTCCAAAAGCCACAAAGTGGTAAGATTTCATCTCATGTCATTTTCTACCAATTTGTACTCTGGTAACAATCAAATTTCTCTGTCAGTCATGGGATGATTTGGTTTAAGCTGTCACTAGTCCTTATTTATCAGTTTGCCTGCATGCCTGAAATGGTCACTATAAGCAGCACCTCTGCTGGCAGTTCAGTGGAGAACTTCAGAGTGCCCTTATATCGGTCTGTTCAATCTGCCCCTCAGCAGTGACTGCACCACCCTCTCACACTTATTCAGTATCAGAAGAGCTGCAAACTGAGATCTACTCTTTTATCCAACTGACTTCACAGCGATTACAACTGCATTGCTGTGCTACAGTGGCTATCACGACACATGGATGAACAAGATGTTCCTGTACCAATCCAAACACACAAAAGAAGCCTACAGAGGGTGGAAGTAAGGGCAGGTAGCCTGAGAGGAATACAGAGAAATTGTCTTAGCAGTAAGGAAAGCTAAAGCCCTGATAGAACTAAATCTGACCAGGGACATCAACGGCAACAAGAAAAGCTTCTCATGGGCATGTTGGTGATAAAAGGAAAAGTAGGAAAAATATCAGCCCTCCCCAGAAGGAAACAGGAGACTTGATTACCTGGGACATAGAGAAGGCTCAAGTATTCAACGAATTTTTTGTCCTTCACGAGCAAGGGCTCAAGCCATACCACCCAAGTCACAGAAGGCAAAGGCAGGGACTGGGAGATAAAAGAACTGCCCACTGTAGGAGAGGATCAAGTGCAACACCAACTAAGGAATGAGAAAGTACACAAGTCCATGGGACCTGATGAAATGCATCTGCAAGTCCTGAGGGAACTGGTGGATAAAGTCACTCAGCCACTATCCATCAAGTTTAAAAAGTCATGGCAGTACCATTAAGTTCCCACTGACTGTGAAAGTGGAAACATAAACCCCAGTTTTAAAACGGTAAAAAAAAAGAAGACCTGGGGAAGTAGAGGCTGTTCAGTCTCACATATGTGCCCATGTGCTAAAGCACATGGAAGGTAAGGAGGTGACTAGTAGCAGTCAGCATGGCTTCACTGAGGGCAAATGGTGCCTGACGTATCTGGAGGGCTTCTAAAACAGGGTTACAGCATTAGTGAGAGTACCTGACATAATCTATCTGGACTTGTGCAAAGCATTCAACAGTGTCCTGCACTACATTCTTGTCTCTAAGTGAGAGACACGGATTTGATGGATGGACCACGAGGTGGATAAGTAATTGGCTGGATGGTTGCACTCAAGCAGTTGCAGTGAAAACCTTGATGTCCAAGTGGAGATCAGTGACAAGTGGTGCTCCTCGGGGGTTGGTATTGGGATCGCTGCTTTTAAACATCCATGCAGACATGGACAGCACGATTTAGGGTACCCTCAGCAAGTTTGCTGACACTACCAAGCTGCATGGGGTGGTCAGCAGCACACTGGAGAAAAGGGATACTATCCAGAGGGACCTGGACAGGCTGAGAGGTGGGTCCATGTGAACCTCATGAATTTCAACAAGGCCAAATGCAAGGTCCTGCACCTGGGTCAGGGCAACCCCAGGTATAAATACAAGCTGGGAGAAGAACGAATTGAGAACAGCCCTGCCAAAGACTTAAGGGTATTGGTGGATGAAAAGCTGGACATGAGCCACCAATGTGCACTCACAACCCAGACGGTCAACGGTATCCTGGGCAGCGTCAAAAAAATCATGGCCAGCACGTCAAGTGAGGTGATATTTTCCCTCTACTCTGCTCTTGTGAGACCTCATCTGAGGTACAGCGTTCAGTTCTGGGGCCCTCAGTACAGGAAAGGCATGGACCTCTTGGAGCAGGTCCAGAGGCCCACAAAGATGGTCAGAGAGCTGGAGCACCTCTCTAGTGAAGACAACTGAGAAAGCTGGAGCTGTTCAGTCTGAAAAGAGCACTCCAAGGAGATCCTATAGCAGCCTCCCAGTACCTAAGGGGACCTACAAGAAAGCCAGGGGGAGACTTTTTACAAAGGCACAGAGTGACAGCATGTAAAGGCTTTACCATGAGGGTGGTGAGACACTGGCACAGGTAGCCCAGATAAGCTGTTTATGTACCATCCCTAGAGGTGTTCAACACCAGGTTGGATGAGGCTTTGAGCAACCTGGTCTAGAGGAAGGTGTCCCTGCCTATGGCACAAGGGTTCAAATTAGATCATCTCTGAGATCCCTTCAACCCAAAACCATTCTATGATTGTGTCACACACACTTACTTCTACAAGCTTCATCATAGGCACAGGGTTGAAGAAATGGAGACCACCAAATCGGTCCTGCCTGGTGGTTGAGTTAGCCATCTCTGTGATTTGCAAGGATGAGGTATTGCTTGCAAATATTGTATGCCTGGAATAAAGAAACATATTAATTGCATAAGTGACAGCTATTTTTCTGACAGTAGGCAACTGGTGCATTAAACATAAATAGAAATCCATTGGCTAACCACCCACAGAATTCTCAGAAATATCCATAGAGTTTATTGTGGCCGTTTTGCTGAGTACAGCGATGATGAAATAACCACTGGAAGGGCTGTGTGAGATTCTTGCTCTCAAGTTAGTCTGTTGAATTTAGGTGACGTAAAAAAAAGACTAAGCAAAAAATTTTTGTTAACTCACTAGATCTATTCCAGGTTAATTCCATAACTGCCATGCTTAGGACACTGCAAAGGATGCACAAAATCACAAGAATTTTAAGACATAAAGTCCTTTTCCAAACATAAACCAAATTTACTAATTGCAAACTCAGAAATACTACTTTTTCAGAAGTATCTCAGAACTGCAACAGCCCTGCTACACTGACATCACACCAAAGACATACAGAAATGGCTTTTTCTTCAAACAACAAAAATCAGAAACTATATTAGCAATTAAGCCCTACCCTTCCATTCTGGGCTATATCCTATTAATCTTCCAAAAAGTTACCCTACTGGACTCTATATTTTAATCTATATTGGTATTTCGTTCACACTTCACTAAGATATAATCAGGCTTCACAACAGCACTTTCAGAAAAGTTATATGGGGCATCTTATAGTGGCATTAAGAGAAAACATGTGGGGATTAGAAAAAAAATACACACTGATTTAATTTTTTTACTATGTTTTCTCATTTTTTGAGAATCTGTTAAGGAGGATATAAAAAAATCTTAAGAATTCCTGTCTATACTTCCTACAAATATTCTTTTGTTATTTCCCCACCATAAAATGAGCCTTTTATCGTTCTGAGGCCGGGTACTAAAGACAGTATTTAATGTATCGTAGTTTTGACTTTGCAAAAGACATTTATCTTACTATAAATTCTTTCTTATGTCTAGTCTACATCTGCCCCTCTCCAGTTTATACCCAAGCCTTTGTAAACAGTTCTTCCCCGGTTTTCCTGTAGGCTCCTTTCAGGTACTGGAAGGTCGTTATAAGATCACCTTGGAGCCTTCTTTTCTCCAGGTTGAACAAGTCCAACTCTCACAGTCTGTCCAAATATGGCAGGTGCCTGCACTGACACAGAAAGCTTTCCATTCACTGTGGCACCGTGCAGGATGAGTAAAGCCTACTGCTTCCTTCCAACACACAGAAACACTTACTAGACATTTCTGCCTTTCTCTGTACTAGTCACAGGATTTGCAACTCCATATTCGTCACAAATCCTTACAATTACCATTTCATAGCTAATATTACAAGCACTTGGCCATTAAGTTTTACTGTTTTATTACCTTTTCTTTCTTTTCATCTAGACTTTCAACACTGCAATACATATTCTTCATCATTCCCTTCCCTTTCCTTGATCCTACATGTAAGGTATCTATACCCAATCATTTCTCTTAAAAAGGAAGGCTTCTTGTCTGATGTCATTTTTCCCAACCCTGCGAATTCATGCCTTTTGCCACAGGAAGGAGTATATCTGGACAACTCCCAATAATCTTTAACCTTCTAATGTAAAATTTGATGTTTTAAGGCTGCTCTAATTAAAAACAGTTCAGTCTTATGAAAAATAGCCTCAGGTGTTCTAAATATACACATTATTAAATTTGGCTTTAAGTCCCTCTGCCCACTTTTCCTCACTGACTGACTCTAGACAGTGTGATATTTAGTAAACTCTAATTTTCTCATTAGCTTTCTCTGCTGAATACAAATAATGATTCAGGCAAGCAATGGTGTTTTCACAAAATAAGCACAATCTAATCATGACAAGGCATCCTGATAATTGCCAAAGGCATCTATTTACTTTTGTCTGTCAGATTGTGGTTGACAGCAAGTTACCCTGTGCTCAGTGCACTGCTGTTTGCGATCGTTCACTATTTTCATTAGTAGCAAATGATTTTGATTACTGACCATACAAGAGAGCCTGAAAATCTCCCAAGGCTGAAGGTAATTAACGGGAATAACCTTCCTCCTTTGACATCATATTCAAGCCACAGCTTGCCCCATTCTTTAGACAGTCTACAATACTTCTTAACCAATATCCCTAGACTTATCTGTACTGGTTAAAACCTCAACCTGTAAGTAGTCAAGGTCTTGTGATCCCAAGACATCCATTACAGGATCAAGTTTCTGAGACTGCAGCATTTTTGGGTTTGGATATACTTCAACAATCACTTCTAACAGTTTTCAAGGGACTGTAACTGAGTGCATGCTAAGAAAATTACTTACATTCACACACAATAACCAGCAGAGAGCTATTTCCAGACTCGTGTCATACAAAGTAAACTTAGTTCACTTAAGCCACTGCTGAGCTGACTGTGACTTACAGCTGAGAGGCAGCGACTTCTTAAAACCTGTTCATGCCAGGTGCACTGAAAACATGTATTTTTCCTAGTCTCCATTTAAATATGGCAATACACACATTAACCATACCCAATGTGTACCAAGAAAAACTTATTCTACTGCTGTGTATTTGCATTTCGATTTGAACATGCTGAGTAGATGAACAAACCTTATGCCTGAACATACCCAGATGCACATCAAATAAAGCAAGGAAACAATAAACCTGACTGAATAAACCAAAAAGCGTTTGTAGCATATGCACTAGTAGAACAACTACTCTATATCATATGACAACCAGAGATAGTCTAAGGGAGAAAAACTATTGCTTTTAAAAAAAAGCAGCTAAGACAATGCAGAACTAACATTGTAAGAATAAAACCAGAAGATACTAAGGTCTAAGTTTCAAAATGTAACAGGAAAAATACACATACTCTGGAGCAAACTTATCCAGCCTCTTGAAGAGTTCATTTTTAACTTCCTTGTTCTCCACAATGGCTTCTATCACCAGATCCGTGCTGTGAACCACTGCTACTGCATCTGTGCTTGTTGTGAGGTTCTTTAAAGTCTTCTCAATGAACTCGGCACCAGCCTGAAACATTTCCAAGAAGTTGCAATGTCTATTTACAATTAATTATTTGTACATGCTCTGAGGTGCTTTTAAGCCCTTGAAAATTCAGACAACTTGCCACATTTCCAAACCAGTGAGAAAGTTACAATGCTTTCACCGATAAAATTTTCCTAGTCAATCAAATTTACTTTGAAGCAAACAGGAGATCTTTGAACTCATTCTTTTAGAAATGCTATGTGCTGCAGTCCAACCCCCCAGCATAAGCTTCTGAGTGAACAACTGATAGATTGTTCCAGGTTCTGAGACTTGGCCTCCATAAAGAGGAACTTTTCCAGTTTCAAACCTTTGCACTGTTTTCATTCTGTGATTATCTGGTTTCATTCCTATGAACACGTATGTGCTGGTTCATGAACACTTCAGGAAATGAAATGGCCTACACTCACTATAGCTTCAGTGCAAAAGTAGGGAAAAAATATTCTATTTTCTGACTTGTAACTCTGCCAAACACTGACATAGTTTGCGAGGACAGAAATGAAATAAAAGTGCAAGACTTGGAACAAAGGGCAAACGGAGACATAGTACAAGCAAAAATACACCTGCATGCTAGAACACAGTCATATATAAATGACAAGCATCACGTGGACAACTTTCTTTTGGATTAAAAGACTTCCATAAATACGTACAGGAAACCATATTGCTCTGGTTATCCCTGTAATACTATTATTTTAATTCTCTACCCCCTCATGCAAACAAGCCTTTTTTCATTTTCTTCGTCTGCTGCACACTTCATACTGGTAAATCATGAATACTAGTACATATTATATATGTGACTACGTATCAAAAGAAGAATTGAGTCTGCTGTGGAATTTAGAAAAAGAGACATAGCAAACAAATAACCCCTAGGATATGCAGGATATAAATATAAATGCACCAACTGCTTCACAGTGGCTTGCTGTATGTGTTACTCAGTAATGTAAATGCAAAGTATCTTATACATCTAAGTCACATTACTTCAGGGTATTTAAACTTGCACCTGAATTTCCTTTGCACTAATCCTCTGCCCAAGTCTGAAAAAAATAGTCCTCAGAAAGGTATTAGGACAATTTTCTTACTTTTGGACAAAACTGGTGCATTCTCAGGTAAGTACTCAAAGATAGCTTGCTATTAAGTTAAGATGAATAATTTGTCACCATTTTACATTTATCATGTGTTTTAAGAGGTCACCAAGCTGTTTTAAACCTTTACCTCAAGGGTGAAGTCTATTGGAAAAATCTTTCTTTTTAAGCTCTGTAATACAGAGATTTACACAATATCAGAAATTCAGTATGGTAGATTTTCTAAGTTTTTCTAGAGTTATAATGAAGATGATGTCAACCTCAGGCTTATCTGCAAATTTCTTCTTTGTCACTCTCTTCAAACTCTCTTCAATTCCTTTTGTAGACTTCTTAAGGATTTCATCTGATTGGTCTACTAACACCACAGTATGACCACTGGCTGCTGCAACCTGCAAGTTTAAAAAAAAAAAGTCAACATCAGTAGCATAAAATAACCAACCTCATTGATCTGTGTCGGGGCAGACAATACACTAGGCATTGAATTAGGCAAGAGAGCTAAAGAACACTGAATTGAGGCTCACACGCTTTACTAGAAAAATAAAACCTGCATGTAGCTGAGGCAGAGGGGAAGAGATAAAGGTCTCAAACAGCTTAAGGGGAAAGGAAAAAGAAATCTATTTTGCCTCTGAGCTGTCTGCAGAACGCTACCTGCACCTGGATGCAGCTGAATTCTGTGGCTACAGCTAGAGAACAAAGACCTGTCTTGAAAAGAGCAAGCGGCTTAGCTTGTGATCCTTGGATCTTATAAGTAAAAAGGACCGTGGAGATGAAAACCAGCAGGGTGAGCTAGTTGTAAAGTAACACAACTCTGCTGGTAGGCCATGAGCATGTCCCTGCAACAACAGTAAGGTGATGGTGAATCTGGGAGAAGCTCTGCACAGATCTGAATGGCCTGCAAACTCTCCTTATGACGTGCTTGGTACAAACCCTGGCTAAGCTACAGACAGCACTACTGGGTTGTCCTCTTGGTTGGAATTCAATCAATTTCAAACATGTAATGTCTCTTTCTCACATTGCAACAGTTTACTAAAAATGAGCTGTTCATTATCCCTAACTTCACTGTTCATTAATTTATATTTCTCTCCTTAGTTAGCAACAGCCCATCTTAAGTTTCAGAATTCTTGAACTCACAGAGTTGTAGTAACATAGTTCTGGGAAACTGATTTTAAAGCATGGTTCTGCTGATTGGTTTTAAAAATTCACACAACTTAGGAGCTTACCTTCTGCAAACTTTTCCTTTACACCTAACCTTGCACCTGGAAACTAAATACTATCCTGCGCCCACAAGACCTACTCCAACAAAGCCAGCTGAAAAGAAAAATCCAGAGATACCTCCTGAAGAAAAGCATGGCACTGTTCTCATCCAAGTTGCCCCACTAATCCAGCAAATTAAAATATGTCAGACTGCCTCTGGACAGCAGAAGTACAGCTTTAACAAGGTGTCATTCTGTAGCTGGACATTTTAATTTCACTATGGCCATTTCACCAAAGCAACTGAATCATTAAAAATGATTAAACCAAGCTCGGACTTGCACTCCTAACACCTCATCTGCTGCTGATCACTTGCAGTGCAAAGGAAGACCATCCACTCCTCAGAAGAAAAATCAATACCAAGCACATTCACAGGAGATGCTTCACTGATTATTCATTTATAGCTACACCATTGCGGACAAGTTGGCAAAAAAATCCTAGAAAAATTAACACCTCCCTCTACCCACCTCATTCTTACCGTATTCTTACCACATTCTAACCATTCTTACCTCATTCTTACTACGGACAGAAAAGAAATACGGCAAAAGGTCATACCACGTCCTTGCAATTCAAACAGACACCTGCTCAGTCAGACTCTACTGCTCAATGATCTTAGGAATACTAAATACACAACACAAGAGTGCCAGGGAATCAGTTAACGCTTTTCTAATACAGAAGTGCTTTGCACGTGACAGAACCAGAAACACCGGACGCACCCAGCAGTGAGTTCAGGGTCGTTGCTGCAAAGGAGCAGTGCTGCCTGCTCTCAGTTCTCCAACCTTGAGTTCTCTTGCTAATCCACACAGCTTCACGTCAGGCAGGCAGGCAAGAACCACCGAGGTAAATATTGTGATTTGTTTAAGGTTGTTCTTAGACAATGTGAGGACTATTTATGAACTAACCAGCATTTAATGATAGTTGGAAAACACTGGTCCAAGAAAGAAGAAACTTCTGACTCAACAAGGGGGCAGATCAAGTGACACTTTCCAAGCTGGTGAAGTAGAATACAGGAGATAAAATGAACACCTAGCTGTCAGTCATTTGCTCAACTATGAAGTGGTTAGTATTTAAATAGGACTTATTTTCCCCATGTTTAATCTCCGGTCCTTGGCTTTCGAGTTCATCTTTAATTTCGTAGTTGTGTGACAGAAGACTGAATGGTCCAGTCATGGATTTAAGACTTGGATATTTACTTAATTCACAGAAAAAGCCTGCTGCCCAAGATATCAGAGTAGTTCACAAATTTTAGAAAGAATAACAGGAGTACTGAGACATCCCCAAGTGGAACCTGCCAGTCAGGGTGGAACAACAGTTTTCTATTTTTAAGGATTAATGACTTTCCTTCTCAGAACTGAAGATTTCTTACACTCCAGGCAAATCTCTAGCAGAAGGGATACAGAGACTATTTCCTTGCTAAGGAATTAGCTAGTTGTTTATTAACTTAACTAGTAAAAACATTCCTCTGTACCCTGATACGAGAGCTTGAAGGTTCCACTGAAGGAATTAAGAACAACTATGAAGAAAGTTTAAGGTTGTTCAAGGTTGTTCTTAGACAATGTGTGGACTATTTATGAACCAGGCAATGTGTAATTGTATTTGGAAAATGCTAATAGTTGGAAAAACTTTGAAGAAAGTTGTTCTCACATTTGAGGCAGATGCACACTGTGCAAACATAGTTCTGCGTGGAAAGTGAACTGACCTGCATATTCTATTAGACTGCACGTTTTCAGAGATCAGCTTCTCAAGAGAAACATGCCTGGTATTTGGCTGTGAGAGAGGTTGCCGTGTTCTACCACTGTTAAGGACCAAGGATTCTTTTGCAGACCATCTGTCTCCGATTTATCAATCCAAAATTATCTCAAAGCAGAGACGATGTAACACTGAGTGAAGCCTCCTCTGCACCCTGTTAATAAAGCTCCTCTCTCTTTTAGAACACTTAAAAAATGGTCTCTCCTCTTTCTTTCTTTCTCATAGAATCATAGAACGGTTTGAATTGGAAGGGACCTTAAAGATCATCTAATTCCAGGCCCCTGCCATGGGGACACCTCCCACTAGAAGCGAGGGCAGCGGTAGGTCTCGAACCCCTGACCCCGCGGCGGGGAAGGGGCTGGGGTGGGGGGGGGTTGGGGGCGGGAAGGACGTCGGTGCCCGCGCGCTCACCCACCTGGGCGATGCCCGCGCCCATCAGCCCTCCGCCGATCACCGTCACGTGCTTCACCGCCAGCTTCTTGGCGGCGGCGGCGGCCGAGGCCGAAGAGGCGGCGCGGACGAAGGGGCGCGTGGCGAACGCCATGGCGGAGGGAGGGCGTGCGCCGGCAGGGGAGGGGAGGGGCGGGAGGAACCTCCGCCCCTCTGTGGCTGAGGCGGCGGGGCGGGCGGGCACAGGGGGAAGGACAACGAAATGCCGGCGGAAAAAACTCTCCCCGAGGTGCCTTTCCGAGTTTTATAAAGCCAGCGCCCTTCATCAGGGCTGGGCGGCTCGGGGAGGGTCGTCGTCACCTGTGCGCAGCCAGACCACAGCTGTTTTACATATCACCCTGAAATATTACCCGTATTCTGTTACTTACCAAGGTCTAATGTCATTATGAACTTCACAGTAGTCAAAACCCTTGTTGAAACCACAAGAAGGATGTTGAGGCTCTGGAGCAAGTCCAGAGAAGAGCGACGAGGCTGGTGAAGGGGCTGGAGAACAGATCCTATGAGGAGCGGCTGAGAGAGCTGGGGTTGTTTAGCCTGGAGAAGAGGAGGCTGAGAGGAGACCTCATCGCTCTCTACAACTACCTGAAAGGAGGTTGTCGAGAGGAGGGAGCTGGCCTCTTCTCCCAAGTCACAGGGGACAACACAAGAGGGAATGGCCTCAAGCTCTGCCAGGGGAGATTTAGGCTGGAGATTAGGAGGAGGTTTTTCACACAGAGGGTCATTGGGCATTGGAATAGGCTGCCCAGGGAGGTGGTTGAGTCACCTTCCCTGGAGGTGTTTAAGGCACGGGTGGATGAGGTCTTGAGGGACTTGGTTTAGTGTTAGATAGGAATGGTTGGACTAGAAGATCCGATGGGCCCCTTCCAACCTGGTTGTTCTGTGATTCTGTGATATAGATCTGGCTCCCGCTCTGCCTGACCTTGCTTTGGAGATGGTGTTAGAGCAAGAATCTAAAACTTTATTATATACAGTAGTTTGAATTAGTTGTAAATCAAGAAAAGAAATTATTTAAATGTATGTAGTAGTTTTAAAGTTATAAGAAATCTTAAAACGTAGTGGTAGAGAAAGAAATGTTACTTAAGAATGCTAACAAGGCCATGAATACAAAGGCCTATACAGGCTCAAAGTTTCTTTTACAACATTAAGTGATTGTTCTGCTATAATGCTTCTCTTGTTTCTCACTGGTAACTTTTCTTTGGTAGACCTTGAGACGTTACTTTGTGGTCTATTGAGCTATGAGCTAGAATACTCACATAGTTGTTCCTCATAGGAAGCATAAGATTAATGTAACAAACTGATTGCTTGTTGCTAAAGGAGGCGCGAGCGCAGTAAGAGCTGATAAAAACTTGCTGATGAAATTATCAAAACATACATATGCATTAGACAATGATGTAACCTGTTGAATATACATTAGATTGTGAAACCTCGTGAGGATAAATTGGGTCATGTTGTAACAGTCGTCGGAACCGGATTTGGGTACTGGCCCCTGGTTCCTGGGACCTCACAATAAAGCACCACATATAACCCTTCCCAGAGTGTTATGTGTTTGTCACGCCGATGCTAACAATGGGAACAAATCTTCAGAGGGGACTGAGGGAGAAGAGGACACCAGTTCAGCACATATACGTCACACAAAATGTTACCATCTTCAAAGAATGAACAGTGTCTGCAAAAACATTGTTTTAGAGCAAACTTGCTGTCAGAGGGACATTCTGTCTAACTTTCAAATATACAAGTGTTTTGCAATATCAAACTCTATAACTCCGTTAAGGGTTATAAAACAGGTATATGTTTATTCGCCGGGAGGCGCAAGGGGGGTCCTCCTCCAAGCTCGCACACTGAACAATCTAACAAGCATATAGTTATAGTGTGAGGACATGACTATTCATAAGCGCCTGTTACATATTCATGACTCTTATTATAATTAGATTCAAGAAGCTTCTATACTTGCGTAGGCATAATGTTGTGGTCTGCAGCTCAGGGCTGAAGCCATCTTCATCTTCCTCAATAACTGCCCCTGAATTCAAACTGCGCGCAGGCGCAGTTTCATCATGGTCAAGATGCGGTTGTTTTCTGCATTCCAGCTTCTCTCTTATCTATATTCAAGGTCTTGAAGGCCTTTTGCTAGCACACAGTGCGTATTTCAGTATGCTAAGCTCTCTAAGTTTATCTAACATTTCTGCAGTTTTTCTAACGAACATTTATGCCCATACATCACAAGTACTTACATGAAAGTTAACTCTGGCTTAAATCAAAGATATTCTACTTTTTGTAATAGTAACTGCTGCTGGTGTCATTATGAGCTTTACAACAGCCAAAAGTTGCCAAGTCGAAGCTGGCTCCAGCTCTGCCTGACTTTGCCCTTAAGTCCAAATGAAACACTGCACACAGAGGAGATTGCAGGAGAAGGGACACCAGTTCAGCACAGATCAGACTGGACACAGGACATAATCATCTCCAAAGAATGGACAGTGTCTGGAAAAACACCATTTTAAAGCAAAAAAGCTGTCAGAGGGACATTCTATCCAACTTTCAAAAAATACAGTTATAGAATCATAGAACGGTTTGGGTTGGAAGGGACCTTAAAGATTATCTAATTCCAGGCCCCTGCCATGGGCAGGGACACCTCCCACTAGATCAGGCTGCCAAAGGCCCCATCCAACCTGGCTCTAAGAAAGTTTAAAGGTGGCAGAGGGAAAAGAAGCATAATTACTTGCGTGAAAGTTAACTCCAGCTTAAAGCAAAGATATTTCACTTTTTGCAATAGTAACTGCTGCTGGTGTCATTATGAACTTCACAGCAGTCAAAACTGTTGCTAATTTGGTTCTTCAGAGCCAGCTCTGCCTGACCTCACATTTGGGATGGGTAAAGGCTGCAGAGGGGATTGAGGGAGAAGAGACACTTGTTCAGCACATTCACACAAGACGTTACGCTCTTCAAAGAATGAACAGTGTCTGGGAAAACACTGTCTGAAAGAAAACATGCTGTCAGAGGGACACTGTCCAACTTTTAAAAATACTTAGATGAACTTAGCTCTACTTCAGCTTCCATCAGATATTACGCTTTTTGAAATAGTAATTAGTTATTGTATCAGGAACAGGGCTGGATATGGGGCACAGTCCCCACTGGGCCCTGCCTGGCTTGGTGCAGGGACTGCTCTTGTGTCCATCCTTCACTGCAGAGGTCATTGCATTGCCTCCAGCGTGCTTGCACTCTTGCTGCAGCAGCATGGTTTCTCAGCATTGGAAGCACTCTGTAATAAGAGTAGTTCCAAACCTGGCAGGGAATTTCACAGAACCATAGAATTGTTAAGATTGGAAAAGACCTCTAAGATCATCAAGTCCAACCATCAGCCCAACACCAACATGCCTACTAAACTATGTCCTCAAGTGCTACATCTACATGTTTTTTTAACCTCTCCCAGGGATGGTGACTTCGCTGGGCTGCCTGCTCCAGTGCCTCACCGCTCCTTCAGTAAAGAAGTTTTTCCTATTATCCGGTCTAATCCTCCCTTGATGCAACTTGGGGCTATTTTATTTTCAGGCTAGTGATACGAGAAGGTGGGTAGAAGGGTGGTGTGGAACTTTAGATAAGAATCAAAGGTCCAAAAAGAAAAGGATGGATTTGATACAAGAAGTAGTTACTATTGCAAAAAGTGGAATATTTTTGTTTAAGCTAAAGTACAGTTACATTTCATCTAAGTAATTGTGGTCTTTGAAACCTGGACAGAATGTCCCTCTGAAAGTGTGTTTTCTTTTAGTCAGTATTTTTTTTCAGACACTGTCTTGTGTGAAGTATAGTATGTGCTGAACTCACATCCCTACTTCTGTAATCACCACCGTTTGGAGTTTTCTTCCTATCTTAAATCCAAGGTCAGGCAGCACTGGAGCCAGCTCCAAATTAGCAAGACTTTTGACTGTTGTGAAGTTTCATAATAACATTAAAATTAGACCTTGAAAAGTAATAGAATATGCTTGAGATTTCTGGGAAATATATTCTGTTAACCAGCTTTTGTCTTGTTGCACACAATTGATGGAGATGACTGCCTCATGTTGTGCAGGCCTGATAAAAGATGCTTGCTTACCAAAACTCCAAAACAAGTCTTAGAGAGTTTTATTTTCTGGCATATTCAGTATCATTAGCACAAACGATACAGTAAAAAACTCCCAAAATCAGTAAAATAACAACAAAAAAAATTCAAATCCTTCCTTTTATAAATACTAACAGCTGAATTGCTTCACGTTAAATGCAGGCCACCATCAGTTTCAATCTAATTCCTTTATCACCAGAACAACTGGCACTTCAAGTCAGCAATAGTGGCAGCTGACAACACAGCAATTACAGCATATTCTGCTTGAGTCAGCATGGGGGTAAACATTAAACAACTTATTTTCTTCAAACGAGAGAAGTGAAATATTCTTGTGTGTCTGCACTTGGTACCAAAAGTGCAATGCAAAAAAATCCCCCTTCCCCCACTCAGCCTCCAGAGTTTAATCTCCAGAGTTTAAGCCTCCAGAGTTAATCTCCAGAGTTTTGGAGTCTCACTACTGTGAGAAACACTCATTCACTGGTAAAATATTAAAAAGGACAAAGTCTTCAAAGAAAAGACAATATTTTTATTTTACAATTCAGCACTGAATTGGATGCCCTTGTGAAAAAGGCATAAGGTCCTACAAAAAACAGTGAGTATATATACTAGTTTTAAACAAAGAATACATTCAACTATGCCTGGAGACTCCCATAAATCTCTTTAAGGTTTCTTATTCTATTTTTGGTGTATTCAACCATATCCGGAGACTTCCATCAGGTTATTGTTGCCAACTGTATCTTGTTAGACAGCTAAGCATCATGTCTGGATATCATCTACATATTACTTCTCGATACATGACAGATTTATATGACAAGATAATTAAATATGCACACCAGCTGCAGCAAAACTTATCAACTAATTCCCACACGACCCTCCAACAGATCCACTCTTCTACCCAGCTTAGTGTCATCCGCAAACTTGCTAAGGGTGCACTCGATGCCTTCATCCAAGTCATTGATAAAGACATTGAACAGGGCTGGACCCAGCACTGAGCCCTGGGGAACACCACTTGTAACTGGCCTCCAGCTGGATTTAACACCATTTCCCAACACTCTCATTTCCCACCACACATTTCCCACTGGGCCCGGTCATCCAACCAGTTTTCCACCCAGGAGAGTGTGCGCCTGTCCAGGCCAGAGGCTGACAGTGTCCTAAGCAGAATGCTGTGAGAAAGTATGCCAAGGGCTTTACATTAGTCCAAGAAGATACATCCACTCTGCTGCTCCTCCCCTGCAGTCCATGACCCAGAGGGGCCCCCCGACGTTGCCATGGCGACGTCCCGCGAGGTGGCAGCGGCCGGGTCCGCGTGGGAGCTGCCCACACACCGCATGTCTGTGTGTGCGGGCGTGTGGAGGTTGTGTGGGGGTCCCGTGAGGCTCACCGGGGCTGAGTCGGGGGCCTGCGCGTGGGCCGGGGCGATCAGCGGGCTGGGGACGGTCCAGGGGATGGCGGAGATGGGAGAGCCTTGAGGAGGAGGGCGAGGGCGTGTGGGTGTGTGGGCAGGATGCTGTTCATCTATCTTCCTTTCAGCCTCCCTAATGGTCCTTAGCCTAGTTCCTTCCTCCCTTAGCTCTGACACCAAGCGGAGGAGTTCCCCATCCAAGCACAGTTCCATAAGCGAAGTCAGTAACCGTCAGTGTGAGAGGGGGGTAGTCCCTGCAGCCCAGTGCCTGGGTGGCCGTATGTACCCACTGAGTCTCTGTTTCGGGGGCTGTATCAATCCCGGCTGCTGCAGCACCTGGAGCAGCTTGAATTTTATGCCGGGTCTCCCAGCAGCCGCAGGGCCCTGTAGAGAAGGCCGGCCCTTCAGCGGATCAGCAGCTCCCCCTCCAGTTTGTATCAGCAGGAGACTCTCCAGGAGCGGGAGAAGCTCCCACCTGCTGGGCTGGGAGCTGGGATATGGTGCTGGGTGTGAGGCCGCCTGGGGCTCGGGGCTCGCTGTGAGGCGCTGGTGCGTGTCCCCAGCCCAGAAACCAGCCCGGGGCTGCATCGCGAGCGTGGGCAGCAGGGCGAGGGACGGAATTCTGCCCCTCTGCTCATCTCTTGTGAGACCCCACATGGAGTCCTGCATCCCGTTCTGGAATCCTCAACATAAGAAGGAGATTGAGCTGTTGGAACAGGTCCAGGAGGCTACAAGGATGATCCAAGGGCTGGAGCACCTCCCATACGAGGACAGGCTGAGAGAGTTGAATTTGTTCAGGCTGGAGAAGAGAAGGCTGAGGGGAGACCTTAGAGCAGCTTCCAGTACCTGAAATAGGCTCGAGGAAAACTGGGGAGGGACCTTTTACAAAGTAAGATGTGGAAGAGTAGGTCAAGGGGGACTGGCTTTCCATTGGAGAGGGGCACATTTAGACTAGATCTGAGGTGAAATTTCTTCACCATGAAGGCAGTGAGGCCCTGGCACACGTTGCCCAAGGAAGCTGTGGCTACCCCATCCCTGGAGGTGTTAGATGGGGCCAGAGACTCAGAGTTCCTGTTCCTTGTGTGTGTGACAGCTGAGCAGGTAACTAGGGAAACTCCCTAAAAAATATCAACTTGCCAAATTACCTGCAGTCTAACTCCAGGGTGTAAGAAGGAGGATTTCCACATACCACTGCGGCTCCTGAGCATCCAGCTCTCCATACACGGCAGCGCTCACTTCCACTCCTTTACCACAAGGTGCATCAGCTGTGTCCTCCTCAGCCCTCCCTTCCCATGTGCAAGGATCTCCTGCCTCCCACCCTAGGCTCTCCCTGGGCACCCCCATTCCCTCTCTGCCCTCCACTCTGTGAAGCCATCTATGCCAGGTGTCCAACAAAAATACACCTCAAACTGACTGTGGTTTTCATTCCCACCTCATTCCTTAGAGTGCGCTCTCAGTGATAACTCACTCACCCTGTTATTTCCCTCACCTCTAACCTTCCCTCTCCTTTTATTTTGAGTAACTGTTTTAAAAACAGCATTTAGAGAATGAACAGACATCCCCTTTCTATCATTTCACCGTAATATGCCTGGCATTGTATTTTTCCAGTATCACTTTATTTCCCCACCTCCTTGACTGCTCATCCAAAACATCTGGTAACATCTTCTTGCTGAAAAGCTTTTTTCTGTAAGACGTAAAACACTCAAAATCATGAGCTTAGTCAACAAGTGGAACTCAAGAAAATAACTACACAAAACTGTTGAATGCTTGTTTGTGAATTACTTTATTAAAAATAAAATTACACTGAAGCAAAGTCTGAAGTCATTTTTAGAAATAATGACATTCTCAGCATTCAGAAATATCTATACATGTATATAAACATTTTCCAGTAAGGCAATTGAGATGCTTCCTCTGCTTAAAAAAAAGGAAGGGGAATGATACATTGACAAATACAAACCAAATCTGCTACAACTCCATTTACAGTTTACCAGAGATGGTAACGTTTTTAATACCACTAAAATTTTGTTGCCGTTATGCTACTGTTTAGCTACTTTCATGGCATACTGTGAAAATTTCAGTATGTCTGAAATGCATGAAAGGCGTCATTGCTGTCATTTCCAACAGTGCCCTGTGTTCTGACAGACATTGACATGGTTGCACCTTCACATCACTATTTTTAGCTTGTCACACTATGCAGCATTTGATTATAGGTATAACCAAAACCCACATTTCAAAATACTGTTTGTAGAAGGACAATCCTTCAAGGATATTTTTCAAAAGTGACATTTTAAACTAAACCCAGCAGCCAAAATGAGCACAAATATGTACAATCCCACATACTAGGGAATTACATGAATTGTGTCTTCTTTGGACTCTGTAAAATAAAACATACTAAAGTGCTTTCCAAATGTGTCCTCAATCATTAAAAGGACAAGTGTTTATATATAAAGTGATCAGATGCACACCAACATCATTATGTTGGTTATATAGGCATTTCAACAGAAAGATAAACATTATCAACACTTAATTTTAGCTTTGCAATTAAGCATATATTAACAAGATTTTCCGGAGAAAAATCCCAACTGTACAGAAGCTATTTATTCATTGGAAAAAGGGAAAGTGCTTATAACTCCAATAACATCAGCTTTTAGTGCAAGTTTACCAGCGCTGGTACAAAATTCAACTTGTTATTATGCTATGGGCTTTTCAAAAAGTTCAGACAAAGAAAAAAATAACCTGAGCTAGCCTATTAAGTCAAAAGTTAGCCTATATAAGAACTAGAAGATCTCTCACAAACAATGGGGTATCTGACCAACCAATCAGGTAATTCAGAAATTAAGCCACTCTGTTGTTTAAAACAACTAACAGAAATTAATTTAAATCTAAATTAATGATGTTAGAGTCTTTGCTAGGCACTACTTGGTTTTTAGAAGTTAAAAAGTGACAAAACTAGAGATTAATTTAAAGATGAAGAGTAGACTCTTCTTTTGCAATTCAGTTTCTGCTATGGATACAGTCAATTTCACATTCCACTCTTGTGAGTTCGACATTAGGAAGCCAGTGCTTCCTTAGAAGAGTACATATGTACTTATTATATCTGATGTGAAATCCTGCTAGATCAAAATACATATAAAGAGATTTAAGGATGATTAAGAACAATTATTTAAAAGTTAATTGTTACATGTCCTCTGAAAGATCACTTTCAACGTCCTTCAAATAAGAGGATTGAGCACCGCCTTCTGGAACACCTAAGAACAGGCTTCCTGGTAACTGGTTCAATAGCGATAAACAGCACTAAACTTTTACATGTGAAGAGAGTAAGGTACTGATACCCTGATATTATATGAACTAGAGGTCTTTTAAGACCATTTGGAAGGTATTAGATAGAAAGCCTTCATATGCAAACCTCAATTTTGTCAGATTCCTCATGTTCCATGCCTAAATGTCTGAGACCTACGCCTGTAGTGCCCTATTCATGAAGGCTCCAGTTCCCAAAGCCAAACAGCTTGTGGCAATGCCTGTAAAGACCTGAGTGCAAGCCCGAACTTCAGGATTGTGCATGTAGAGTCTTCCCTGATGAACAGGCTGCTGGTTTCACCTAGACTGCAGCCAGAAAACAAGATGCCACTGATATCATGGGGAAAACAGCAAATGTGAAGTGGCAGCACAGATGTCATCTTCAGTATCTGCTTAGTAGCAGAGAGAACAGATTTCTGCTGTTTCTTGTTAGAGAAATCTTCTCTCATTTATATTCTGAGATAAAATATCTGCATCCAGACACTGCACACTGCTTTTATGTTAAGAACATGGTAATATTTAAGGATTTACTTGGCTTCCAAGCCTGGATTTTTAAGAGCTGATGCCTGCTTGTTTATAACAAGCTCTGACAGTCAATAATGTTTGGATCCAGGAATTCAGACTGATTTGATCCAATCTACACCTGTGATTTAGTTGCAAGAAAGAATCCTCAAAGGTTACAAGAAGTGTAATTCAGTCATTTCCAAAAAGTATTTGTCTTTTTTTAAGCTCAGTTATGATGTTGCTTTAACACAGAAAATGCTAATACTCTCCCATTCATTAATCCTTTTTGTATTAGGTGATGTCCTTCACTCATCTGGCAAATTAAATGCTTATGTACTGCTTTTACCAAAATAACAATTACTATTTGCTAAAGCATTAACAGATGTTTTGGGCTATTCTCCCATAACTAATATTTGACAAACTGATAGTAATAGCTTATAGACAGAGGGGTTAAGAACATGAAGTTTTAATATCAAATTGCAAACTATGCTGTCAGTCCATTTGTGGAATGTAACAGCTGACACAAAAAAATAAATATCTCTTTCCAGAAATGCACATGGATCATTCTCACTGACTGTGAAAGTCTGTGCAGTTGGTGTTTTTCTGGAAAGAAAGTAGCAAAATAAGATGGAAACAAAATGAAGCTGGATTTTAAAAGCAAAGTATTTCTTTGTTTAGTTGTTTTTGACATTATATCATTTCTTCAAAGCTATTATATTGAATGGACATGGAGCTAAAGTTAAACCAAACCTTCCTTCCATAGATGGCTTTGCAGCATTTTCAGGATACAAAAAGGTAAAACTTTGCATTAGACTTACAAAAATTATGAACAGCTCCATTTTTGCCAGTTGCTCTCCCATGCACACACGTTTACCTAAAGAACAATTAGGAAAGACAAATATATTACTGTTTGTATACTGCTGATCCATTTGATATCACACATGCAATTCTCATGCTAGCACAGTCCAAACACAGAAAGGTTCAAGCTACTATCAAGCTATGAACTCTGAAGCTTTGGTCTCCCATATTTGAGTCTAAGCCTTGCTCAGCTATACTGCTTCATATTATCAGCATTTACGTCAGCAATGTTTTTTTTTTTAATTATTACATTGAAAACAACAATTTACAATACGGCAAAAGTTTTGTCGAAGAACAGGTCAACACTTCTGTTTGACAACTGGAGCTTTCAGGAATACAACCCATTTTGCAAGCCACGAACCATAATAATAGAACAAGTTCTGTAGTTGGTCCTATGTGCAACTTTCACATCTCACACCTCCAAGGTCCTACACTAGAAACACCACCCCCACCCTCCATCAGCTGCTGGCTGCGTGTGGATATCTTACCCATTCCAAAAGGAATAAATGACTCTTTCTTAATTAGATGGCCATTTTCATCCAGAAATCTCGATGGTTGAAATTCATCTGGTTTCTCCCAAATATTAGGATCTCTGTGTACTGACCACAAGTTGGGCACAATCACACTGCCCTTCGGAATAGTATATCCCTGCAGCACTTTAAACAAAAGCACAGAGACAAATGATCTGACAAGTTGCTAGAAGTAAACGTAAGAGACTTCTACTTATTAAAGAGATGACTAGAAGGTGTCATAAAATGATATGGATCCCTAGCTGTGGACTGCAAATGAAGCAGGAGCTTAAGGCAAAGGTGATCTCTCCTAGGCTGCCTGGATCAGAATCACACAGGTCAGAGTAGTTGGAAAGACATCAAGTTACACTAACAGTTGCCAGTAGGGAAAAGGTCGCAGCAATCATGAGAAATACATTTGATCTTTCATCACAAAAGGGTTTTGAAGTGACTAGCTTAATTTCAGCTTTTTGTACTTCACTGTCCTGCAAGCCAAAACATTTAAAAAAGCAGATCAGCTCAGTACTAGGTTTGAAAGCCAAGTATCACTACCTCCACTCACTTCAGCCAGTGTCCAACTATATTTATGAAAACATGTAGCCAACAGGATGACTTAGAAAACTATATTCTTTATTGCTTTCTGTAGATGCAAAGCTCAACAACATAAACCCTTCAAGCTTTAACAAACCTTTCAAGCTTCAATTTGATGTTTTCAGACCTCTGCGTCAGATGGCCAAAAATAATTCTGCTATTTCAGGTACAAAGGTGGAGTCTCAACTGCCAGCTACCACTAAGCACATCAGTCAACACAAGCTGACCCGCAGGAGAAAAATGGCTCTAAATTAGCAAACTTCTGGATGCTCAGTCAGACATGCTGCTTAAATAGAGGGGTATCTCAAGCCCACCTTCTGTCTCTAAGTGGCATTTTACATATTTGGATTACATGTCTAATACAGAAACAAGGTCTTTGCAGATTCTCTGCAGACACCCCACCAGATTTTCACCCACAAAAGAAATGCTGTATTAACAAATCTCTAATAATGCTTACCAGTAGTTTCTGAGGCCATTCGAGGAATAGAAAGGGGAACAACTACAGTCATCCTCTGCACTTCCAAAATGGTGGCTTCTGTGAAGGGCATTTGAGCCTTGTGGGTAAGAGAGGGAACTTTGTCACGTCCTAGAACTGCTTCAATTTCTGCATGAACCTTCTCTGTTCAAAAGGAGTGAGGAAAATAAAAAATAAGAAAAGATGCACAATATGTGAGAAGACATCATCAAAATTTCATTTGCCCGTGCTTCATTGTTTACATAGATCTGTCAAAAATGACTACATGACACATGATCCCTAGCTGAAGTAACTATGCCACTATAAGCCTTAAGAACAGAGTCGGTTAAGAACAAAACAACCAAATGCCATCTTGACAACTGTCAAGAGTAAAGCTATTGAGATGACAGACATTGCTAGCACTTCTGTATTGGAAAAGTACCAGAAAAGTTCTGCTCCGTTTCTAAAAGTATTCATAATCTTAGTTTAAGAGTTTAACTACACAGTACTTTGAATGGTGAAAACATCAAGCTTCTGGCCTGCGTTTGAATAAAAACAAAAGAGGAGAGAGACTGCATGCAGTGCATGCCAGGGCTGACCTCTGTCCCCGGAGAGATACAGTTCTCAAAACTGGCAAATGTGGTGCAGAGATGGGAAAGTTTTTCATGCAGTTGCTTTAGATACTTTATTCTGGAGCAGGAATTCTGATGCTCTTATTACAAGCACTGACGCCATTTAACTTCCTCTTGCTGTTACCTACTTTCTATTCACAAAACCTAAATTCACCTACTCCTCAGTTTCCCCAAAAGGGAGCAGCAGATTCTACTTCCCTCACACAGCCCTTCTGCAAAGGAAAAAAATAAGTTAATAAGCTAATCTCCCCTCTCACTCATGTGAGGCATAAAGTGTCAAAATATTTGTATGCCCCTTCCTCCTCAGTAAAGGCTCAGCATAAAAGTAATTCTTTTCATAGATGTTCCCAAGATGCGAGATATGCTTCACCCACGTACAATATAATATGCCTGTTCTTCCAGGTAACCTCTAATCAGGCTACAAAGCAAAAAAAAATCTTGAAAGAGGAGACCTCAAAACTAACCTTCAATCAAAAATAATTTAAGTCAGTTTTCATTTTTTACGCTTGATGACCTGAATATTGCCTCTGCTATTGTCCTGCTAGTCTTTGCCAATACCAAGAATTCAGGCTGCTGATGCTCTGAGTTTTTGTGCTTTTCTCTCCTTGGCACTGACTCAGGAGTAAATAAAAGCTCAAAGGTAAAATTTTCTCCGTTTCCAGAGAAGCATTCAGCAGTACCATACCAACTGTCTTCAATGAGCACTTGCTGCCATCTGCTGGGTTTGCTAGGAGACAAGTTCCCAAATGAGGAACACAGTAAAAAATACCTCAACAGCAAGAGCTTTGAGAACGCTGTGGCTCTCAAGAACCTGCTATGAGCCTACACTACAGCACTCTATTCTGGTATGCACATTGACAATAATTTAAATGAGTGAAGTTTTCAATATAACAAAAAATAAATAATAATGAGACCATCTCATACCAAACGTCACACCAGCATTTTATCCTGAACAACACTTCAGAGTTTGTAAAGACATGTACAGAAAGCAGCCAAACCACTGCTCACATCAATCAACTGCAAAAACAGAGACTTCAAGAGTTCTATGCTAACAACATGTTGTTTGAACTGCTCCACTTTAATTTGTTTAAAAATCTCACAGATCTTCAGAAGTCAGTTGGACAGGCTGGAGAAGTGGGCCTGTGAGAACATCATGAGGCTCAACAGGGCTAAGTGCAAGGTCCTACACGTGGGCTGGGGCAATCCCCAATTTCAGTACAGGATGGGGGGTGATGTGATTGAGAGCTGACCTGTTGAGAAGAACTTGTGGGTGCTGAGAAGCTCAACACGAGCTGGCAGTGTTCACTCGCAGCCCAGAAGGCAAACTGTATCCTGGGCTGCATCAGAAGAAGCGTGGCCGGCAGGTCAAGGGAGGTGATTCTGTCCCTCTATTCCTCTTTTGTGAGACCTCATCTGGAGTACTGTGTCCAGTTCTGAAATCCTAAACATAAGAAGGATATGGAACTGTTGGAACAGTTCCAGAGGAGAGCTACAAAGATGATCAGAGGGCTGGAGCACCTTCCCTGTAAGGACAGGATGAGAGTTGGTGTTGTTCAGCCTGGAGCAGAGAAGGCTCTGAGGAGACCTTATAGCGACTTTCCAGTACCTGAAAGGAGCCTACAAGAAGGCTGGAGAGGGACTATTTCATAAAGGCTTGTGTTGATGGGACAAGGCGGAATAGGTATAAACTGGAGAGGGGCAGATTTAGACTAGACATTAGGAAAAAAATTCTCCACTGTGAGAGCGGTGAGACACTGGAACCGGCTGCCAAGGGAAGTTGTGGATGCCCCATCTCTGGAGGTGTTTAGGGCCAGATTGGACGGGTGATTGAGCAGTCTGATGTATTGGGATGTCCCTGCGTTGGAACTAAATGATCTTTAAGGTCCCATCCAACCCAAATTACTCTATGACTCTGATTCTAAATCAAGGACCATAATCAAGGCAGGGAGCAGACCAACCCAAATACTGCCCACTGCTTCCCTATGAACAGACATGCACACACATGTGCACACCCACCCTTCTCATTTTTCATGTAAAAAGCTAAACCGTCTTCCACAGATTTCTTCATGATAGCCCTTAATATGTCTTTCCAGAAAGCATCTGCAACATTTGCTACTGCTAAAAGTTATGCAATTCAGGTGTCTCAGCTAGGGGATAAGAGAAACAGATTATCAGGCAAGAAAAGAAACACCCAATCAAGCATGACCCCCAGGCAATCAAGATACATAAGGAATGGGATACTAGAAGTAAGAAAATTACATCACTTAGTTTTAAGTGATACACTGTGGACTCCCAAGCTTATATATATTGTTTGACAACAGCCAAGGCATAAGAAAAGGGGGAAATCAGAGGCAATAAAAATATAACAAGATCAGCAGAGAAAACTGATGTGCATATACATGCACAGTAGCAGGCAATCACGAAAAGGCTTAAAAAAATAAACACAAAATTCTTCTAGATATCCTTTCTGTAATTTATAACATATCTAATTCTCGTAACTGCACACTGAATTAAGCACACAGCCAGTAAAATCAGGAGAATAAGCCTACACAATAATTTTTTTTTCCACATATGTCCTCAGTGGACTCTCTGCCGTATACTGAATCAATGTCCTATTTTGCAATCTTTGCTCAACAATTTGGTTGATCTGTGCAATAAACTATGATCTTGACCTATTTAAATAGATTATTCCAGACAGATAGGTGCCCTAAACAAGTATCTATTTGCTTATTTGCAAAGCAGCTGCAGCACATGAAAACCTCAAAATCTCAAATACTTGCCAGAAGAATTCCAGGTTTATATTCTTGGATAATTTGAGGTTTACCTTTCTGGTTAACAAGAAGTCTAGTCATGTAGGATGCTAGTAGAAGCTGCTAATAAATTAATAAATCAACTGCTTTATTTTTCTTAAATTCAACCTAATTTTAAAATTGCTAAATAGTACTAAAGAAAATGCTGACTTTGCAACCACATGTACTGCAACAAGAATCAGTATGGGAAAATATTTAGTCAAAATGAATGTTAAATTTTCAGTGATGGAAGTGTTTCCTAATAATTCCTGAAAACTAATTTAATAGAGTAACCTTTCCACCACAACTAGTATTTTTCATATCCACAAAAACTTCCAAGTAGTTTTCTAGAACTTTATCACAAACTGTAACCAGATCATAGCACTGAAAAATCTGGATTGCAAGGAAGCTCTGGAGGTCATCTCATCTAAACCCTTACTCAAAACAAAGCCATCTTTCAAGCTGGAACTAACTCTGAGGGTAAATAAGCCTACTCATGGTCATACCCCACCAAGTTCTGAATACTTCCAAAATTGGAGATTCTGTTAATTCTTGGTGCAACTTGCTGCACTCCTTGCTGTCTTCATTGGGAATTTTTTTTCCCAGTGTCTGATCAGAATGTTCTTATTGTAGACTGTCTCTACTGCCTATCTTCCCTCCACTGCACACCTCAGAGGAAGCTGCTTCCATCATCTTGGCATCTTTTGATCAGGTAGTTTTAGACAGCATAAGGTCTCCTCTCAGTTACCTAACACTGAACAAACCCAGTTCCTTCTGCTTCTCCTCTGGGGTCACGTTTTCCCTGTGTCTTTCTCCCTCATCTCCATCTTCATCAGCAACCCACCCAACCGCCATGACCATTCAGGGCAAGAGGACTTCCTGTGACACTGACCAGCTGGCACCATGGGCTTCTGTAAGTCCAGTTTCCTTAAGCTAACCCTAATCTGATCTTCCTCTACAGCAGGTGGTGTTTCACCTCCCCAGACTCCGCCACTGGGCTCAAGAACCTCCCTTCTTGTAAAGCAGACCTTACCACTACATATCTCACATAGTTTATATCACTACTGTAGGCCTGGAATGTCACAGTTGCCAAAGCCTTTGAAACACACCAAGGTTCCCTGGGATTACTTGGAAACATAAAGTTGTCCCAAAATACAAGAAATGCATAAATTAAAGGACAATTTAGATATATTAATATATAGCACTAACCTAGAGATAGCCACAGCATTGCAAGACAGAAAATGCTTGATTTACATTTTAACTTTTCAAATTACCTGTACACATGTGCTATTTGCACTTCAAACAACTTCTCTGCTGTCCCTGTTTGCTTCTGTTTCTGAACATCCACCTGAAGCTTTAAAGTCTGGAATAAAGCACCCGGAAGAAAAATAGTCTTACCTTGTACTTCTGGGTAGAGAGACATGTAGAGCAGGCACCACAGAATTGTGTTGGATGTAGTGTCTGTGCCTGCAATGAAGAGATCGCCAATGATAAAAAACAGGTAGTCGTCATTAAAACTGCTTTCTTTGTTATTCTTCTCTTCTTCTGCGTGGATGAAGTACATATCAATGAAATCCCTAGGATTTGCTGCATCCAGAGTTTCCCTGTGCTGTGCAATTATTTTCTTCAGAAAAGCAGTAATATCTAATTCTGTTTTCCTAAGTTCCCGGAAAGGCCCAAAGGGAAGGTAGTACAGCCAAGGGCAGATATTGACCAGCATCATATGGCTGCTCACGCTTAGCTCTAAAGCACGGGCCATGTTCTTCAGCATTGTCTTGAACTCATCATCCTCATAGTCAAAACGCCTGCCAAAGGCCATGGAACAGATAACATTGGACACTGCGTTGCGAATGATTGGAAAAGGGTTAAATGGATCCTTTCCATGCTTCAGCATTTCCCCCTTTACAAACTTGAGCTCTTCAATGATTTTAGGCTCTAAGCTGAGTCTTCCTACTCCAAAGTGACGCAGTGTTGCAAGGGAGAATTTCCTCTGTTGCTTCCAGACAGGGCCATACGGTGCAAAGATAACACCTGGAAGAAGAATAGGGAGTCTGAAACCCAAATGCTCAATTTTCAAGAAGAAATAGTTAGACAGGCTGGCAACCCAAGAGCCAGAAGGAAGGGAAACAATATGTAGTAAATCTATCCCAAGCAGCAGATAGAAGGTAAAGGAAGAGCATTAGGTTCTTTATAACAGCATCAGGAAATCCTGGCCCTTGTTTTCCCAACTGGTGAATTGAATGTAACACCTACATCAGTAGTTTCATTAGTCTTTGCAAGATACTAATAGCTGGAGAAAAGTTACTGTAGATGCTTTATTACAAATGGCAATGATTTTGTAGGAACTGTTAGCTCTAGCCTTCTCACTGCTTCACGACACAAATTCCTTCAGCAAAGCAGAACAGAAGATAGTAAAACACAAACAGGTTCGCATTTCTTTGCCCCTTCGTGTTATAGAAACTTGTCAATACTGTTTGCATGCATACATCTACGATAAGCAAGGTTCTTCTTTTATTATAATCAAAACATAAGATATGCATGTGGCAAAGACGGAAGGTGAAGACAGGTTTAGAGTCACTTGGCAAAAATCTACTTGATTTGCATCTCAACAGTTTTGATGCCTCTAGGCACATGTTCTTCATGTTTGTGTCATTGCGAAACAGCTGATATGAAATTTCTCAGCTGCAAATATAAATATTGCTCAGCTTACAAACAGAAACATCTCATTTTTTGAATTAACAGACCACACCAGACATACTGAACTGCAACCAAATACACAACCTGCTGTTTCTAACATACTACATGATTAACCTGAGAAAATTTAAAGTCATCAAAACATGGGCTACTTCTGCTTTTGTTCTTCTGGTAAAGTGATGCCCCACCTGTTTTTTTATGGAAATAAAAAGTTGCTTTATACAAGCAACATCGGTTCTTCTGCCAACCGCAAATCGTAATGTTAAATTTAAAAAGAAGACAAATGGCCATAAGATAGTAGCAACAGAAAAATACACCATGTTTCAATACTTAACATAACCCACATTTCTATTAGAACTTAATGTTCATAGCTTGTAAAGTAAAAAAGAGAATAAATCAAGAAGAAATGTACAGCTAGAACAAGAAATCTCTGGATAAATGAAATAATATAATATCATAATGATAAATGAAATAACTGTGACCTCAGCAGCTATTGGAGAACCTCCTTGCACAGGGACAGGCAGGTCCACACTGTTCATGTCTGCTGACTTCTCCCTTTGTGTATGCAAAGTGCGCTGCCCCTGCGGTTCATTCTACAATATTCCCCCATCTGCAGCAATTCAGCTTGCTGCACCACCTAATGCAAGTGATATATGTTTTATGGACAGCCGGGTAACCATCATGTAATGGTCCTCATGCCTGGGAGCAGCTATGGTAACCTTCCAGATAAAACCATATGTAAAGCAACATAACATCCCTGCCACAGCACAGCAGAGGCTGGCACAGTCCCTGTACTTGGCCACAGCATGCTCAGGACAACTGCTTCCTTGACACTTCCGACTCCTCTGGAACATCCACCCACAGAAGCTGCTAACTGCCCTGGCTACTCTTCTGTCAACATGTTGATGAACAGTCTAGTGAAGATGCAAAACCCAAGAAACTCACAAAATTCACAGTGTTCAAGAAAAAAGAAATCTGCCACGAGCGTGAACACGCAGTTTTACAGCACCACTAAAACTGATCTTATGTCTAACTGCTCTTCCCCTTTTCTCCTCCAGTGCCTGCTGAATGCACCATACCTAAAAATATTCATGCACTCTAACACCTACAGGCCAGTAAGATCTGTCTCAGATCAGTATCATTAAACCAATATAAATAACCATTTTATTTTTTTATCCTTTAAACCAACAATAGCAATGGTACTTGACTGCTTTTTAATAAACAAGATCTAAGTCCCTCAACTTTCCTCTTATCTTCACAGCGGTACTCCTGGTACAGTAAAAACCAGAAGCTAAAAAGTGTCAGGCACATAACAAAGAGACTTTCCTGGCCTAAAAAAAAAAAAGTTTCACAACACAGTAAGGACATTAACAAGCCTCCCTGGGCTACTCCTCTTAAACTGAAAAACAGTTTTCCACAAACATGGAGATCTATAACAGAGCTAAGCATGAATAAATTCTAACTGAGATGCTGCCTTCAAGTGTTTAAATGCCCCATACCCTTTTTTTTTTTGGCAAAAGCTAGTAAACTCTCCTTTGACCTATTCAAAGAAACCCCAAATATGCTCAGTAAGTTTTGACAAGCCGAATAAGATACCTGCAAACATCTCAGGAACGGGAGCTTGCATGCAGGTAAGCCTGCTCTCACAGTGGTTACCTTGGCAAGAAGTGGGGATGCAAACAATTATTTCATACCGTTGCCAAAGCATTCAAGATTTCGTCTCCTGATACAATTAAAACCAGAGAGGCCCCAGGCGACCTGCTAGCTGTTCCTTATATTCCTGCATAAATGCCATTCTCTCTCCTGTATGCAGAGGTAACAGTATCAGGTGTTCTGGCCCCAGTGACGCTCAGCTGTCATGTATGGCAGGCACAGCGGAGCTCACAGGGATGCTGTGTTATCTGAAGGGCAGGGCACGTTTCTCTCTGCACACTTTCTGACAAACAAAAAGTAAGCGGATGGCTCATTCCAGCCCAGAATCACAGAATGACCTGAGCTGGAAGGGACCCACAAGGATCATTGAGTCCAACTACTACCCCTGCACAGGACAATCCCAAAATTTACATCATATGCCTGAGTGCATTGTCCAAATGCTTCTTGAGCATCATTAGGCTTGGTGCCATGACTACCTCTCTGGGGAGCCTGTTCCAGTGTTCCACTACCCCAGCTCCTGGGGTGCTGAAACAGACATTTCTGAGGAATTTACGATGAAATATAAGATGTGAGACAGGCTATAAAATACGGTGTGTAGCGTGCTATAGGGTTGCACTGGCTAGTCAATCTGATTAGTGTAGAAATGCCAGGAGCCAGCTGTACCAGGCTCACTGAGTGAGCAGGACCCTGAATAAGCAAGACCCTTGACCAGGCAGGATCCCCAGCTTGGAGGAACCCTTGATTGGACAGGACTCCCTGACCGAGTGGGACCCCTGAACAAGCAGGACCCTTGACCTGGTGAAACCCCCCAACCTAGAAGGACCCTTGGCCAGCTGGGACACTCAATTTGAAGGAACCCTTAACCAAGCAGGACTCTAACCAGGTGGGACTCCTTGACTTAGTGGGACTCCTTGACTGGACACGACCCCCAACCCAGTAGGACCCTTGGCCAGGTGGGATCCCTGACCTGGATGGATCCTTGACCAGGCAGGAACCTTGTTCAGGTGGGACCTCCAACAAGGCAAGGACCCATTGAGCAAGTGGGACCCTTAACTGGATGCAACTCCTGACCTGGTGGGAGTCCCAGCCTGGGGGGACCCTTGACTGAATGGGATCCCTGACCAGGCGTGACCCCTGACTGGAGAGGAGCCCTTAACCAGGTAGGACTCTCAACGAGGTAGGGAGGTCTTGATGAAGTGGGACCCTTGACCTGATGGAATGCCCAACCTGGAGGGACCCTTGACTAGGCAGGACCCCTGACCTGGTGGGATCCTTGACTGAGCAGGACCCCTGACCAGGTGGTGAGACCCTTGACTGGACGCAACCTCTGCTCCCGTAGGATCCCCAAGCTGGTGAGACCCTTGATTGGATGGGGTCCCCTAATGGGACAGGACCCCTGACCAGGTGTGACCCTTGATTGCACTGGACTCCTCACTGAATGGGATACCTTGATGAAGTGGGACTCCTGACCAGGCACCAACCCTAATGTCGTGGGATCCTTGACTAGGGGGAACCTTTGTAGCAAGAGGGACCCCCCCCAAACCGAGCCAGGACCCTTTACTAGGCAGGACCCCTGACTGGGCTGGATCCCTTGACTGGATGGGATCCCCTAACTAGATGTGACCCCCAACCTGGAGAGATGCTTGCCTGGACGGGACCCCTTGACCAAGCAGGACCCCTGACCATGCAGGAAGCCTGACGTAGTGGGATGCCCAAAAAGGCAGAGACCAAGACCCCTTACCTGATGAGACCCTTGACTGGCTGTGACCCCTTGTCTGGGAAGGACCTTTACTGGATGGCACTCCTTGACCAGGCAGGGATCCCTGCTCTGGTGAGGTCCTAGACCTGATAGGACCCCCAGCCTTGTGGCCTTGTTAAACCTCACGCCATTGGTCTCAGCCCAGCAGTCCAGCCTGTTCAGATCCCTTTGCAGAGCCTCCCGACCCGCCAGCAGGTCCACGCTTTCTCCTAGTGGCTCCTCTATATGGAGCAGCACCCCCGCCCCGCTGGAACCCCTGAGCAGGCAGGACCCTCGGCCGGGGGGATGCCCGACCCGCCCCCCCGCCCGCTCACCCTTGCTGCGGGTGATGATGAGGACGATGGGGACGGCTGGGCGGTCGCTGAACGCCTCCGCCTTCTGCACCAGCGCCTCCCGCACGGCCGCGAAGGTGTTGAGGACGATGAGGGGGCGGCTGCCTATGAAGAGCCGGAACACGGCGCCGTAGGCGCGGCCGAGCCCGGCCAGGAAGACGTGCGGGGAGGCGGCGGGACGCGCCCAGCGCCGCAGCAGCGGCGGCGGCAGCAGCGCGAACGCCAGGTTGCCGAGCAGCGGCCAGGGCGCGGGGCCCGGCGGCAGCCCCGGCGGCAGCGCAGCCCGGCCCCGCAGCAGCAGCCAGCGGCAGCACAGCCCGCACAGCGCCGCCAGCAGCGCCGCCACCCACCCCGACCACCACCAGGCGGCCGCCGCCATCCCGCCCGGGGAAGATGGCGGGGGGGGCGGGGCGGGAACGCAGCGCCCGGGGGCACCTCCCGCCGGGCGGCGGGAAGGGAGCTTAAACCATCCCGTGCCAACCCCCTGCCGGGGACAGGGACACCGCCCGCGAGGTCAGGCTGCCCAAGCACAGCTTCCCTGGGCAACCCGCGCTAGTACCTCACCACCCTCATCCTGAGGAAATTCTTCCTCAGCTCTGGCCTAAAATTGCCTCTCTCCAGTTTATACCCATTGCCCCAGTCCTATCAACACAAGCCTCTGTGAACAGTCTCTCCCCAGCTTTCCTGCAGCCCCTTCAGGTAGTGGAAGGTCGCTAAAAAGTCTCCTCGGAGCCTTCTCTTCACCAGCCTGAACAACCCCAACTCTCTCAGCCTGTCCTCATGGGGAAGGTGCTCCAGCCCTCTGATCATCTAATAGCCCTTCTCTGGAACTGTACCAACAGTTCCATATCCTTCTTAAGTTATGAACCCCAGAACTGGACACACCACTCCAAATGACGGTTCACAAGGGAGGATTAGAGTGGCAGAATCATCCTCTTCCTCCTAGCCCTGCTGTCCAGGCTTTGATACGGCCCATGAGCCATTTGGCATTCTGAGCTGCAAGTGCATATTGGTGGCTCATGTCAAGCTTCTCATCAACCAACACCCCCAAATTCTTCTCCACAGGTCAGCTCTCAGTCACATCATCCCCCAGTCTGTACTGAAATTGGGGATTGCCCCAACTTAAGTGTAGGACCTTACACTTGACTTTGTTGAACCTCATAAGGTTCTCACAGCCCCACTTTTCCAGCCTGTCCAGGGCCCTCTGGATGACATTCTGTCCTTCTGGTGTGACAACTGCACCACTCAGCTAGGTGTCATCTGCAAACTTGCTAAGGGTACACTCAATCTCACTGTCTATATCAATGCAAATAGTAAACAGCAGTGGTCCCAGTACAGACCCCTAATGGACCCCACTTGTCATGCATCTCCCAGCTGGATATTGAGCTGTTGACCATAACCAAGGACTAACCTGGAACAGGGGCCAACTCTAGGTTAAGTTAAATGCTTGGCAGCACTGAGAAGGAAGGTGGATTTAGTTCTCATCCTTCTCCATAAAAGAAACTAACAAACAAAACAACAAACAAAACTGAAAACAAATACCACCCCCCATCCCATACCACAATAAAACCCTTCCCCAAAGCCTGACAGGTTTTCAGGGGAACCTCCCCCTCCCTCTGAAATACACCTTGATGCACCTCCTGCAACTGATCTACAACCTAAAAATTAATCTCCACAAAGGTAATTAAGATGTTGAAAAATGGGACTACATAGGCTTCCAAACCATTTGCTTCAGCATCATGGATTTCAGTAAACACATTCAATTCTCTCTCACTAAAAGGGAAAAGAAAACACAAACATGCAAACCAGAAGTACAGCACCTTTAAAGCGACCCCCAAGAAACAAAAAGGCAAATAAAAAAATGGTACTTAGCCATACAAAAACCACACCACACTTTTTGTAAATAGCTGAATGTTCAGCAACAATAGTGACAAGTGGCTTTTAAAATAGCAGCTGGACTATATTAAAAAGGGTTTATTGCAGTTGTACAGAAGTTACAGGAATTTTAGAAACACGTAAAGCTTGAAATAGTCAAGGTCCACTTTCCTTCAAGCAATTAAGGCAAATGGATGCAATCTCTCTTTAATCTAATATAAACACCAAATGGATATTTTACTAGCCATGGATGAAACAAAGTAGAAAAACTAATATCACAGATTTAAATTGGCAGAACAGAATGCACTTTTCTTTGTCCGTATATAGCAGAAATTCAGTGGTTAATTACAATGTACACCAATAAAATGCATCTATTAGAAAAATACAGATAAACAGGTGAAAATTCAGCTGAACTAGAAACATTTTAAAGCTGAGCCAAGTAAAGTTTAATTTCTGCAATCCGAAAATAACCAGCTATACTATTCAGTACAGCTGAAACATTACCTTTTTCGCCCATTTTCTTTACAGAAGAGTAATCTAACCTCACTTCCTTCTCAGTCTAGTTGAGGATAAATTCTCTCCTTGCCTCAATATGCAGCTGTGAGATTGCTTTCAGGGGCACATGGCCAATTCTCTGTTACCTAGACATTAAACTTCATGTTAATTTTGATAAAAACGAAACTACTTTCATAGTTTTAAGTGAATTTACTGATCAAATTTAAGCTTCACACTGAAGTGTCATTAAATGGATATTGCTACAGAAATGTAAAAGAAGTTGGTACAACATTAAAGTAATTTTTCCAATTAAAATGTGAATCAAATAGCCCCCTTTTAATGCATAAAATTAGCAACAAAATAAAACCAAGCACTTGAATATTCTGCATACCCCAAATAAATACATATACAAGTTTTAGCACTATGATGCTTTCCCTTGACATCATTCCTCCTCAGCCCTAGCATCAGTTTAATAAAAACCACCCCCATTTAATTCTGCACTTAGGGAAAACCTGTTCCTCAAACTGTTTCACCCCAAACTGAGTAATCAAAGCATTTAATGACTCTACTTTTAACAAGTAGAAACCCTTCCATGTACTAAGCAAACAAAAACTCCATAAGTCTGTAATTAAAATGAGGGTTTTTAAAACAGAGCATCTTTCAAAGTAACTTACTTAAAGATAACAAAGTTAGAGTTAAGGCCCAAAAAACAACTAGATGTTTAATTAATACAGTGAACTCTTAAAAGCAACATAATATTTCTTTCTCAAACTTTATCTTGGCCTTTGAATCTTGTCAATACTTGTTGACCAGTTCTTCAAAACAGCTGTTGAGTTAGCACCCATTTCCTTCAAGTATGGGCTGTGTTTTTATGCACTTTACTTCAGCTTGGAGGCACCTTTTTATTTCCATAGGCACTTTATTCACTAGAACACTCTCCTTACCAAAGGAATATTGAAAATATTTGAGAGCTCTGAGTTAGACTAGTGCACCAACAAATGTGTTTCTGTGACTCACAGCAGATGATAATGCTAAAAATCTGTTCTCAGTCAAGCACGCATCACATGCTCACAGAGGTTTTGTTTTTTGCAGGGCATTTAAGCATGCAGCCATTTATCCCAATAGCTTTGTAAATATTGCACTTGTTTAGTAAATTAAAAAAGACAAACCATTTTCCCTGAAGCATCTAGTAATTAAAAGATAGGGAAATTATATTTCAGTGCGGCTTAGAACTGTCTACCTTTGGCTCTTCCAAGTATCCTACTATTAAAGCAAGTGCTGATAAGAAGCAAGACAACACAGACTACTGTCTTCACTCAACAAAAGCAGGGCTGGCAGAGCATTTTTAATCATGGATGGTGGGTTTGTTTCTGCTTTAAACAAAGTTACTCTAGACTTGGAATATTCTTTCCACAGACAGAGGAGTTCCATAAAATAGATGTTAGAGAAGCTTGTTTATTTCTTGAAGTACTAGGTAGAAGTGATACGAAAGAACTTATTCCAGTATATGAATAACAGCGGTTTAGTGACCAAAACATCCCTGTGTGTGCAGTGCTCTGTGTGCACCCTGGTCACTCACTGTGTATCTGGATACAGCACCTGCTCTGCATGTTAACCTGTCCATATCAATTAAGAACATCATTCTTATTTCAGAGCAGACTGTGTTAGCATTTCCAAATGTGTTACAGGCAGACACTTTTACAACTGCAAGTTGAGAAGTGGCCTTTAACAAGAACTGAAGGCTTTGTTTTCTCCATGGAGAGGAAAGTGTATTACTGCCCAAAGATAACTCTTGAAAAGATTAAATGCTTTGTTGCATTAAATGTAACAAAATCATATCAAAGGAGGGGGGAAGCAACATTATCTTCTACAACAGAAGGCACTAAACAGTTTTTCATCTTAAAAAGGAGATTGCTCATGAAGCCTTAAAACTAAGCTAGAAAGTCACTGTGGTGTTCTGCAGTTTAAACAATCCTAATTTAAGGATCTTTCATGTGGGGGCTTTTTTGTGTCATACTATGTAATTGCCTCTGTTATGGTTAATGGTCATGTTCTTTCACAAGTTTGTTTTTCAGAAGTTTCAGCAAGATGGATTTACACTGCATAACCCATGTTCTCCTAATAGTTTTGTTCATTTTACATCCCTTCTGTCTCCAAGGCTTTGGAAATGATGTCAGAGGGTTTTTTTGTTTGTTTGGGGTTTGTTTTTTTGTTTGTTTGTTTGTTTGTTTTTAAACTATTAGCCTATGCTTTAATCTTACCTAATACTTGTAGTTTAGGCCAAGTTTCAGAAGATTAGCTATCCTAAGCATCTATGAAAATGTCATGGTTTGTGTAGTCTAGACCCATGCACACTCATAATGTATTCCTGCATTAAAAATACTTACCACAGTATTCTGCAGTTCATCTATAGAACAGAATTAGAAAAGGGTCACTTTTACATAAAAAGCATTTGGAACAGCCTTAAAGTGTAGAGAAATTCTGCTTTATTGAAAAGGTGTCACAACAGCTTTCCTGAATGTTCACAGTTAGGAACGCCAGCTTTTGATAATTAAGAGATCATTAGCACCATAAGTGGACAGGGGTAGTTGATTTTTTTTTTTTTTTAAAGATGTGTGCGGTCATGTAAGTAGCCCAGCAAAGTATTGCATTTGTTACTACACAGGCTAACCATAAAAAATTACAACTTCTGTGTGCTAAGTAAACCACACAGGACAATTTCTTCAACATATTTTTACCAAATTCATGGTCAACAGTGCAAGTAAGTGATCATGACAGATAGCACCTTTGGAGATATAAGCTACAAGATACTGACATTATTGCTTTTTGAAGTATAGCTAGTGCAATTATTTTTTTTCTCCACAGTGAACATGGATTGCAACATCTTACAAATCACAAACCTAGTATCTCATGGGACAAAGCAAACCAAAATACTGAGTTGTCATTCACTTAACCCAAACAGCTTAACCATCCTGAAAGTTTTGCAACATAGAGACCAACTCTTTCTAACTATGAACAATTTCAGTAAAAATGAGGCCCAGCTTACAAACATTAGTAGAAACTACAGCACAAGAGGTCTAAGTATTACAGTATCATTTGTTATTGTGGTGTTATGCCATACAGCATTTGCAGAACTGGACCCTAATGCTACATATAAAGGCCATAAATTAGATCTTTTTAACACAAATATTCCAGAATTCATGTATCATCATCTAGGGTTCCACAAGAGTCAACAGCTTTTCTTGCCTATTTTTTCCAGTTTGGATACATAGCTCCAATTAATGTACAGAGCTATGGATTCAACCTAGGAGAAATTGTGCAAGAAAACTTCTCAGCTGATAAGGATGTTGCAGTTGAGTGATGCCCTGTAATGTGTTTACAGAAGTCTAAATTTAGAGTTGTCCTCAGTCACAAACAAAGCTCAAGAAATACAGCAGAAACATTATTTCCTCTTTTACTTTCAGGTTCCTCGGTGGGACCCTGACCTCACAAACCACCCAGAAACTGGTTTTCTCATCTCATACATGCTCTCCTCAATCAGGAAAATAAACACAAATGAGCACACTAAACATTTACAGGGTGAACATTGATTCCTGAGATAAAAAGTATGCCCTAGGATGTTAGGTTTTGTAATTGAAAACAATTTCAAGTTTCAAAATGGGCAAAGATATGTCTGCTGAAAACAACTTTTGGCTTTAGTGTTAGTTTTGGAGCATTCTGAAATGTAAACCCTTGCTCTCCTGTATTGAGCCATTTAGAAAAGGCAGTTAAATTAAGACCAGAGTCCAAAGCAGCTGAGGCTGAAGTATAATCAGCATTTTGAGTGGCAAGCTATGAAAAAAAGTGGAATGCAAAACCAGTTTTTACAGAAGCAAAGCACTGATAACAAGTTACTCAAAATGGAAGAGGGGCTGGAGTTTAACAGTACTTTTAAGGTCCATCTACAAACACTTCACCAGTAAAGGTAAAAGTATGCAGGGAAATAAATTGCCTCAATATTCTCAGCATTTCTGCCATCGCTAAAAAAGAACAATAATAAAAATTTATAAAGCAAACTGGACCCATTCACTTTAAATGCAACTCACATACTTTAATTAACACCAGGTTATATACTCTGAATTACAATACAGCTCTCTGATGACTAGTTTTACAGTGGTCTACCTCTTCAACCCCTTCCATCATTTTCTGGTTTCTACACTTTTCAGCTATTGCCACCTTTGGTACTGTGCCCTCAGTTGGAAAGGGATTCAAAATGACAAGCAAAGATGGCTCACAGCCTGTATATGTACAACCTACTTTATTTTCCAAGAGAAGCCCGTGTACTGCATCCACTCTTACATATGCCACAGAGACCCTCTCCACACACATATGCCTGTGTAGTGCCAATTGGTTAAGATGCCTTTACTTCAGACTGGTTTCTGTTCTGACCATTTAATTTAAAAAAAAAAAAGTCACCTTTGAGCACACATGAGCCATTTGTGAAAATTAACCTCAATTGGCACAAAGGAGATTCTTCTGTAATAATGCTACAGTTTGACAAATGCTAACCTCCCCAAGACCTTATTAAACAGAGAACAAATACAAGAGTAGACATTAATATAGGCAAGGCTTAAAAGAGAAGCACTTCTACAAGTAGAAACCCACACACAGAGGCTTTAACAACACCCTAGGCACTGTATACAATGGATCTACATTTTTTCACTGACATTTACCAGAGCTAAACCCAGTTATGACTAACCACATAAGTGAAGAACAAAAATACTCACTCATCTAGGGGAAAGACTAGGCCAACCAATACAATGTGAAAGAGTCTACTCTAAATACAATGGTATAAACACAGCATTGTTTTTTTAACTGTACTATGGCTAAGGCTTCCCATAGGATGCAGCCAATACAATTTTAATTTAAAAAAAAAAAAAACCAAAATCACCATGTACTTCTTCCAGCAAGAGCCATTTTGCCCTCTCCTCCTTCCTGGGTTGCATTGTTGTGTTAAAGGCTAGTCCACAGCAAAGAGGCACAGAACACAAACTTCTCATAGTATTTGCTAACCTAGTTCCTTAGGAAGTGAAATATTTTAATTGAAAATGTCAAATCTTCCCAAGTTTTTAAGCACTAATTTGCATCGAGAGAAGGAATGCTCACACCAGTATTTCAGATACACTCTGTAGACCACACAGTACCATTACTACATCTTAAAGCATCATTCAGGCATGCCATTTGTTAGAAAATATTATCTACTGAAATAACAGATAAGTTCAGAACTAGAACTTTTTCCTATGCTTCCTTCTTGTTTGAGAATGTATTTGTGACTGTTTGGGGAAACAGCTTATGAAAGTTTGCTATTTGTATTTAAATATTTTTGTATTGTTTATTTTCTAAGTTACAGATGAGAACCAGCACTCAGTCCACAGCACAAGAGACATCTGAACTGTAGAATGAAGTGGTTCAAACTGCCTGTTTCCTTTTTTTTTCTTTGAAGCACTATTACACTTAAACAATTTGACTCTATATTACTTCAAAGTGAGGTGTAGTTATAGCTCAATTTTATGTAAAAAGCAATAAGTGATCACCATCTACTGCAATGTTTTCATCTTTTGTTTTTCTTGAAAATACCACAACCGTTTGTCTTCATTTCAAGTACAAACATTTTTTTTTAGATACTGGGAAGCATCATAAAGTGGCATATGAACACTAACTTACAAGCCAAGTTACTTCAGTGATGAGCTGTAGTATTTTTCTCATGTGCACTTAGGCAGTAACACTCATTTGAATGGTGTCTAACAGAAGCACTTAATTTTAAGACCCCATTTTACAGTAACAGAGCTTACGACATTGATTGTACAATGCCTGATACAGAACGAAAACTCAGAAGTGTTCAGTCTTACAATATCACTCTAATTTTGTGCATCCATGAGACTACTAGCCAAGTCCAAAACATACTGTATAATACCAAGATGACAATGGGTCTTTACAGCTCTTAAAATGTGCTAGTACAGAAAAATGGTTCCGGTACATCTGATAGATTGGATAGGATTTCAAAATTACTGCCTGTGCCTTTAAAATAGTTTAAATGAACTCTCCCATAGACTTTTTTGGGCAAAAAAAATTAAGTGGAAAGACTTCACCTTGAATTGAAGCTAAGGAGCTGGTCCCTAGCACTGTAAGTCATACTTCAATATCTACTGAAACGACAAAGAACTCAGGCTAGTACTAAACAACTTGGGATAAATTGTCTATCCAGATACTTGTGATGGGAGAAAGCTACAGTTTGAACAGATTCTGATTTAAGATACAGATAATTAGATTAAAGCAAATCCACTTAAGAGAATTATCTCACATCTCTTAAAATACTTCCCAGTTCTGTCTGTTAATAAGCTTTATTTCTCTTGCACAAGAATAGCATCTTAAATACATAGTCTTGATTTTTTTTTCCTTCCTCATCTCCCATCCCGTTTTACTACAGCGGGGAAGCAAAGCCATTGCTAGAGTTCACAGCAGTGTTTAGCACAGCTCTTTTTACTACTACGCCACTTTTAACTATCAAAAAAAGCAGCAATGAAGAATGATTAATGCTTAGTACCATTTGTGTCCACATGGGAGTGCTAAACACATACCATAAAAATGTCAATTCGCAGCAGTTTTAAGTATACATCCATCATTGCTGGCATCAGAATTAAGCATCTATAGCATGACCATATACCAGCCTATTTCTTTAAGCATTCAAGTTAACCTTTTAAATCTAGTTTTAAATTTAGGGTAGACATTTAAGCCAGCTTATTTCATAGATGCAAAGCACCCAAGAGCTTCTAAGTTATATTGATAAGCCAGGTGTATGGTGCTCTTTTTAAGTGTGTGGGAAGTTCATATAAATGCTTTTTAGCTGAGAGAAGGAACATTTTATTTTACAGCCACTGTACAGATGCAGCTCCCATGATGTCTGTAAGAAAAGTTACTATTGTAAATTAAGTGACATAATGCAATATATTGGGTACACACAGCCTATAACCAAGCAATTGGTACAATAAGCAAAGTCTAAGTTTCTTCTGGTTTTGGTTTGGTTTTTCACCAAATGAAAACCAATTTTTTTCTTAGGATGAAACCATGTTTATAACTTCAGAGTACTTAACACAAAGATCACCAAGTTCTTAAATTAATAGTTTTTATGTACCAGCTATAGTTTGTATTGGATAAATTACTTCAGCAATAAGCTCTAGCTTTTATCATTACTTACCCCATTCCATCACCTATATGCCTAAAGAGTCTTCAAACATCTATACCATCCAAGTTCACAAAGCAATGTAAAGCTACTGAGAGAGCAGAGAAGTGGGGGTTTGTGCTACTCAAACACAATACACACTTTTGAGGGCTTTGATACAATGGTGAAAAATTAAAGCACTTGCAGAAAGACCAAGACAGAACATGAATCAAGTACCTTGAGCTAGGGTTACCATTTAAGCTTTCCTTTTGTATTACAAAAGGAGTTTCTATCAAAATCTTCAGCAGACTTAGAACTCGCACTGCCCAACAAAAGCATAACCTTTACTTGGTTCAATTTTATCACCTTCATATTTAAACTTTCTAGAAAATGTCATAATTTTATGAAACCACATACCTCATCCCGCATGAAGAAATTTTTATTTTTTAAATCCCACCAAGATCTGTGGTGGTTATGCAGACAATTAGCTATCTAGACTATCAAAGTATTTATTCTTCAGCCACTAGATGAAAACCACCATTTAAGCTCCTGACTGGAACACTTTTCATTATGTTATTTTCAAGGCATGGTTGCCACTAATGAAATTCATTCACAATTTCTAAAAGATAGTATTAAATCAAGTGGCTTAATGTGACCATATTTAAGATGCCACTTAGCTTAAAATCCAGCTTCAAAAATTATTATGCTTTAAGAAGTAGCATTGATTAACAGGCATGTTGGGAGATTTTCAGACTGACATCCAACAGATTAATGTATACAATACAGAAAAAGATGGTTTTTATACTGGCTTTTCAGCTGCTCAAAGTCTGCCAGGAGCAAGCAAATAAAAACATAGGTATGCCCATACACATACAACTTTCAGGGGAATGTTAAGATTCCAAGAAGCTTATTTAAATAAACCCAAACAGCAGCAGAATTTCTTTCTTAGCTAAGTTTTACCAAGGATGTATTGTAAGGAACATTGTTTATTGTATCATTTTGAAAATGCACAAAAATATTTGAAATGCATATAAATAATATTCTCATGTACAACTCAGCAATTGATCCCCTTACCTGAAAAAAAGACTTGAATACTCTGTATTGCATTTTATAATTAAGTGGACTTCATAAAAGCAATCTGTTATTTAAACTGTATTCACACTTGCAATCACTTCAAGACACTCGTAAAAAAAAGGCAGCATTTCCTTCATATTACTATCTCTTCAACACTTAATGTAGTTTTATTTTCGCTATCAGGTTTTAATGAAGATTTGATAACAAAATTGGGTTAATTGCAGAAATTAATACAGAACAGAAATGGTTAAACTTGGTATGCTAATTTTCTACTTTGCTTTCCCAACAATACAAAACAATAAAAGCCAACAAGAACCAGGTAGTGGTTTATTTGTGGGTTTGGTACATGTTTATGCCATGGTAGTTTCCCACATTCTCAGCCAATTTGCTTGAATAGCCATTTAAATTGGATCAAAACCCTGGGGAAAAAAAGAATCTCCATGTCAGTTCTGTCAGTATCATTTAATATGAAATGGTTCTAGGTAGTAATTGGAGAAAAGCTACTGTTTTAGGTATTCACCTTGGCTCTTTTTCAGGTCTTTAAAGTGAGTCACAAACGTGTGCAAACAGGTAAAAAAATATTCAATGCAGAACTATGGCTCCCAAGCAAACTTGCTACATAGTTTCACTAAGAGATAGCTACTAAAAGTAAAACATTTTAAATATAGCCCCCTTTGGACTTGGCCTTGCATTCTTCAAGCAGGTGAGATATATAGGACTCTTGCCTGAATTAAGAACTATATGATCACTCTTTCCAGTAAGTAGTTTTAATACATGTTTAACTGCGCAGCAGTGTGCTTTTGTGTGTATTTGCATGTATATACACCAAGAGGCACTAGATAGTTATATTCACAAGGCCAAACTGCAATTAAAGATTGATACTTGGAAACTGTGCCCTTTTTTAAAAATAAAATTTTAGGCTCCTTGAGCTCTGATGTTAGCAGCTACTCCTAATTTTCAAAGTCATCAGGTAGCACAACAGTTGAAATATAAAATCACTAATAAAAATGTAAAAATTGCTATAGAGTAGAGTATATGGGAGATAACGATGGTAAGTAGTATTTTAGGGTCATAAGATATTCATACCCACAGGCTGTAAAAACTATCAAGACTCCCTTATAGCTGTATCAGTCATGCAGGGGCCTTACCTTCATTAGCAATAATAATGCAACAAACCACTTCCCACAACTGAGTTATTTTTTTAAATACTTCAACACGTTGGTATCGTGCCTTGACATTTCAGGATATTTTTGCCCTTATACACCCCAGAATTCTAAAGATGAGATTTTTTTTTGGGTGCTTCTGTGGATGAGTGATAGTAATGAAAGTGTTAATGTGGTCTTTGGCACCTCTATCTAATTAGTAAAGCAAAATCTTGCTCCATTTTTTCTTTAATAAAAAAAAATATCCCATAAGTTGTGCATTCTATTAGCACTGAAGAGTAGAATAGGTCTGTACAGCCTGATAACAAAAAAATATTAAATGGTAATATGCAAGTCTACAATTGTATTTCATATCAATTGCACAGAAGCTTGGTCCACTTCTTCAGTTGCAGTATAGTCCTCTTAAGAACTTTGGTTACAGCATTAATGTTTGGGTAAAAAAAAAAAAACAGAGCAGGTGCTTTTCTTCAAGTAGACTTTTCATTGTCCTCTCCTGTCTTCTGAACCCGTGAATACTTTTTGCATGAAGACTTGAAGCAGCTGGGAGGCCAAGAGATAGGCCAGGAAAAGCTACAAGGAACAGATCCTTGCACATTCTTCTCAAAGAAATAAAATATTGGATACCACCATGCTCGAGAGAGAAAGTTCGTCTGCGAAGAGACCTTTAAAGTCTGTATAGGCACAAGTAGGTAAAGAGGAAAGAAAAAAACAGACAATCAGTTTAAAGCATTCCAGTTAGCTACACTGAGTCAAGACAACTACAAAAACACAATATATTCACACACATTTCTGCAAATATTAGGTACATCTAGCCTAGAAAAAAAACCCAGATTACTAAGATAGTTTGTAGTGTATACTTGGACTGCAATGTATATTCTGAGCATCTTCAACACAAAAGGGATGTTATATTGCTACACAAAATTTAGGGAGACAGAGCACTCATCTTTTTGAGCAAAAGTCCTGTCATGTTTCCATTGATAACAGCTGAAAACTGGTTAAAGATAGTACGAAAGCTATACTCCTACTTGACAGTGTTCTTGAAACAACTGCAGTAGATCCTTTAGAACAACATACTCTTATAGACATTTAGGCAAATAATGGCTATTCTTATACAGTCACTACAGCAATAAAATCTTGAAATTCAAAGAAATGTTTCTAAGCCAAAGTATGAGGAATTTAAAACTTTGTAAAAAAACCTGGAAATAACAAATACAGATCAAAAAAGAACACAGAAATCCATTAAATATTTACTTAAACCCCAGTAAAGTGAAACTCCTTGCCCAATTTGTTTAAACTTCAATATGGAACCTCAATTTTTATTTCAAGATCAAGAACTAATTTTGACTTTTGTGCAGAAATAACACAGATGAGCTATATGTAGACTCTAAAGGTGTTTATTTACCACTAACCTTTTCATTAGCCATTGAATGGTACCACCAGAAAAGCCGTGTGGTGATGTAGTAAGCAATGATGACATCTACAGTATAGTGTTCATGAGCGACAAGGATACAGATTATGCCAGCAGCACTCATTAGCCAGCAGATTAAGTGATACCACCAGAAATGACGTGGTGAATCTGTGAAACAGGGAGAGGATAGGAAAAAAAAAACCACACAAAGCCATGTACATTATTATAGCAATCCCCAAAGGAAAGGGTAAAAGAAAAAAAAATATTATTTAATTAAGCTACTAAATTGTGAAACAACTCGTATCACGCTGGCACAAGAAACCTGTTTTGGCAAAGCAAATAAGACTAAATTGTTATGCAAACTAACTGAAGTGTTCTTACTTTGTAAAATAAATGCAAGATGAATTTGCAGTTAGAGACAGACAGCAACCCCACCCATTTACTACTCAAATTTAGTTTTCCAGTTAAATCACTTCTAGGGTATGGGTTGCAGAGAAAGAGGATGAACTGAGACAAGATATAGACTTTGATTATTTTTACTTGGTTGTATTGAAACTTTGTTCTTTCCACAGTCTACACTTAAGTAAACTTACACTTAAGTAAAAAGTCTAGAACTGATATAACCTGAGCAGAGATCACAGGTTAAACAGGAATTAAGAGCATCTTTTCCAAAGTTTTAAGTACTTTGCATGAAATCTCTGTTCAGTGAAACAGAGTACACTGTATGAGGAAGTACAGTATGTGAATTTACACCCTTTCATTAAATATTAACAAACGGGAGTGAAGCTATTCTTCAAACCGCACTTAAGCCACTTCAGTGGAAAAGTTCCCCTGCCCTTCTCTCCCCATTGAAAAATGCCTTGGGTGTCACAATGACTATTCATAAGTTCTGACAGGCTAATGGGCTTCATTTCATTCGCAGTGGGAGGTTTTGGCACCCCATGGCTTGTGGGGTAGTGGTCAACCTTTACTTTCACACAATAGTGGCAGAGAAGTCTGGCTGGAAAACTGCCAGGAGGAGCAGGACCTGGGGGTGTTGGTCGACAGCCGACTGAACATGAGCCAGCAGTGTGCCCAGGTGGCCAAGAAGGCCAATGGCATCCTGGCTTGGATCAGAAATGGTGTGACCAGCAAGTCCAGGGAGGTTATTCTCCCTCTGTACTCAGCACTGGTGAGGCCACTCCTTGAATCCTATGTTCAGTTCTGGGCCCCTCAGCACAAGAAGGATGTTGAGGCTCTGGAATGAGTCCAGAGAAGAGCAATGAAGCTGGTGAAGGGGCTGGAGAACAGACCCTATGAGGAGCGGCTGAGAGAGCTGGAGTTGTTTAGCCTAGAGAAGAGGAGGCTGAGAGGAGACCTCATTATTCTCTACAACTACCTGAAAGGAGGTTGTGGAGAGGAGGGAGCTGGCCTCTTCTCCCAAGTGACAGGGGACAGGACAAGAGGAAATGGTCTCAAGTTCCCCCAGGGGAGATTTAGGCTGGAGATTAGGAGGAAGCTTTTCACACAGAGGGTCATTGGGCATTGGAATAGGCTGCCCAGGGAGGTGGTTGATTCACCTTCCCTGGAGGTGTTTAAGGCAGGTAGATGAGGTCCTGAGGGACATGGTTTAGTGTTTGATGGGAATGGTTGGACTCGATGATCCAAGGGGTCTCTTCCAACCTGTTTGTTCTATGATTCTATGACTCTGCAAAATAGTTACTGTGTGAGGACTTCAATTTTGGCACAAGTGTCAAAACAGTAAATTCTCTCAACTCCCCAGAACATTGCAGACAAATCTATATCTATCAATTAAAAAAAAAAAATAAAAGAATCAAGTAACCCTCAAAACGTTGATGTAAAGCAGATCCAAGCAAGAAAGATGAAAGGCAAAAAAATGTAAATAAATATTCCTGGCAAAAAAGCTCAAGTATGGGTTTATACATGAAGCAGCGAAGAAAGAAAGGAGAAGAGCAGAGAAAAAACCCACTATGTCAGACATAAAAATGCATCAGAATGCATCTTGTACTGAAGAGCATAAAAAAAAAAATCACAAGCCACTTGCAATTCAGAGCAATCATATGGCTCAAGCCGTTACTTGGATAACATTTTGCTAGTTACATGGGATGCAGAAAGAGAAAAAGCTATCTATTTGCCATTTATAGAGAACAATTCCACTGAAATATGTGCCTAGCAATTAGGCAACAAAGGGTTTATTACCAGAATTATGTCATATAATTCCTCTAGCCCCTTATCACAGAAGCACATGAGTACACTACCCCCCAAAATATTATATTTCCTGATACTAAAGATATTAAAGAGTACATGAGCAGCATTAAAAGTTGCAACAACATACACAAAACAAGGCAAACAAAGCTACTTTCCTAATGTGTTGGCATTTTTTCTTAAGTTACACATGCCATTCCCCGGTAATAGTCACCTTACAAGGACCTAGGCCTAAGAATCAGCAGCCTATAATCAGCATTTTAAATCAATATTTGACAAATCTCACACGTGCAGATTTAAAGTTTTTATATTAAACAGGCATTTTTACATTGTGGGTTTTGTGTAAGGCAGGATATAGCACTGCAACACTTCCCTCAACATTTTAATAAAAAGTAGGCATTCAGCTGACACTGGCTAGCCTTATTTTTGTTTCAGTGAGAATTACACATTCCCATAAGCCAATCTAGTTGGCATAGTTTGGGACACAACAGTGAGAGAAGATTCCAAGTCCAAACATGTGAACTGGAAAAGGAACTCCCCAGTATGTATTCATGAGTGGCCAGTTTCCCAGGGCAGAAGTATTGCTTACCATATATCAGATTTAGAAGTTAGTGCTCAGTTCTCCCAAGCTTCAATTGGTGCTGTGTGTGCAGCACAGATAAGAGTTCTACGCCCATGATCCATAACAAAGCAAAGAGGGGAAAATGATAACCCCCACTATCTTCTGTAGACTTGTCAAATTCTTACTAACTTCAAGAGGCATAACTCAACTCTAGCAGAAGACATCCAAGAAGCATGAGTCAACTTTCCATTGTTTGGAGTACCTCATGTACAGTACACATGAAGAAACAACATGGTTTCTGGATGTAGTACAAGTGTACAACGGCATCATGTTCAAGCCACTAATTGCTGAAAATCGAAGTTTTATCAGCCAATACACACAAGCCTGATTTACAAAAAATTAACTACAGTATGTTTTAGCCCAAATTTGACTAATCTGTCAAATGAACTGACTAATGAAAAGCTACTGTGCTTCAATGAACCAGTAAACACTCTACCAAAAGACAGAAGTGACATGTCTAGTCAATTAAGGCCTTAAAGCCCGTGCTCCATTTTCACTCAGTGATCAAAGTAATGATTTGTTTTTCAAATCCATAGTACTTGTGCAGTCTGTAGAGCTGACCAGTTACTTTGAGGGCATGCACTTCAATCGTGTTTTCCCAAGTCAACAGACCTGAACAAGAAACATGCATTGAAATACCATGACTTACATTCTTTGATGAATAGGTAGATCAGCGTTAATACCACAGTGTGACCACTAAACAGGAAGTCTCCACACAAGATGTGCGATCCAGTTATGGACAGACCACCACCAGAAATCAGTCTCAGGATCCTCTGAACCTTTGCCTGAGAATCTCCATTCAACTACAACACCAGGAAAAAGTACGAAACAATTCAAGATACATAAGTGACTTGAGTAAATTTCTTGCCCAAACATACAGAGAGTCAGGGAGAAAATGATACAAATTGACCTCATTTTCTCTGGCTTTCTTTCACATATTCTGAAACAAATAAGCACGCCTATCAAAACTGACAGGTACTAAAGGTCAGCTTCATAACTCTGGCAAGCTGTTTATGCTTTCCCAGGCTATTTTAAAATGTGCATTGTATGGGAATGAGATACAAAATATACTGAAAAGAAACATTAAAATTTGTAAGGTCAGGTCTCTCATTATTGCCATCAACAGAATAGATAACACGTTCAAAACCAGTTCCAATTCAGTGGAACCTTGCACACTTCTGCCATTCTGCTCTGATCTAAGCAGTGTTTCTACAGGGCAAAAACCCTCAAAACCTTATTTTTAAATTTTGTTACAAAATCAGTCAAGACTTACATTTAGAGGATTTTTTTTTAACCATTAGGATCAGGTTTTGATTTCTCTTTTGATACTAGGCAAACACTTAGTTTCACTTACCTGTTTAAAGATTAACTCTGGGGGCGGAAAAAAAAAAACCAAACAAGATAAAGGGATAACGGAGTTCTCTATAATCAGAAAAACATTAACATGGGATAAATATCCAGAAGACCTATCAAGTTCTTCCAGAGTTCAAGTAATTAATCCTGTTTTAATGCTAGAAAAATGCACCTTCAGTAGACATTTAAGTCCTCCTTTGTTTACCCCTTTCCATTCTGCCAATACAGTGTACTATACACAGTCATTCCCTGATCTACTAGAACAAGACAGCTGGGCCTTTAAGAGAGGAACATAAATACAGCTTTTTCGAATAGATGCGGATTCATAAGAAAGGTAGTTCACCCACTATGTTCCTAACTTGTACCAGTGTAAAAGAATAAGACTGAACAGATATGATGTTGTATCTCAAGACAGATAAGCACCCACACAAGTGACAAATCTATTTCCCAAGTAAACTGGCAATATTTTTGTTACAAAATCCTTGTCTTCTCAATGCACAACCGAACTGTTTCTAACTCTCTCAAGGGTACTGTTCTTCCAGAGCAACCAACATGATACTGTTTGTTTCAGAGTCACTATGTCTAAAGCCATTTATTAGTAACCTAAAACAGCAGTAAAGGAATTACTTTGTGTCACCACCTAACTACATTGTCACAATTTTTAAAATATTCTTGTAGAAATATTAGCATGCACATGTTTCTATAAGTATCAGCTCATTTAAATAGCTGAACTTGTTTTAGTCCACATATATATTTTGCAGGCTGGAAGCAGAGACAGGCAGTTGACTTCAGGTATTGTGACAGCTTTTGACAAAGTAGCAAGAAAAACAGGACAAACCACATAACACTGTGGGTTTTAAAAGGAAACTGCAACACAAGCAAGTAGGACCATAGGAGTTAGAATTCTCACCTTGGGTATCCCACAATATAAGAAACACATTGCTGCAGTACTAGAAGGATTAGTTTGAGCCTCAGAAGGAAGTTACTGATTTGGTAGCTCAATACAGGGACTCTAATTAAACACCTTAACTGCAGTAACATCTTGAGGATCTTCTTGTATCACACAACTTCTGGTTTATCACTATCTACCCTTCTGAGATAAACTCAAAGTAATATGTGTTATTTAATAGCACCTGGAACATTATCTTCTATTTGCTCTAATGAGCCATAAGGACTCGGGCAGAGACTAAGGCAAGGACTAGGGAGCAAAGGCTCTTACCTTTGGCGCACACTGAAAATGCATTCCAGGCACAGGTAAGGTGGTAACGTACATCGTAATACAGCGGTACAGATACAAAGTTCCTATTATAAAAAAGAACCTGCGTCCCACTATAGATCTGAAAAGGAAGGGTAAAGGTTGAATACAAAGTTCACATGCAGGATATACATACAACAGTTATGGAGCTCTAGCTTTATTACACATATAAATCCCTAGAATTCAAGAACAGCTCTACCTCCTGCTCTTTACCACACACTTCTCCAAAGCAAATACTGAAGTCTTCAATTTTTAGTCTTGCTAGCTCATAATAAAGCATAATCACAAAGCTCCCACCAAATCCACCTAACAAATTCAATGTGGCCACAGACTAACTTAAGCGTGCAGTCAGGCATGGCTTTCATCAGCTTGACGACCTTCTATTTCCAGTTCCTTATTATAACCACATCCTTAAGTATGTACAGTTTAAGTAGAATATGACTATGGAAAAAGCTTCGTCTAGGTTTAGAGGACACAGGGTTCCTCCTAAAATTTGGATGAGATTTTTTTACATCACCATCTTCCCTTTTTAAACATCACCCTATCAGTAAACATATTCTTATCAGTAAAAACACTTTTGCAAGAAACAATCCCAAAATAAATTTGACTAGTACAACATAGGCATTAGAAATTCAGATTTAAAAAAACATTACTGAACAACAGAAACCCATGTTTCTTTATCTAGTGTGTTTCCATGTCCAGCATGTACGCTGCAATACCTCCTAATGAAGTCATCCCTTTGTCATCTTCCTTCCAGCCCTTTTCTATAATATTGCCAAATTCTACCATAAGATTTTTTTTCTACCTAAGGTGAATGAGAGAAAACACTAAAAACATACAGCAGAAAAAAAACCACACAGCTACTTACTTGTATCTAAGAAACAACCACTGAAATATCCATAATCCAACTAGTATCATTCCATTTATTTCTGATACAGAAAAAGCCCACTTCACACGATCAATGTAATCAAAAAATTTGTCAGGCAAGGGGGGACTTTGCTCCTTTGGAGGTACTCTCTCATGGACCACAGTGATCATGACAGTTGTTAGAATCAAGTTGAAGAGAGCATAGACAAAAGCAATGCCCGTTTTCCACCATTCCAGGGGAAATTTGTTCCTAGACTCAGCAGGCATAGCAATCTGGATGTAATCGGGATATTTCTTTGCTGTTTTTCGCAAGCCATTAGACAAACCCTTTGGTTTGCTAGGGCCACTTTTATTCTCTTCACTGACTGAGAGAGTAGGTCGTGAGTAGCCATTAGAATTGTCATTGTTTTGACCCTCCATATGCTCTTCAAGCTTTGCTGTCTCGATGGTATTCATTCCAATCGGGAATTTCTGGCCAATTTCTGGCCTCTCTAAAGGTTGTTCTTCAAAGTCAAAAGTTCTTGTTACTAGATGATTTTTGATTTCTGTAAAACACTTAAAAAGTGTCCATTGTGCTTTCACTATTCAAGTAGTGGAATGCAAGTCGAAGACAAATCTTTCTTTCCTCTAGAGCTGTAGGACCTGAAACAAAACAAAACAGATACTTAGAATCTTCAGAACTAGTAATGTAACGTAACAAAATATCTCAAATATGGTTATTCTAAGTTCCATCCAAGCCTATTTAAATATATGGTCAAAAGGCAAACTAGAGACAGCTGGCTGCTCTGAAATAATTCAAGATAGTTCCTACTAAGTAACTATATCTGAGATTAGTTTAGGAATTTTTTTTTTTTTTTTTTTTTAAATAAGAGGACTAGATGACAGAATCACAGAATAACTAGGTTGGAAAAGACCAAAGATCATCGAGTTCAACCATTCCTATCAATCACTAAACCATGCTCCTCAGCAGCTCATCCACCTATCTTTTAAAGACCTCCAGGGAAGGTGACTCAACCACCTTCCTGGGAAGCCTGTTCCAGTGCCAAGTGATCCTTCCCATAAAATATTTTTTCCTGATGTCAAGCCTGAACCCCTCCGGTGGAGCTTAAGGCCATTCCTTCTTGTGCTGTTCCCTGTCACTTGGGAGAAGTCCAGCTCCTTCCTCTCTACAACCTCCTTTCAGTTATTTGAAGAGAGCAATAAGGTCTCCCCTCAGCCTCCTTTTCTCCAGGCTAAACAACCCCAGTTCCCTCAAGCTGTTCTCCAGCCCCTTCTGCAGCTTTATCACTTTTCTCTGGAAGATCCACAGACTTGCTTTATCAGTAGTCAGAATCATGACTAACCTAGTTCGCAGCAATAATGAATTCTATTGCTTTAGAGATATTATGTATGAAATGCCCCTTTTTGACCCTAAGGTTCCTACAGATATTAACATGGTTTGCCCACACTGATCAGGTAAATCTTGTTTGTCTGAGTGATAGGACAGAACACAAAGGCAAGACAGGATTTGATTTTGTAAGGTATACGGTTAATTTAGATTTATCTAGAAAAATCTACTCAATGGAGAGCTCCATTAAGTTTGCTTGGATCTAAATGGCACTTCCAACCAGCAAAAAAAGTATGTCAGCATAACTACTGCAGTACCCACTAAACCATTCCTGAAATTTCAGAGAACTGAGAAACATACCTCTGGATTATTCTTAGTTATGATATAGGACTACAGATGGATCTGGTTTTGTCCTTTAATTACTTAAAAAAACATGTCTTTTTTTTTAAACAGGAACAAATAACAAGATTCATTATTGCACCAGATTTATTTCAGGTTGCATTTGTCAGTTCAGCAGATTTTTTTAGCAACATTTTCTTAAAAAAAAAAAAAATGCAGTTCACCTCTACAGAACTTACATTAGTCAAAAAAAGGCCACTCCTCCCACCTTCAAAATTCCGTGAAATGACTTAGAGTTGTGATCTGTTTTTATTACTCTGTTCAGCTTTTATGGAAAAAGTAGTATTGTTGCATACAAACTGTCCACTACCTACCAGCAAGTTATATTTCTCTCCTTTAATTGTTCTTCAAGAAAAACTCAGTGCTACTACCACTTTAAGCCTCTGCATGGCAACACAGGTTGCCACAGTTTGTCATGCTATATGTACAATTGAGTTATCATGAGGGAAACTAGAGCCCCAGTCTTCCTAGCCATACATCACAACTTGGCTTAAGAGAAAACAACCTGCTTAGAAAAAAAAAAAAAGGTATCCAGCAATGAATCTCTTGATAGCAAGGACAATTTATAACCGAAACAAGCTAGAAAGTTGGGTGTTTATGTTTTGGTCCCTCCTCCCTCACTTACCCAAACAGAGAAGACATTTAGTATGATCAACACATGAATCAGGAACAGAGAATCCAGGTGTTTAATGATAGCCAACTAAGCTTTAAAGATCAAAAAGCACCTGAACTAAAGTACAATAACCTAACCATCTAAAAGCATAGCAGAATGCAGTGTTTAGTATTAACTTATTAAACAACACAATTACATCTACAGCTTTCAGACAAAAGTTCTGTTCCTTCCTTGTACTTTTAAATGGATTGTAAGATATATTGATCTACCAGTTTTGATGTCTCATCAAGATTATTTCAAGCAGAGTGCATGCTGTGGTCAAACCTTTGTCGACATTGATAGTTCAAGGTACTATACATCATCTGACCAGTGACATGTAAAACAGGTTTTCCTTTACAGTGCCTTTTCAACCCGTTCCTCCCATATTCTAAAAGAAAGCAGAAACTGTATTGATGAAAAGGACAGAGCCACTGTGCTCGACGCTTTCAGGAACTCTGCAGAAGTACACAGTTTTTCTACCAAGTTCCTGTCCCCAATTCACAAATACATTCACATCCCCATGAGGCGTGTGTACTTTTTAGACTCCATATTGTCCTTGCACTAATTTAGGTAAAATATCCTATTGCTTCTTTGGTCAAAAATTGAATGCCTACATATCAAAACCAGGAGACACCCATAAGATGCCTAATAGTAGGCCTTAGCCTTCTGTAACCAGGCAGCAAGGCTCAGACTTGGCCATCTTGATGACATCTAGGGTCCAAGAACCAAACCCAACTGCTAAGCTATGGCACACCCACTGGGCAAGTCTGACTCACACAAAACTGGCCAAGTAACTGAAAGCGATAAATAAAAATCCTCTAAGGGATACACCCAGGTTTTAGGAACAAGTTTTCTTTTTGGCACCACTTCAATACCTTCTACAAATAAACATGTATCCTCAAGTCAAGGAGTCTTTCCAAGCAATATTACACAAGTCAATCATCAGAAATAACGTATTTCAAGGAAACACGTAAAAGTGAGATGCAAAAAGAATAGGGGTTTCTAACTGTTTATCACCAGCTTCTACTTGCTTCCACGCAAATAGCCTCTTTAGTTTTCTGCACCCCTATTTGCCTGTCATTTGAAAGCAAATAGTTGACTGGGGTTACAAGCTTTGACAGGAGTGGAAGAAAGCACATCTACATTTGGCTTTTTATGCTACAACGTAAGAAAACCAAGCAGTTTTATTTAGCTTGTTAGTCATCCACTTTTCACAGAAAGGTCATTTTCACATAAAGTTAGCTCACAATTGGTGTTTCTAATCTAGTGCTTGGAAGTTCCATAACATTTCTCAAAAATACTTTAACTTTTATAATTTATCAAGGACTGATCAGTTAAAATTCACTCAGACCTTCCAAATAAGCAGCTCTTAACCTACTGCTCCAAATGTGAACTGTACTATTGGAACAAGAGTGTTCAAAACAGACTGATCTATTCTGACATAGTAAGGAAACCTACATCCTCATGCATGAGATCAAAAAGGTTTCTAGGCAGTAGTATTTAAGTGCTATTCACCATTGTTAAGATTTACTCAAATATTTGATACTCCTTTAACTGTATTGTATCTTGCAGTTACAGAAAAAAGGTCTGTAAATCAAGTACTGCAGGAAAAAAAAAATACTATACAATTAGAGAGAACAATATATTAATACTTTCTGTCATGTCATCTATATCACAACTAGCAGGAAACAACTGTTGGGCAGTTTGTATTTTAAGCCAAATTTTAAGAACTACCTATGGGACCAGAACTAGAAAATAAGCTGGGGGGGCCTGTGCTATCTCAACAGCAATGAATAAAATCTGGCTTTTTAGGGTTTTCATATTTTTAAAAGCATTCCAGATCTCAGTTTTTCTTATAGTATCCCTTCTTCCATGCTATATACATACCTTACAGCATGTAGGCCACTGGAAAAAAGAAAGAAAACAACTGAAAGACAACTGCTAAATCAGATCTCAGTACACTCAGCTATGCAGAAACAGGACTGAGTTTATTAGGTTTGCTTATTATTTCCATATCCCTACGGTAAAAATATTTTTCAGAGCTGTGTGTGTATTCTGCAGTACAATATTTATGCTTACAATATATAAATGCATACACAAAGTGAACTGCAGTTTATCCAAAAGTTACAAGTTTATATACATTCTCTAACAGGCTCACAACACATTTCTTGCTCATGTGATGCTAAAGTACAAGTAAGAAAGTTGTATTACAGATGTAGCATTCATTCAAATGCTCTCAGAATTGAGATTTGTCATATTGTCGCAATAAAATTCAACATTTATAAAAAGCATTAACTATATTCTGCATAAAATTATTTTCATTAACAGAAGCATACCCTCTTCAGAGAGGATTTTGCAATTCTTTCATTTAGGATTACTAATGTACCAACAGAAGACATCCTTTAAGAACTAAATCCCTACACTTAACCCACAGCAAAGAGAAAAGCTCCCAGGTTATTGGTTATATATTATTTGTATACTCCAAGTTTTACCACTTCTGTGAAATTCTGTTTCTTCATAACTATTAGCTGTAAGAGGGATATTAGTTTCCATATTCTGGCATTTACTATTCTACAGCAGTGCCAGGTTTCTGAAACTGTATGTCCCAAAAAGCACAAAAAAAAAATCCATACTCACATATGAGCAAATATGTAGATTCTAAATAAAATAAGTACATTTGTCCTTAAGAGGACTCACCAGGACCCCAGTGACTACCTAAAAAAGAAATGTATCTTTGAGCCCTTGTCAGTCTGAACACTCCTGAACAGGTTTCCCTTAATCACATGAACACAAAGGCTTCTTCAAACTCTTCAACTGTTTGGTCCCCAGACTCCAAAGAATCATTTTTGGTAACTAAGAGTTTGATGCTTTTCAAAGATGCTTCATATTCTGATACCATGACACGCTTGGATATTCCTCCTGGTTATCATCAGCCCATATATTTTAAAAGCCAAGGTTGCAATATCTACTCAATAGCAATTTGTTAGTGCTGAATTTAACTCATTCTGGCAATAATCCATATAGCATAAACAAAGCCAGTTTTATTTACAGATTAAGTCTTTCCTAAAACAAAGGTTTTGATTGTGGCCAGAGTAATTTCTGAAGAAACAGAAGTGCTAACAGAATAATTCATGTTAGAAGAAAACTCAGGAGGTCTCTAGGCCTCTGGCCAGCATCAGCTATGACATCAGATTAGCTCACCCTGAGCTTCATCCAGCTGTATCTTTAACACCTTCAAGATGCACAACTTCTCTAGCCAGCCCATTCCACACCACACAGTTGTTGTTACAGTAAAAGGGGATTAATCTTTTCATTAAAGGATGCCACTCATATCTCATCCTCCCACCACTACAAAAAGCCTGGCCCTGGTGTTTCTGGTGACCTCTTTGTAGGTACAAAGGGGATGCCGTTAGGTCTCCCTGAGCTTTCTTTTTTCCCCCATGATCAAACCACCCAGCTCCCCCAGCCTTCCCTTACAGGGCCTGTGCTCCAGCCTCCTGACCACCCTGACAGTCCCACTGCTGGGCTTGCTTCCAGTTTGTTTTTCCTGGATCAGGGACCAAAACCCGACACTATTCCAGATACAGCTAAGCAGCACTGAACAGTGAAGAATAATCATTTCCCTATAAATACTGGCTATGATTCTATAAAATATAGCTCAGGAGAGTTTTGTCTGCTTTCACTGCCAATGCACACTGCTAAATCCCTTTTTAACAGAACTGAAAGAAATACTGACCTTTTTCCAAGAGGCTCACAACTGACATGCTCACAACTCCACTCCAGAAATATTAGATTAAGTGTTCTTCCTACTTAATCCATCTTCTTATAATAAGCCTGTTGCAGTACTCAGATCTGGACAGAGAAGTCAGCTAACCTGAATGCACACTTAACCTCTGAATTGGCTGCTTTTAAATAAAAGGCAAATAAGGTGCTCTGTCACTGCATATTTAGTAATATTGCAAAGAAATATTTGGCTTATGTCCTTCTTCCATCGATTAAAAAAGGACTATTATAAACCTTCTACAAAGAGTGGAAGTCACTGTACTACCTCAGTCTTATCAGGCAAAAGAATTCTGAAAGACTGCCAGAAGAAACCTCTGGACCACCAGGCCTTAAATTGTTTGCTGTCTGAGCATCAAGATTCTCACTGCTAGTTGCTTTCATTCAGCCTTAGCTTTGCAATCACTGCTGAAGAACCACTAACCACTTCTCAAAAAGAGAGCAAGGCTTAAAGATTCCTAAAGAGCATAACAGCTAATGCCCCACAGCCTTTCCAGCTCATACAAAAACTGTAGCTCACTGGCTGTGGGGTTGGGAGCCTAGCACAGAAGGCAGGAACATTTCAGACTGTTCAGTGAAATCCTCCACCTAGTTACCAAGGGTAAAGGTTGTACTTCATAATGAAAAGTCAGACCCGGAGATTAGTCACCACTTTCAGCACAGGGTGGTGAGGAATCACAGTGACTAATGAGTGTTTTAAAGGGACTCTGCTACAGCTTATCAGTCATAAGGCAGCTAGAAGAGGAAGTCACATATTCAGAGTAAATTTATCAGTGATACACCCTAAAAATATTTGGGTAATTAAGACGATGCCTGTTAAGTTTTTCCTTTGTGCTACTCCCAAAAAGCAGTAGTGCCAGCTCCAAAATAAGAGGGGAAATTCTTTCCTGCAGTAGTAAGAACCCTTTTCCGAAAAGTTTAAAACAACTGCTTAAATCTGCAGAGTATTTTACATCATTCACAGGTAAGGAATACATGTACAAATTATACAACCCAGCAAAAAGCTGGTTTAGCACTTAAGTACACACAGAGGTCCATACCTCCTAACTCTCACTCAGTAAAACTCTTAACACAGGCATTAGTCCTTGCAAGGCATGACAGAGACAACCATTAACTTTATTCTCCTCTAGTGACAGAAGAAGGATACCACATGAATTCTTAGGACAGGGCATATTCAAAACTGATTAGAATCATACTATAACCTAGTTTCACATATACCTCAGTTTGACTGGCACATTACAAATTACAGATTCCTACATTGGAGCAAGACTTGTGTTCAGAGGTTCAAGCAATGAAAAACATTCTTTTCCAGAAACAGTGCTAACTCTTTCCCCCTCCTTACCTTAGGGTATCCCATACTTGTATCCTAATCAACATTCTACCCTCGGTGCCAGCACTAAAAACTTAGCACACTACACTGTCAAACAAATCTGAGTCCGTGAATACTTTCTCCCCTCCTAAAGTATCCTAGATAGTTTTCAGCTTATTCAACTCTGGCGTGGCAGCCTGGAAAGAAAGCTTCATGAGTATTAGTTAAGAGGGATGACACAGGCAAACTCATTGACTGAAACTGATCATGAAACAATCTGCTCTGATATCTTCCCCCCTACCTTCTTGATACAACTACTAGTTTCTAACCTCACCCACCACCATGCTGCAACAGCATATCTCTCTCCCATCACAGACAACACCTCCAGTAAAACAGAGATAGGAATACTCAGACTTCTTTTTTGAGCTGCTTGTTCACAGACTCAGACATCCAATTCACATACCGAATGCTTGTTTCCCCCGGTTATTTTTTTCTCAGCTTTCCATGGCACACTTATAGAAGTAAAAGCAAGTAAGTTTAATTCCAACACTAAGAAGTTAGATCACTGAATAATTTTCAGTGACTTCCATGATCAGCCCATACAGATGTTTATCTAGAGGATGAGAACAGTAGCACAGAATCTTTTCATAATATACCACTGAAGCTTCTACTTTGCAATAACCACTGAAGCTTCTACTTTGCAATAACCAAAGTTATACCAAGCTTCCCATATGTAACTGGATTTTCCAGTGAAATTCTACCCATTGTGTTTAAGCACTACACAGCTGAAGTCATCACAACCTAAGTTTCTAATGCAGTTATATGGTCTTCCTTAAACCTATACAAATGTTATACTAGTTCAAGGCTTTCTATTAATAAAAGAAAATCCTTTCCACATTATGCTGTCAAGAAAAAGCATTTTCTTTTCTATTATGTAATTAGTCAAAGAAGAATCCACTGTTTAGTCTTAATAAGTACTATGCACTTCAACACTTCCTTCTTCATTTTTGTTTCTGCCACAGACCGACAAACAGGACATGTTTCCTTATAATTGTCTCTTCTCCTGCCTGGCACGCTATGTCCCCACAACACCAGGAACTATTGTTTAAAATAAAGTTTCAAGTGGATGATAACAGCAGGACAGCAGAAGAAAATAACTACTTTCTGCAATACCTTTCCCCAGACATTTTGCTGTTTCCATTTGAGTCTCACCCTACAGGTCAGAGGAGGCTGAAAATATGATTAATGTGTTCTTACCGCCCCTCACAGAGCAAATATTTACTTCAATACCTATACTAAATATCTCCAAAATAATTTAAACTTATCACCATTACTCCCTGCTAAGCTGCAGCCTTTGGTAAAAAATATTTTCTCTTCTCTAGCATTTAACATCACCACAATAACAAAATCTTTTTATGCCAAGACCTTCATGAGGCTTATGCTATTCACAACAACCCTTTATTTTCCTTTCCCTTCTCACCTAATAGTCCAAGAAATTTATTGCTTTTTTAAAAGCTTCTAAAATATATTTAAATAACCAAATCATCAAAAAAAAAATTTAAAGAACAAAGTTAATAACATTCATCCCAAATTGCCATTTACTAAAACTGCAAGATTAAAACTATTCCTGCAAGTCACAACAGCTGAATAACATCTTCAGCATTGCTCTTAGAAAAGACATATTCTTATTGCAGCATTAGACCACTGCTTTGCAACACCTACATCTTGCCCACATACCTACAGCACAACTGAAAAGGTACAAATGAAATTAATAACCTAATCACTGGAGTTATGTTGATCTTATCCTACCAATGGACTAAATCTGATGTGAAAGTACTGAGGTTACTCTGCATTTACACTGCATACATTTATAATACATTGTACCATGTACCTCAGGTAACAACTTCCTGTCCCTAAGCTACCTGCTATGTCCAGGGGAGGCTTATTACTGAAGCTGTTATGTTTAGAAGCACAAGAAAGTAAATGACCACTCAAACTAATTAAGCACAAAGCAACGTGGAAATAGAAGCTAGCCCAACTGTCTGCTAAGTGGCATTTGTATCAGTTGTACAGTGTGCTGCAGCTGAATATTGTTTATTTTCCATCTCTTTGCTTAAAGACTTAACAGTAACTGCTATCACTTTAAATTTGGAGTCCAGATATTATTTCCACAGTAAAAAAAAAGCTGGAACCCAAGTCCAGTTCTGACATTTGTTTTACTGTCCATGAGATATTTTGAGGAACAGGGAGGAGAGGCAGAAAAGAACATGTGATCAAACAAGACGTTTCAGAAGGGACATTTGAAAAAAGTTATTTCCAACCATATTTCATAGTTCTTGGTCACCTTTTAATGTGAGGTCCTAGGGCTCTAGAACTTCTTTCTAAACAGAAGACATTTCATAAAAATTATTCAAGAAGCATTTAAAATCATTCCTATCCCACGTCCAGCCAGACATCTATATATATACCCATTTAGGAGAGGAAAGGGAGGACAAAGTAGCATTACATAGACTAGCTGAAATGTGGAAACAAGGTGACAAACGGATTCTATAAACTACTCCCTCAAAGCACACTGTAGCAGCCACAACTGTAACTGACAAAACAATTTGGAAGGAAATCAGTCTCACCTACAGACTCACCAAGACCAGTGATGTAAGTGTGTGCTAAGTAACCATGGGTACAGTAAAGAAGCAATGAGTCAACTAACTCCATGTGATCAGTTACAAAAGTTTAAAGAACTAAGTGTACAACTGGAACTAGTGTAATCAGGTTTAAAAGACAAGAGCATGGAGCTCCACAAAATTAGGGCAGTAAAAACAATTATTCTGGTCTATGAACTGGTGTCTTCTCATGAAAGCCATCTGACTATGTGTTGCTATTTCTGTTGTGCTCCTGCACAAATCTTCCTGAAAAATACCAATTATGCCAAAAGATATTTGCATGTATCAGCAAGGACAGGTCATGTACTGGCTTCGGAAGTGATATTTTAACTTTAGGGCAAATTGACATCATCAAAGAGGAAGCAGAATACAAAATCCAAGCAGCTTCCACCAATAGAGCACTACAGCAATCCACCCCACTGGTTAAGGTTCCTACTCAGATAAAACACAGGCCAGCAGAATCTAGCCTCTGCTAAAATGAGCTGTTCTAGGAACTGCTGCTGCACAGCCATTTCACAGCTACAGCTGCTGCACATACCTCTGCTCTCAACTACTCTCCTCAGGGAGAGATTCATCTTGCTAGGAGTAGGACAGCACATTCAAATACCAGTGGCACCAGCACTACTTCAAGAACTCCCACCTATCCAGATAGAAAGGTCATGAAGGGAAGTCTCATAGGGACTTAACCTAGAAAGTCAGCTACGCCAATTTCACTTGATAGCCACTACCTTAAAAAGTGAGTAGCTTCATGATTTCATTGCTGCAGAACTGAAGCACAGAAAACAGCACTTTGCCTCACAACACAACAAGGAAAATATTACATATGTAGATATAGTGGCTTGTATGACAGGCACTGTATGGTAAAAAAACACCTCCACAGTAGTAATTACAGTACTGCAAAAGGAGAGAAATAAAAACCCTCTAGATTAATACAAACTAATTAGTAAGAAGAAAAGACACACTAGGCTACAATCCTAACATCCAAGTCCTACTGAGATACTAATAACACTCCAAGAAGATGGCCCAAAACATCCTACACTAATCCCACCTCATGTGAGCTGTTAAAACTGCTTTATCAAGACATGATACAAACATACAGCTGGTTCAGGACTTTCCATACAAACTGTCACCCAGAAGGGTATCTTTTATTTAGATGGAAGCAGAAGCCACACTGGGACACTGGCAAATTCCACCCTGAGTTAGGCTGCTCCCCTCCTCTCAGTGCAGCAGTAATAATTAGTTCAAACAGTCTGGGTTGTGCAACTTTAACTCATATTACAGGTCAATGATACTTTTATTTAATTGCATGATGTACAGCAATCTGTATGGTATACCTGTATAGAATCCTAGAATAGTTTGGGTTGGAATAGACCTTAAGGATCATCCAATTCCAAACCCTCTGCCATGGGCAGAGACACCTCCCACTAGATCAGGCTGCCCAAGGCCCCATACAACATGGCCTTGAACACCTCCAGGGATGGGGCAGCCACAGCTTCACTGGGCAATACATGCCAGAGCCACATTTCCCTCATTGTGAAGAAATTCTTCCTAATGTCTAGTCTAAATCTGCCCCTCTCCAGTTCATGCTCATTGACCCTCATCTTATCACTACAAGCCTTTGTAAGCAGCCCTTCATCAGCTTTCTTGTAGCACACACCCTTCCTACCCCCCCGACCCCACCATCCTGCTTCAGGCACTGGAAGATCACTATAAGATTTCCTCAGAGCCTTCTCTTCTCCAAGCTGAAGAACCCCAACTCTCTCAGCCTGTCCTCATACTGGAGGTACTCCAGCCCTCTGATTATCTTCGTAGCCCTCCTCTGGACCTCTTCCAACAGCTCCATAACCTTCTTATGTTGAGGTTTCCAGAACCAGAGAATACTCCAGATGAAGTCTCACAAGAGCAGAATAGATAGCAGAATCACCTTCCTCAACTTGTGGGCCGTGTTTATTTTGATGCAGCCCAGGTTACGGTTGACCTTCTGCACTAAGAGCACACTTTGCCAGCTCATTACCCACATGCAGGGTGGGGTTTTGTTGGTTTGATTTTTTGGGGGGTGAGGGGTGCATTTTGTTCGGGGGAGGGGTGTTTGGCTTTGGTTTTTAGGGGCTTTTTTTTTAAGATGAATAGATGGAATTTCTCTAAAGTCCCAGAGCAAATCTATTTTTTCCTCTCTTCCTAATACTTCGACTTTGAAGTTGCCAAAGAGTATTTCTGTTAGATCTTTTTTTAAAATAACCAGAAGCTCTTTTAATAGTCTACACATATGAAAAAAGCTTAAAGAAACTAAAAATGTCTTTATATCACAAGGAAGACAAAAATGCAGCTCTGGCATAAGGCTAAATTGAGTTAGAATTCCATAGTTTAAGTCCTTCAGAAAGCTCAATCTATGCCCTCCAGCAGATATATTATCCCTTTCTAAAACTTTCCAGATGATTTCCCATCATTCAGTATCTCACTCAAGACAAAGAGCACACAAACAGGTTTTCTGTATTGTAGTGTTAGTATTCCAGCAAAGCCTGAGAAACAAGTCAGCCTGAAAATCATGTCCAGCCTCTGAGCAAATCTGATTTCCCGATATCTAAGATCATGCATTTTGTAAGCTGTCTTAAGTATTCAATACTCAGATGTGGACATGCAGAAAAGTGCAGAAAAGAAGCAGAAAGGTGTTTCATCTTTTGGTTAAAGACATTTTCCAAAGCTTAAGGTGTTGCTTACTACATTCCTAGGATAGATATACTAAAGCATATACACAAAAAAATTATCCCTTTCAACTCTGAAATAGTTTGATTTTGACAGATTAACCATGTTAGCCTAAGAAGGGCTATTCAGAGAAAGCTCTTCGCTTCCTGAAGTCCCCTCATGTCTGACAGGAAGACTTATGAAGCAGGTTTGGACGAAATGGACTTCCAACTCTGCTTATATGGGGCAGCAGCACAAGCCCTCTGATGGCACAAGCTGTCATCATCTATTCTGCAAAGAATCAGCCAAAGCAGCCATCCCAAGTCTTCAGGGTCAGAATTCACAGTAAAATTTAAGCATGTTGAGACACCAGAAGATTGAATGATCACATGCACATACTGAGACGCTTCACAGTAAGAACTTCAGTTTCCACTAACCCTCAACACTTGAGCTAAAGTATGGACTTTAGAGCAAGCAATTTAAAAAAAACCAAAAAAACAGTAACCACCAAAAAAATGCCCAAATCAGAGAGCAAGTTACTATTCAGTTTAACTACATGAATTTTCATCACGCAATACAGGAGACAGAATAACACAAGACAAGAAGGTGCATACACCTACATACTTTCTCTAAAGTAGTGACTCCATTCTGAGTTGTTAGGCAAGAGGCTATATGTTGCTTGACATGTACCAACATGAAGATCTACTTGAAATATTGCTTGATTATCTGCAAACATCATTCATACGCAATCATTCTATAGGTGCTGCTTGGTTGAGGGGTAAACACAGACAAAAAGGTCCTCTCATACAAGGCCAGACAAATGATATTTAATGTTCAGCCTGATATAAAGACAGAACCGATTAACCATGCTTAATGCCTTGATGTCCTCGGGAAGAAGGCCCTGTTGAGCTATGGTACAGGTCAACTCATGACTACATCTAGACTTCATGCCTTCAAATCCTCAAAGTCTGACATTTTGCTCACAACAAGTTTGTGTCATTTTATAATTGTGTGCATTTTATAAGTTTTTGATGGCAAGAGAAAGGCTTGTAACCTGATTCTAATTGAAAACACTATAGAATATTACTATAAATGCACGTGTAAGTATATTTTTCATATTCTATTTTCAGCAACATGTAACAAAAACTATGCAGTATCAGTCTCACACCTACAGAGAATACAAACAATTAAAACCAGAGCAAGCATTTTCATAACAGTAAGTGTTATGGAAAATTAATTAAGACAGCAGTTCTTTGAGCAAAGTAGGTGAGGCCTAAAAACAATACTGCTCTTGCAGCTGTCCTTATAATTGCAATACAGACTTCTATAACTAACAGCCTTTTCTATGTACTACATGCATCAGTCAAATTTCAACTAAACACATGTTCTAGAAAGGCTTGCAGTGCTAAAAGCTTTGTGTCCAATTTCACTACAACAGGACACAGGGGAGAATAGAAAGAAAGTGCACATGCATGTACACTTAAAAAAAAGTTGTGGCTGAGGTAAAAGTTCTAGAGTTTGCCCTTAATGCAGCACAACATAACAGAGTGCTTCTGCTTTCTTGTAACTCTTACCTGCACTCCAAGCCTTTAAGGAAGAACAGCACACCATTTTACCTTCAGTCATTCAGTACTGATCTCCTCAAACAGTCAAGGAGTTTATCGTAATCTATGGTGTTTAAGAAACTAAACTTTTCTAAGGTCCGAATTAAGAAAAAAATAAAGAACAAGTAACTGTTTATGGGAACATTCATCCTGCAGAGTAAAACTCAGCCAGGCAGCTATCTCTCCTGCTTGGATTGTCCAGTGACTAGAAATAAGTGTACACAGGAAAAGGTAAACTGTCTCCAATTTGTAGAATACTTTAAAAGAAACACTATATATCAATGATAAAACCTTTTAGAACAAGAAGTGTAATTTTTTTTACATTTTTGTTAGAGCTGAAAAATTCTTTGGCCCAACTACTTTAGAGTCAATATTTGTTCAATCATCATGTCAATGGAGGCATTGGGTCGAGGTACTTCCTCACAGGATAGAAAGATACATAACTGCACTTTGGAGCACCAACTTCATCTTTCCAGTACATTTTCCATATCAAGTAGAGTTGGGGTTTTTTTGGTTTTGTTTTTTTTTCTCATTTGGAGCATCTTCACTTCTGCAATAACTGCAGCTCAACAAGCATTTTAAGTTGGCCTCATAACTCGAGCAGAACCAAGTTTTCTGCTCACGAGCCTCTTGTAAGACCAAGGCAGTTATGCCAGAAGACAGAAATGAACTCTTGTCAAGTGATACACTCAAAACGGTACATGAAAATCAGAGGGAAATCAAATGGAGACAAGATCCTGCTTCTGACAACAGCGCTGTAAAGAACTCACATATAGCACCCTTACAGATAGTGCAATATTACAAAAATAGGAAAACCCCACAAACTTTGGTAGGAATTTTGTCAGCCTCCTATTCACAGGAAGTAAAAGTAACATGAGCCAACTTAAACTAAAACATATTGGTAATTTCTATATACTCCTGAAATAGATAAGACAGGAGAAAAACTACTAAGTATGAACTAATCCAAAGTAGATCCATAGCAATTAAATCCTCTCAGCAAGAAACAACAAAAGATTTGTTTTCAGAATTTCAGCTTTTATGTTTATACTTAAGTCACCATACATAAATATGAACCAGAAAAACTGGCACGGGATATAACAGAATACTATATTAAACATGTTTTAGCACTGCCAAGGCAGTAACACAGCATTCCAGTTTTTAAAACGTCCTTTTGAGCAGCAGCAGTGATGGGAACAGTTTGCTTTAACACAGTCTGTGCTCAGTCTCAAACCAAGACATAGGCAGTGGTTCTTGGTACCCTTATAAAGGGTCTACAGGCAGCAAGTGCTATTTCCCATTTACAGGGTCGATGTGGGGAAGTAAAAAAAATTAGATGAACAGTAATTACTGCATAAACTTATTAGGACTTTTAACAAGCTGTAGAATCATATCATGCCCTCCATACAGAAGAGTTAACAAGTGAGGCATGCCTGCTGTTTCTCTAACAAATTTTATTACCTAAGGAAAGTCTGTCTCCTTATTTAGGTCTGCTCTACTAACCAACTGTCCAGCACTAGAGTGAACAGACACTTGGACGTATGTATAAGCAAACGTTTTGTCATCATTAGGTACATTTCACAAACTAATTGAAAAAGGCAATCAGTACTCATCACAAAACTGTTTAAGATCTTAGGAGGCTAAGCAGAGCAAAAGGCTAAAAAGGTAAAAACTAAGAAATGCAAATATATTTCAACACAAACCCACAAATGGTAAGAGAATATGACTTCATGATAAAAGCCTTTTACAGATCGTGTATTATATTAGAGACATTGGGGAGGTAACACATGAAAACACATGTGATAACAGTTAAATAAAGAAAAACCATTATATTTTGCTTAGCATTTTAAACTAGGTCTTATAAAATCAAGAATCTTGACAGTCTCTGACAAAGGGTTGTTCTTTGAGGCTGGACAGGTTCCACCACCCTGACAGGTTTAGATTCCACCACCCTGATAGGTTTACAAGCTCACACTTATTTTTCAGTTACAGATTTTAAAAAGGAAAAACAGCCACTCAAATTTAAATTCTAATATTAGACGCATGAGTACCAAACATCTGCAATTAAACAAGAAAAAACATCCCATAAAGTTACACTCTATAACTGCAAAATAGAGCATGTTTTGCTAATTCACAGTGACAGTTTGCCATCGGAATTTGTATAAAAATGAAAACTGAATAAACATACTAGTATGATTTAACCCATACTAATACTTAAAACTACATTCTTCAAACATTTGAGTTTATGGTATTAGCAAGATTGAACTGGGTCTAAGATATCAGAGACACTAGGCAAAAAGATCTTCTGAAAACCAGTGATTAAAATCTGCTGCAGTTTGTAAATTCTCAGGAGAGGTCGTGGGAGGGGGTTCAGATGAACAGCTTAAATATCTTTAGCTTTCTGAGTTTTGGTTTGCTTTTTGTTTTATTTCTTTCGTGACCATAAAAATCATGGAATTGCTAGGTTGGAGTTACTAAACCATATCCCAAAACACTTAATCCATCAGTCTTTTAAGACCTCCAGGAATAGGAACTCAACTATCTCCTTGGGCAGCCTCTGCCAGCACCCAATAACACTTTTGGTGAAGAAATTGTTCCTGCTGTCCAATCTGAACCTCTCCTGGTGTCACCTGGGAGATGACACCAACACCACCTCATTACAACCTCCATTCAGGCAATTGCAGACAGCAATAAAGTCTCAGCCCCCTCTTCTCAAGACTTAAAAACCCCTGTTCCCTCAGGCACTGCTCATAACACTTGTTGTCCAGCCCCTTCACCAGCTTCACTGCTCTTCTCTGGACACACTCTATCCCCTCAATGTCCTTCGTGCAGCAATGTGCTCAAAATTGAACACCTCATTCAAGGTGCAGCCTCACCAATGCCCATGCCCATCTTTCACTAAAGTTACATTACTCTAATTGAAGATACATATCTAATCATTATTCTTCTGTTCAGTTCCAGCCATTATATGCTTATGTCCTATCCAAGAAGCCCACTTCAATTCTGCACACTCCATTTAAGATTCCAGACTACTAATAAATCAAAACCAGTCCCAAGTAAGTTTATTTTAAATGTAACCATTCTTAACTGAAAATGTCTGTGAGTGTTTTGCATCAGTTTAGTTTAAGTCACCCAAGTAAAACTGATGCAACTTCTCAAAGCATTTGGCATTACACCCAAAAGGCTCAGCATCTATTCCTCAAGGAAGAACAAGTGTACAAACCTATACCACTTCACATCAGTAACAACAGACACGTAAAACCACTGCAAAGCTTACTGTGAAGCTTACTGCATTGCACAGGGTTTTAATAAGATCCAGCCTGAGGAAATCTGAATATATAAAGGAAGCAAGACTACAGAAGAGAGCAGCAAGTAATTAACTTAAAAAACCAGAAATAGTAAGACTTTGTGCAGTGGCAAAGCTCACCCTTTGGAAGCCTCATAGTTTCACTGATAGCAGCAACTTAGTTTTTGTTCATCAAGTTTATAAAGAGTAAGTGGGATGCCCCTGAAAGTTTAAATAAGGCAGTTGTAAATTAACCTATATAAAGTGGGACAGGTAAGTGAAAGCAAGGCATCTGCTTTTAGTTCAGGTACCTTCAAGCAAACCAGATGCTCTCCTTTTCTTGGGTTACACATCTGAGAAAAGGTATTTCACCTGGAAAAAATAAACAGTTAAATACATTTTTTAGTAAAAAAAGCCAACTTGTTTTGTCAGAGTGAATGCAATTATGTTTTCCTGAATAATCATTCTCAAGAATTATTTTCTTCAAGTATTTAGACCTGAACACTTATTTGCAATTATTAACTCGACAGTTTCAGATACTCTGATAAACTAATTTCTTCATCCATACAAAAGACTAGACTTCAATATTTTTAATGCCATCAGACTGCAAACAAGAGGACCCACACTTGACACTGCGTATTTTGAAAGGGACTTAACACACAATGAGTCTCGAGGTTTTACACAGCAATAACAAGAACGACCTCAAAGCACAGAAGTGCCCTTATGTTACAGACACTACAAAACATGTTAGCTGGAGGGTAAGCAACAGGTTTTCCTAAAGGTTATTTAGGCTGAGCTTAGAGTTTAGTCCTATTAGAATTCACATCAACAAATATAAATCAGGCTTCCAAAATCAACTATATGGGTCCGAAGGACTCTATTCTTTGTATCACATGTATCTTTGCACAAGAGCTAGTCTGGGAAGAGAAACAGTGACAACAGAAGCATTACCCCCGATACAGGAGATACTTGTAGTCACTCAAGTTCTGGAGCCTCAGTTAAAGAGTCAGGTTCAGAGGTGCAGATTGGACAATACAGAGCTAACTGTATCACATAAAATCTTATCAGCAGCTCTTAAGGTCTTCAGAATCTGCTGGGACAGTGGTGCCTGGGTGCCTGACATTCTTAGTGTCTGCAGCATCTTCGGGAACAGTGGTATCCATGGTACAAACAATTCTCCCAGCAGACAAAGATCTCTGAACACAGTGGATCTAGTGTTACATTAATCTTCCCAGCATCTGTTTGGACTACTGCAATACCATATCCATACTAAAAATAAAGTGTCACAGCATCTGTATTGTCCACTTCCCACAAAAAGTATCAAAGAACATTGTAGATGAACAGACCATCAAAACATAAAAAACCCAAACAAACAAAAAGGCAAACATAAGATCCATCCTATTTTGTTACAGATATCTGCATCTTCAAAGTCCATTCCTATAGTAGTAGCTTCAAGTGTGATAAGACACCTCAATTTTTTTTTTAATATTCCCCTGTCCTTAAGAAAAACTACTCAATTTTGTGAATCCATGAACAGTTCTTTTTTTGTAATTTTGCTTATCATTAACAATCATTACACAACTTTCCAGTCTTCATACTTATGTGGTATACTAACACATTGCCAATGAAGAATTCCGTTTTTTCAAACGGAAACATACTTGAGATGAAGTCTCCTGTTCAGCTCTCCCAGAGACAGAAAGGCATCTGTGTGGTTTGCATTTGGCTTTTTTTTTTTTAATCGATAAGACAATATGACATTTTCACAATACTGCATCATGATATGCTACTTCTGATGTCTACTTAGAACATTGTTTTGAATTCAGAAGAAAATTAGTTTATGAAAACAGGACTGTTAAGCCCTGTCATTTTTGTCTCTTAAAATATTACAATCATAAGATGCTTTCACAATTCAGAAAAGCAAACACCCATCAACATGCCAACTATGGCTCAATGTTTAAGATTTAGGGGTAAAATTATTCTAGATTCAGATTTACAAAGTAATAATGGGGGGAGGATCCACCTTTGCCTTCTTCAAGTTCTTGTTTCTCCATTGTGCAAGTTCACTTGAAGGACAATACAAAAATCAATCTCATTAGGGGCCTTTATCTGCATACTATTGTTGTCATCTTAGAACTTCACTGGAAATTACCACACACACACGGATTTGTTCAAACACTGCTTTTACACATACTAAAGAGAAAGCACTCCAATAATGTTTTTCTAGTTAAGAGACAAATATATATACATTTTTTACTATCAGACTGATTTTTTTTTTTTACTGGAAAGCAATGTAAATCTCATCCAACAGAAAAAAAATAGAAGCAAGCACACTGACCTTTCCAATACATTAAGTCCTAGATAATTTAAATTAAAATAAAGTTATTTGTTTCATAGAGGGAAAAAGAATCTAAGGCTGTACCATCTCCAAAAACCTGCCATGTCAAATAATAACACATATAAGTAACTATATTAAATATAATAAAAAGCAGGGCTTTTTTTTTTTCCCTAGGCAAACCACTTTTAAAAAGCAACTTAAAGTGATGCTTGCCCAAACTCCTGTGTGGTCCACTGTCTCAGAAAGTATCATGCACTTGCTCAGTTTATGCCAATACTTCTATGGAAACATTCATCTATACAATTAACTGTGTATAAATTAATAGCTGTTAAGTGGTTTGAGGCTAGATAGATATTTGATTTTCCAGTCTTTAAAAAAAAAGATTTTTAATGGATTAAACAGAACAGCCAGTCTACATTGTGTTCTATGAGTTCTATTATCTTGCCAGAAGACTCTATATTAAACTTAGCTCAAATACCTACACAAGAAACCACACAATGTCAACAGAAATGTACTCTGGTACAAGTCAAGCCTAGTTTAGCTGTACTTCAGAAGTTTAGGAGTGGTTTCAAAGGAAGCAGACCTACAGCAACAAACCCCCTCAAATGAATCCTACTGCTATGCACGTTTACACCACCATTACTATCCTTACAGTAATCCTTCTTCCTGAGTCAAAATTCGGCATTTTGAAGTCCCCTCCTGTTCAGCTAGGTACATGGTACTGCTCCAACTGTGTGCAGACATCGCCGACATCAAGGACATGCAAATTTTGCCAGCAAACTAAGTAATGTTCCAAACATTAGGTATTTGCCAAAGCGTCAAAACAGCAGGTGTCCTCCTTAACTGGGGAGACCTCTTCAAGAGTAAATTTAAAACTATTTCACAGGTAAGAACACAGTCTAGAAATGGAAGAGACTAAAAGCAGGATAGAGCGTGGACTGGGAAGAGCAGAGGTGCGTTACCTGTGGGTGCCACGCTTAGACTCCACCTGCGCCTCTCCCAACTTACCTGCCCGACCGCACACACAGAAGCTCGCGCTGCCGGCAGTTCCTCCTTAAAGGCAGCTGGGAGTCTTTTTTCCCTCGGAGCCCCGGGGCTCTCAGGTTTGGGCTTTGCAGTTCCTTACGGTCGGGCGCTCCCCGCGCCGAGACAGCGGCGCGCAGAAGCCGCTAGAAAGTTTGCCACCGTGCCTCCCTTCCCCCGGCGATCCGCTCCTCTTCCCCGGCGACAGGGGACGGGCTGGAAGGGCGTCAGCGCCGCGGCGCTGCCCGGCAGGGCTGGCTGCCCGCGGGAGGGCGGCTCCGCGCCGGGGGCAGCGCTCGCCCGGGGCCGCCGTGTTTACCGCGAGTCTCATGCTCGCCGCGAGAGCCGCGCTCCCGCCTGACATCATTCATTCTCCTACACGCGCGCCCGCCCACTCCATTTCCAAACCGTGACTCACCCCGGCGCTGCCGCTCCTCGCGGTGCGGGGGGGGGCGGGGAGGGGGGGGCAGGGCTAGAAGAACCGGCAGGTCCTCCGTGCGGCCCCCGCCCCCGGGCCGCTCCCGAGCCGCCTTCTCCGCGCGGGGGGCTCGGGGCCGCCGCCGTCCTTCGGCCGCTCGGCCCTGCCCGCCGCCTTCTCCTCGAACCACCTCCGCCCCTGGCGGGGGAAGGGCTCGGCTCGCCGCGAGAGCGCCCCTGGAACACTTGTTAGGAGATGGGCTCCCCGGTGCCCTTCCCCGGGGCGGGGGAACAACTGCAATTAAATGATCTTTAAGGTGCCTTCCAACCTAGACCATTCTACGATTTAATTTCTATGCGCTCTAATGAATGGTGGCTGTCGCTAAAACCTCCGGCCTCACCCCTGTTTTTCGGGGCGCAGAAGGGGTAGTCCCCCCCCCCTCCCCTTTCCTATCGTATTTCTTTTTTAAAAAGAGTTCCCCATCATTACGTAGCAACCAGATTTTGTTGGGAGTCTTCCAGCGTAACAACCATGTGATCGGCGAGGGGAGGGAGCGACGGGAAAGGTGGTGTCAGCTCCTCCGCTCGCCTCCTGCCTCGCTCCCGCAGCCACCGGAGAGCTGGGAGACCGGCTGCACAGCGCCGGGCTCGAAGGAAGCCCCTGAACCCGAGTCTATAACGTCCCTGGAGAGCCCCCTGCGTCCAGATACTGGCTATTCTGCTTGGGTTGCTCGCACTTCGTTGGTTTTTGGGTTTTTCCCCCCCCCCACAAAAGCTTGGGGGAAAGGGGGTAAATCTGCTTGATTCCAGCACAGGATGGAAACGTTTCCTGCACCGAGTTCTGTGGGTCGGGAAAACCGAGCCCTGATCCAACAGCCAAAGACAGAGTGCGGCTATGAACACAATACCAGCATTTTAGGTTCTCTCTCCTGCAGGCTTAAGGCAAGTAGGACATTATACCCAGATAAACAATTCATCCAGGCTGCTGCTGTCCCTCTTGCTGGGTGAATGCACGTGCACACCTGCGGTACTGAATCAGAGAAAACTCTTTGAGCCTCACACCTCTCTTCACTCCAGCTGTAACTTCCACAAACACCCCCCCCCCCCCCAATACTGTAAACGGGTAATCCATTTTTAAAAACAAAACTAGAAAAGCAAGAGGTACCACAAGCACTAAACAGAGTTGCTTTTAACAGGTTACAAAGACATATACATACTTATGAGCATATAAGTGTATGCAGTTAAGCATAAGCCCTTGCAGAACTGAGTTTTGACTATAAGATACTGTATAAAGAGGATATTGACTGACAGAGTAACTAACTGTTCAAGAGTGAAAACAGCAAAAACATGTTTCTACAGGCAGACATACAAATCGATACAGAGGCCATTTTTTTTTAAATCAAAGGAAACATTTAAAGAAGGTTAAAGAGAAAGAAGTTACTAGTATTGACCTAAATTTAGGTACAACAGTCATCTGAAATACTGTCTTTTCTTTTAAATATTATTCCTTAAAGCGCTGTGTTGGAGAGCAAAAAAATAGCAAATACTAGTAGCTCATTCTGTTCAAGGCTGCACTTCACTTTCAACCCTACAAGCCCATACACCCAAGTGACCTCTTGAAGCAGCATGGAGTGTGGTTGAAGAGACCCCATTGAGCTCAAAGATGCATTTATGAAGAGTAGCTTGCAGGAAGCCTTCTGTAACTAATTTGGTAACTACTGTTTGCAACTCTTGCATAGCAACAAACCTTCCAGAGCAAGTAGCACATTTGTGAAGTCACAAAACTTGGCAGGGGAATTAGTAGCGCATCTCTTGATCATTACTTTAAACCACGTTAACTTCACAAGGGCCTTCTCAGACAGGAATTATGAGAGAACTGAAGACTTGCAAAACGATGACATTTTATGAGAAAGAAAAACCTATGGCATACAAAATTCCCTGAGGAGATCAACTTAAAAGTCTCTTCACCTCTCAGGGAGGCAGATGGGAGAGAGGGAGGAGAGTTTTGAGGGGAAAATATTACTGGTCCTTTCAGCTGGAACAAACCCAGCATCTTTTTCATTACTGTTTGTTTTTTTCCTCTTTCATGAGATCAGCAGGGATATTATTGGAAACAGTAATTCTATAAACGAACACAGCCAGCCTGTGCATTAAAATTCTGACTATTTCCAAAGAAACACCCAGGCAGCTTTCAAAGGCAGCTACCACCAGAGTCATGCTTGGTTCTGCCATGGGACAGATCTAAAGCTGCAAGATGGGATTTGTGCAAGGTTAAACAAGAACTGTTTAAGAATTCTCAGTTTAAGCTGACTTTACAGTTTATAGACTGAGTAAATACTACCACAAAAAGGCGTATTTGTGTAGCCAAACCATAACAAACATTTATGTGGAAATTTGATAATGAAGAACTGTGCTCAGCCTAAGTGGATTCAGGATTAATGAACTTAGAACATACGAGCTTACACATCAGCTCACATAAATGAAAATCTAATAGGCATTTTACATTTAGGTGTCTTGTACCCACCCTCATGATTCTTGCTTACTTTTTCTTCAAGGAATATAAATAAGGGTAACCCAATGAAGTACTTCTGTGCAGGTGTCACATTATATTTTGCACCTTGGTTCTCACAAGAGCTCTATTATGTCTATGACTGTGTTCATTGATGCTCCTACCTTTAAATCAATGAAGTAACTCCAGAATGACTTATTCAGATCCAATTATGAAAGAATAAAATTCAATAAAGAAATGTATGTAGACTATAAATTCAAAGACAGATTCTTCATCAGAATACACATGCTAATTACTTATGAACAGCTAAGACAAATAAATTTCACAATTTTGGAATCAGATGTATCTCAGTGATGACATGAATTCCAGCTAATTTTAATCAAGTCACCACTTATTTGTCATCATCAAGGGCATTGGAAGAAGGAAGAAAAAAAAAAGAGCTTACCTTACAGGTTCACCATTACTGTCACTATTTTTCAGCAACAGAACAAGTAGATGACAAGATAATCCAAAAGATAAATCAAGTAGATGAGATGATAATCCAAACAAGAAGTCAAGACAAGTTCTTCTGTTACTATGCAGGCATCATGGTTCAGAAGTACACAGTACCGCTCTACTGTTGTACGAGGACCTCAAGAAACACATATTGAAGTTCAGTTGATTAGATACCAAGCCCACATTAACAAGTAGAATCTATAATTCTATGATTCTAAGTCAGTAGAAACTAAACTCAAATAAATTGGACAGGCTGAGGATGTTTGGGTTGTTCAGCCCAGAGAAGGCTTTGAGAGGACCTTAGAGGGACTTTCCAGCACCAGAAGTTGCTACAGGAAAGCTGGGGAAACTTTTTACAGGGCATAGAGTGTCAGGATAAGGGGGAATGGACATAAACTGGAGAGGGGCAGATTCGGGCTAGACATAAGGAAGAAAGTAGGGGTCAGAGCTAGATGATCGTTAAGGTCCCTTCTAACCCAAACTATTTGATGATTCTGTGATCCTAATTCCTTCAGGAATTGGGCTGTTAGGCACTGGCAGAGGTTGCCCCGGAAAGCTGTGGATGCCCCATCCCTGGAAGCGTCCAAGACCAGGCTGAGCAGCCTGGTGCGGTAGGAGGGGCATATTAGCCAAAAAAAAAACCAAACAACTTAAAAGATTTCCCCCATGCTGGCAGGGCAGAGCTTTACCTGCTCGCTGCCGCTCCGGGTCCCGCTGCGGCTCCCGCTCCGACTGCCAGGACACCGCCGCCGCCTCGGGCTTTCAAAGGAGGCGGGAAGCTCCCGCGGGCCAATGGCGGCGTGAGGCGGCCCCGCACGTGCCCGGCCGCGCCGCGCGCTGCCACGTGGGGAAGCGGGAGGGTGGGGAGGGGGGGGAGCAGGGTTGGGGGGAGGCGGGACTGGCCCCGCCCGCGCGAGATGGCTCGAGGCGCCCCTGAGGGCTCGGGGGGTCTCTCCCTCCGTCAGCGCCCAGCGCTCACAGATCCGGCCACCGCCGCCTCCCCGCGCTCTGTGCGGTTGACGTTCGTCAAAAATTGCCGCGTTTAGCGGTTTTCGTAGCCAAGAGATCAGCAGAAATGCAAAGTTTTACAGCCTCCCCCCTCAACCCCCTCCAAAAAAAAAAAAAAAAAAGGCTTGTGTGTTATTGAGAACATCCTTGGGTAGCTCGGAGCCCCTCTGCTATGAGGACAGGCTGAGAGCTCTGGAGCTCTCTCTCTGAGAGGACAGGTTGAGGCTCTGGAGCGAGTCCAGGGAAGAGCAACAAAGCTGGTGAAAGGACTGGAGAACAGGTCCTATGAGGAACGACTGAGAGAACTGGGGTTGTTTAGCCTGGAGAAGAGGAGGCTGAGGGGAGACATCATTGCTCTCTACAACTACCTGAAAGGAGGTTGTAGAGAGGAGGGTGATGGCCTCTTCTCCCACGTGACAGGGCACAGGACAGGAGGGAATGGCCTCAAGCTCTGCCAGGGGAGATGTAGGCTGGAGATTAGGAGGAAGTTTTTCACAGAAAGGGTCATTGGGCATTGGAACAGTCTGCCCAGGGAGGTGGTTGATTCACCTTCCCTGGAAGTGTTTAAGTCACGGGTGGACGGGGTCCTGAGGGACATGGTGTTTGATAAGGAATGGTTGGACTTTATGATCCGGTGGGTCTCTTCCAACCTGGTGATTCTATGATTCTATGAGAGAGTTGGAGTTGTTCAGCCTGGAAAAGAGAAGGCTCCAAGGAGACCTCATAGCGACCTTCCAGTACCTGAAGGGGCTGCAGGAAAGCTGGGGAGGGACTTGTACAAGGGCATGGAGAGGGAAAGGCTTTAAACTAGAGGGGGGTACACCCTGGAGGTGTTCAAGGCCAGGGTGGATGGGGCTTTGGGCAACCTGGTCCAGTGGGAGGTGTTCCCTGCCTATGGCAGGGGGTGGGACTGGATGGGCTTTAAAGGTCTGTTATGATAACGTCAGGTTAAAAAAAAGCGTAAGTTTTGGGGAATTCACTGCTAGAGCTCATGAGAAAGAGAAAAACTGATTTAGACTACAGGGATTTTTTTTTTTTTTTTAAATTAAGACATAACTGCAAACACTGCACTTTCTTCTCAATGCTTCATTTAAACAGAAGAAGCTGTATTGCTAAGTTACCCTGTTTTTTCTTTTGAATACTACTGTGGGGTGAGGCTTGGTGTGGAGGGGAGCTCTTTGTGTGTTTGGTTTTAGTAATGCATTTAGTATTCAAACTGCCTGAAATCAGGCATGCTTTGGAAGATATGAAATAAGAGAACTGGTTCAGTTTCTTTAAACCAGTTTCCCTTATGCCTGAAACCAAAAATTGATTTTGTACCTAAAAAACCATTCATCTAAAATCACTGACTCCTGCTTCAGAGCTTTCTATACTCAAGAGCAGCATCTGAAATGTTTTTCTTGTATGAAACAAGCCTTCAGAAGAAATAGTGAGAGTGCAGGCTTACTTAATAGAGGGTATAGGGGGGGCAACAGATCAGAGAACAATAAAAATAAATTCTAGTCTATCATCTCTATCCACAAGTTTGAAAATCAAGGTGATTCTAGGAAACTGAATCAAGCTGAAGTGTTGGAGATAGTCTTATCCTCTTTAGGAGAACATGTAACATTTTTGTAAATACCTAGTAGATCAGAATGCCAGGCAGCTGAATAGTCTTATTAAGACTTTTTTGTAACATAGTAAGAATTTCTGGATATGACATTAAACTCTTGAAAGTTAAAAGAAGATTATTTAGCTGTGACAATTATCACAAAGTCAACCAGCAGGTCATGTAACCCATTTTCCTTGCTATTCAGCCCTATATATTTTATCTTCTCTACATGTGCCCAAATAGTTTTCCTCTCTAACTTCTCTGGTCCCATCTTTCCTGTGTAGCCCCCTTTTTCTTTGTCAACATTAGGATTTTTGCAGCAGGCCCACCTGATGCAGAATAGTTGTGCTAAGACTTTGACTTCTAGCAACTGTAGTATCCAACAAGAAGTTTGCAGAACATTTCTTCAGTAATGCAAAACTAAAAGCCCATAAATTTTTACACAAACTAACACTAGCTGAACAGTTGTTGTTAGATGATCTCTTTTTGTCTGGGCATGTGTCCTTTTTCTGTGGAGATTTTTATCTTATTCATCTGGGGAAGGAAAATATAATAGAGGGGAAAGGAAGTGAGACCAGAATGAGAACGAGTAATCCAAAACTGCTAAGATTTACCCCTTCCCATTTAAGTTTATGAGCAATATAAATTTTATCTCATTATCTCACATTTTAGGATTCTATTAGTATGAAGACTTTTCTTTAGCAAATATTATTTTTAAACCTAAGCAACTGACAAAATTGCATTGACAGGTGGCCTACTTAAAAAAAAAGAAGTGACTGCTGTTATCATCTGAACACAAATTCAGTATGAAGCATATGGAGACATCTATCATACTAGGGTAACCTTCTATCTAATCTGCTGTCCTGGCTCTGGTAGCAGGCAACGAGAGAAGCTTCAGAAGAGGCACAATGGCAATATCAATAGAAGCTGGGAAAAGGACAGAAAGCAATACAAGATCCTTCTGTTCTAGCTGCTTATCTACTTACCTTTCCAAACTGCTTGCCTTTTGTATTCTTTCTGGCTAGCATAACAGGAGATGCTTTTTCTCCTTTTATTTAAAAGGACCAGCAATCAACAAATGGGGTTTAGTAACGTCATGCCCTGAACATCAGAAGATAACTGCTTTTGCTGAGGGTTTTTTTGTGTGTGCAGGGTGTGATGCTCCTGAAATATGCAAGATCTTAATATGATTCCATGCCTAGTTCTCCGAGAGTTTAAAAGCTTTGAGGAAAAATACTAGAAGGTATCTAAAACAGACTTAAAAGAAATCGTGCTATTACTTTGTGTAAGATTGTAGAATAAGGTCTGACTGTGAAATAATAGCTTAAGACATTCTGACAGATATCCTTCAAGTAAGTAAATGAGTCATGAATCTCAGAGACAGGAAAAAGCAAAAGACAGAGCTGAATCATTTATCAGTTCTGAATTTCAAATATGACATGCTTCTTTTGATATTCTGTGTATTATCAGGTTTTAACATGTCTTCTTTTCAGAGGACTCAAAAGTTAAATGTGTTTGCTGAAAAGATGCATGTAGACCTTTGTTGCACTATATTTGAAATGTATGCAGACATAATTCTGGGCTTATTCTTACAAGGGAGCAAAATATCCTGGCTCTACTTTTGGAGAGTCACAGCTCCAGTTGAGAAAACGTTGATTAATGGATGACTTTTTAGACCAAAAAGCACTTCCTGGTGAGTCTTTATGCCAGTCTGTATGTATCATCAGACAGATGTGCCTAGATGGCTTCTGATGGCATGAAGCCAAAGTAAAGGGATCTGGGTAGTGTTATGCTCTGCCAAAAGTACATTAACTGTTGTAAAAACCTGTTCTAAAGCATCTTTTCCTTTGATTCAGATTTTCTAATTGGTTTGAAGGAGGATGCAGAAAGGATGAGTCATAATACAGGGAGAAGGGTTCTTCCTACAATCTGATGAAGTAAAACATGAAGAACGTTCTCAGGCTGCAAGCTTGAGAAGAGGGGCAGATCTCAGAAGAGATGAGGAGGTTGACAGTTTGCCATGAAATATCTCAAAGGAAAACACTAGAGCATAATCTTGGCTTCAGGTACTACAAGTTTATATGTAGGCAGACCTTTGAGATGTCTTTATTGTTATGAGTGGAGATTCTTCTGCTCTTATAAATAAATCACAAGGAGTTGTAAATATAGATGTTTCCAAGGCTGCACACACTAGGAAAGGCAATAGAAAGTAAGATGGCAATGGAAGAGTATTCTGCAGTCTAGTAGCTAGTATGAATAGAATCAATACTGATTAATTATGTGCTGAGCTCAACTGGCATTGTGCCAGTTCAGGGACAGATACAAGAAGTATGAAAGATCTACAGGGTCATAGGTTTTTAAAAAGGAACTATACTGAAACCAGAAGTATGCTGATGCTTAGCTTTCATTTCAAGAAAGGCAAAGCATATTAGGCTCTGACCAGAGAATAGTGCGTCTTTCTGACTCAAGACTTGTGGAAAACCTGCTGATCATATAACTGCTCTGTGAAAGTGTTGGCATCTGCACCCCTCACAATAATATCCCCAGTGAGTTACTGATCAAGTGAAATTAATGAAAAGAATCAGCTTTTTAATGCTTCACTGAACCAAAATCATCTTGTAGAAATAACGACAGGTAAACATTCTGCAAGGCACTGATAAAATCCTGGAAATTTTACTAGATTTCTAAATTATAAAATATTCAGAAACATTTTGCAGATGCAATATTTTTACAAGAAATCCAGAATCACATCTTATTTCGGTCCTTAGCACCAAAGTAGTAATGGGTCATGACTGCCACCTTTTTCTTTATATTGATCCAGGAGGGAGTTTCCAAAATAAAATGGGAGAAAAACCTATGGCTCCTTCTTCTTTAATTTGGTATTACATGTAGAAAAGCTTGAGAACAACCACAAATTATGTTCTGCAAGATTTAAAATGACTACTTAAAATTTCTTTATGAAGAATAGAAGCTATAATGTGAAAATAATATATTTGTCAACATTAGGTATAGTTGTAAATATTTCATTTTCACACTGACTATTCATTTGTAAAAGACTGTAATTCTTACTGATTTTAGAATCAAAACCAGTCAAGAACTGCCAGACTCAAAGTCTTTAGGCATATACACTATGACTGCTTCTCTTCTACCTGAATTCTCTGTAACTGTCCCTGGTCATAATTATTTTCTTCATCCTCTGCTACTCCTTCCCTGTGCTTTGCAAATTTTCTGATGGTTGGAGTGCTTTCTGTATATCGATGTTTTCATTCAAGGTTTGTACGAACTACCTTCTTTTCTTTGTATGATCCTCAAGGTGACAAAAAGTTAAGACTTTGTTGAAGAAACAAAATAAATTAAACTAGTTTAAGAAATTAAAGATGTGGTAATTTTTTCATACTGTGAAGTTATGTTACAAGCATTAATATAAGTTTTACAGAATTTTAATATTTTCAGTCCTCCTTGAAAGGTTAACATGTAATGGATATTCAGTTGATCTTTCAAAGCATTTGTTATTAGAAATATTTGGTATTTTTTATCCAGATGTTTCCAGCCTTTTTTGTGAAAGGTTTATACATCTTTAGAAGATTTTTCTCAGTTATCAGGTAAAAATAAGATTGTACAGTGGTGGTTTCTGTAAGGTTCAGCTGCACATAAGAAACAAGATGAGTATTTCTGACCTCAGCTCACTGATCTATATAGTGTAAGCCAATATCTCTCTAATTTTTATCAGTGGAAAATCAAGTATGTCTAGAATAAATAAATCTGGGAAATTTGAGATAAGCCCAGAATTCAAATGTGTTAGTAATACCTTTGCCCCTCACCACAAGAAGGATGTTGAGGCTCTGGAGCGAGTCCAGAGAAGAGCAACAAAGCTGGTGAAGGAGCTGGAGAACAGACCTTATGAGGAACGGCTGAGGGAACTGGGGTTGTTTATCCTGGAGAAGAGGAGGCTGAGGGGAGACCTCATTGCTCTCTGTAACCACCTGAAAGGACATTGTGGAGAGAGGAAGGAGCTGGCCTCTTCTCCCAAGTGACAGGGGACAGGACAAGAGGAAATGGCCTCAAGCTCCACCAGGGGAGGTTCAGGCTTCACATCAGGAAGAAAAAATTCGCAGAAAGGGTTATTGGGCACTGGCAGAGGCTGCCCAGGGAGGTGGTTGAGTCACCTTCCCTGGGGACAGATCAAGTTTGTGGTATACAAAGTATGAGAAGGAACTTCAGAATCTGAAAGTGCTGGAAATATCCTTTTAACATGACCATACTGTAACGTTGTTCCAAGAATGCTACCGAGGAAAAGAAGGCCACATAATCCACAGCATTATGCTTAACTTTGTTACCATGCCAAAAAAAGATGAAAAAGTCCAAAACTGTATAGAAGGTAGGAAACATGGTTTATCTTAGGATTTTTAAATAGAAGCCTGGAATTCTGTTTCCTGCTTTGCATTATGATGTGGGGCAAGTTGCTTCTAAGTATACTTTATGAGTATTCACTGTTTTTTGACAGCCCAGTTACAAGTGACCTGTGACCAGTCTCCTCCATCAAAGATTTTGATGCATTGTGACTGTATTTTGAAAACCACAAATAAATTTATACATGTATTTGTGGAAAGAAAAAATAACTTATTTTTTCTCTCTAGTTATCTGTCATTTTTTTTTCACCTAAAATTGAAAACCTGGAAAACTGACTGTATGTCTCCATTTGTATTATGGAGTATGGGGGAAAAGATAAGTTTGTCTGTATTATGTATTTATTGACTTCCCAGGGGTTTGAATGATTATATAATAAACAGTTTGAGGTGGTTTTTTATACTGGTATATTGCTTGTATTTTTTAAGTACTGGTAAAGTTAGCTGAGCTAAGATATGGGCCATAGCATCTTAAGCCCTCATGGGCATAAACTTCTATTAATTTCAACTATTTAAGCTTTTAGAACCCCCTTCCTAGTCTACGGAAAGTAATTGTGAAAGAGAAATTACAGAGACCTCTTTATGGGGTATATGGTTGAAACATAGATTTTCTAAAAAAAAAATTAAAAATAAACAATCTTCACATTCCTTATACTAAACAGAAACAACACCAATAACAGCAATGGGAAAATGAGGACTAAAATATTGTTTCTTTAACTCTTTGAAGATTCCATAAGTTTCCATGTGAAAACTTGTATTATACAGCAGTTGTGTGTATTTCCTAAAATTATATTGACAATAGCACTGAAAAAATAGAGATTCACCTTGCTAATGACCTCTGGGTTTGGCAAGATAATAAGAACGATGGAAAAAGAAGATCTGTTCTTACCATAAACAGGAAAAGAGGCTTTCTAACAGCACCATTTGCTAGCACCTCTAAATTTAACTTGGGGGTAAGCTTTCCGTGATAAATGACTTTTTTTTAGAGTTAATACAGAGCAGCTCAGCTGATAAACACATTAAAAAATATATTTCAAACAAGTCAGTCTGGAAACTAAGTTTTAAAATATTACAAGTGGAAACAAAACCATAAATTTATACAGGATATTCATTTTCTGTTATTATTGTTTGGCCTATAGTACTTCCATCTTTAATTCTGATTGAAACACAAGGTAATTCAAGGCACAGACAGCTGACTAAATTATAGCAGAGGTTAGGTTAGAAGGCACCTCTGGAGGTCATGTAGTCCAGCCCTTTAACAAAGCAGGGCTAAATGTAAAGCTCTGTCAAGTTGCTTAGGACTGTTCAGCCAAGTTTCGAGTATCCCCAATGTTTCATATTCCACAGGGTATTTGTCAAGAAATTTCCATGTGTAACCTCTTCACGAGAACATGGTTCTGCTTCTATCCATCTGGCCTTTTCCTCTTCTAACAACCCCTCAGCCCACATTAACCAATACCTAATATTCAGTAACCATCTGATCATAAATTTATTTGTGTTAGATGATATAAAAATATTATTGGAGGGACTTTTTACAAAGGCTTGTAGTGATAGGACTAGGAGCAATGGGTGTAAGCTGGAAAGAGGCAGGTTTAGACTAGACATAAGGAGGAATTTCTTCACCATGTGGGTGGTGAGATCCTGGCACAGGTTGCCCAGGGAAGCTGTGGCTGCCGCATCCCTGGAGGTGTTCAAGGCCAAGTTGGATTGGGCCTTGGGCAGCCTGATCCAGTGGGAGGTGTCCCTGCCTATGGCAGGACTTCGAAACTGGATGATCTTTAAGGTTCCTTCCAACCCAAACTATTCTATGATTGTCATGTAGTTAAAGCTGATCAAAGAGCTCTGTTAGACAATTTTGACATTTAATAACTGATATGCTTTCTCATTAAAATTGAAAGTATTTGGATTCTAAGTGGATGTACGCTAAACACCAGAAAATATTAATGCATGGCAAAAATAGAAACAAGGCAAAGCTAACTGTATGCATTTTGTTTATAATTTGCATAATACATCAAATGTGGGTAACAGATGGTAGGTGCAGGTAGGGAAAGGTGATTTAACTTTAAATTCTTCCATTGTAACAGTAATTATTACCCATATATGTGACCATTCAGGAAGTTTGTTGGGCTTTGGCAGCTTTTCTCAAAATTTGTCAATTGCTGAAGACATTCTTATTTCTAAAAACTGGATGCATGGTAAGGGTGAAAATGCTTTTATTCTGAAGCATTTTATACCATCAACTAAACTTGACATTGTTTCCTTGAATAGCAAAGCCAATTAAAGAGGTTCTTGCCACCCTCTGCCCTCAAACACCTCTTCCCATGGTGTTCATGCCTATCTAAGTGCTACAATTTAACACTTTCTTTGCTGTTAAAAAACCCCACCCTATTTATGTTGAGGATTCCAGAACTGGACACAATATTCCAGATGAGGTCTCACAAGACAGAAATAGAGGGGCAGAATCACTTCCCTCGACCTGCTGGCCATGCTTCTTCTGATGCAACTGAGAATACCTTTGGCCTTCTGGGCTATGAGTACACATTGCCAGTTCTTGTTGAGCTTCTCATCAACCAGCACCCCCAAGTCCCTCTTTGCAGGACAGCTCTCAGTCACATCATCCCCCATCCTGAACTGAAATTGGGGATTGCTCCAACCCACATACAGGACCTTGCACTTGGCCTTGTTGCACCTCATGATGTTCTCACAGCCTCACTTCTCCAGCCTGTCCAGGTCCCTCTGGATGACACCCTGTCCTTCCAATGTGGCAACTACACCACTCAGCTTGGTGTCATCTGCGAACTTGCTGAGAGTGCACTCAATTTCTGTCTATATCATTGATGAAGATATTAAATAGCACTCGTGTCAGTATGGACCCCAGTTGTTGTTCCCGAGATGCAAATCTGCATATAAAGATTTGCATCTCAAAAGACTTGCATCAAAGATTTGCATCTCAAAAGACTAGCATCAAAAAGGGTTGTTCCTCAGATGCAAATCTGCATATATTGATATAGAAACAGCAAATATAATAGTTTAGAACAGGATGAGGCAATAATTTATAAATAAGGACAAGCATGGAAAGGAATTAAACTACAAAATAATTAAAATATCAAAACAGAACAGATACAGCAGAATCCATCTTCAAGACAGAGAAAAGATGTATGTGCAAAAGATGTCTGTGTAAGAAATGTCTGTTTGCCTAATAATGAGTAAAACATTTCCCTGTATATACCACTGAAATCAGAATATGTAGGAAATTGTTTGGCCCCGATATCCAAGAAATAATACTCAACAAGCTTATATGCATTGTATTTAGCTCTCCTCATGGAAGGTGGTTTGGCACACTGCAGCAGTAGAGATTTTTAATACATTTTATGATAACTCAAGTGAAATGTGAGGAACTTCTTGAAGGCCTACCAGACTATGGCAGTGTAAATTGAAGACTTAAGTCTTATCATATCTGGTATTTAAAAATATTCGTAGTCTTTTTAGTAGGAAAAAAGAAGTGGCATCAAAAGGCATACTTTCTGCTCTGTCCTTGAACAGGATTTTTCAACGGGAATTTCTGTTGCATGTGAACTGCGATTTGTGAGTGATTGATTTAAAAATGATTCATAATCTAACACAGGGACAAAAGCTGCCACTGCCAGTGGTGGCCTGCTGTCACTGCTGCTGTTGCTACAGCTGCTGGTGTCTCTGAACCCCTAATATCAAAAAGGAAGTTAACTAATACCTTCCAAAGACATGTACTTCTCTGTTGACATTGCAAGTTGAGCTAAACTATTGAAAGGGAAGAGAACTGAATTTCTTTTTTTTTTTTTTTCCCCAGTTTTCCCCTCCTGATAGTATCTTTCCCATAGATAATGGGAATGGGGAAAAGTAAAATTGGTGAATGCTTCTGAAGGATATGTTTAAGTTTTAAAGGAAGAAGCACAAGTTAGAAACATCACTAGATACTCATGGTAGCTGCCTAGATTTTAAGACCCTGCATGAGGAGTGCTGAGTCATTCCAACGTTATACAGAATACCCCCAATAAGGGCAGCAGGGGAACATTAATTTTAATCCAGAATATAGAATGCACTAGGGGATCTCTCAGGAGCAGAGACAGTAGAAGAATGTGGTTTAAAACAGTAACAGAAGCCAAGGTCAAATGAAAGCCTATGTGTGTATTACTTTCTTATTTAAATTTTAACAATAATGGCAAGATTTGGGGAAGGATAAATTTGTATTATGCCTCACATAGTCACTTATCGGACATTATGTGAACTGTTTACCCCAAGGCTAAATCCTGTGTTGGTTCATCACTGAAACTTGAAGACAAGAACTAGTATAGCATGTCAGAGTTGGGTGTTTGGCAAAATTTATGTTTTGATTATAAACTAAAAATTACTTCCAAATATCTCTTTTCACCAAAATTTTAAAAAAGTTAAAAAATATAATTTTATGCTATTTTTGGAACCAGGCAAATCCTGACTGTGATGTTATCTTGTATTGGTGAGTGGTAAACTTTGCATATACACATTCTAGAAAAAAGATATTGAGGTTTCACAGTAAAAAACATGAATATTGTGTGTGTTGTAAATGGAATCAAGATATTGGTGTTTAGAGCAACTATCCACTCACACTGGCTTCTGCCCATTTATTTTGCCATTAACCAACTACACTCCAGTTAGATATTGAAATCAAATAAATGTTGAAGTTATATACTAGGGTAGCACTGTATTCTAGATTCTCCAGAATTCTATTTATGCAAATTGCTTCAATTGCAAAACTCGCAAACTTTCAAAATATCAAAAAATTGCAAAAACTTTCAAATCAGATCCAAATAATTTTAGACAGAGTGAGCTATCATTGTTCATATCAGTATTAATTTTTGAAGTCTGATAATAATAGTATAAGGACTGCTATATGTACTTTGCAGAACTTAAGATTTTCACAGACAAAGGCATTTCTATTTGTAACTGTAGAGCCAAATATGTATAGCCCATCTAAATAATCACATTTGCCAATATCCATTTTCTTTTGTGCATCAGTACATAAACGCATAAATATGACAGAATAGGTATAAGACATCTTGCTACCCCCCTTATAGAAATACAGATTCTTACTTTTAGCATATGTACACAGGCTTAAAATAGAAACAAATTTTGAGAAGAAACAAATAGCCATTTTTGTTCCAGAAGCTGAGCACTGAAAAACACTTTTTTTTCCCTGTTGGTATATGTCTTTGTAATTAGAAGAAACATAGAAGAACTAAAAATCACTCTTAGATACTGAATTAATATATAGCTTGTGTGATTTAAAGAAAATAATCTGTATTGAATTGGTGCGTATGTTTGCAATTTGTTCTGTCAAAAGAACAGAGCAGCATTTTGCAATAGATGGCATATACAGTAGTGGGTATGTTTTATATCTATATTGATCCTTTGTGGTGTCTTGTAGAAGCAGCCTGTAAATTATTCATGTCTAAGCCAAATTAGATTCAAGAAAAAAAATCTTTTCTGAAATCTGTTTTAAGGGCAGCAGAATTGTAAATTCAGGTGGCTTAGATATAGTGATTTCTAACAATCGTTCAGTTGCTAGTAATATCTCAATCATCACATAAAAATCACCCTCAGACACTGAATAGAAAAGCAGTGGTGAAAAGTAAGTTTAGATAACAGGCCTGAGAAGGCACTTTAATAGGATTTCTCTTTGCCCTCGAAGTGCTAGACCGCTTATTTTGTTTCAGGAAACCAAACCACATGGATATTAGACTATCAGAGGCTTGAGTCTAACACTCTTCAACACACTGAAGAGTGTCTTACCAGATGTATATTCCCCTATAGGGGCTGCACCATAAAACACCTTACTGAAATGATCCAGCTTTGCAATTTTGGAGAGGAAATGAATCAGGCCTTCAGCGAGCACCCTGAAACAGTACTAGCCCAAGTCACCAGTCTTTTTGCATTCCTCAGTTTAACAGTTCAGAAACAAAAAAAGTTTGTGAAGTAATCATCTGAATAATTAGATGAATATATAAAAACATTGTTTATAGAAAACACAGTCAAACAAGAACTGGTAGTATTCATCTGACAAACTCATCATTACTATCCCTTCCTCTATAATGTGGGATACTTGAGTACTGGGGAGGGAAAAGATACTGACAAGACTCAAGTCTAGAAGTATCCATAACAGTACCACATTTTTGACTAACATATTAGCACACAGATACTCATAGAGAACTGGTATAGTTTTTAATTTCTTTCCCATTTCATGAGCATTTTCAGGTCTGTTGTGTAAGGCATGGAGCAGCCAACAGGTACAGCTATCCTGTCTTATTAGGCTGAGGTCATCCCGAGTGGCATATAAAATAGCTAAATAGAGTAGCTGTTGTAACACAAGAGCTCCATGCCAGCAAGTTGTCCAAATATTTACTTACCTTTACAGGCAGATTTTACAGCTGACACTAAACTGCTTGCTGCCATGGCTACGCTGTGCCCAGTAGCTGCACTAGTTCATTTGAATCTAACTTGAGTTGCTTTTCAAAACACTGCAGACATAACTTACAGCTCTACTATGTATATGATTTCAGTTACCAATATAAAATTTTCTGTTCACTTTCTATAGCAATGAAAAAAGATCTTACTTATAAAGCACAATTATTCCATGACAACTGTAAAGGGATTACATGCTGAAACATATAAATTCAGCTGTATTTAAAGGTGTTTCTCAAGATGCATTAACACCATTAACTTCTCACTAAACACTGAAGGTATTCCGGTATTTTAATTTGTGCTGTGGAAAGTCTTATGGCTTGGGGTTTTTTTTCACTTTCTTGTTACATGTTGATCCAGATCTAGCATAGACTTTTCTACTGCTTTAATGTATTACAAATCATGTTACTATAATTAAAGCTGTACTGTTGAACTGGAAAATGGATTAGATGCTGGAAAATGGAGTTCAGCTTAGACTATTTGTTTTCAGTTTACTACTCTGTACCAAATTTAAATGTATATACTTACCCTCAATTTTAGTGAAGCATGTCCGGAAAGACCTATAAAGAGGGAGGAGACCAATAAATTTAATGTTAATAATTACAATACAAAGTCCATTATTTTTCAGTTTCCCTGTAAACTCCCACTTAACTTGACTTTAGATAGATCACATTTATAAAGATAAAAATAGATCAACCTTATTCAAATAGTTATGGTTTATCATTTGACTTAAATGTCCTATTGATACTTCCCCTTGGATTGCCTGATTCCTCATATTCTTCACTGTAAATTCCTAAATATTTGCATATTAAATATTTATTATTGAATATTTTTATATACATACCTACATACATTCATGCCACTAGCTCCTGAAGGATTAAAGCTGTACTCCAATAGTGTTAATCTCTATGGGAAAGAGATGCAGCCAAGTTGCATATTCCGAAAGTCTTCTTGTTTGATTTGGCTTTCTAAAACTTTGGTATTTACAGTAAGTTACATAGGCTTTCTTTACCCAATCTAAACAGACAGAAATCAACACAACCCATTCAAAAGCAGCTTGGATAAGTAATTTCTTTTCTCTTTCTTATAACTATAGAAGAAGAGTAGGCAACTAGCTTTGTCCTGATACATAGCCAGCTAAAGTTAAGTGAGATGACTCTTACCCTATCAGACAGATCTGGGTTGTCCAAAGAACATGTTAAAGGTAGTTTCTTTTCTGTCCTGAAAGAGGCAATGACATACAGCTTCTAATTAAATAATCTGAAACCAAAATTAGTGAACAGTAATAACAATATCTCATTTCAAATGTAGCCTTATTTTCTTCCTCAGTCTGTAGTACCCACTGTACTGTTCGTATTGGGAGCAGAGTCTTAGGTTCTGGATTGCTGACAGAGGTGTATTTTGAAGAACCAACACAAAGCATTCATCTTGAATATTCTTAAACTGGAGGAGCCTGTACCTACACACCACATAATGTTTTGGCTGAACTGATAATTGACTCAAGAGACTTCTAGGCAGGATCTGTATTTGGGGGAGTTTTACATGAAATAAGAAATCTCAAAAAACTACCTTCTTTGGGTCTCTAATATGGAACATTGAAAGATATTTCTTAAAGCCTTTCTTTCCACTTCATGGAGTGTCTTCTTCCTTTCATCTTCATTGCTATAGTTATAAAAGTTCAAATATTCCTCAATTATTTTAGGCAGAGAACTGATAAACAGGATTAGCAGCACACCATAGTTCCATTAAGCCTGTGTTGAGCTTCATACATACGTGGTGTAGGGAAAATTCTACTCTGTTCCTCAGAAACTGAGAGCTGAGAACTCCTATGGGTATGATAAATCCTATGGCACATTCATAAGTACTCACACTTCTGCCCTTGTGTAATGTCAGTAAATTACTTAAATGACTGCAGGTTGCTTAGTGGTTTTAACTGGTTTACTGTCACTCCCTTTCTGTCTAAAATTACAGAAGAGACAAATTGTGTCCTTTTTGCTAGCTGCAATTTTCTATTGCAGAAACACTAAATTTCAGGTTAGCTTGTCTGTAAGTACCCCCTTTTAAAAGAAAAGGTTGCAGCATGCTCACAAAACAAACTTTACAACTTCAGTTATCTCTTGATAAACAGGGATGTCTGGAGCACGTATCTATCAATGCTGCCACACTCCTCTGCACATGGCACTACAATTTTATTAATTTTTAGATGCATAGTACAAGTTTTAGAGACACAGATAATAGTGATTGTCAGAACTGTTTAAAATGAGGCAACATAGCTTCAATTAATATTTGTAAGAACTTATTATATATTCCTGTAGAACTACTTGCACTAAGAATCCCATGCAATGCATAGTAGCCACCTGATGGGAACACTTGAAATTTACTGTTAATGCACTTTTGTACACACACGCTTTCAAACAGGCATTACAGACTCAGTGTGGTTTCTCCTGTAATTAAAAATATTTTCATTTAATGGCAAAATATTTTTGTTCTTGTTCCAGGAACATACCGCTGCAATCCAGTGTTTAAACCAAATGTTTTCTTTTAGCTTTCCTCAAGTGCTTAGCAGCCAAACTACATGACTTCAGTGGATTCTACTCAAGCTTTCCCATATAAAACCAATGGCTTTCCTATAAATGTAGCAAGGAAAAGAAGCTGTATGACACGGTAAATATCAAATCCACTGCTACTGGAAAAGTTTACTATTTGTTCCCTAGAAATAAACATCCTGATGCTTCAGCCAGTACCTGATTGAGTTAATACAGATCCATTGAGGTGTTGCCATAAACTTCAGTGGACTAAACTGTACAAGAACTATATTATAATGCTCTAAAGTGAAGTCACAATGTAGGATGTCAATCTGAAGCAAAAGTGCAATTTTGCATAGGGTGGAAAGATTGTAGAGAACAGCCAATAAGATACAGTTTGGAAAGAACAGATTTGAACATAAAGCAGGCTGTGCAACCTGACAAATTCCTCATGCAATATAAAAAATAAATTATCTGGTCTTGATATATAATTCCATCAGCTGCAATAATGGAAACTAGTTTTGCAATCTAAGTTGCACTACTACATAGTTTGGTTCTTAGATGATAGAATCATAGAATAATTTGGGTTGGAAGAGACCTTAAAGATCATCCAGTTCCAACCCCCCTGCCAAGGGCTGGGACACCTCCCACCAGACCAGGCTGCTCAAAGCCTCATGCAACCTGGCCTTGAACACCTGCAGGGATGGAGCACCCACAGGTTCCCTAGGCAACCTGTGCTAGTGCCTCACCACTCTCATCATGAAGAAAATTTGTTCTTATGTCTAGCCTACCTAATCTGTACCTACTACTACTCCCAAATGAACAGAAATTCTACCACAAATCTCTCTTTTAGTGTTTTATTTTGTTATTTAATGTAACCCAAGTTCAAAACTACTTTTTAAAAAAAGTTGATTTCTAGAATCATAGGGAAAGCATTCAGTGGGAGGAAAATAATTAAGGAGAAAATAAGTGTATCAGATCAAAGGCTTCCTTTCCTCCCCTCTAAAAAAGATTAAAATCAGATCATACAAGTCAAAGATAAATTGTTAGTAAGAATTTGCTTTCATTTAATGTCCTAGTATTTCAAATAACCTGAAAATATAACTCCCCTTAATATTATGTTTTTCTAAATAGCAAACACATGGATTCAAAACTTGATGAGGGAGTGGTAGGTGGCTAAATAAATACATAGAAACCCCAGTGTTTTGTCATATAACAAACTATAATAACACTTCAAAGTTTTGGACAGATTTCCTTATATTATCAGTTTAGGGTGTAGCTGTGTGGAAAATTGTAAATGTTGTCTTTTGGTATTTATTTTACAACCCTTTGTAATCTTCAGCCATATTTATAGTGTAAAGTGGGAAGAAACCATAATTAAAGAGGCTTGTTTAAGCACCCTTTGTAATCAAATGTTTCTCCATTTCTCCTTAAAATAAGGGCACAGGGTGTACATGTGGCTGCCTGAGGAGACCACCCGAAGTGCTTGCAAGTCATGACCTTCCAGTGGAACATCTTGGTGGGAACGCCTAGGCTGGAGGAGCACATAGAGAGAAGTCATAGAATCAAAGATAAACGATTTGGCTTGTGTGGGTAGAGGGGGGGGCTACACGGTTTTGGACTGCAAGAGGGAGGGTGTTCTTGCATAGGGATGATACCCGAGCCCCCATCTCCCCGCTCCTGCCCCCCATTTCTCGGCTTTGCCACCCCTCCCTGCTCCTGCCCCCCATCTCTCGGTTTTGCCCCCCCCACCCCCGCCCCCCCATCTCTGCTCCTGTCCCCCTCTCCTGGCTCCTACCCCCGCATCTTGCCTCCTGCCCCTCACCATGGCTTTGCTCTCCACTCCTCCCAGCTTCTGCCCCCCCTCTCTTGGCTGTTGCCCCCCTTCCCCCGGATTTGCCCCAACTCCTGCCCCTCCCCCAGCCTCCTGACCCCCCCCCCCCCCTCCCCCCGCCTCCTGCCCTCCTTCCCCGGTTTCTCTCCACCCTCCCTTGGCTTTGCCCACCCCTCCCTCTGCTCCTGCCCCCCATCTCCTGGCTCCCCCCTCTCATCTAGACCCCGGCTTTGTGCCCCCTCCGTGGCTCCTACCCTCCCCCTCCGTCCCCCCATCACCTGTCTCCTGCTCTCCCCCTTCTCCTGCTCCCCTTCCCCTGTTCCTGCCACTCTTCCCCCTTCTCCTGCCCCCTATCCCTCGGTTTCTAACTGCACCCCTCACCCCCCACGGCTCCTGCCCCCTTCTCTTGACTCTTCCCCCTGTTCCCGTCTCCCTCCCCCAGCTGCCCACCCTCCTCTCCTCCCGGCTCTCTCTCTCCAGCGGCCGCCGTGTCCCTGTCCTTCCCCCTCGGGACGCGCGGAGCGAGCCTCGGCCCCGTGGCTCGGGGCTGCCTCCCGCCCCACCCCGCGCTCGCCCGGGCTCAGACCCCCAGTTCCACGTCCCCTGGGCTCACCCTTGCTGGGGAATTGGGACAAAACACCGTCCGAGTAGGGGGTCGCACCATTGCACGGGGGTGAAACCGGTTACCAGTAGCGCGACCGCGAGGGGCAAGCACCCACCCCGGCGAGGACCCGAGGCTAGGGGTGAAAATTCCACCAGAAGTTACTTTATTTAGCCTTTTGTGGGTTGTTCCCATCGTAAATAAGGGAGTCCGAGAGTTGCTTTCACGTTATGACTTTCCCCTCTTGTTTACAAGAAGCTCCAGGCAAGGTTTATGAAGAAAATTGCTTTTTATTGGACTATTTTTTTTTTTTTGGCAAAACCAGCTAAGCTTTAGGGCAAACAAAACCCGCAGGTTTTGCAGTTGCAAAAATGTGTCATAGGTACATAAATTACGGGAACTCCTTTCCATTCTGCCGAAGCAGAGCTCTCTTGAGCTAAAACTTGAAAGCTCTTGCTACATAGGGAACATCCCTAGGGAGTAAAGTGAGTTTTTTGGGGGTATATACAAGAGCCTTACTAAAAAGAGGTTCTGGCTCTGGATTATCACTACAGGGAAAACTGGCCCTCATTTACTATAACTGAAACAAAAGTAGAAGGGCTCAGATAGGACACAAATCTATCTCCTGTAACAGCTTTGGAAATGTCCCAGAACTGTAACTGTAAGAGCAGCTGGCTCTGCCACAAAAGAAACAAGAGTAGTAATTTTTGCTGAAATTTCAAATAAGAGAGCTTGCCTTATTGCCAGCTAACCTAGGTCCAGGTGATCAGATCACAGCTGCATTTCAGTTCAAAGTTGTTCCTTTATATTTGGACTGGGATCTTCTTGTTGCCTTTTACTGCCTTCATTGCTTAAGCCTCCTCATCTGCTTTTTTCTAAATAGAATACAGGTTCAGAAAAGATTTCATGGACTATGGTGTCTACTTCCTTCCTGCAGCAGTTAAACCAGTCATATAATCCCATTTGTAAATTTATCAAGCTTTCATCTTTAAACAGGTTTGTGGGGTTTGCCTCCATACTCCTATTTGGAAGTTGTAGTACTTTTTGTCCCTGATAGTCGGAAACTTTTCTAATCTCCATGATAAATTTTCACGACAATTTACTCAGGTGATCTTATACTGATAAGTGAGTTCTACATTAAGTGTTTTCCCTTTCAGTGTTTCTCTTATCCTCCTTTATCCTCAGTATGTTTGGAGAACAATAATAAACCTTTTCTCACATTTTCTTTAATTAAGGAAATAAGATAATAAGCTAAATAAAGCAAATCCTTTTAATCTCCTCTATTAAGGTTGTCACCCATTTTCCATTATTTCAGAGAAGTTCATAATAAATTCTTACTTAAGGCAGGTATGCCTGCCTCTCTATAGGAAAACTGGGCAGTGTTTCATAGTTTCATCTCCCCAGTAGTATGTAGTTCTGCTGAAGCAGATTATGACACTATTTTTTTTTACCTATGAACTATTAGCTGGTAGTAGAAAATTCCTGTTATAAATTTCAAAGTATATAACCTTGCACTTTGTACATTTTAACCTCATCCTCTTCCAGTAACTGAAGTTCAATGACCTTTATGATATTCCAAGCCTTTTCTAGTTTGACACTGCCTCCAGACTTCGTCATCAGAAAATGTCATAAGCACACACTTAACACTGTGCCAAAATTAGCTATGATACTATGCACTATTTTTAGCCTCCAAACTTATCCTAGAGAATTCTGCTAGTAACTTTCCTCCAAACATACACTTCCCCTTTCAGTGCAACAGGCTGAATCTTGTCATTTTTGCCCTGCTAGTGAAGGTGTCCAACATCAAGGAATATGTGCTTTTCTCTGCAATCTTGATCTAATTCCAGTTAATTTCATACCTTTAAAATTCTTTCTTATTGTCATAGTGATGCCTTTTTCCCCCTATGGGCTAATTCTTGATGGGCTAACGTATAAATAGTTTAATAAAGTACATCTAAATGAGTCTTATTTATTTTAACTAGAAAAATAAAGGAGTTGATTTTCTCTGGAAAAAAGGCAGCTAGGTAGATCTCATATTGTCTACTTCACTTAAAATGGTTTTTTACTCTTCACTATTTTTCAAATCTCTGTTTACCTTGATGTGTTAATTGTTCTTTCCTATGTTGTATGTTTTAAAATGTTACATGCTATTAAAAGTAAGTTTTAAAGAGTTGGAGTATACTAAGTTACTTCCTCTTCTCTCCTCATACTCCATTTGCTTACCTTTAGTAATTAAGATACAATAATCATCTTGTTCACTTTTATAACTGACCCTCTGCTTTTCAGTTCATCATTTCAGGCAAAGTAACAATTTTTTTTTAACATTTTATCCTTTCAAAAATTAGCTTGATATGGAGTTCTGTGCTAGTAGGAGCAGAACTGAAATGCTTAAAGCAACAGCCATACAGGACTCATTTGGCTGTCTTCCTAATGGTCAGTAAACCCTCAGGGGTTGTGTCTAAACTGGGGATAAAAGGAGCCTCCCTGTAACTGTAGCTCGTTTAAGTTGATCTGTTTTTCCTCGTCTTTGTTATTAGCAGTAATTGTAATTTACCATAACAATTACTAATCAGTTTGGTCTTAATCATTCTTTTCATCATATGCTGTGTTCTAAAAAAACCTGATGCTTTTTTTCAGTTGTTCATACTATCTACACTATTTTGGATGTATTTCCTAATTAACACATGATTTCTTTTCCATGTACCTACACCAAAATGGGAAAGATGTATCAGCTGAACAGTATTCTGACTGACCAGCACCCTAAGAGAATGTTGTCAAAATTTGCAAAGAACACAAACAAAAATAGAGTTCAGGATATTCCCATAAGGCATCATATGAATCCTACTGCATAACAAGTATTTGAAACTGAGTTTTTCCATGTTGGCATAGCACTGAAAAGCTGAATTCTCTAAGGCATCTGCAACTGTTGTCCTCATATTCATTATTTTAATGTGAAACATAAAGCTCGCGGTTTAGATCCTTACAACATCCATTTCAAATTTACTTAAAAAACACCATTCTGAGACAAAACAGTAATTTCATTAATTCCAAATGCCTTAAGCTATAGAAAGGGATCATGAAGGAGAAATGCAAACATTTCAAGAAGGAATCTGAACTTCTGCTCCTTGTGTAGGGAACTGGATTTTTCTTTGCAGTATCTGCTGTAAATGAAACCATTTAGCACACACAGTAATAACTCCAAAGAAATCTGTTTTTTCTTCTGTAAAGAAAACCTTTCAACTTAGTATTTCTATAAAGCATGGGTTTAAAATTTAACCATTTATCTGGAAATATGGAAGGCCTTAATATTTCCCACTAGGCCTTGAATCTCACATATTTGTCTGTCTTACTCTCTTAACATTCATAGTACAAAGCCTTGGCCACAGATACTTTGGAGCTGTTTGTCCAGAAGACATGGCATCAAAAAAGAAAGCTATCCTGGTCTGAAACCCTCCTTTTTTAACAGTGGTATTCGAGGAGATACAGTAGTGTATTCTACATCTTTGAAAACAACATCTTTTAGTTATTGGGGGTTTTTTGATGATGTTCTCCTGAAATGAAAATATATGATCAATGTCTGCTATTTCAGGGACAGAGGAAGGCCTCTGTTTTCCTAGGCATAGATCTATCAGAACGGCCAGAAGCCTATGGGCTTCCTTATTGCCAAAGAGTACATTTTGCTTCTAAGTTTTTTTAAACCACAATGAATCAAGGGCTTCAAATGTGAACTCTGAAGTGAAAGATTATGGGCTCTGGAGAGAGACTAGTCTTGTCTAAATGTACCACAAGGGTTGCTATAAATGTAAGTCTACAACAGAGCCTTTCAAACCGGTGGCCTGAAAACTGTGATCTTGGATGGAAAGGGTGCAGCTGAAGTGTAGAGCAAAAGAAATTATCCAAACCTGCCAAATTCTATAGATTCTGACGAGCAAGGAGTGTAGAGATGTGTACTTGAATTACTTCTTTTGGGAACTGTTGATCCTGTGTTTTCCTTCAGTCAGAAAATATTTCACTGTGTCATCTCAGAATGAGATGAATGCTCATTGTTTTCTTTGAGCTGTGAGTCTTATGCAGTGTGAGGCCATGGAAAACCACCTGCATGATCTCAACTACAACATTCTGAGAAAATAACATGAAAAGTTTGCTTTGTTTAAAGTTTAGGGGAAAGTCTGTGAGAAGTTTGTGTTCTACATGTTGAACAAATTGTTCTTCTCTGTGAAAGATTTGGCAGCCAGCATTGTCTTCAGTCCTCTTGTAACATAGTATCTGTAAAGAAGAAATGACTAGATTTATAGTTTAGTTTAATACAAAGGTTCAGATTCTACATTTCCCTGACATATACAAACCAAGAGAGATTGTTTAAAAGAGAAGTGTGTAAGCTTCTTCTCTTCTCTTCTCTTCTCTTCTCTTCTCTTCTCTTCTCTTCTCTTCTCTTCTCTTCTCTTCTCTTCTCTTCTCTTCTCTTCTCTTCTCTTCTCTTCTCTTCTCTTCTCTTCTCTTCTCTTCTCTTCTCGTCAGCCCATTCCTTTTTAGAATTTTATCTGGGAAATTTCCCAAGGAACCTACAAAATTCTCTAAGAATGTATTGTCTCTCTGAGCTAAAAAAGATACATTAAACTGTACTTCTACAATTTCAAATTGCTCAGGAAGATTATGGAGGACATATTCGCATGTTAGATCAAAATAAAACTTTATAGGCTGCTGTGTATATATACAGAGAGTGGTTCTTGATGTGGTTTCCCACAACGGTTGGTCTAAGCTTTCATCTGATGCAATTTTCACTTGAGTGCCCTAATGACAAGTTTTATAAAGCCCCTTTTCATTTTTAGCTCTACCAAAACAGAACAGAAGAAATCAGAAGCTGACCATTACTAGCTAAAACCAGACTCAGAAACAAGAACTTCTGCTGGCAAATCCTGTCTCCTAACACTGGGGTCTGGTCATTGTAACTGCCTAAAAACTGTATGTATAGACAAATATTTAGGATCCAAATACATGGAAAAGGTTCCAGGCACATGAGGAAAGGTAAATGTGAGTGGTAGTAAGCAATGTAGTTTTATGGTACAGGTCAGTTTAACCAGGTCAAAGAGAATAAGCACAAAGGCTCAGGATCACATGGAGCTACCCTCACCACAGCTACCAGCTTTGAAACCACAAAGTCAAGTAATAACTTTACCAGCAAAGGTACTAAAATCAATGTGAGTTGAAACCAAGCCTAATGAGTTTGCTGTGAAAATACTATCCCCTATTCAAAGAATTTTAATAAAGCAGTAAAGATGCTCTAAATGATAACAAAATACTTAATAAACAAAATTAAAATGATTCAGTTAGAAGGAACTTCATTTCCATCTCTGTCTGAGCTGTATTTTTGGTTAATTGGAGGAGTTTTAAATAATACATAGTAATATAAACAGTAAATAACTCTATTTCCTACCATGGCTCTTCCCCTAATCATTGCAGGTTACATTTCTATGACAAAACTCTAAATTATAAACATCCCCCTCCCTGCCCTCTCACCCCCCCCAAAAAATAAAAGTCTTTATTGAAATATGGGTTAAATAATCCCTTGGCAATATTTCATCTTGTCCTAGTAACAAGGCCACGCTCTTCACTCTGCTCTGCTGCCCAGCTCCTATATCAAGCGGGAGTTTAAAGCTGCCTTAGCTCAAGGCAGTCAGTGTAATTAGTTAGGTAAATTACTGAAGTCACAGCTCTTTTATAAGCATTTTGGCTTAGAACCTAACTAACTAAGTCCTCATTCTTCTTCCCTTCTATACTATAGATAGATTTTAGATAGAAGTCTGTTGACTGACTGCCAGTTGATGTGTATAGGTTGTGTTTACATGTAGTAAGCTAAACCTAGATGTAACCATTTCTTCCAGTAAAAACAGCTATGGTGTATATTACCCTAAATCATCAGTGAATATGTAAACGCTGGCCCAATCGCAGCGATATTTATGGAGCCCTGATGTTTGTCTCTGAAATTTACTCAGAAAGAACAAGTTTCTTGAAAGGATGACTCTGTATACAAATGCTTGCATTTCAAGTAATTTCATCTTGATCATCCACTTTGATTTCCAGACTAGCAGAAAATTGAAATAGTGGGTTTTGTCTAAGGGAAAATTTGGATATGAATACAGTGATGATTCTGCCAGAGGCACACCTCACTTTACAGATTCAAAGCTTTCTTTGTTTTCTACCTCATTTAACTTCTTCCTTCCTGCTTCTCTGTCCTTCCTATTCAGATGTTCTCTCTTTTTTTTTTCCAAATTACCCTGAGCTTTATTTTTTACTCTCTCATAACATTTTGAAAGATGATTCTGCAGCACAATTTTCTGGAGGACAAAAGCACACTGTTGAAACGTTCTCTTTCCTGCATGACTGTATTTTATATCATTACAATCCAACTCTGAGTAATACTGTTAATATGAAAAATTATTCATCACAATAATACATCTCCTAAGATTTTTCTAATTACTCCTAGGCATTCTATTGAACATTACTCGAGTCCTTTACGTGAATTAAAATGCAAGTGAATGCAAATTAAACCATGGATTTTAAAGGCCATGTACAGACATAAGATTTGTAAGTATTTAGAAATGCCAAGCAAACCACAGCCACATCTGCCATGACCAAATGAAACACAATACAAGTTAATGCTGCCATAAACCAGGTCAGTCTGCCCCTTGGACACCTACCAGATTGTACTGTTTGCTCCCAGTCCACAGCGCCTGATAAATGTGTTAAGCTTCTGGAGTCTGAAGAACCTCCAGTTGCTTCATTTGTGTTTGTATTATAAAGTATAAACTTTAATGCTCCCTTCTGAAACCGAGCATGCATTTCAACAAACTGGCTCCTGTGCCTCTTGTTGACTCTTCAGGCTTCTTTGTTGTTTAAGCACACTTTCAAGAAGAATTCGATTTGCATGGACATTTTGAACAGGTATCAGCCTGGAAACATTCTCCACTGTCCCTAAGTGGAATGTCATATTCTGGTTGCAATCCCATCTGGTCTACTCACTGAAGAGTTTGCCCAAGGGATTGTTCACTCTTTTACAAATAACAAATAATTCCATGCCTTTTTCCAGGGGTGAACCTTGTAATCTCATTTAGCTCTATTGCTAGAGTCCCTAGTGACTCAAAGGATTACTCCAATGAGATTGAAAAGTTGAAAAAGTTTTGAAAGGTCTGTGTTTCAGAAACCTTTATGATACTCCCCCTTCTATCTTTACAATCTTTAGAGAAATAAGAGAGAACATCTGAGGAGACAGAGAGGAGTTAAGGTGACTAGATAAATGGGTAAAAGTATGGTTCTCAGACATGAAAAGAATGAAAGGAAATAATTACTCTAGCATTTACAGATTGATCCTGTTAGTTGCTGGGCTGAAAGCCTCTTAAAAAAGAACTAAAACCTTGAGCCCTTTTTGATTTGTTTAAGTGCGCTAGTGATCTCTTCTAACTTAAGTCAGTGAGAGATCTGGGTACAAACATATAACAGGCTGCTCTCTGTGTCACTCTGACCAAAGCCACACTAAGGTCAGGCTGAGATGAGCATCTGTCTGAAGTAAGAAATTGCTACTTGGAACCAAGTTAGCTGTTACTTAACCAACCAACCAAGAGCAGCTGCTGCCACTATAAACCAGAAGACAGGCTGCAGCAAGTGACCAGTCTGAAATTTCACCAAGACAGCTTGCAACAACAGCTCTGCTCACAACTCTGGTTAGTAATGCATCCCATGGTAGATTAAAGTGGTTATTCTCGGAAAATATGGACTCTGAGTTCCTTGGAGATGCCTTTAAGAAAGCCTTTCAGTTAAAACTGCTTCAGATTTGCACATCTGGTAAATAATTCTGTATTTTTAACATTTAGGAAAATGTCTGTAGTTTGATTAAATATTTTAGTTAGAGTTTTCCCTGCTTTTGAGTCACTGGATTTAAACACCTTATGAACTGAACTAAAAGTTGTGTCTCTGTTAGCTGTGGCCTTTAGGTGTTCCCTGCCAAAATCTGTTTTATAATTCTATACTAGTAAATGCCACCATGGTAGAATAACTATTTAATTTATATGACACAGTAATACTTAGGGTGCCTAAAAAGTCCTTGTTTTCAAAGCATTTTCCTCAAATTAAGTAGCTACAGTAAAGAGAATTATTATCTGTCTGTTACAGAATGGGAAATTTAAACACAGACTGACAAGCCAAAATCTTTAGAGTCTAGTAGTAGTTTTGCAGACTTATTTAAAGTGCTTGTGTTTCAAGGGTGGTTAGCATCTACATAGCTTTAGCAGTCCTGGGTATTCCTCCAAAACTTATGTCAAAAGTTTTGGTACTAAACAACCAATAACATATGAATAACTATTTTTCCTTACAATTTTTGTTTTATGATCCTGGTCCTGTTTTCTAACAAGCAGACCATACTCTTCAGGAAGCTTTTAATATACTTTTTCAGTGGTGATTTTTATGAAGCTGTCTTTTAAAGTTCAGTGATTCTGTGGTATCTGTTAGTACTCATGTGTACAACTCTTGCAGCTTGCAACATTTTAATACAGAATGCTTTTTCCCCATCTGTTAAAGTTGTTGTGGGCAACAATTTATTTATGAATTATTTTGGAACTTGCTATTTCTATTTAAAAAAAAACAAACTGAAATTTTGTGTATCTGTCAAAACTGCTAAAGCAACTAAAATAAGTTTTCTTAGGATTTCTTTAGAAGGTACGTTCTCAAACTGTGCCATGGTTTTATTAGACTAGACTAGACTGGACTATTTCAGTTGGAAGGGACCTTATAATGACCATTCAGTCCAACTCCCTGATCACTTCAGGGCTGACTGAGTTAAAGCAAGTGACTAAGGGAATTGTCTAAATGTATCCTAAACATTGACAGGTTTGGGGCATTGACCACCTCTCCAAGAAGCCTGTTCCAGTGTCTGATCACCCTCTTAGTAAAGAAATGCTTCTTAATGTTCAGTCTTAACTTCCCCTAGTGCCACTTTGGACCATTCCCACATATCATGGCACTGGATAGCAAGGAGAAGAGATCAACAACTCCCTCTTCACTTCCCCTCCACAGGAAGCTGTGACGAGCAATGAGGTCACTCCTCAACCTCCTTTTCTCCAACCTAGGACAAGCCAAAAGTCCTTAGTCACTCCTCATAGAACATTCATAGAAAGGTTTGGGTTAGAAGGGGACTTTAAGGGTCATCTAGTCCAACAACCCTGCAGTGAGCAGGAATATCTTCAGCAGAATCAGGTTGCTCAGAGTCCCATCCAATCTGACCTTCAATGTTTCCAGAGATGGGAACCACCCTTCTGGGCAACCTGTTCCAGTGTTTCATCACAGTCATCATAAAAAATTTCTTCCGTTTATCTGGTCTAAATCTTCCCTCTCTTAGTTTAAAGCCATTATGCCTTTTCCTATGACAACAGGCTCTGCTAAAATGTCTGACTCTCTTCTAAATCTTGAAAGACTTCCTGGAGCCTTCTCTTCTCCAGGCTGAACAACGCCAAGTCACTCAGCATTTCTTTGCAGAAGAGGTTTTCATAGAATTATAGAATGGTTTGAGTTGGAAGGGGCCTTAAAGATCATACGTTTCCTCCCTTTCCCTCATGTGCCTTAGCATAGCTTCTAGGATGATGTGTTACATGATCTTCCTAGGCACAGAAGTGACAGTTGACAGGCTGTTACTTCCCAGAGTCCCCTTTTTAAAATATGTGTGATGTTTCCCTTTTTCTAGTCACCAGGGACTTCAGCTGACTGCCATGCTTTTCAGCAGTCATGGAGAGTGGCTTGGCACAACTACACCAGCCAGTTTCTGCAGGACTCTGGGATGCATCTCATCCCATAGACTTACATATATTCATGTTCCACAGGTGGTCACAAATCTGATCTTCTCTTACAGTGGGAGGGACTTCACTCTGCCAGTCCCTGTCTTGTGGTCCATCCACCTGAGAGGTGTGAGAGGAGAAGCTGCCAGAGGAGTGAGGCAAAAAAGTTGTTGAGTACCTGAGCCACTCCTTGTCTGTTGATACAAGTTTGCCAGTTGTGTTGACAAGGGGAGTTAACACTTTCTTTGACCTTCCTTTCCTGGTTTGCCTTTCTATAGAAGCCCTTCCAGTCCTTTGGTCAACTTTGTCGCCCTCAACAGGACGCATTCAAGAACCTTCAAACCCTTCTTAATTTGTGGGGCCCAGAACTGCACACAGTACTCAAGATGAGGCTGCACCAGTGCTGAGTTCAGCAGGATAGTCACCTCTTTTGACTGGTGGTTATACCTGGGATGTGATTTGCCCTCTTGGCTGTCAGGGGACTGCTGTCTCCTGCTGAGCCTGCCGCCAACCAGCACCTCTAGATCCCTTTCTGCAGGGCTGCTCTCCAGCCACAAATCTCCCAGTTTATACTTGTGCTCAGCATTACTCTATCATAGGTGTAGAATCTGGAATTTTGACTTTTTGATTTTCATCCTATTATGACAGCAAACAAATAGTCAGGCTGCTGCAGTTGTATCCAACAGGTGGATATGCTTGTGACACAGCCCTCTATTTAGCAGTTCAGAAATCTTTTCAAGATGAGATGGATATTTTTCTCCTGAACATTTAGAGGAGGTGGATTTACATGTTGAGAGCAATAAATTATTGAAAAGAACTCTAATGGATCATTTTCCATTTGTAGCAAACCAAATTACCAAGGAAGAAATTGTATGACAAATATTTCTGAGAAAGGACTTTCCTCATTAAAAATAATTTATTAATATTCTAATGGCAAAAATTATTATTAACCTAAATGAGGTATGTAGTGAGTAGCAAACAGAAAGTGGTAGAATACTTACAGCTGGTGAGAAAGCTACTTATTGGCACAGTGACATTAGAAATTACTTTGTAAATCATTATGTACAATATTTTTACTTTAGTTGAAAAGTATGTACTGTCTTGGAAGGAACTTCTCATTTAACAGTTATGATTTGGCAAAAACAGGTCTGGGAATGTTACATCCTCAGATTGTTAAGAGTTAAATTCCTCTGTATGTCCTCATTCCTAAGAAAACAAAGTGTTAGTTCACATTCACTTTCTTCTTCAGCTTGTCTCTCGTACTAGGATCATAGCTAAGAAGACATGGTCTTTCTTTAGCCAAAGTAGTGATTTAGGGTAAGAACTGCTTCATATCGCTTCTTCAGCTTTTGCTCACCTGACAGGAACTGTAGCTGCTCACCCCTCTCCCAGCTTTCTTCTCTAAGCATCTTCCTGTCTTCCTGCCTGGTAATCTTCTTTTCCATTCCCACTTCCAGAGATCCTACTAGGTTTACCTTATTTACAGGTTTACCACAAGATTTATTTTCCACATATTGTCACATCCAGACATGTGGAAAAAGGAAGAATACAAAGTAGTTCTCTTCAGATGTTGAACAGAGACTTTAACAGGAATTGAGGAAACACCTTTAAAATTATCCTGTCTTTTGTTTTGCATTACTAGAGTTTTTCAATCTTGCTCCTGATATTTAAGTAAGTAATGCACCTGCCCTTGTATCTGCCAAAGACTGATTAAACAAGGTGAAATTATATAGTAACTAAATTTAAATAAATAGAGCTGCATGGATAATAGACAGTTGTCATACAGATAAGTATTTTTGAAGTTATGAATAATGAAATCAGTACCAGATTTTTAAAAGACTGTTAATTACCTAAGGACAGAGAGACTCGCATAGCAAAGTGTCCAGGTTTCTAGGTTTATGTTTAGTTTGCAATGCTGAAAATGTCACCTAGGTCTACCTACAATCAGCATATACCTAAAGAATACACGGAAGGTCAGTTATCTTCAGAAGTCCAGTACTTAGCTCTCTTGCAAAGTTAACATTTTGCGTTGTTACCGACAAGGAACAAAACAAAACATATAACCCCCAAACCAGATGATAATCACCAAACTGCAAGGCAGTATCTTGACTTATTTCTTATTCATTGAATGACCTCTAGTGGTCGTCAGAGCTTTTACAGCTGAGAACATTCTAGAGGAGATGTGCACTTTTTTGCAAGGTATAGAGCATTATGATCAACTTTTTCAAAACTATACACTTCTGCTCTACACCTGGAAGGCTTCCTGGTTTCACTATTAAAATAATATTTTATTTCACTTTACAATGCAAATATCATGTGAACTCTGCAGGTGTTTTGAGCCAGAGATCTAGTACCTGCACTGCCCCTTGCTGTCTCTCTTTGCTAGCCAGTGCCTCCCTCAACCTAACTCTTGAACTTTGTCAGAGACAGCCTTCCACTGGACAACACAACATTGCTGTTTATCCTGTATGACACCTGTTCAGTTTCCAAGAGCATCATTGTATTACCTGGAACTGGCTACCAGGCGACATCTCTCATCTGGCCATCTTCTGCTGGCCAGAACAGACCACTTTGTTCAGAATACTGGCTGCACATGGAATGAATTTCTCTGTTAAAGAGCAAACTCAGCAGATAACATACTGGCAACACAATGGGGAAGAGAGCTCTAATCCTCAGTATTGTGGGACATGAAAAGAAAACAGAGTTGAATATTCAGCAGTATGTCAGAAAACAAATGGTGCTCTCATCACCCAGGGCTTTTATTAGCATCTCTGCTGATCTTTCTGTGGTTTTTTTAAACAGCTTGGCCAGATTTCTCTTCTGCTGGGCATACATATCTGTCCAAATATTAAAGAATTTATTAAAACCATATGCTAAAGACAGAAAACGGGTTCCTGAAAATGTCTCCTCTATAACCATCTTTCTCAAATATGGGAGTTACACAGGACTTCCTGTATTTGTGTATTTTGTGTGTAGATGAGCATATCTTGTCTGCAACCCAAGCTGCATTACAGCTGAAGTACCCACATGTTCACTTCAGTAGCCTCAGGCAGTGATTTAAAACTGCTTTTGGCAGTCATAATTTCCATTACAGAAACCTGGTGACAGAAGAGAAACAGCACCTCCAACAGGAGACCACTGAATAAGAAACTTACGGTTAAGAGCCATTAGAGATCACTTCATTGTCCTCCTTCCAGTGTTGAAAAATACTTGAGAAGAGCTTGAACAAAATGCTTAATCTGTTTAAAAGGCATTCTGAAGTTCTTACTTGCCAGAATGGTGTCAAAAGAATGATTTCTGTGATAAATAAAGTTTGAGAGCAGTCCAGACCGAATAGTGATGAGCCTTTCCTATGTAGGCAGCATCATCTACATTGAAGATGATATCATCATGATATCATCATTCTTTACGTCAACAGAATTTGGCCAGAATGCTTACCAGATTAGCATTTTCAGTATTAAAGGAATGTCTGCCCTAACTTTTCATTTTTTGAAAGTAACTATAGCAGATGGATTCTAAAGAATGCTATATCTTTCATCATATAAATAAGATAATGTGCATCTTAAAGGTAATATTTACGGGTAAGGCACTTCTGAGTTTGTATATCAGTCAAATACAAGTAGATGGTCAGTCTTCAGCAGCAGAATGCTTTGATTCTAGTCTATAGGCAAGTCTAATTCAGGCATTTCCTTTATGTTATAATAGAAGTCTGGAAGCTACTCAAAGTAATCTTGACTATTTTTGAACACTATAAAGCTAGATTTAGATCTACTATTATAACTGACATCTTGGGACAGGTTGCCTGGTGAAACACTATGTGAAAGAAATTACAGACATAATTATTTAAATAAATATTTTTTCTTAAAAAAGAGCTGATTTTTCCTCCACAAATGTGTACATTTCTTTGGAATATGACCTAAGATGAAATCTTCTCATCTTTTCCTTTTTTACTGGAGATTCAAACTGTATGCTACTATGTATCTCTGTTTCATAAAGTTAAATAATGCTCATTGAGATCGATTTGCAATGCTGAAACTAGCTCACTAGAAAAAATATTTTCTATGGCATTATCCCTATGCAGAATTGAAAAGATTTCCCTATGTGTTGGTCTGGTCAGCATTTCCATCTGTAGAATCTGCTCTGGGTTGTCAGTCCATCTTCAGTGGTATTATGTATGTGTATGCTGCTTTGTCTAAAACGTCATCTGTGTTCTAAGCCTGTTTTTCTCAACCTTCAAATCAGAATCCAATAGAGTGTCCTTAGTCCCCGCGCTGCCTGTAAAGATTCTAGTAATTCCTTAAAAAATTTCCTTAAATCCAAATGTATTACTGTGATTTTACAGAGTAACTCTTTGACAGAAGTATTCACAATCAACTCAATAATAAATCCTGGTGGTTCTTCCAGAGTTAGAGCAGGTCTTCTATTTGGGGGTTCAGTGTAGCTAGAGGTTTAGCTTATAATATAACTTCTGCTGTCATTTTCTTACAAGCCTCTTTAACTTTTAGTTAAAACACAGGCACATAGCACATTAACTCCATAGAGAACGGTTGCAAGAGCACCTGCTATTATGAGAGCAGGTTTTGATCTCAGGTTGGAAGAAGATTGAGAAATAACAGCAATTCATCAGAGATTGTATATTGATTTGTATATCGATTGTATTATTGATTTCACTAAAGCCTCCCACAGAAATTTGCTTTTTTAGTTCAGAAAATATCTGTCTTGGATATCTAAATCAACCCATCATGAATGACTTCAGGAAAGTGGAATTAGAATTTATCCCTTAATACCCATACAGAACTTAAAAACAGCCTTACAAAGAATTCTTAAGCTGTTCATTTCCCCCAAAACTTTGAATAAATTAACATATCTTTTCTTCCTATGTTTAAAGAATACTTTTCTCATCTCATTTCTTCATAACTGAAGGAGGTTAAGATGTTAGAGAGGAAAAATGCGCCTGCAGTTCTGGATGGACTTACATATCAAACTTCTGAACACCAAAAATATATTTACATTTTCACTGAAACATCACTGACAAGAACTGATTAAACATGACCAATGCTTGTGACATTAGCCTCTGTAAAATACATAAATGTTGGTAATTACCTGATATGCGCCATGTACACCTGTTGCTTTACAATACAGTTATTATTTTACTCTACTATGTACGCAAGCCATAAAATCACAGAATCATTGGTTGGACAAGGCCTTTAAGACCATTGAGTCCAACCATTGATCCAGCCCTGCTAAGTCTGCCACTAGGCCACGTGCCCAGCTACAACATCTACTTGCTTTTTGAACACCTCCATGGATGGTAACTCAACCACCTCCCTGGGCAGTCTGTTCCAATGCTTGAGAACAATTTCAATAAAGAAATTCCTCCTAATATTCAACTTAAATCTCCCCTGGTGCATCTTGAGGCCTTTTCTGTCATTAGCTACCAGGAAGAAAAGATCAACCTCCACCTCCTTTTAGGTAGTTGTAAACAGTAATAAGGTCTCCCCTCAGCCTCCTTTTCTCAAGGCTAAGCAACCCCAGTTCCCACAACTTCTCCTCATAAGACTTGCTCTCCAGACCCTTCACCAGCTTTGTCGCTCTTCTCTGGACACGCTCCAGCAACTCAATGTCCTTCTTGTACTGAGGGGCAGATCTTCACTCTCACCCAACTTAGCATCATCTGCCAATGAAGGTGCACTTGATTCCTTCATCTATACCATTGATAAAGATATTAAACAGGAGTGGCCCCAGTACTGAGGCCTGAGGAATAATACTTGTAACTAGGTGCCAGCTGGATTTAACTCCATGCACCACAACCTTTTGCATCTGGCCATACAGCCAGTGTTTTACCTGGAGAAGTGTATGCCACCAGCTCGACTTGGAGAATGCTGTGGGAGACAATGTCAAAGGAGATCAAGATAGTCAACCGGGACCTGCCCTTTTAGAACCTGTGCTGACTGAGTCCAATTCCCTGGTTGTCTTCCATGTGCTGTGTGATGGCACTCAAGACAATCTGCTACATAACCTTCCCTGGCACTGAAGGCAGACTGACAGGTCTGTAGTTCCATGGGTCCTCCTTCTGGCTGTTCCTGTATGTGGGCATCACATCTGCAAGCTGCCAGTCAACTGGTACCTCCTTAGTTAGCCAGGACTGCTGATAGATGATGGAAAGTGGCTTGGTAAGCACTTCCACCAACTCCCGTAGAACCCTTGCATGGATCCCATCTGGCCCCATAGATGTCTATATTTCTAGGTTATGTAGCAAGTTCCTAACTGTCTCCTTATGGATTATAGGGGCTTCATTGTGCTACCCATCACTGCCTTCCTTCTCGGGAAGCTGTGAACACAGAATCCTACTGCTTTTCTTACCAAAGACTGAGGCAAAGAAGGTATTAAGTACCTCAGCCTTTTCCTCATCATGGGTCACTAAGTTTCCCCTTGCATCTGATAAAGGATGGAGATTCTTCTTGGTCTTCCTTTTGTTGCTAACATATTTATAGAAACATTTTTTATTGTCTTTAACAGCAGTAGCCAGATTAAGTTCTAGCTGGGCTTTGGTCTTTCTAGTCTTTTCCCTGCACAGCCTCATGACAACCTTGTAGTCCTCCTGAGCTGTTTCCTGCTCCTTCTTCCAAAGGCCATAAAATCTTGGAGTTTTGAGCTGCAGGCAAATCTCTCTGTTCAGCCAGGCTGGTCTTCTTCCCTGCCAGATTGTTTTTTGACATATGGGGATGGCTTGCTTTTGTGCATAGAAGATTTCCTTCTTGAAGAGTGTCCAGCTTTTCTGGACTCCTTTGCCCTTCAGGACTACCTTCCAAGTGACTCTGCCTACCAAGTCCCTAAACAGGCTGAAGTCTGCATGTTGGGAGTCCAAGGTGACAGTTCTGCTAACCCCTCTCTTTACTTCTCCATGAACTGAAAATTTGAGGGTTTCACGACTGCTGTGCCCAAGACAACCTCCCACTGTGACATACCCCAGAAGACCGTTTTTGTTCACAAAGAACAGGTCCAGCAGGGCGCCTTTCTTTGTGGGTTCCTTCACTAGCTGTGCCAGAAAGGTGTCATCCACACACCCTGGGGAACCTCTGGGACTGTTCCCTCTCTGCTGTGTTGTATTTCCAGCAGACATCTGGGAAGGTTAAGTCCCTTAAGAGGACAAGAGGAAGTGATCATGATACTTCTTGTAGCTGCCTATGGAATATTTTATCTTTCTCTTGATCCTGGCTGTGTGGCCCATAACATACTCCCACCACCATGTCTGCCTTGTTGGCCTTCCCCTAGATCCTCATCCCTAAACACTTAATCCTATTGTCACCGTAGTTAAGCTCTAGACAGTGAAAGCATTCTCTAACATAACAGGACAGTCCAGCACCTCTCCTTCCTTGCCTACCCATCTTGCTTATACTCTATTCCAGCACTCCAGTTGTGTGAATCATCCCACCACATTTCCATGATTGCAATTACATCATAGTTCCCTCCGGCTGCACTTGCAGGGCAGTGTACTGTTCAATCTTGTCTTTGAAGTCAAGCCTAAATAAACAACTGCAATTGTTGTATTTCTTAGTTGCATTGTATTAACTCTATCTGACCTTCAAACTGCCAGATAGCACTTCTGATTATTTTTCCTGATTTCAGAGAGGTCATCTATCTTTCATAACGATTTCAACTTTTAATTTGATTTAAAAAATATGATTTAAAACCAACAACTTTGTATCTTTGGACAGATGTTTCTTTGATAAAGCAGGAGACAACACTGATCTACAATGAGGGCCTTTTAATTTCCTGTTTAAACTGGCAAAGAACAATCAATGTGCAGACAGATTATAAATAGGCTAATGCAACTTTTGTTAGTACACTATTTCCACCTTAAGATTAGCACTTAAGTGCTAAAGAAATTCCTTTCTTGCACAAATATAAATGGACTAATATTTATGCAGCAAGTGTAACTCCTGTTAGTATGGCATCATCTCCACCTTAGGGTTAGCACCTGGGTGCTAGTGCAATTCCTTCCTGGGAGTAAGAATCTGAGAACTGCTGGCTCTAAATATACAGTAAGAGACATTTCCTGGAATGCAGCACAGGGATAGCTTTGTTTGCTGGGGAAATCCTTGCAAGGTGGGAGGTGTAATTGAAACGATCCTTCCCTTCCAAGTCACTCATGGCTACATTACGACCTCTACCCACTCTGCCACTTCTTGGAGCTTCATCACCTCCAGGCTCAAGCTTTGCAGCAAAAGCCCTGTCTTTCTTCAAAGGAGGGGAAAGGGTGCTCTGCTTTGGCTTTATTTTTAGGTATCTCCTGTTGCAGAAAAGTGGGACAGCCACTCTGTCCTTCTCGACTTAGCTCGAGGGGCAGAACAGCCTCTTCTCCACTTCTGTGTGGTAACTGGAGGAGGTAGGGAGCTGCAGGGTTACTGCTGCCAGCTGAGCGATCCTGACAGTAGGAGCTGGCAAACAGCCACTTACTGCTGCAGTCATCTTCATTTCGAAAGAAGTAGGACTGACAGTGCAACCCAAAGCAGCACACTCAAGAGACAGTACCTCTGTAACACCGCTCAAGCATCCTGTTACAGCACAGAACGGGCAGGTGATACCAGCAGTATCATAGAATCATCAGGTTGGAAAAGATCTCTTGGATCATTGAGTCCAACCATTCCTATCAATCACTAAACATGCCCCTCAGCACCTTGTCTGCCTGTCTTTTAAACACCTCCAGGGATGGTGACTCAACCACCTCCACGGGCAGCCTCTGCCAGTGCCTGATGGCCCTTTCTGTGAAATTTTTTTCCTGATATCCAGTCTGAACTTACCCTGGCGGAGCTTGAGGCCATTCCCTCTCGTCCTGTTCCCTGTCACTTGGGAAGAAAGGTCAGCTCCCTGCTCTCTACAACCTCCTTTCAGGCAGTTGTAGAGAGCAATAAGGTCTCCCCTCAGCCTCCTCTTCTCAAGGCTAAACCACCCCAGTAGTTACTATTGCAAAAAGTGGAATATTTTTATTTAAGCTAAAGTACAGTTAAGTTTCATCTACATAATAGTGTTCTTTGAAAGTTATCCAGAATGTCCCTCTGACAGCATGATTTCTTTAAACCGGTGTTTTTCACTGTCCAGTCTTTGAGGAGCGGCTGAGAGAGCTGAGGTTGTTTAGCCTGGAGAAGAGGAGGCTGAGAGGAGACCTCATTACTCTATACAACTACCTGATGGGAGGTTGTAGAGAGGAGGGAGCTGGCCTCTTCTCCCAAGTGACAGGGGACAGAACAAGAGGGAATGGCCTCAAGCTCCGCAAGGGGAGATTTAGGCTGGACATCAGGAGGAAGTTTTTCACGGAAAGGGTCATTGGGCATTGGAACAGGCTGCCCAGGGAGGTGGATGATTCACCTTCCCTGGAGGTGTTTAAGGCAGGGGTTGATGAGGTCCTGAGGGACATGGTTTAGTGTTAGATGGGAATGGTTGGACTCGATGATCCGATGGGTCCCTTCCAACCTGGTTGTTTTATGGTTCTATAAATCTGCGCTGAACTGGTGTCTCTTCTCCTGCAATCCCCTCTCCTTGCAGCCTTTCCCCAGCTGAAAGGCAAGGTCAGGCAGAGCTGGTCCCAGGTCCAAATTAAAAACCGTGGTAAAGTTTTATAATACCATTAAAATCAGACCTTGGAAAGTAACAGAATATGCACAAGATTCCTGGGGAAGCTCATCCGTAAGGCTGCAGCAGGGAAATAGATCCCATCGCAGCTCTTGTCTGCCTGCAGGCGGCTGACAGTGATCGCTCCTCGTGTTTCTCAGCCCTGATAAAGGACGCTGGCTCTACAAAACTCCAAACCGGGTCTCAGAGTTATTTTTTGGGTGGTTTTGGTTTTTTTTTTTTTTTTCTGCCGGTGCTTTCGGTGCCGCCTGCAGGGGCGGCCTCGGCCAGGCTGGGAGCGGCTGCGCCTCCCTCCGCCCCCGCGTCACCCACCCGCGCACGCGCACCCGGCGCCCGTCCCCGCTCCTGCCACATCCCTCCCCGCTCTTTCCATCCATCCATTCACCCATCCCTCCTTCTTCTTCCTTCCCTCCATCCCTCCTTCCCTCCCTCCGCTGGGCCGCGGCTCCTCCCTGCAGCACCGAGTTGCCGGCCCTGCGGCTTCACCCGCGCTAAAGCATCACTAGGAAGGCGCCTCCTTCTTCCTCCTCCTTCCTCTTCCTCTTCCTCCTCTCCTTCCTCCTCCATCCTCCTCCTCCTTCTTCCTCCTCTCCTTCCTCCTCCATCCTCCTTCTTCGTCCTTCCTCTTCCTCCTTCCTCCTCTCCTTCCTCCTCTCCCTCCTCCTTCTCCCTCCTCCTTCGCCCTCCTTCCCCCTCCTTATTCTCTTCCTCCTCCTTTTTCTCCTTCTCCTCCTCCTCTTTTCTCCTCCTCCTCTTTCCTCCTCCTATTTCTCCTTCCCCCTCCTTTTTCTCCTCCTCGTTTTCCTCCTTCTCCTCCTGTTTCTGTCGCTGCCCCCGCGGCCATGGAGCTGCCCGAAAGCCAGTGCAAGAAAGTCAAGCTGAGCAACAGGGCTCCGAGCTGGGTGAGCGGAGGGAGAGGGTGGCAGGGATGCGGCAGCCCCTGCCCGGGGACGGGGGGATGCGGGGACCCTGCGGGAAGCGGCTCCCTTGGAGCCCGGCGGGAGTTTTTTTTTCCATCGCTGCGATACAAGAAGCGATGCTATTACCAAAAGCGGGATATCTTTGATTTAAGCTAGACGGGAGTCAAGTTTCGCTGAGGTAATTGTGTTTCTTTGAAAGTTAGACAGAATGTCCCTCTGACAGCATGATTTCTTTAAACCGGTGTTTTTCACTGTCTAGTCTTTGGAGATGACAGTGTCCTATGTCCAGTCTGATCTGCGCTGAACTGGTGTCTCTTCTCCTGCAATCCCCTCTCCTTGCAGCCTTTCCCCTTCTCAAATGCGAGGTCAGGCAGAGCTGGAGCCAGCTCCAAATCAGCAACAGTTTTCACTGTTTTGTAATTCACAATACCATTTAAATTAGATCTTGGAAAGTAACAGAATATGCGTAAGATTTCTGGGAAAGTTTATCTTTATGCTTATAAGTGAAAAATACATCCTGTAACTGCCCTTGTCTTGCTACACACGATTGATGGAGATCACTGCCCTGCCACCCTTGATAAAGGATGTTTGCTTACCAAAACAAGACTTTATTTGCTGGCATTTTTGGTATCAGCTACTCTTAGGACAGTGGGGGCTGTAAGGAAGGGCAGAATGCCCCTCCAGAGAGGACCGGGCAACCAGGAGTTACATTTTGCTTCTTCCACCCTGAGCCTGAAGCATTTTGGAAGAAGGAAGACTGAAGAATGCACTGTACAATGTAGCCATTCATAAACCTGGGCTGGCTAAAGACTGAGGTTCTTTGTAAGGCCAGTGTTATGTGGAAAACTGTCGAGACAGGGCTTAAAAAAGTCAAACCAAAGCCTCCATTCTTGTTCATAAAGATGGGGGAAGATCAGTTAACTGCCAAGACCAAATGCTGCTCTTTAGGAGACAGTTGCAGGCCTTTGAGAACGTTTGGTACTTTTGATGATGTAAGACCAGTGGCAGAAAAAAAAAGTATTTCTTTCAAGCAGTGCCTAGCTGATAAGATAAGAAAACAGTCGATATGAAAGTAACAGTGTAAAACAGTCTTTGAAGTCTTGCTGTGCGTAATAGAAGCTATAACTTTCTTATTAAAATGACAAATCTCAATGAAGAAGAAAAGAGTCTCATGGTTGCCCGGAATATGAGGAAGTTGGTGTTGGACTAAAAAAGTCGATGTTGTGCATGTCCAACCCTGTTCCACTGTGTACAAGTTCAAACTTGTTTACATAACAGAGTAATTGGTAAGTTACATTCTTGCAATTTTGTGAGGAAAAGGCAAAATCAGATGTTAGGAAGATAATTGAATTGATCATGTCTGGAACTGGGTAACAAAGTATATTCAAAAGTTGCTCTGTATCATTTGATTTATCAGAAGCAAAGACAGGATGGATTTGTCTGAAGCGGGGAAATGACACGTTAAAAAAAGTGGTAACTGACATTAACTGTTTGCTGAGTTCAGTTGAGGTTAGCAACACCGTTTATGTTACGTGGCAAGCAGAGGAAATCTTCTGGTTCTCCCTTTTTCTTCAGATGACCTCAGCTGAAATGCTCTTTATGAACCAATAAGCTTCACCAGGAAAAAAAAGTTCCACTGATTCATATGCTCTACAAACACATGTTCTGGCACTTCTGACTGCATCTGTTCAGCTTAGAGCTAAGTCAAAGTGACCTATTATACCCTGATGGAGTAGGCAGAGCCTTGTCTTCCAAACTTTCTCTAGGAATCCAGCACTATTCAAAATACACCTTTGTCTGTGGAATTGCTCTTGCCAAGCCCACCTCTGAGCACAGCAAACCCTGAAGTGCACAACATAGCCACAAATACTGCCATTATACTAGATTCATGGGAAGACTCGTGGAATACTTTCTTTGACGTAGCTCATATTCCTAACACAACTAAGGTGTTGCATCATTTTGCAGGTAACTCCTAATGAGAGCTTGCTTCAGTTCCTCTTTCTTAGTGCATATTCAGCTGAGGCATTTCTTGCTTCCTTTCTTTTGTCCATTTTGATGGCAGCTAATGACTGTATTCCAGCACTGGTGAATAAACTGTCTCTGCTTTTGATTATGCTGTTACTGCAGCAGGTGGCAAGTGAAGGTATACCTGTTGTAGTACAATTATCAGCAAGTTGCTTGTATCTATAATGCTATAGAAGATCCTGGCTTCTTTGTGCTTCTGTGATTTTTGAAACTGTCCCAGCGTTAGAACATCTGGCAAAGATGAGCTAGTCTGTTTAAGGGGCAGGAGAGTGCATTTGGCCGATTGGGTGGTGCTATGTGCAAAGGTGTTTAGATGCCTTATTGTATCGGTATCATTGGCACAAACTGTGTTCTGTAAGGCATTGTGAGAAGAAAAGAAATCATTTTTGTTGTAACAGGGAGAAAGTGTAATGCTGCAGGCTATGGCACAATATGGATTGGTGAATTGTTAGGTTTTTTAATAACTGTAGAACATCTTATTGTTCAGATATCATTTCTGGGTTTGTCCTCCTTTCCCAAGCACAGTTGTCAAAATCAAAGAGTGGATTTTCAAACCAGAATTTGGGAAAGTAGCTATTGGAAGGCATTTGTAGCAGATCTATTGATGAATGGGTCTCAAAACCTTATCTAAATATGTGAACAGACTCTTAGGTGAAGTATCATTGTTTTACCATCCATGATAGTAAAATTTTTATGTTAGAACTATGTCTGTTCTCCTTGCTTGTGTTTGTGTGTAGATGAAGAAAATGGACAATGTTCAGTCTGCTTAAATTACTCTTTGGCTATTGAGAAGAGCAGCTGGGAGAGAAAAAGAGAAACCTATCATTTAATTGAGTGCTGATGTCTAAGTGTTATAAAATGTGTTGTTATTGGGGTACCCCTAACTTATAAGAGGCACATAGTGATCAAGTTAGCAAATAGCCTAGAAAATATCTGAGATGATTGGGAACTGGGAAGGGCGTTAGAGATAAGACTGCTTTTCAGAGGTGATGCTGGATGTGTTATCATTAGCTCATGTGAGATGTTAGCTTGGGGAATCCACACTGTTAACTTAGAGCAGAAGAATATAGAATTATTCACAGCTTTTTGAGTATATATGGTTTGTATAGAAACCTCGTCTGTTCTTTACATAGTTATTCCTGATGCTTCCAGCCTGAAAGCTGTCTCAAGTTGGTGCTGTAGATTGTAGTCTCTGCTTGCTATGTAATACTTTGCTTCCTACTCCAGAGGTAAAAAGTTAAACTTTGGTCTAAAGTGACTGTCGAAGCACAATATTTCATCATTGCTTTAAAGTAATGGAAAATAAATTCAATTTAAACCACTGGAGTGATCTATCTGTTAATTATGAAACGATCTTTTCTTTCTTCTGTCTTTTGATCTTGGTGTTGCAACTTGGGTTTGGTCTTCTTCATCTGTATGTCTGATCTGAATTTTTAGGTCAAAGGTGTGTGGCAGTGATTTTCAGATTTGTCTTTGCCAAAAAAAATAATATATATATATATATATTTATAGTTTCAACTGGGCAAAATATTAAGAATGAGACTGAATATATGGGTCAGGTCTATTGTAGCAAATATTTCCATAGAGAAATTGACAGAGTTAGCATTTCCTTTTGTTCTCTATTTTTCTTTCTTTTCTTCCCACGGTTCTTAGATGTCTGTATTCATTTTCCTGGTCAACTACCTGCAAAGCTAAAAGCTTGCCTGTATGCCAAATAAAGTAAGTTGCATAGTCATCCTTCCTTTTTTTTACATCTCTTCAGTGCGCATCTGTGAAAGGCTTTTTACTTCAATACCCCATTTTTAAAAATCTTTAGTCAAAGATATTAGCCTACTATGGCGTCTCAGATTTCGTGTGGGAAACAAGCTACCATAGTGTGGGAGAAGAAAGGAAGGATATGTCAACCTTCTCAGTGAGTGTTACTGTTAAAACTCAGTGGTCTGCAGCTTTATTTCTATTTAATATGGAAATCAGGAGAGAAAATACTAAAATACAGTGTTTGTGTAAGTGGTGTGGAAGCACTTCATGTTTAATGTGGAGTAGAAGAAATGTTTTTGTGGGCAAGTCAGAGGAAATTTCTGATGTTTATGAAAAAGCAGATAGACCTTTGAGATTAATGCCCTTTTATTCATGATCCTCTTTAGTAAAATTTAGCCTGTTCTTTCAGTAGTGACTATTATATTGATCATAATTAGGCTAATAAGTTTAAAATAGCTCCTCTAAAGAGTGCCTGCGGCTCACATTGAGTTTTTCTCTTGCTTTTTTTCCTATGTTTCATTGCCTTGAAAACTGATGGCATGGCACTCCAAGGTGAGCAAGGCTTTGATATAGTGTAAAAGGAGATGACTGTTCTTTATTTCTGCTATCTTTTTGGATGGCCATTGAGTTTCATCAATTAATACTTATAAAATTTTATGTAAAGGAATTTGAAGACTGGCTAAATAATTTAAGAGCTCAACCAGAGTGAACTTTTGCTGCTCACTGATGGTAGGAAATTGTCTAGTAGCAAAGCGGACGCATTTAGGAAACGTTAAAAGGTTCTTTTTGTTGCAGCAAGAGAGAAAGTCTTGCTAAATTATTAACTCTTTAGAGCACCCCTATAAAAAGCTGTTCTGCACATGTGCACCTAAACAAGAGATGAGGCTGCTAGTGTGTTTTGGAATACATGCAGACTGTTTGGGCACTTCAACCTTTAGTTTTAGATGCCAGCTTCTGAAGTGCAGGTGGACTATTGTCCAGCTCCTAAGCTTGCTGGCTGCTCTGTTGCACTTGTGTGCCTTCTGCTCTAGCATTTTGTCAGTTTCTCATTGCTGTGATTTGTCATCTCTGCTAATTTGTTACTTGATACTTTTATGTTTGTTCTTTTTTGAAGTGATGTCTTTTTAAGAAGACCTCTTGCCTGCTTCTTTGGGGTTTCATGTGTTTTGTAAGCCTGGTGCAATACTTTGATAAGTTTCATGGCTGCTTTGCTAGTTCTGGAAAACAAAACTGATGTAACTTACTGAAAGCAAACTGGAAGAATTCTCCTTGGACTTCTTTGAGGCTATTATCAGACTAATTACCAGGAGTTAAAAGCAAAGCAAGCGCGTTTTCATGTTTCAATGTAAAAGAGCTTACTGAGGAAGTGATAAAGGAGGTGTGTTTTTGACTGTTTTATGTTAACCAGCCTGGTACAATACAATACAACTGGAATTAATGAAAAAGAATGTTCTTATTAATTTATTAGTTTGAATTGCCGTGTTCATTCATTATAGTACTTAAATTCTTTTTGTTGTTTTTACTTCCACAGTTTATGCATTTGCTTGCTGAGATGTCTGGTTTTATGTAGTGCATAATTGTTTTTACTATAACAAGAAAAGCTTTTTGAATTTTTGACTCGCCTCTGATTTTAGTTAGCTCTGTTGCACTGACTCTGTGTGTAAGACAACCTTGTTACAGGAGGTTGATTACTTGAAGATAATACCATCACGGTTTCTCACAGTATTCTGCTTGGACAGACACACCCTCTGCTGGGTAAAAAACCATCTGGCTAGTAGGCCTCAAAGAATGGTGTAAATGGAATAAAATCCAGTTGGAGGCTGGTCACCAGTGGTGTTCCCTGGGGCTCAGTGCTGGGTCCAGTTCTGTTCAATATTTTTATCAATGATCTGGATGAGGGAGTTGAATGTACCCACAATAAGTTCATGGATGACACTAAGCTGGGAGGAAACGTTGATCTGCTGGAGGGTAGGGAGGCTCTGCAAAAGGGTCTTGACAAGCTGGATTGATGAGCTGCGATCAACAGTATGAGGTTCAGCAAGGCCAAGTGCTTGGTCCTGCACTTGGGGCACAGTAACCCTGTGCAGCACTACAGGCTTGGGGAAGAGTGTCTGGAAAGCTGCTTGGCAGAGAAGGATATGGGGGTGTTCATTGTAGATTAATATCCTCTATTCTTCCTTGTTTGTTTAATGTCAAATAATTTCATTTCCACTTAGCACTGATACAATAATGAAAGATAGTGCAAATATCTTGCAATATGTTTGTAAGCGAGAGAAGTCGAAGCATCACTATGTATACCACTAATTTCCCCCCCTTTCTTAAGTCTTCTCTTCTGTTTGATTGTCGATGCTCTTTGTATTTATCTAATCTAAGATCTTGATCTTCCATGAATAAATTTCTTATCTAGATATCATAAAGCTTAAGAGAATGTTGAGGCTGATCTTCCTGTGGGTTCCCTTGTCTTAGATTATGAAATGTTTTTCACAGCAGTGTCATCTTAGTTAAGATAGTTGTACAGCAGCTTATTGTGATGAATAGATAGTTTTAAGAAAGACTTTAACCTGCTTTGTTTTAACTGAAATTATATTACAAAAAATATAGAAATTTTACTATTATATTACAACCCCCCCATCTTCTAAAGTAAATTCTTTTATAAGTTGCTTAGAAATAGTACTTTAAACACTCAGAATATATGATAATGGTCTGGAACCAGAAGATTTCATAGGTAAAGTAAGGGCAGTTTGGAGGTGTCTGCTGAAGTGAAAGTTGGACAAGACATGCATAGTTTCTAATGAAAAGACCTCCTAAGAGTTTAAAATGAGTGAATGTTTGGCTGTTTTATGCCAGAAATGTTTAGTTCAGGGACAAAGAGAATCCATTTAGATTTAGATGACCTGAATAGAAGGTAAGTCTAGCAGCTCTAGCAGTTCATCTTTCTTTTTATAGTTGATTCTTCTTAAAAAATTTGTATTTGAAAGTAGTAATTGACTAATGTGGCAATCCCAAGTTTCACAGAAAGAGCACAAGGTATGTGGTTTACCATTGGTGGCTTTTCTAATCTTTGTGTCCTTCAATATGGGCTGCAGCTGATGGATTTGGTATCATTTTTAGTTCCATTAGTCTGTGTCCAAGTCTTTCTTTGTATCTATGAATACGTTCAGGTGTGTTTTGCCAGCTCACCCTTTCAGAATTTAAAGACCTGACCCACAACTTCTTTTACAGGGAATGCAGAGAGCAACTAACGTTACCTACCAAGCTCATCATGTCAGCAGGAATAAGAGAGGCCAAGTGGTAGGAACAAGAAGTGGTTTTCGTGGATGTACAGTCTGGTTAACAGGTACAGTCATGGATTTCTAAGAATCTTTTTGGTTTAATTCCTCTTCCGAAAAGCTACTTAACTGGAGCTCCCTTTTCTTATGCAAAGCTATAAGTTAATGGAATCTAAGACCTCGATGCCATTTTATTACTATTTTTTATGTAGACTTTCAGGAAATTGCTCTGGGACAGGTAGTAACTTGAGAATAGGTTTTCTTCAGTGCTCTAGGAGCATTGCTTATTTCGGATTGTCCTCTGCTTAAATTCTGGTTGGGATTTGGAGTGCATGGGGTTTATTTTTGTGTTTTAATCAACAATAGCTTTTCTTACTGTCCAGTTTTCTAATGATGGGCTGCAATCAACAGTATGGGGTTCCGCAGAGCAACCCCATGCAAACTACAGACTTGGGCACATTGCTGGCTGAGTAGCTGCTCAGTGGAAAAGGACCTGGGGATATTGGTCGACAGCCAGCTGAACATGAGCCAGCAATGTGCCCAGGTGACCAAGAAGGCCAATGGCATCCTGTCCTGTATAAAAAATGATGTGGCCAGCAGGACTAGGGAAGTGATCATACCCCTGTACTCAGCGCCAGTGAGGCCATAAAGTTCCTGGTGCATGTCTGGAGGAGGGCAATAAAGCTGGTGAAGGGTCTGGAGAACAAATCTTCTGAAGAACAGTTGAGGGCACTGGAGTTGTTTAGCCTTGAGAAAAGGAGGCTGAGGGGAGACATTATTATTATTTACAACTACCTGAAAGGAGGTTGTAGCCAGGTGGGTGCTGGTCTCTTCTCCCAAGTAACAAGTAATTGGACAAGAGAAGATGACCTCAAGTTGTGTCAGGAGAGGTTAGATATTAGAAAAATGTATTTACTGAAAGAGTGGTGAAACATTGGAACAGGTTGCCCAGGGAAGTGATTGAGTCACTATCCTTGGAGAGATTAAAAAAACATGTAAACATGGCATTTTCTGACATGACTTTGTAGGCATAGAGGTGTTGGGCTAACAGTTTGACTTGATGATCTTAGAGATATTTTCCAAAGTTAATGATTCTATGATTCTATAAATTGCTATCCCTATCACTGTCACGTAGCTCCAGCCTGCCCTCAATACTCAAATGAGCTGGGAAGCTGACTTTCTGTTTTTCCTGGTAATTAATTAATATCCTTTTGAATATGGGAGAACATTTTTATCGCAACCTGTTATCTACATGGCAACATTTTCCAGTTGTCATTCTTTTCAAACAGATGTGATCTTTATGTCTGGTTTCCCTGTTTTCAAGAGTAAGAAATATAGTGGTAGAATACAGAAAAGTAAGAAGGCTGTAAGGTATTAAGAGGAGTGTCTTGGGGAAGCTAAGTTAGTGAAGAAGTTTGATTGCTAGTGTCAGGGAGTGACATGGACTGTAGGTATTGAAGTAATGCTACCCATTCTAGAACTGTGTAAACAAGAGTCTTCAGAGCTCTGCTAGGTTTTATAATGAAAGCTGAAGTGGTGGCAAACTCTGTTCCAGATTCTCTCACCAGCACTCATGTGGTGGGAGTGGACCGGAAGTTGTTTCAGAGGTCACTTTTTATTTCTAAACTAAGTTCTCTTTATCTGAGAACTACGGTCTAATGAATATCTTGTGAGAGGGTCTGAAGTAAAAAAAGCCCTCCAAGGAATATATAAAAAATATGGAAAACATTTTGAGAGTGTAAATTATTTTAAAGACTTATCAGCTCAAAAGCTGTTTTTAAGAGTCATTCATTACATGTTAGGGACTAAATCATGTGTGAAAAGCTAGAGCATTTGAATGAGTAGCAAGCTAGATGTGGGGCACATAAGCTGGAAGTCAAAGACTACATCCATGAGAAATAAATGATGAAGTAGCTAAAATCTTAATTTGGATTGCCATGCTTATTATCAAGGATGGAAGTGTACTTAATTGCTGCCCAAAGATGACTATTCTGTTTCCAGTCTTACTTTTCTTCTCTTGCCTTGCACAAGTTTTAGTGCTTGCCCAGCCCAACCTTGAGCTAAATCATCAAAGAACTCAATACAGCTTACACATAAGTACACACACAGAGGAGAAAAGGTTAACAAGCTAAGTTGGCCAATGGGGAGCAGTGGTGATGGAGTAACATAGGTAGGGTGGGTGTGACTAGAGAGAGGAGAGAGCAAGAGTTCAGGACCATCCCCATTTGGAAGCTGGTTCTGGCCCAACTCGTAACGTCTGGCTTCATTGTGTACTGCTGTTACTCCTTTCAAAGTAGACAGACAAGCATTGACAAAAGAACCTTGGGTTGTACAAGAAAATCTGGATAATTTTAATAGATGACCGCAGGTTGTTATTCACAACTGTGAATTTTTTTGACTGAAACATACTGAAATCAGAGAGATGAACACAGAGGCTTTTCTTGAGAGAGGGTTGATGGCTTAAGTCCTTATGTAGGATTTGTCCTGGGATACACATATTCTCAGTTTTCAGTAAACTGCTCTGCATATTCTGGATATTAAATTGAGTGAAGGAGAAACCAATGCAATGACTTCTCTTCTGTTACCTTAAATTACCGCAGATGTCAAGGTTTCCTTTGCACTTTGTGTTTTCCTAGAACATGCTTGTTAGCATGATTGTCACCTTTTGCTGTAGAAGTCTTAGCAGTAATAGCAAACTGCTATTTTGTGTGACTTGTTTTTTTTTGCTTCTCTTTCTGAAATCTAGAATAATCTTTACTACCATTAATGAAGAACAAAATATTTTTCTTGACCCACTAATGCTGCTTCTTTTTTTTTTTAGAGTCCCGTTACCCTTATTTTTTTTCTTCTTCAAAGGATTAGTGTCATCTCATGAAAATTTGAGTTTGTGTTCCATTTAGGAATGGATTGCTCTGTGTAAGTTAAAGCACATGCTTCAGATAAACTCCTGAAATCTAGTCTGGAAAATTATTTAAATACATTCCCACTTTAAGCAAATGTTAGACTTCTTAGTGCCATCAAGACTTCTCAATTTTTTAAAGGTTTGTTACTTAAGATTCACGACTGGACCAGTGTTTAATATTAAAATTTTCTTTGCTTGTTGCTAATGTACTCCAGCTAGTGGAGCACAACTGCTGTGTGAGAGTCATGAATGAGTTTTGTTGTATCTGTAGTGTCTAAATCAGTGCTGTTACTCTGCAGTAAGTAAACGCAGTGTGCAATTTCTTTTGTTGTCTGAAATTCATTTCAGTGTGAGATCTTCTGATGTAAACATAACCTCTTAAGTCTGTGTGGAGTTTCTGGTGGTTGAGGTGCTGAGGGGCCTGGTTTAGTAATTGATAGGAATGGTTGGACTCAATGATCTGGTGGGTCCTGTCCATCCTAGTGATTCTATGATTCTATGAACTTAATTTGCTCAGGTAGTAACAACTGCCAGCAATGGCACTGGGGAATATGCACCATCTCTATAAATAGCAGCAATTCTCAAGGGCAGACTCTTTTTATCTGCTTCTAATTGCATGCTTAACTTACTGCCTTACTCTACCTGTACCTATTGTCTATGTAAAAGGTGCTTGGCTTATATTGCAGGCAAGCATCTCTGAAAGGCATTGGTGCTGATGCCTGTCAGTTTGGGATTTTCATACTAGCAGTGGTACATCTACAATTCAAACAACTTTTTTCTGTGCTTATATACTTACATTATTATGGAATATTCTAGGCCTGTCTGGTGCTGGGAAGACTACAGTGAGCATGGCGCTGGAGGAGTATTTAGTATGCCATGGCATTCCGTGCTACACATTGGATGGTGACAATATCCGCCAAGGCCTTAATAAGAATCTGGGTTTCACTCCAGAAGATAGAGAAGAAAATGTTCGTCGTATTGCTGAGGTTGCTAAACTGTTTGCAGATGCTGGTTTGGTGTGCATTACTAGTTTCATCTCTCCTTATACTCAGGTAAATATGTATATCTATATAATATGTATATCTATATAAGGTGTATGGAAAATTCAAAGTGTCACTCATAATTTTAGTTGTAGGACTCTCTCACTCAGCTTAGCCAAAATGAAGTGCTTGTTTGGTTTCTTGATAACATTTGTGCTTTCTAGAGATGATTCATAAAACTACAGAAACATTAATCTTAAGATTAATTCTTTGGACTGGCTTTAATCTTAATTTTAACTTTTTTTCAGTCTTTAATTTTAACATTATTCTTAAGAGTAATGTCAGCTTTTTTTGTATTTGTAACTGGAACTGTCCTTCAGTCAATTAGGCAGAATTATAAATCTAATATTAGGAACAAACCCAAATGATACTCCAAGAAAGTCTTAAAACTAAAGTATCTTGTTTGATCCACGTAGATTCCAGTACTTTATATATATGAAGACTAGGTGTGCACTTAATCTGAAGACTCAGTTACTTTTTTTTTTTAGAGACAACTTTTCCTTCAGTGTGAGCTTTATTTTACCTTTTTAAGGAAAAGGATGTTTAATTACCTATAGTTCTTCATACTTTTTCTCATGCTGAGTGTACAACATGACATTATATAATACTGAAAATAATCATAAATGCATGTTAATATTTTGTGAAGACTTTTTTCATCTGTGTATGAGAACACTGATGGGAGAGACAAAAAGGATGTGTAAGCAGCAAATATCTTCAACAACAGCACAGGGGCTGTAGCTCAGATGTTCCACTGCACGAGAAGGTATTATTTCTTCAGTTACAGTGATACAAACAGTTCTTCTGATAATAATTTGGGGAAACTCAAGATCCTGAAGTAAAACAGAAGTCTTTAGTTATGAGGAAGAATAACCATATTTAGTAAGAAATGGTTTTAGTGGATTTTTGGGAAGTTTTTTGTTCTCTAAACGGAATTCACCACTTCCTTCAATGCTTGACAGCCATAAAAATCAAATAGTAGTTGGAGTATAAAAGTCTTGTCCAATTAATGAATGCAGAGAAATCTGGAGCTCTGGAGAGAAGAGTGGTCATATCAGGAGCAGGAAATAATACCTCGTCTGACTTTAGTGAACCAGGCAGATGTAACTGTTTGGGATGTAACTCCTAAGGTAGGGGCAGTAGAAGCAGGTATAGAAAATTCTGCACTCTGTGCCTGGGTTTGTTTGGATGTTTTAATATATATAGATCAGGTTAATGTAAAAATATCTCTAATCTTCATCTCGTTTTTTACCATGTGGTGAACTGTAACCAAGCAGGTGTAGCTTGCAGGGCATCAGTTGATCAAATCATGGGGTTTTTTTTTTTTTTCAAACTTTGAAAACTTGTTTACATATTACTATCAGATTCTTTGCAAAGAACTTCAAAAGCAGAAAGTTAATAACGATATATGGGTGGAAATTCTTAGGGTTTTTTTTCTGTTTTCTTTCAGGATCGTAATAATGCCAGACGAATCCATGAAGGGGCAAGTTTGCCTTTTTTTGAAGTATTTGTAGATGCTCCATTACATGTCTGTGAACAGAGAGATGTTAAAGGACTCTATAAGAAAGCTAGGGCTGGAGAAATTAAAGGTAAACGTAGATGTAGTCACATTCCTTCTGCATAAGTGGACAGTGATGTAAACTGACTCCATGTAAGTGGATGTGCTCAAGTCTGTGGATGTAGCACCCTTAAAAGCAGCATGGACTGGGAACAGGGCCAAGCAGAAAATTGATGTCAACGTCTAGCTCATGCAACAGACTAGCTGAATGCATAGGACAGTAAAAGGGCCAGACTGGCTATCTTCACATCAAAAAACCTTAAACAGGTTACATGGTTTCTGTTGTGAGCTCCTACAACTGGGGATTAGTCTTTCTCCTTTGTGTGTCCATTGACTGAAAGAGCCTGTTTCTTTCTAAAGTCTGTAAAGGATTGTGCTATTGAGAGTTACTAAGTACTTCTAAAAAGTAAAGCATCATCACTGTCTTTCTGTAAAGACCAGTAAGAACACTTCTGAAGCGAAGTGTTTTATTTTGAAATTAGGGTTCCATTCTAGTGCCCATGTAAATGATTTTCTATCCCCAGCCTCAGATCAGGATTTAAGTACAGCCTGCAATAAAAAAAAGCTTAAATATGTGATCACTCATTGCAAGTATTGTTTCAATGGCTTCTTAGCTCTGTGCTGTATTGTAGTTTGCAGAGGTTTCCGGAAACACTTTTTACCTGTATCAAGTAGCAAAGCAATTTCTAAAGTAGTTGCTTTCAAGGGCTGAGTTTGCCCATACTGTAATGGTCAACTCAACATTAATTGAAAGTGATATAAAATTTAAGAAGTCTAAGACATTCCATGTGACTGGCTGCTTGATACTTCTCGTACTACCAAATGATTCTTGTGAAGGCCAGGAATAAATAAAGCTGAATTAAGGTATGCTCAGAGTCAACTTAAAGAGTAAAAATGCTTAGTGGCACAAGTGTGGATTTACAAATATACTGGTCGCTCAACATCAGGATTTGTATTTAAAAAAACAAACCTGCAAAACAACAAACCAACAATCACAGCTAATAATGAAGGACAGGTGATGGATGGCCAGCTCTGGGTTGGTGTGCACAGTTCTTCTGCCAGTACTCCTTTATTTATTCACATTACAAATAAGTTCACCGACAAAAATGTGCTATGTATGTGCAGCAGAATGCTGAAGTTTGATGCAGTTGTATAGTGGGATTAGCAGATTGTCTGATAAAGAATAAAAATATTGATTTCCTTAAGAAATCCTGTATTGAGGAAGCTAAAATTCTGTCCTCTTGCCTTTTGTGTGGTTTATATTGAGAAAACTGTCTGTCAACAATGTTAAAATGGAGCAATCTTTTGGAAAAAGTCACTTAATAATTTTGTCTTGCATTCTGTAGGTTTTACTGGGATTGATTCTGAGTATGAAAAACCAGAAGCTCCAGAGCTTGTGCTGAAAACCGATTCCTGTGATGTGAATGATTGCATACAACAAGTTGTGGAACTTCTTCAAGAGAGGGTGAGCAGAAACGCAGATATATCTTAGTACTTTTCTTCAAAGCATTTGTGCCTGCATTCTGAATGTACATGCTGAGAAAGAGAGAGATAGTTTTTAAGAGTTAAAGGCTTATACATGTTTAAATTCTAGCTTTTAAAATTGTCCTATTGTATGTTTCCTTCTTAAACCTGAACACTGCAAAAACATTGATCTCTTAAGTGAAATAAGATTTGGACAAGTAGAAAATTTATTTTTATCAATTATCATAATTTATTACTGGAAAGGAGAGAAGGCTGTCTCAGTTGTCATAGAACCAGTGATGAGTGCCAACTATATAATTGGTTGCTAGCATTTGTAAGAGTGAAATTTTTCACCTTTTCTGTTTAGTGTACAAATTAATATATGCTGAAGATATGAAGAGACAAGCATACACTTAGAGAATTATTTCAGCTGGCTTAGGAATGCTGTGATTATGTCTGGTTTCCTTTGTTTCGACTGTTGTTCTTGCACTAGCAAAGGTAGTCCTGCAAGTATGTAATGACCAGTTCAGGAAGCTGATCTTGCATGGCAAATTTGAGTTAATGATTCATAGCTTTTGAAGAGGTAGGTGTCTTTACTTATTCACGCCTGTGATGTACATTTTGAAGCCTCTGGGCCTCCTTCTATTTTCTGGTAAGAGGATTCAACTCATTACCCAACCTAAAAAAAAAACCTAGCCAAAGGGAAAAAAAACCACAAAGGAACAAACAGAAAACCCCAACAAACCACCCTGACAAGGCAAAACAGACAAAACAATCCCAAATACAATACTCACTAAAGGTGATAACAGCAGTGAAGTGGCTTTATCCTTTAGAATTTGCTATTCTTCTTACATTCCTACCTGTAGTCAGTGGGTAGTGGGATAAAATTTTAGACAATTATTTTTTTATTTTGATTATCTAGTAGATGATTATTTGTGGGTTTTGTGAGGTAGATGTTCTGGAAATTTAGGGAGTAAGCAGTAGCTTGAGTAAGGCTCCACCAAATATTGGATTGTGTACAAGCAAAGCACCTCATTAAGTAACCATCATGGAGTTAATTTTAACCCTCTCTGCCAGTACAGCTCTCGAGAGATTAGGCTCTTGTATCTAAATTTTGAAGAAAACTGTTAATAGAGCATTAATTGTTCAAAGCTGCTTAGGAGATAAGATGTGGCAGAAAACCACAGCAGAATTCTAGATTTTTACCCTACTGCTCATCTGAATATTTTTTGGAAGGAAAAAGGAGAATGGTCTTAAGGAGTCCTACCTATGGGACGTGGCAGTTCCTGATTGTGGGAAGCCCTATGTCTGCTGCACAGAATGACAATTCAGAATGTTTCATAAATGTAGAAACCAATGTCATGTCTGCCAAGATAGTAATCCCCAGTTTCTTGCATTGATATGCCTGGTACACAGAGCTCAGTGCTGGCTCGTGGCCCTGTCAGCTTTCCTCTGTCATTTGCTTAAGGCATAGTTTAGTACTTTATTTTTCTGCCTTTGTAGGGAACAGTGTCATGAATACCAAAATATCTTGATGATCACATACTTTAATGAGAGACAGAAAGCAAGACTTGGCTGAACAGACATGTGTTGTTCTCAGACCATGTTAATATAATGATATCTTGAGAGTATAGTTTCTATAGGTTACCTTTAGCTGGAACAAGCCACGTCTGTGTTCTTCTTTAATAATCTGTTGTGATCAGTAAAGATAAAGAGCATAGGTCAACAGCATTAAAAATAATTTAGGATGTTTATTTTGTTTAAATAGGTTTCAAAAACTTTGGGAAGAATTATCCAAGTATTAATAATGTTTTGGTTCAGAGCCATTCTATGTTAATTGCAGGGACTCTGGTTAGCCAACAATAATCCAGAGAGATCTGCTGACTGATAGGTTTGTATGAGTATTTCCAAGATGTTTTTGGTCAAAATAATTTGGCTTGATATAGATGTACTGCATAAACTAAACATGACTTATTTTGACCAAAACAAAGGTGTAAAGATGCCCCACATTGCTATTTTTCTCAAATGTGTAAAGGTGAGGCATCTTTACACCTTTGTTTTGGTCAAAATAAGTCATGTAAAGCTAATCCTAACACATTTGAGAGAAATAGAAATGAAAGGTGGGGTCAGAAATTCTTATTGACACAAGATGAGGATTAGTACTATGGCTCAAGTGAATTTAAAATTGATGGGCAGAGAAGAGGCTAGAGAATTGTAAATATCTCTGTTAAGATCATGACTGTCATTGCACTTGATAGTTTTTCCCAGACTTAAAGTACTGACAAACTTACCTGCAAGATGTAGGTACCCGTGATTCTTATAGTCAGGAAAACACTTCTGTTTAATTCTTCTGTATATAAATGATTGAATGCCCTCACACCTCAATTAATATAAACTTATCAGACTAGTCATTTAGTAATATAAAATGGATGTTGCTTGTGAATGCTTATCTGCTAGAAGCTTGCCTGAAGGCCCTTTCTTTACAGATTATTGAGGATGTTTGACAGCATGAGCAAAGAACCTACTAACGCAGTCGGAGAACACACATTCCCATAAATCATCTACTTTATTCTTTTATTATTATCAATCATTATTTATGTGAATGCATTGGCAAATAATAAATCTTATGTAGCTTGTCCTTAGAATGAAGCTTTCAGGAAAGTTACTACCTTAAAGTGGGCACTAGATGGCTTGTTAGCCTAACATTTTCTGAAAAGTCATGCAGTTTAAAGACCTATGGATTTATCTTGCTGCTGTTTGCTAGAGGTGATTTTGGTCTAAGATATTGTTTTAAATACCATTTTTATGTCTGCAAAGGAGTCTAGGTTTACTAATCCTACAGATTCTCTAAATGTCTGACTTAGTATTTCTAGAACCGTCTTCAAGTTGTTTACATCCTTATAATGAGGTAGTTTGTAGACATGAAATCATGAAAACTTTTTTCCCATTGTTTTGCCCATTAGTGGGACACTAAAAACAGGCCAATATTTGAAGAAACCATTTTAATAGACACATTTTTTTAAAGTTTTTATGGTTTGTATAACTGGGACATTCTAGTGTGTTAATGAACTAGGGTCCGGAGAGGAATCGTCTTTGGAGCAGTGTGATATGTACTCGGTTGTGATACTTCACTTGTATGACTGCTGTTCTTTACAGTAGTCAATAACTTTAATTGATTCTTGGCTGATTGCTGTGGCAGGGGTTTGCTGCAGCTCTCCTGGGGTCTAATGCTCCTGCTCAGTAAGAGAAAAGAGGAGGCTGGTTTTGCCTAACTTACTGTCTAATAAAATTAGCTTCCCAAGTGACACCTGATATGAAATATACTGTCCATTTCCTTCTAAAACAAAATTTCTAAGTGCTAGTTTATTTTTTTCTTTTTATTTATCTTTGGAGATATTAATTACGTGAGACTTATCACATCTTTTTACTGGCTTTCATCATCCGACTCCCTTTGTTTTACTTCCCGTAGGTGTAGTGCCCAATGTCTGATAAATGCATTAAAATGCTTGGGCAAACTGGCTGTTTCCTAGAGGTATGCCTTTTACTCTGGGCTGCAACAATTGCAAAAATAAATATAATTTCTTTATTCTTGTTGTGGTCCCCCCAAAAGTAAAGCATAACTTTGCAAAAGTTTCCAAGACACTGAAAAAACTGTTTTAAAAAGAACTGCCTGCTACTTTTTTATGAATTTTTTTTCCTTTTTTTTTTTTTACTACTAATGTCACTAGAACGTTTGACTAGGTTTTGACATTTTACACCATCCTTTTTCAGAGGAGTCTGTTTAAAGTTTTATCTTGGTCTTCTACCTTCTTAATTAACAACTTTCAGCTGAGAAATATATTTTTTTTACCTCCATGTTACAGCTTCTAATGTATGTTGTATAACGAATGACTTAAATTTATAAATGCTTACTCTAAAACTTTTTTTTACTTCTTTAGCAAATATAAAAGCATAGAGTCTTCCTTTCTGCTGTAGATAGCATAGGCATTAATAAGTCATAAAAACTGCACTTATTTCAGTAGTCAAATATTTACTAGGTAAGTGTTTTGTAGGGTACTGAAAGTTTAGAAAAAAAAATCCTGTCAGAATGGTTCATTATAGTTACTCAAGCCTGAAGCTTGGCTAGCAACATATAGTGAGAGGACAAGGGGGAGTGGGTATGAACTGGAGAGGGTCAGATTCAGGTTGGACATAAGGAAGAAATTCCTTACCGTGAGAGTGGTGAGACACTGGCTTAGGTTACCCAGGGAAGCTGTGGCTGCCCCGTCCCTGGAGGTGTTCAAGGCCAGGTTGGAAGGGGCTTTGAGCTGCCTGATCCAGTGGGAGGTGTCCCTGCCTATGGCAGGGGGGTTGGAACTGGTTGATCTTTAAGGTCCCTTCCAACACAAACTATTCTATGATTCTATATCATATTCTTGGAAGAGTGCTGTTTTTTAAGTGAGTAGAAATTGCTTAATGAATAAACTCTTGCTACAGAGCAGTGCTACATTAGAATTTTACTTCTTGTCCATGTATTTGGTGTCCAGGAGACATTCTGAGCAACCGTTGTGTTTATTGCTTTTATACAGGACATTGTTCCAGTGGATGCCTCCTATGAGATAAAAGAGCTTTATGTACCAGAAAACAAGCTACTGTTGGCCAAAACTGATGCTGAATCTTTGTTAACCTTGGAAATAAATAAGGTATTGTGTGCTCAGTTGTCTCATTGCTAAAGTTGAAAGACAGTCTAATCTGTTGCTCAGCAGAAATAGATAAAGTCGAAATACCTGTACTGGTTTCAGTGTGTATCTCAATATACTTTTCCCCTGTTTTCTTGCAAGAAATCACAGCATCTGTGTCACTTGATAGAGATAACAATTCAGTCGTCATGATTTCATAAATAATGTGTGGCACAGTGTTTCTTAGTTTATCCCAAGCCTGGTGATTACATTTACAGCAATTTCCTCATGTGTCCCACCATTTGTCCCCATCTATGGACTAAACCTAAACTGTGGCTGGCATGTCTTGGATGAGTATTTGTTTCTGGAACAATTAATACAACTACTAGCTTTTTTTTTTAGCTTACTTACACAAACAATTTTCTTTTGAATTTTAATGACCTGGAAATATGAAGGAAATCAGTTGCTGTTTCTTGATTCTCCTAGTTGGTAGCCTTCAGCTGAATGAAAATAACTTTATATATCAGGCAGTAACAGTTTCAAACTTAGGTGTACAGAGAGATGATATGGTCTACTTTGTTGTTTGTTTGTTTGTTTGTTTCTGATTAGAACATAGCCATGCTACTTTTCTGGCATCCAGTAGAGAAAATGTGGGAAAAGCACGGATCAACTTGATCACCTCCGTTCTTATTTTGGTTAAATGCGTTATTTTCCAACTCAGATAAATTAGACAAAGCTGCTTCTGGCTGCATTTTTGTTCTGCCTCATTTTCTTTTTCTGAAGAACTAGGCCTGAACACAGATGCAATACATGAGTTTTTTTTCATTGGCTTTTTGACAGTATTAGTAGAACTTAAAGCCAAGTATTTGATCTAGGAGCAAACAAATCCTTTTCCTCTCCATCCCAATCAGTGGTTTGTTAAATATCAAGCAAGTCTATAACGTAAACTTGGGAAGAAAATGTGTGTTGTACTTCCGTAGCATAAATTAAACAGTGTAATAAAATTAGTCATGCTCATTGCAGAAGAGACTTGTACAAGGAAAGCCTGACCTTGTCAAAGATTGGTCAGACACATGCAGAAATAATAGAGGCCACACACTAAGCTGTAGTGTGACTGTTTAAATGCAAAGCAAGGAAATTCTCTGTAAGCTGATAGCTCTTAAACTAAAATAAGTACTAGTCCTGAGAGAACTTTGTTTATGAATTGTTTCACTAGTTTCTGCAGTAAAAAATGTCCTCCTATAACATGTTATTAGACCCTGATAATTCTGATATTTTTATAGTAGTTGTATTATTGTTTTTTCCTTTTTCTTTCTCTTTTTTTAATCTCTTGGTTATCTTGCTTGTTAAAAAAATAAACACAAATGATACTCTCCAATTCTGTTATGTTAAGTTTTACCAAACATTTACAAGTACAGTTTGTTTTTTAATGAGGGTGTTGTTTATTGTTTTGGTTTTTAACACATGGAAATTTGATCTAGTGTAAGGACAGGAAAATAGTCAAAAATATGAATATTGCGGAAAAAATTGTTCTTTTTCTTTCCTATAGAAATTTTGAATTCTTTCTGATTAAAAACTGTAGTATAGAGAAATCTTTCATTTATACTGTCCTGCATTTTGTGGGTAAATACCTGATGTCAGTCATTAAACAACAACTTCTATCAGCCCTAAGTCTATTTCTTCAATCCTTTACAAGGTGGATATGCAGTGGGTGCAAGTGCTGGCAGAAGGTTGGGCAACACCCCTGAATGGCTTTATGAGAGAGAGAGAATACCTACAGTGCCTTCACTTTGATTGTCTCCTCGATGGTAAAGTAAAAGCTAATCATTTGTAAAGCTGAACAAACTAATCCTATTTCTAAAATACTATTGATGCTTTTCTTCCTAGTGGTGGTGTGATAATACATTATCAGACTAGTGCACAACCTAGGGTAATATAATAGGATACTCTAATGGTCAGTGTTAAACTGGATGGTTTATTCTTTTTACACCTACCATCTTGTTAGAATTTGAATGTATTTTCTTTTTGCCATTACAAATTATATTTTTCAAATGTTTTCATTGTTGAAAAACATTTAAACATAAAATACATTTTTCTAATTTGTTTTGAAAAAATTGGTTTTAGAATATAGAATTACCATTTAATTACTCTTTAGCTTGGTGTGCCAAAAGATATGTTCCATAATAGTAATGAAGGAAAGGACTAGAAAATATGAAATCAGAATTTGAGGAGGTGGCTTGAATATAGACAATTATCACATGTAATTAAATTACTATGACTTAGCAATTATCCCGTGATGTTTAAAGTTAATATATTTTATTTTACTTCACCAGTTGGCTAAGAGCAAGCATTAGTTAAATTAGTCAACAAATGATAACACACTCGGATTTTGGAATCTGATGGTGATCCTCTGCCATTTTTCATTTATTTCTCTTTGAAGGCTCTATTTTAATCCAGTCTTTTAGCATTTTTTTGCACACTCTACAACAAAGAGGAGTAGTAAAAATTCCTGTCTCCCCTTTTCCTTCTGTATCACTCTTCTCTTGGTGGAGTCCAAAAATTGTTCCCGGTTCCTTTTTCTATAAGCCTCTTGCATAGTATCCTAGACAACAGAATGTCATTCTATTATTTTAGGGTGTGTAAAGTTTTGCAGTGTTGTTTTGAAGTGGTAGTTTTGTTTTCATTCCATTTGCCTTCTGTGCTTTCACCTTCAGGTGAAACTTACTTGGCAGATGGCATGCTATGCATTCAACCGCTATAATACCTTGTAGCTCCTTATTCTGCCCTGTAGTTTTCTATAAATCAGAATTTTTATAAGGCTTTTAAGACCTTCTGTAGGTGAATGTTTCAGATATGACAGTAGTACAAGTCTTTAAACTTCTTTTGCAATTGTTTTTACTACCTCATGAATGCTGCAAAAAAGGAATAATGAAAAACAAGCAATTTATTGATGGAAAAAAATTTCAGTCCTAAGCTTAAATGTAACAGTCCTGTTCCTCTAGATGCTACCATATTTCCTCTTCTTAGTTATCTACTGCATCATTTGTGTATGAGAACTTTTTAGAAAAATGTGATTACCTTAAAGCTGCTTTGCTACTTGAAGCAGTGGCTAAGTCAAAACAACATCCTGAAAGTTTCTGCCTGCTCGGTACGTTACTTCTGAAATCTTATAGCAGCAGTCATTTTCCAGGTTTTTAATTTTGAAGAGAGGGAAATTAATACCTGCTACGCAGCTCATCCTTTGGGCTCTAAATGTAGTGTTCATACTGATTGACTTCTACATTATGGAGATCAGTGCAGATGTGTTGGTATTCTCCCTCGAAAGCTTTAGTTACCTGAAATAATCTCAAGCTAACACTGCTTATCTGTGACTTACAAAGTCACTCCCCACTACCTTGCATCAGTTTCTCATTTGTGTAGTCTCTGCAGACAGATGTCAATGATACTATTGGTCACTGACAAAATTTTAATAATCAACAATTTTGAGATCTCTCCCCAGTTTGAAATATTTATCTAGTAGTTCACAAAACAAAAGGATTTTTTTAATTATCAAGCTAAAGGTAGCAAATCACCTTCTCTGCATCTGTTGCCAAGCTCAATTTCATAACCTAGTTGCTTTGAAAATAACTGAATACTAAGAGTGAACTTAACGGTATACTGTTCACCTCATTTTGCATTATGAAAGAAGGGAAGACCTATTTTTCTCTTAAACTTTTCATCCAGTTTCTTAATTTTTAACTTCATACCATACTTGAGGTAAAATTGAGAGATTTTAAAAAACATGCTGCTCAAAAACTGGGCAAACGAGCTTTATTTTGAGTCTTGGCCCTACTAAAGCCAATAGCAAAACTCCCATTGACTTCAAGGCACCATTGACTTTTCTGTGGGAGACCACCCAAAAGTTTTGCACTCTTTCAGCAAGTGTATGCTTATTAGACTTCAAGCCTTTGTATAAGGCTTACAGCATTTACTTTACTGGGTTTCTCAAATCCTGCTTTTGTAGCAAGAAAAACAAGTCTTTCAGCATCAGACAGTGAAGCAATTGCTGAAAAATTAGTGTCACACATGACCTTAAAATTCAGATTTGTTGGTTTAGTTTTAGAAGTAAAGTAGGTGGTAAGCTTTCAGCTGAACGAACTGTGCAAAACATAAATACTTTCTTCCTGAAATGTGTATGCTTGAATATTAATACAGTTTTAAGTAAATAACACAAGTCACCATTTGAAATAGTTGAATGTTGTACAGTAACTGCTTGGGTACATTTGACTGCTTCTGTCACATTGAAGTTTTCTTACGGACTGAAAGCATGACTACTGAGAATGCTATTTCTTTTTTACTTGTTGTCCTCTTTAGTAGCAATCTTGCCTAATATTTCAGATGTTCTGTTTAAAAATGTCAGTTCAGTGTTTCTGCTTACTATATAGCTTCTTGAACAACGTATCTGAGATCCCAAAATGTAGTATCCACAGAGTCTAAATACTTGTGTACAGCTGTAAGTACTTGCTATTTTCAGTACTGTCTTTGTTCTTTCTCAGATCTTGGTGCTCACACATTTTTATAGCACACATCTTCTGCAAGGGTACATTTTACAAGTTGCTTTTAACCCCTGTTAAAATAAGTACTTGAACTACCAGTTGTGCACTTGCAGCCTGGACACTAACTTGATAGGAGAGTAGGTTTTCATAATATCATTGATGTCCATTACTAAGGATAAGGGCTGTTTTTTTTTTTCCCCTTCACTCTGCAGGGGGAGTTATTAATCTATCAGTGCCTATAGTACTAACAGCTACTCAAGAAGACAAAGAAAGACTGGATGGGTGCACAGCAATTGCGCTGGTGTATGAAGGTCGCCGCGTGGCCATTCTCCGTAATCCAGAATTCTATGAGCACAGGAAAGAGGAACGCTGTGCTAGGCAATGGGGAACAACATGCAAGGAACATCCCTATATCAAGGTATGTATTTAAAAGTTGAAAATCTAGTCCTATTAGCTGTCCTCTGTGTGGAACTGCAAATTAAGTGAAGTTCATGTCTCTGACTGGTGTATTTCAACGGCAAAACCACTTTGAGAACTTAAAACTTTTTTTTTTTTTGTGGGGAGAGAGTTAATTTTCACAAGAAGCTGGAAAAGGACACATCTAGGGCAGCTGACCCAACTTGATTTTTGTTTTCCCTGGCATTTTCTTGTGACATTGCTTCCATAGCACAGGTGCACAATTTGGGATTCTAGACCAGGGCAGTGAGATATTGATTTCTTGTCGGTAAGTGACATCACATTGTGTGTCACTTATTTTGTATATCCCTTTACTATTACTATTGTTGTAATTTTCTCTTCCTTTGCTGCTCTGTTAAATTGTTATTATCCCAGGCACAAACTGTGCGTTTTTCTTTATAGCTGCTGCTGTGGCTCTTTTTGTTGCTGACTCAGGGCTAAATCCAAGTGCCCATGTGGTTCGTTCTGACTAGCTTGGCACTAAGTTAAGCAGCCACATGTTTTTTTGTTACTGACCTGGGGCTAAGCCATGGCATATATGCACATGAAATGAGTTTAGAATGTAGTATAGAATCTGTACTACAGAAGAGGGAACTTTGCCTTCCATTGCGTCTAGGAAACGTATGCCTCTGTGTAGCCAGATGGATCATCAAAACTGTCCTGATCAGCTGTGCATTGTGAGGGCAAGAAAACCCCAACCTGCATGCAGAACACATGAGAATTGCCTGGTTTAAATGCTTTTGAAATTGGCCCTGTTCCTGGGGAGTTCATAATTTAACTCTCTGGGGAGTTAGTTCCCATCCATTGAGTTGTATCAAAAAAAGTATCAAAAGTATGCTTGACTTAAGACTGACAAACAAAATTAACCTGAAAATATTCCCTTGGTAAAGATGTGCCCCCTTTGCCATGCTCTGGATGCTCAGGAGAAGCTGACAACCAATCCTAACAAGAATATTCCTTTCTTTTCTTAGATGGTTATGGAGCAAGGGAACTGGCTTGTAGGTGGAGATCTACAGGTCCTTGATCGTATTTATTGGAATGATGGACTTGATCAATACCGTCTCACTCCAGCTGAACTAAGGCAGAAATTCAAGGAAATGAATGCTGGTGGGTAATTTTCTTCTTCTATTTCTTTCTGCAAAGATTTATCTAAACACCTGCTGCCTCTGTACCACAGTGTCTAGCATTGTTTCAAGGATGAGGATTTTGAATGCTCTTTTGGGTGGCATCCTTTGCCTTTTACTAGTATTAATTTGTATGATCTCAGGCCTTGATTGCCTAAACACAAGGGGAATCTGGTAATGCCTGAGGTTCTGAATTTTATATTTCTGTGCATATTGGCTATGTTAATAACGCAAGAAAAAGTAACATTAAAATGTGGTAAAGCATGATTTAAAAGTTATCAGATTTGGCTGAAATGTTAGAGGCATGGTTGACTGCTGAGCTTGCTTTTCTGTTTTTAAATCTATTCTGTGCTGCTTCTAGGGAGCGAAGCTTATAACAGTAATGCAAGTGGACTGGTATAGAGTGCGTTGCATTACAGTTAGAGCTAGCAGTTAGCTTGTAATTTTTATATTGCAGAAGAAACAAAACTTTAAGGCAGTTGTGTTAGGCAGATAACAGTTGTGTTAGGGTGAGGGAGAAGATTAATGTCAAGAATGCAAACCAAGTTGGTCTTGAGCTCCTGTCTTTTTTCAGTGCGGTTAGTATTTCCAGGATCTGCAGGTCTGAGATACAAGTCTTTGTTTTAGCTAGCCCTCAAATAAATATATTTGGTATCTTAAACACCTTATTCTCCAGATTTCATTGTTTCTTTATTGGGAAACCTCTCAATTAAGGGAATTTTGCTATCTTGCAGCTTGCCTTAGTTCATCTTAATTTGCAGAATGGAGAGATCCTGGTTGTATTAGGGGTCTTTGTTGAAAGGTTTATAATACTTGGAAATAATGGTAAGTCTTACTTGGTTTGTACTGTGCATAAACTCTGCTAAGCTGTGGAAATGAAGGGGACTTATTAAGGCACATGAAATCTGCTTTTACTTATTTTGTTTTAAACATATCCTTTTGTTCTCTTGATGATAGATTGAGCCTTTAAGACAGGTATCATAGTTTGATTTCCTTTTAGAACTGAACTTAATATTGTGTGCTTATGCAAGTGAGGAATCCAAGGAGAAGATTACAGCTGTTGGAGAAACTAGAGGAATTCTGTGGAAATCTCAAAAATTATGGAAGATGATATATGAGATTTTTATTATGTTTTTTTTGATTAGTTTTTCTTATTGAGTATAATGATTTTATAATAATTCATAATATTTTAATGACATGTGACTACTACTATTATAATTTTTTAATAGAGTTCAGAGGAAGGATTGTACTATATGAAGGTTCTCCTATAGTTGTAGAGCTCTTGATAAAATAACATACTTTCCTAATCTCTTTTGTCTATATTTTTTCTTCTGTAGATGCTGTCTTTGCATTCCAGTTACGCAACCCAGTGCACAATGGACATGCTCTTTTAATGCAGGATACTCATAAGCAACTTTTGGAACGTGGCTACCGGCGCCCAGTTTTACTCTTGCATCCACTTGGAGGCTGGACAAAGGAGGATGATGTTCCTCTCATGTGGCGCATGAAGCAGCACGCTGCAGTACTGGAGGAGGGAATCCTCAACCCAGAAACAACAGTGGTGGCAATATTCCCTTCCCCCATGATGTATGCTGGACCGACTGAGGTAAATACATGAAGAGCTTAAAACAAAACCAAACCCTCTTGATAGTGCTCTGAAGTATTTTGTGCTATGCCTGATGCTTGCGCTTTGTGGGTTTTTTTTAATGGGGAGCGGAAACCAATTTTCCTTGGGAAACCAGACTGTAAATGCTCCCTCTGTCAACAACCAAAAGATTCTTCTCTGAAGAAACTTCTGTGTAGGATGGTTTTGCTGGAAGTTATGGGAGACCGTATTAGATTTAAGTGTTTTTTTCTTACTGTTTAAGGTATATGATATTCATAGAATCATAGAATCACCAGGTTGGAAGAGACCCATCGGTCACCGAGTCCAACCATTCCTATCAAACACTAAGCCATGTCCCTCAGCATCTCGTCCACCTGTGCCTTAAACACCTCCAGGGAAGGTGAATCAACCACCTGGGCAGCCTGGTCCAATGCCCATTGACCCTTTCCGTGAAAAATCTTTTCCTGATGTCCAGCCTAAATCTCCCCTGGTGGAGCTTGAGGCCATTCCCTCTTGTCCCATCCCCTGTCACTTGGGAGAAAAGGCCATCACCCTCCTCTCTACAACCTCCTTTCAGGTAGTTGTAGAGATCAATGAGGTCTCCTCTCAGCCTCCTCTTCTCCAGGGTAAACAACTCCAGCTCTCTCAGCCACTCCTCATAGGACCTGTTCTCCAGCCCTTTCATCAGCTTTGTTGCTCAAATTATTGAATTAATCCCTTCTCCTTTCTTACAGTCTCTTTGAAAAGGAATTATAAGATGTTTTAACACACCATGTAGTTATTCTGAATCTTAAGATACTTAAGTTTTATGACTGTAAAGCAAAAACTTTTTAAGTAGGAGTGCTATACAAAAGTTAGGAAAAAGGAAAAAAAAAAGCTTTGTTTATTTTTTGGTAAACCTAATTCAGAGAGAATTGCTCCAAGGCTTTTGTATGAAATAATTCTTTGGCAACACTTTATTTAGAAGCCAGGTCTTGGTGTGGAATCTCTAGAGGTTTATGGGAAGCAGCAGAGAGAATAAATGCCCTCATTTGAGGACAGTTCCTTTAGAGGATATTGGTTCTCCATTTCATGTTTTCTTTGATAGGCAGGAGATCTCACAACTGGAATTAAATTAGACAGGTGTCACTTATTTTATTCTGGCCAGTTGGCTGATCAAAAGGAACCTGCAATGCCTTTCAGTCCAGAGAAAAAACTGTAGTCCTTACCTAGTTGAAGCATGTAAGTGTGTTACTGTAGGGAATCTTGTACTGTTCCCCATAGACCTTTTGTGAGAATTGGAAAAAATCTCCTACGTCAGTCTTGTATTCACGAGCATACGAGGAGGAACAAAATCCATAGTTCTTACTGAGAACAGAATAAAAGTTTTCTTCTAACTTGCATGGCATTCCCAGTGACCTCAGAGCACAACCTGACAGTAAGGTTTGTAGCCAAGTAATAAAGGATACTCTTCCTGTAATAATTTTCCATAGATCGTTTCAAAGACATTGGTACCAGATTTATTTCTGTAGCACAAAGGATTTACAAAACAACAAGCAGCTGTTAGTATCATTATCTACAGGATAGATGTGGCCTTTCAGTCTGTAAAGATTTTAATAGACATGTTTCCTAAACGTCAATTTAGCATTTTTATATTTTTAGCATTCCTGGAAATTACCTTGGAAGAAAAGAATCAATATTAGAAGGGAAAATTCTGTATCAAAATACAATAGGCTCTGCTCCTTAAGAAAATAAATATGTTTTGAAGTACAGAAACAGGATAAGAGCTACTAGTTTTGTCTCAAACGTGTGGTTTACTTTGTTCTACATTGTCTTATTCAAACAGCTTCATTCACTCAAGTTGGAATTCTTACTTGCTGTTGTCCAAAAGACAATATGAAACTTAGATTTCTTAACCATGCTAGAAGAGTTTCAGAAAAAATAATGCTAGCTGCTGTGGTATGCTGGAATTTCATTTGTATGGGCCACTCTGTGCTTGTAGCATAAATATTAAAATTACTGTCATCCAAATGTTCCCATAGCACCCTGTATGCTTGAATAGCAGTGGGATCATCGTGTGTAGCATCTGGCTGTGGTCAAGATGTAAATTCATTATGGTACCCTCATGACCGGTTCCCAGTTTCATTATCTGACTACTGATTTATGGAACTCTGTCCATACTGACTGCAAAACTTCCTGCCTGAGTGGTTACTGTAACAATTAATTATAGAACTGAAGTAGAATTAAGAGTTATTGCTTTGAGAAATCACTTTAGAGCTTCTTACCGAAAACTTTTTAACATAGAACGTCGTGCACAGTGGCCAAAATACTAAACACTGATTTTATGTTATGTAAGATTTGCAGTAGGTGAGGGTAGTGGGCAGTACCTTTTGTCTTGTGACTTATGGGGTTTTCCCTTCCTGCCTCCCCCCCTTTTTTTTCCCTTTAGTGCTTCACCAGTCCTTTGACAGATGTATATTACCGTTCAAATTGTGAAGCTATTTTTGCACTAGTTTTTTTCCTGGTTAGGCCCTTTAATTTAGTGTGCAGGCCAGGCTGCACATGTAGGAAACTTTTGTTATATACTTTTTGCTTTTAAAAAACTTTTCCTATGCCTAACCTTTGACAGATAAGGAGCTGTATAGAGCTATAACAATTGTTTTAGGGAAGTGCCTCTCAGTACAAGAACAGATTGGCATTTCCTGAAGTCATGTGTCTTTGTTACCTAAAGTAATGTAATACTTATTTTACTTTTTCTATACTGCACAGTTAAATTTTCTGTTGAAAATATTACATGTAAAAATGAGTTAAAAAAACTTACCAACAGTCCTATAATGTAATGTCTAAAAATTGTCATAAGTGTATCATATCTAACAGCCTTGAATCCAGTAAATACTGCAAGCAGTCTCTGGGAGATAAAAAAAAATCCTTGAACTGTATTTAGTAAGAGATGCATTTCTAAATAACTTGAAAGCATTTCTTTGGTTGCAAGGTGCAGGTGCTTGAATAGTCAGTGTGTGGAATTTGCTTTAAAGTGTGTGTGTGTATTTAGTAGTTACTGAGCTACAAGGAAAACAGTAAAAATCATTAATTATGAAACCACTCATTTGAAAATGTGCATTAAAGTAATGTGGGAAAGCTGTTTGTCAGTGTTCACAATACTTCAAATGCTAGCATCCAAGCTTAATTTTTTGATTTTGACATGGGTTCCTCCAGTGTTCATATAGATGTGTTAGAATCAAGTTATTTGAAAACGATGAGTGAAAAGTGAGGAAATATTTACCAAAGCTGGATTTGCTTTATCAATTTTCATCTTGGAAGCTTTTGCCATAAACACGTAGTCTGAATGCTCTGAAAGCCTATTCCAAGCATTCCTATGCAGAATGTACCTAGTTTCTATGTCCTTTGGGTCTTAATATTGACAAAGACTAAGTGTTAAAGTCCATCCTTGGACAACAATCTTGATGCATGCACCAGGTGAAAATGCTAAGCATGAGTAATTTTTCTTTTTGCATGTGTAGATAGGTTGATTAGATCACTCATGAACACTATGTTGAAGTAGCCAATCCTGTCTTTCTTCTGATGAGATGTTTGGCAGCTATCTATTGTGCAGAGTGCCTTTCTAGGGTAATTTCTGTGATTAACGTAGAGTGATATACAGCCAGATCCCCAGGAAGGTCCCTAAAGCAGCTGCTTTTTGTGTTAATCTTTCTGTGTGAAAGGCAAAGGAAGGAGGGTGACAATCCAGAAGAACTGAGCTAAGAAATGGATGAGCTCCATCTTTCTTCTGCTGATTGTACTATTCTAAACACTGTGCTAAAGTAACTTTTAAAGTATCCTAATGTGCAAATGAAACAGGGGAGTATTGTGTCTTACCTGTAAGTTTGGTGATTCACATAAGTGCTTCATTGTTTTGTTGTGGCTCCAAAGTGAAAACAATTTCTGATTAGCAAAAAATATGGTAACTATTCAGTGTATGCACATTTTAAGGGTTACATTTTGACTGTTTTCTTCTGTAAAAATCGCTTTCCCCTGTCTCTGTTATAGGTTCAGTGGCACTGTAGATCACGGATGGTTGCAGGAGCCAACTTCTACATTGTAGGGCGAGATCCAGCAGGAGTGCCACACCCTGACACTGGGAAAGATCTGTATGAACCAACCCATGGTGCCAAAGTGTTGACAATGGCTCCAGGCCTCCGAGCATTGGAAATTGTACCCTTCAGAGTTGCAGCTTATAATAAGAAAAAGAAGTGCATGGATTATTATGACTCTGATCAGTAAGTTGTATTTTTGTGTTAATACCTTTTAAGCATCTTTATATTGCTCAAAGATGGCAGTGTTTTATATTTGTTTTTATATTATGAAGACAATTGACTTCAGCATGGTTTGAGTGTGGTTTCACAGCACAACTAACCCAATTGAACTTTAGCTGCCACTGGAAGCTGCACTTTTCCTCCCAGATATTGGGGTTTCTCTAATTCTGAAACATGTTGACACTAATTGCTAAATCCACAGGAGAATATACTACTTACTATAATAAAAATATTAGCTTTCTGCTCATTTGTTTTTCTAAATATGCTTCTCAGGTATCAGGTATGCATCAGATATGATGAAAGAGAAACAATGAGAGAGTGCAGCAGGGAGAAGGTAGTGGACAAAAGAGAGTGACAAATAGCTATTCATTCTGCCTAACAATAATGCAAAATGATGTCCTAAGTCTACTGTGTGTGCTAGGGTTTTCAGCTCTATATCTTTTGGGTTTGTTTTTGATCCAGTTACAGGACAAGTAATTTTGTCTTCTGCATGTTCCAATATTATTTTTCACTTATGTAGTGTAGTGGAGTCCAAAACTTACTGTATATGCTGCTGTGGTGCCAATGAATGGGACTGGAAAGGTGACTTGTCATTTTAGTTCAGGCCTCTTTATCCGGATTACTGAACTGTACATTTGTTCTACATCAAACTGCAGCTGAAATGCATACTGAAATGCAAACTGTCAAGGAAAATGATCTTTCTAAAAATAATCGTATTTTTTATATTTTGACTATTTCCTACTGCTTCTAATTGAAGGAATGTGTCTGTACCACACAATTCATCTTTGAAAGTATGAAACCTGCATGGGATGGATTGATCTGTAAAATTGAACCAATGTCTTATCTCCTGTTCTTCAGGTGCTTATGCTACAGTTACTCTGAGTATGAAAGTCTCCAAGGATGTCACTGTGTCTTGTGGCAATCAACCAACAAGTTTTATTCTGCACTTTGTGTCTTTCTTACCATGAATTATGTTTATTATTAGATAGGCTTAAGCTTGACCGTAGGTTATGTAACCACTTTATATTTCAGTAGTAAATTCCAAGCACTTGTGTTAGTCTGCTGTTATTTTTAAAAGTAGCAAAGTGTTATTGTCTTTTACATAACTAAATATAATTTTATGGTATGTTCTCTTACTTGGAATTCATAAGGAGCATGATAAAGGCTAATCTCTTGAAACCTGACAAAGATTAAAGTAGCTTCATTGTGTATTAGTCTCGGACATCCATATGTGTTCAGAAATTTCACGATTGTCTATATTGCAGATGTTTTAAAATTGAATTTAAGCAGGGGGGCTTATTTAGGTGTTGTGATTTGCTGATCTTATTCTTCCCTCCTCCTCCCTTCCATATATGCAGCATTCCAGTGTAAGATTCTCCTTAGGGCTGTGAAACTTCCCCTTAGATGGCATTGCTGGGGTGGTTTTTTTATCTCAAGTGAAGCTGTGGACAGTAGCAACAGATCAGACTTGTTCTCTGACACATACAGTATTTTCATTAGGAGAAATAAAATGAAGGGAAGGGTGCTCCTAGTGTATACAACATTAAAATATTTTCCTGAACTTTTTGTCTCTTACCTAGCTGTTTAAAGCTTCACCACCTTTGTGCCTTTCATTATCTGAGATGCATCTAGAACGCCTTATTGCTGTACACAGTAACTAGATTGTGATGTAAATATCGATGGTTTTATGCAAACTTGTCTATATTTCAACATAAGTTTCAAAAGGCTGTTGTAGTAGATGCTATGAGTGTTTGTCCTGTGTGTTGTCCAAGTAATTCAGCGAGTTTTAGAAGGTAACTACGCAAAGATTAAAGTCAAGTAGTTATACTGGTCTGACACTTCCTAATAATTTGTAATAAAAGGGGAGCAGCAGTGTGGGAGACCAGAATTCCCATTACAAGAAACAAAAAAGCTTTGCAGAAAAATATTGATTCTGTCATTGTTGCTCCTATACTCTTAGCAGGATATATCTGATTTTGATCACGTGGAAAATAGACCATGCTGCTATTAGTGTGCAGTTTTGTCTTGCTACTGTCAGAAAATAAGACCATTTGTCCGGTCCTTCCCTCGATACTATTTGTAAACTAGAGGGTGGGCTGGAGTGTTGCAGCAATCCTCTAGATGGCAATGCAGACACATGCAAACTCCCTGAAGAGAGCGCCTTTATTTCATAGACAAAATTGGAGCTTGGATGGGTGCAACAGACTGCATCTCAAGATGGTTTGTGTAACACCAAAAAACGTGGCAGGCTCTGGGACCATGTGGTGTTTGACTCTGTATGGCGGATGGCAGGGAATAGAACATTGTCTGGTAATACGAGAGACGGGTGGAAGACCTATGGGTGTGAAGTAGTGATGTTCGTGGAGATTCTTTCTGAGCTCACCGCTTGCCTGGTAAAAAACATGGCACGAAAATATGTGAAACAGGATTGTATGCATAGAAGCATTGCTCTGACTCGTTTTGGAAATGGGCAACTTGATTTCTCTTGCACCTTTCTCAGTTCTTTGAGGGTTGGAGACTTGACAGCCAGCTAGACAGTTCAAGAATTTATATTGCTTGTGGAAGGTTATGGCAAGTGGGCCAAGCTATCACCAAGCTGTGTGTCTTAGCTTCTGAAGTAGTTATTCTTTCCCTGAGTGGTCATCTCTTCTATTCTTTCAGGCCTCCTAGACTCCTCTATCTGGGAGGGTGCTTGTGCAAAACCATGATGGTGCTGTCTTGTGTGTGTGTCTCATTTTGCAGAGTTGAAAATATACCTGGTTTGACAGCAAAGACATGCAGAGGTTATTGCAGTTGAGGTCTTTCCTAATAGTAGTGAATTATCTTTCTGCTTCCGAAGGCAATTCCAAGCCATGGAGACAGTAGGGGATGAATCTTTGGCTAATGGTGAGAAGTTACCAAAATCTTGATCCAGCTGCCAGAAGGATGCCTGACAAGTATCTTCATGTACTTCTGTTTGTAAGGCAAGGCAGGGGCATCCTGGTTGTATGCAGGAATAATCATGGATCATTGTGCATGAGGAAAGAGGGTAAGAGAAGGCTGATGTAAAGGCCTTTCTGCCAGCTGCATAGCAATTGTAGTTCCAAAGTGATGCACAAAATTTAATTTGTATAAATTATTTGACTAAAGTTACTCCTTAAAATATTGAGACCCGTGAGCAACCAGTGACTTGAAACTGTGTTTATATTTATCCCATGAAGGCATCACAATTTCTAATTAGAACAGCTTTAAAATGTATTTTTGAAAAAGATGTGAATAAAACTAAGATTTGGGACAAGGATTTGAAGAATGCTTTTGAAATAATACAGCAGCACAGGTAGAGCTAACTTAATTTTATTTTCCCTTTGGTTAAAATGAGGATAACAAAGACAAAAAATCACTTTTTACTGTTACTTAAGTCAGATAGCAAGCCTAATATAAGTTGCTGTAGGAAGTCTGAGCATTTCCACTTGCATAGAATTCTGAAGAAATAATACTTATAGTAACTTATAGCAACTAGTATGAATATTGCATGAATTACAGTCCTTTTTTTTTTACTCTTTTAGGTTTTGTAGAATTTTGGATCAGTAATTGAATATGTCCAAACATGTTTTGGAAATGTTTGTAGAAATAATTTTAGTTATAATGGATAAAATTCAAACAAAGGTCTGATCTGTGAACCACCATTAGACTGAAGTGTAAAAAAAAAATAACAACCAAAGAGGAAAACAGTTGAGAAGAAACAACATCACTCATGAAAAAAATCCCTACTCAATGCTGAAAAACAGTTAGTGTGCTTCTTCAGCCAAAAAGGCCTCTCAAACAGTTACCACAGACAAGTGTAATTTGGGATCGTGGCTTAATAATAGTAGTTGTTTGGGTGAGCAGAGATTCCCAATTCTTTACAGAAGAGCAGTCCTATAAAATGCAGCCACAGACTGCTGCTGAGAAAAAACTCAATTAAGAAAGGAAATTAGTCTGGCAATTAAAAAGCCACAGCAGTGTCTGGAAAAATGTATTTGGGTTTTTTTTCTGAAAGAAAACCAGTGAGATCATTTTGGCTAAAAGGAACCCATAAGCAAGGTTACTGGAGTAGACTGTTCATGGTTTCTGTAAAATGTGAATGAAGCATGGATATCTGTGAATAGGAGAGATTTTAACATTATGTGGTTTATTCCCAGGACATTCAATATGATTGTCATGACTGTTTTAATGCTATAAAGTTATACTTACTTACAGGACAGGTGTTCCAACTAAGTACATGCTGTTCCCAAATTTGTTTGTTGGGATACCTGATTTTTAAAGTGATACTTAGATAAACACACTTGACTGTCCTCCTTACTTTTAGCTATGTTAAATATAGTTTCTCAGTTAACATTAGTATACATTTTTTTGATTCAATCTTCGCTGGCAAAGGCTCAAGACACACTACCCAAGTTAAAAAACGCAAAGGCAGGGACTGGGAGAATGAAGAACCTCTCCCTGTAGGAGGAGATCAGGTGTGAAACGACCTAAGGAGCCTGAAGGTGCACAAGTCAGAAACATAGAATGGTTTGGGTTGGAAGTGACCTTAAAGATCATCCAATTTCAAGCCTCCTGGCTTGGGCCTCCCACCAGACCAGGCTGTCCATGGCCCCATCCAACCTGGCCTTCGACACCTCCAGGGATGGGGCAGCCACAGCTTCCCTGTGCAACCTGTGCCAGTGCCCCACTGCCCTCATCATGAAGAATTTCTTCCTAATGTCTAATCTAAGTCTTCCCTCCTCCAATTTAAAAGCGTCAAGTCCATGGGTCCTGAGGGAATCGGTGAATGAAGTTGCTAAACCATTATCCATCATATTTGAAAATTCATGGCAGTCTCATGAAGTTCCCACTGACTGGAAAAGGGGAAACATACTCTCCATTTTTAAAGAAGGAAAAAAGCAAGACCAGGGGAACCACAAACTGGTCAGTCTCACCTCTGTGCCTGGCAAGATCACAGAGCAGATCCTCCTGAAAGCTCCTCTAGAGCATATGGGATATAAGAAGGTGATTGGTGACAGCCAACATGGCCTCACTAAGGGAAAATAGTGCCTGACAAATTTGGTGGCCTTCTATGATGGGGTTACGGTATTGGTGGGTAAAGGAAGAGTAACTGACATCATCTGAACTAGACTTGTGCAAAGCATTAGACATTCTTTTGACATTCTTTTCGCTAAATTGGAGACATATGGATTTGAGGATGGACCACTGGGTGGATAAGGTACCCACAAAGAGTAGTGATCAATGGCTCAGTGTCCAAATGGAGACTAGTGACGAGTGGCGTTCTGCAGGGGCTGGTATTGGGACTGGTGTTTAACATCTTTGTTGCAGACATGGACAGTGGTGATGAGAGCATCCTCAGCAAGTTTACCGATGACACTAAGCTGTGTGATGCAGTCAACATGCAGGAGGGAAGGGATGCTATTCAGAGGGACTTGGACAGCCTTAAGAGGTAGGCCCATGAAGTTCAACAAGACCAAGTACAAGGTGCTGCACATGGGCAATCCCAAGCACAAATGTAGGCTGGGCAGAGAATGGATTGAGAGTAGCCCTGAAGGTTTGGAGGTGTTGGTGAATGAGAGGCTCAACATGGACTGGCAAAATGCTCCTGCAGCCCAGAAAACCAACTGTATCCTGGGATGCATCAAAAGAAGTGTGATGAACAGGTCAAGGGAGGAGGTTCTCTCCCTCTGCTCCACTCTTGTGAGACGTCATTTGGAGTACTGTGTTCAGTTCTGGAGTCCTCAGCGTGGGAAAGACATCTGTACTTTTATCTTGAGTCTTGTATTTAAGAGTAATTTCTGAAGACCTTGAAAGTATCAGACATTGCCCCTCACAGAGGGTGAAAGGGAAATTAAAGAAGGGATTTTACACAGTGCCAGATACACTAACAGGTCAGGGGTCCCAAGATTATGATTGATTTTTAGTGTCCCTGAGTAAAAAATGAATGATGTAATATATTTTATACTTTGATTAAAACAATAGGGAATAATTATTGAAGTAGAAAAATAGTCTCCTCAGTCACTGTATTTTAGGTCCTGTACTGACACCTCAGAGAGGACTGCAGACAATCTTCATGCAGATGTTTTGCACTTGAAAACTAGTGATAGCTTCTTTGTTTTGTCACAAGAGCTGTAAGGGCTTCAAAGTATTAGTGTCATACTCTTTGGGTGTTTGAGATAATAACAAGGAGCTGTCATCATTGGGGGTCAATTTCAGGATTATAGTAAAAATGACTACTGAATGCACAAAAAAAAAAGGAAAATCCATTTAACAGATTATAACATTAGTCTTTGTAAAAAGAAATAAATGAATGAGCTAGTGTACGAGTTCTTAAGATTCTGTGCATTGTTTGTAGTGTCCTTTGAGTATGATGCTTAGTTACTATGAATAGTTTAGATTTTAATTAACAGCACAAATTTATTCCTGTGTTATTCTGAATGAATAATTTCCTTCATTCTAAATGTAAAATATTACCTTGTGCACCTATGGGTGTCTCTATATAGCTCTGTGTTTGGAAGGAGGGCACAATCTGAAGTTCAAGAAAAGATTCCTTTTCTCTATTCGCTACATGTGTGGGAGCATAACAAGGTTACATAATTTCTGTCTGCCTGACCCTGTCTTCTGTAAGTAGTGTGTGTATATAAGACTTTTTTCCACACTGTGAGTGTAATGGGGTTCTAGGATGCTTTGCCATGGAGCAAAATACCAGTATTAATGAAACATGTTTCAAGACTGGTTTTCTGTTGACAAGTTTTTATTGTGGATTTATTTCTGCCTTTTTTTCCTCTTTCTTTTGGAGAACACTTTTAATTGTGTTGGCACCAAGTATTACATCAATTCTAGTCAATCTCAATAGGTAGTAAAAGGTCAAATTAATGTAACAAGCTTTTACCAACACACAACATAGTTCAAAGAAAGCTAATGCCAGCAACCACTAACTAAAATTTTCAAAGGGGCTTAAATTCCATGCTCAGAAAAGGCTTGGGTTAATTTTCATTGAGAATCATTCCAAATCTCACTTAAGAATGGAATTTGGTTGCCTTTGGCATTTGTGTTTTATAGCAGCTTTAATGGTGAAATGTTTTGCCCTCTCATGTACTGTTCAAATCCATTTCACATAGAGTAATTCCTAATATTCTCAAAATTCACTATGAACAAAATTACTTGACTCTTCTTTCTGGTTTCTTTTTCCACAAAAGCAATTACTCATGCTGATCTGTTTTATTTCAAAACACCCGTGGTTCACGTTACACCATAGTGCCAGTCATGATAAGGTATTTCTGCTTAGTGGAAATCTTGGATTCTAATATTCAAGAGGTTTTATTTTTACCATTTCTAAAGACAAGGAGTATTGAGTGGTTATTCAAACACTCTGTTATAGGTATGAAACTGGAGATTAAACTGAAAACAATAAAATTGCAAATGCAGTAATTTTTAAAAAGGAAAAAATTACTGTGTTGTTTCAGAATACAGTGTATATTGCCAAAGCTTCATTTGAGTCACTTTAGTGGTTACTAACTAAGGTAATTTTTTTTCAAAGAAAAATCTATGAAAAAGTTTGGGATGAATGAAAGGGCATGATGAGTACTTTTGCACTTCTTAATAATATAGTTGAAACATTTCTAGAAATGTTATGAGATGCTGAATGTAGTATGTTCCTTGAATGATCCTTGCTCATGTTTTTTATTCCCTTTCTTATATTTTGGATAGATCTCCTTAGCTTTTGTCATGTTTCTCTCTTGATATCTCTAATTCCTAGAGCTGCTTTTCAGGGATGACAAGCTAAAGGAATTGGAAGTCTTAATGAAGCAAAGTTATGTGACACATCTAAACTTTTTGTCTTAATACCTTCATTTCACTTGTGGGACAAGGGAGGAAGTTGAGTGTTTTACTGTAAACTTAACAGGCAGGGACGGGGAGGGGGGTTTTAATGCAGCTAACTTTTTTTTTTAAAATGCTTGAACTTTGGTATTCCTACCACACTGTGGAGAAAACTACATATGGATAAACTTTATAGCACTTGCTTTACTTTTCTTTTCCTAATCAAATGAAGACCTAATATTTTTTTTTTCTAGAATGAACCAGGCTTATCTCTTGCCCACATATATTTAACAGACACAGTTCTTTGCAAAGATACCAAGTTACCTTCAAGCAGTGTTAGTAAGCATTTGCCATCTCTCTGTCAAGGAACACATTTTTCAGGTGTTGTTAATATCAGTGACATAACTTTTTCTCCCATCAGCTCACATTGACTCTAAGTTTTCATTTTTGTGGTTTTCATTTTTGTGATTTATTTTTTTGCAGAATTGAACTACAGTAGCTTTTTTACTTTGTTGTGACACTTCAGGAATCCACAGTCCCGAATCGAGGGCAGTAAGAAAAAAGCATGTATGCTAGTACTTTCGTGTAATTGTATAGAATCCAAATAAAAAAGTTATGGAGCTAGAGATTTTGTGAAAGGGAACTGTGGAATGCTTTCTATGTCTTGCTAACTTCCATACCCTACTGAGCATTTCTCAGCGCTTAAAGTCAAGTTCTGCCCTCTGATGCACAGACTTGGCTCTTATTTCTAAGGCTTGTGCATCTGAGATCAATACTTGACTTTTATTTCAAACACGAAAGAATGAGCAATGCATACGTGTTGCAGGTTGAGATTTCCTATTTAATTTAAGAATAAATAATTTTTGGTTTAGAATATTTGATAGAATGCTGGCATTCTTGTCTTGCTTTTACTGTTTCAGTTCTGTGAGGAGTTAAGATTTTAACTTGTAGAGCTTTTGCTGCTTATGACCACATGTATGAGAAGTTAATATTAATTTAGATTGTCGTGTCAACAATGATAGACAATCCTTATCTGGGTTCATTTGTGCATTTGTCTAATTGAATTTTGGTTTTTTAGGGGAAAACCTCTTTAGGGGAAGGTATTTTTTACTATTTTCCTGCTTCTTTCTATATTTGGAACTTTTTGTGCTATGTTACTGGTATGCATATATATGTGTATGCATGTTCACTGGCTTGCAATGGCCCAGCTGCAGAGCTTGCCTTTAAATTCTGAGGCTTTTACTTTTTCTGTTCTGCACTTTGTCCTCACTCAGATTGTGTGAAGTGTTGTTTTTTCATGTTCTCTAGTGGCACTGAAATGACCTTCTTCAACCAGAACATAAGGCTGGTCTAGTGCCATGGCAGGGTGAGGTACAAAATAGGGTGACTGCTGTTGCTTGGCAGAAGGCTGAGACTGGAGATGGAGGAGATGGTTTTCTCTCAACAGCAGTTCCCCATTTCCTTATAGGGAGCAAGCCAGGCTAGATGGAAGTACAAACTCAGTTTGGTCCATAGGAGATCTGTTGCACTGCGCTGCTGAACTTCAAGAGTTACCTAAGCTGAATAATGTAGAGGTTGTATATTCTTGAGATTTACTGGCATTGCTGGCCAGACGTATGGTAGTGATGGTTGCTATACAGCGTTATATTCCTAAGAAGAAAATTAAAATATCAAGAAAGCAGAAAGAGTATGAGCAACTTTTGCCTGCTTTTAAAATGTATTCTTTTTATCTCCCCTGCCTCCTCCCCTCTCTCCTCTCCCTCCTTATCCTCACTCCTACTTTCTCAGCCATGAAGACTTTGACTTTATATCGGGGACCCGCATGCGCAGGCTGGCTCGAGAAGGACAAAACCCACCGGAAGGCTTCATGGCTCCTAAGGCTTGGACTGTGCTGACAGAATACTACAAATCCTTGGAGAAGGCTTAGGCCTCTTATTAACTGCAGATCAACCTTAGACGTCTGATTTATTTACGAGAAAGGGACCACACAGTCACCGTTCATGTTGCTTTGTTGTGGCGTCTGTCAGGAAGTTCTCTGAAAACAGACTCTTTCTTCCTAACTTAGCATCATTCTTTGCCTGTCCTTATGGGTTCTATTATGTCCTGGCACCTAACTAGCTGCTGGGTTTAATGTTTTCTCTTTTATTACAGTTAATATTCTTGCAGTAGGATTTTTAACTCTTGTCTTTTTTTTTATATTTTACTGCCTCTGTCCAATGAGTTCTGCAGCTGTTAAATAGATGCAGCTTTTCTCATATGTTATTTAAACTGCTATGTAAGGTTTGATTTTATTAGTTTGTAGGAGAAAAATGTAACGGTTAGACTCTTAACTATGGCTATATTATCTACAAATCGAAAAAGTAAATAAGTTTTAAAATACCCGTAAAAGCATAGTCATCATTATCTTATCATCATCTCCAGAAGCTTTTAACATTAATTTCTCACTACATATAATCAAAATGCAGATTTTTAAATGTAGCATAATTAAACTTTTTACTTTCTTTGTTCAGTTTTGGAATTGAATTGTCTGGTGATTCTGTTCTGCTGTGGACCTGTCAAGATGGCCAAGTAATGAATGATAGAAAACACCTAGTTTTCACTTTGAACTGTTGTGCTTATTGCCATAGGTGTCACTGGGAAATGTTTTATTTCATTTGGTAGAACTTGCCAGTGTTTGGTTTCAGTTATATTTGTTCAGCCTACTACAACTTCAAAACAGTATGACAGACCAACCTTGAACTTATGTTTTATTATTGCAAGAAAAATAAAACAAATCTTTTGATCTTGGCATTTCCTGTGGTACAAATGCTTAGTCCTGAGGTTAATTTTATGGCTGTTTTTCAAGGTCTGCAGAGAGTAATCCTCTTCTCTTGGTTCAGCTTTGCTTGCTTATGTTGTACTTCAGGGATTCTTCGAAAATCCTGAAGTTGGTTAATTAAGTATGTGAAACACTAACTGCTAAAGGAAAGCACAGAAATGTAAACTAAAACAGTGGAAATATTAAGTTAACACTGACCTGTTGAGATCTTTTCCAACATTTGCAGGTAACCAGTGGAAGAGTTATAACCCCTCGTAGCCTATTAGCTAGAAACTGTCTCATATCACTCTCACAGGAACTTAATTTGATGTTGTAAAAGAGAGTATGTAGAAGGAACCAGCTCAAAGTTTTTTTTTTAAATGTTGATACTGGCTTGCTACTGATACTAGAAGAAGCATTTTTTGAACGGGGGAAGGTTGTGATAAGAGGACATGTGTAATGGATGGGACAAATGCTACTTGCAGTCTTTGCTTACTTGTCTACAGTATTAAGTAAGACAAATGCTTTTAGAGTTACTTCTTCCACTTTTCCTCTTCTGTCTCTTTGAAGAGGTGTAAAAAGTGTCTCTTAATGGGATTTTTGCCTCTGATAAGAAGGCAGAATTCGTTAAAGACAAGAGACATGTTTATTAGTGAACCACAACAACTACTTGTGACTGTGTTTTGGTAGTGTAGAGCTTGTTTTTCCAGAATAGCTCAAGAGATTTTCTTCAAAGTTGGCTTTGTTTTTAGATTGTGCCAATATGTAGGATATGCAAAGAGGAAAGAGTCAGTTCATCTGTGTGCAGCTGTCCATGCAAAACTTGGAAGTTCAACTATGAAGGCTAGCAAGAATTATCAGCTGCTAAAATGGGATTTTCTGTTGGAGGTTGGAGCTTGGACTCTGTGCTGTCAGGTTTGATTCTTCTGCCAGCTATGATGAAAGACAGTAAAAGCATTTTGGCAGAATAGCAAACACAGGTGAAAGTCTGCAGAAGTTGATGTTTTAAAAATACTGTGTGCTGTATAAAGTCCAGAAAATAAATGGGAATGGTGAGCATGAATGTGAATGATCCTGTAAAGTTAATTTAGAAGCAGGAATGACTTCAAGCAAATTGATATAGTGATAACAAGCAGATCTAGTTATGATACTTAGCTTGGTTTGATGCTGTGACCCTATTATAGTGCTCCTGGAAAACATTACGTGCAGGACTATGTCTTAAAGAAGCTTTCAGGCTTATTCCCACTTTAAGTCAGCAATGATGGCATTCCCAGCATAATGCTGATTAAGAACAGGAGCATTTGGTCAATTTGTGGGCAGGTCTTGCTCTATGCAACAGCATTTTCCTGTATCATATGAGTTTTCATTGTTTTTTCCCTGTATCATATGAATTTTCACTGTTGTGCAGTTCAAAGTTTTCCTCATCTGCAATTGCATTATTTAAGGAAGCATTACTTACAGGAAAGGGCCACCCAAGAAATTATTCTTTTGCCAGTCTGTCTCTCTCACACGCACACACTTTTCTCTGCCTTGTCTCAGTGGATAGTGCTGTCAGTTGGCCAGCCCTAACAATTAGTTCAACTTCATTAAGGGTGCTATGGTATTTGGGGCTTTTCTGATACAACAGTTGGATGTCTTCTGGAAGGCAGCAACAGGACTAATGAGGTAATGGTAACTAATGAGGTAACCCAACACTTGTCTTCCCACACCTGCTCTGTCACTGAAGAACAATGACCTCAGGAACATGCCATACAAAAGTAATAATACTCTTGAACCCTGTGATGGATATGACAACATGCAGGACTTAACCTCCCAGCTGGGAAAATAAAACATCTAGTCTCATTTCTTCAGTTCCTAAATGAATTGGTTTTTTACTTGAAAAATACTAATATGCCCATGATTCATGAATCTAAGTTATATAGATGTGTTCTTTTCTTATGAAGAACAGCAATATCAAACTTCCAAGTATGCCCCTTTTTCTAAAAGTCATTTTGCTTTAACAATCAAGAGGAGTTTAACTGTGTTCATTAAGATGAAAAATGTAATAAAATGTTCCCTCTGCTTCCCACCTTCTGCCTCTACATTGATCTACCTTGTAAATGGTTTATTACCTGCTGCTTTTGCACAGGATAACTTATGGCTATTGTCCTGTGCTTTTTGTGTGGTCTCAGTTGTATTTTTCACTTCTAGCTGATCATTCTGATATATTGGGCAGGTGATATATGAAAATAGTAACACCTTTGATCCATATCACTGATAAAAGGACAATGGAGACCCATGTTTCTAGAATAAAAGATTAATGGGGTAGGCGGGCATTTCTAAGCCCTATTTCTTGGGGTTAAATAAATGGTACAAAATTACTTTGTCTCTTAGTTGAAATGATTAATTCCAGATTACTTTGTTTCCTGCAGTACCCATGAGACTCTTTACAAATATCTTGCCTTTTTTAAGAGCCTCATGGCTGAGAATTCCATTTTCCTGTGTGAGCTCCCATATGCCTGTTTGAATATTGAACATTTAGGGTAACTTTTCAAGTAAGATCTACAAGTTTTGATGCAAAAATAGCAGATGAATGCTGACAGATGACTTCTGTCTGATTTTTTTTTCTTTCAGTAGGAGATATGAGTGCTAACAACAATGATAGATCAGAGATGTGAAATGGAAGATGTGCACTAGGTCACAGATTTGACCTATTTTTTCTGCAGTTTGGAGTTACTGAACTGGGAAAAAAATCTGTAGACATCAGGAGAGGGAGGGAAATGAGTGGATGTCTTGGTGTTGAGGTGGTGGTGGTGAAATAGAACAGGCCTACCATGAGCTCTTTAGCCAGCACTGTAGCTGGCTTGAGTTTGGACCTCCCTTGCATTTCATATTTCCTTAATTCCAAAAAGTTCCGCAGATGACTCACATAGAGGCTTAAACTTACTGAGTTTCCATGCTACAGAAAGAATAACAATTATTTTGAGCATCCTGACCACATACTAAGAGCAGTCCAGATCCTTTTCACTTTCTGACAGGTGCTAATCAATGTATCACTCCCTTGCCCTGTAAATTCTGACAACTTCAAAACAATTGTGTATGTCTGTTACTTTCGGTGTTAACACATGCGGCATCACTTGTCATAAACCTTTAAGCTATTGTGCTATGCGCTGTAGGAACACAGAAAAAGGCTGTCATCTTTGCTTCTCTGTGAGTGAGAAGGTAAGTTTGCTGCATCTATGACTCCATCTCCAAAGACAAAATTATTTCTTCACTTAAGGTAGGAGAATCCACAGGAAAAAATAAAATAGGAGATGGAACCTTCATTAAAGTTTGTGTGCATATCAGTTTATCCATCAATTGGAACACGATTTACTGTGGTGCTTGAACACTAGTAAAAAATGTGTATGAGTTGTATTCTACTCCTCAAACTTACAAAGAATCTTTCACCATTACCCATAAAATAATAAGGACTTCAGCCTGGAGTGAGCCAGTAGAATTAAATGCTAGAATGAAAGCAATTGATGGCTGAAAAATAATATTTTGTTGTTCCTTATGAACTGGCCTTGGAAACTTGTCCACCAAAACTCCTGGTTTAGATACCGTTAGAGAAGAGAGTCACACTAGTTTCCTTTTTTTCCTTTTCCATGTTGAGACTTTTTAACAATATGTTGCTGAGAAGTCAGAGGCAAATTTAAAGCCTTCAGTGGCCGGTTTGTTGGCTATTAGAGCTCCTTGCCATCAGCCAGATGAGTGTTGGGTAAACGTGGTATTTAAAGGAAGACTGTACTAACGTTTCTGCTCAGTTGTGTCATTTTACCTTGAAGAAAGCCTGAGGGCTGGAACAGCAGTGCCTCTTTTAAATTTGCTTTCTCTTTTCACAAAAAAAAAATTGATTATGAATGTAGCTGGATTTCTGCTAGGCTTTTGAAGTATCCACTGAAGAGTTTTCTGTGTCTCCTCCAAGCTCTGTGTCTGCTCTTGTAGTACTAGGATGTTTTTTACCTGCATCCCTTTTCATTATTTAGTCTTTATTATAAGCACTTGTTTTCGTATTTATGGATTGGCATGAGCCAGGATTATGCCTTCAACATTTCCAGAGCTGTTCGCCCTAGAAACCTCATCTTGATGTGATTTTGAAGTTGAGAGAAGGCAATTGCACTGAAAGCTAGAAAACACTGCTTTAAAGCCACATCTGGAATTCTTAGACAGTAAATGCCTCCAACTTAAAACAGAAAATACAGAGATTTTATAGGCCATAAAACTCAGGAGCTTTGGAGTCAGTATAAGGACTGTCACCCAACCTTCATGTTAAAATCCAACTACACAATGCTTTGAAGTATGATTGTAGTCAGAACGCTACCTGTCTATGTATAAAAAGAGAAGAAAAGATATCAGTTTCACTATAAACTTGAGAGGAGTGGGAATAGTGCCCAAATCTTGCTTTTACCCTCTGCAAACAAAGCTGTTTTTTGTCTATGGAGTCCTATACTCTTGACTCTAAATTGCATCGTATGAGAAGAATAAAAACACTTTGACCATATCTACTTATTTTCATCTCATAACAGCCGTTATGACTGCAAATAAGTCTTGCAGTCTATGCTGTGAGTTTTCAGTTTTTGCTGATCATCTGCACATCTCCAGGCTTTCCATGGGGATGACCTGTGTCTGAATTTTTGTGGTCTAAATCAATTATTTCTGTAATGATTTATAGTGAAGTTTGTTGTGGTAATTGTGATGAGACAGATGAGAGACGCCAGTACCCATGTGTTAATATTCCCTAAACATTGTCGGTGCATTTTATTCATTGCAAAACATGACATTTTGTTCAGGAGGATGAACTCACTCCTCTAATATGGAAAAATTTCTCTGATTTCAAGTGTGCTCCTCAGAGAAAGAGAAGACATTTAGGCTTTCCTACTATTAACTTGATTTCATCAACAGCTTTCTCAAAGGCATAAGTGGAAACAGAAGTGTCTCTTTGACCCTTAAACATTAGGTTTGAATGGGTTTCCTGCTGTAGTATGGAATATTGCAGTGGGATAGTCCGCATTTGTGTTTTAGTTTATGACTGCTCGCATCCCATTGAATTCTGTCTCATTTGTAGTTCATCTACCACTTGTGAAAAAACAACATTTTAATCATAGAATCATAGAACAGTTTGGATTGAAAGGGAACTTAAAGATCACCTAGTTCCACCCCACTGTGATGGGCAGGGACACCTCCCACTAAATCAGGCTACCCAAGGCCCCATCCAACCTGGCCTTGAACACCTCCAGGGATGGGGCATCCACAGCTTCCCTGGGCAACCTGTGCCAGTGCCTCACCACACTCATTGTGAAGAAATTCCTCCTTATTTCTAGCTGAAATCTGCCCCTCTCCAGTTAATACCCATTGCCTCAGTCCTACCACTACAAGTCTTTGCAAACAGTCCTTCCCCAGCTTTCTTTTAGGCCCCCTTCAGGTACTGGATCATAATAACTTGGTGCAATTGTTTCCAGACAATGAAGACAATCATGAGGCAAGATCATGTTTAAGCATAAATTTCCACTGGGAGAAATTTTAGCGCTATTATAGTTTATATTTAAACTAGGATACACTCTAAAAGATCCGGCGTTATATGAGCAAAAATTTCCTACCATACTGTGTGACAACAGAGCAATAAACATGCCATCAGAGTCAACATCAGAAGTGCAGTGCAAAATTCTAAATGTTATCGACGCTTCTTCATTAGAGACAGTTATAAATAACTCCTTTGTTCATTATTTCTTCAAGGAAAAATACTGCTTCTTTCTGAAAACTGAAAATCTGTTTGCCTTACTTGGTATTCAGAGACTTGAGGAACAGCAGTGATTCTTCATAGCTTTTACTGGTTTGCTGCAAGTATTTTTAAATACATGCACACTTCTGAGCTCTGCAATGAAATACCTTTGCAAAGAACATTAAAGTTTTAAAGTTTTTAATTGTAAATATTCTTGGCTATTTTGCTTATAGTAGTTTTGTTATTTTCCCCTATGTGGAAAATAAAAATAAATCTCGTAAAGTTCAATCTTATATAGAGGTTAGGTACATAATTTTTGTCAACTCTTATAAAACTATAGCCAGTTAGATTTTAATACAAGTTTTTGATACAGAGATGTTCTTCATTCATGTTGTGAGGATTTTTTGTCAAATACTTCATGTGCTGGAGAAAAGTTTATTTGAAGATGGTGAGTTGATTGTGCAGAATTTCAGGGTAGCCTAATTCAAGCACTGACAAAAAAATGACCATATCTAATATGTAATTATTTCAAAAGAATATTGTGCCTTTTCGAGAATCATAGTTGGGATATAAATGCAAATTCGAAGTAGTATGTTCCATCTAAAAGATGTGTAAAAAGACACAAACTTTCTTCAGTCAGTGATTTTTCTGGAAAAAAACCCCACCACCTTCCTTTTCACATTTTTAATGTACTTGGAAAAGAAATGTTCTCTAAACTCTTCACCAGCATCATTGCCCTTCTTTGGACATACTTCAGCACCTCAATGACTTTCTTGTAGCGAGAGGCCCAAAACTTTTCTTGTAAATATTCTGTTATTGTTTTAGGCTAAAAATTTTCTTGACTTGGATATGCTGAGAGCAGCATTGCAATTTATAGAGGAACTCATGCAGTTTACAGTTTCATCAATCAGCTGTGAAAACTGAAGGAAGCGACTCGGAGGTGTTCTGTGACAATGGAGTTTCTGATTTTGGTCAGGGCCAGTATGACGAGGGCCAACAATCCTTATCTGGTTTGCTGACTATAAATAGGTGTGTAGGGTGGGTTTTTTTGTTTGGTTGGGTTTTTTTTGCTTTAGCAAGAATTAGTCAACCTGTATTCCTATTTAGTTCTCTTTTGAGGTTCCTTTGATGCTTTTCTGTGATCCTTTCTAGGAAGTACATCTCACAAGTTTCAAACCGTAACAGTGTAACAGTTAAGTTAAACTCCCTTTTACAGCCACCATGCAAAAGAAAGTTGCTGGTATGTATTGGCTTTCTGGGTTTATACATTACCACAAATACAGGTAAGAACACAGTGAAAACAAAGACCACGACTTAAAACCAACTAAGGCTTAGAAGGCAAGCATCTCAAGGAAAGATGACTCTTGCCCTCCAGCTGAAGAAGTGGAGCAAAAGAGGTATCAAGACTGAAATTTGGGACTGAGTTTCTTGTACATTAGATATGAAGCTGGAGTCAAGGTAAACAGTACTACTTTATCTGATGGAATGCTCATCATAAATAGTCTTGCATATATAAAATGCTGAACCTTGTGAATGTAAGAATAAATCAGATAGAGTACTAATGTTCTTTCACTTCTCATTAGTAAGGAAAGCATTGTATGCCCATGTGAGTGCTGCCTTACCCTTGCCTGCTTTGGGTTCATTTATCTTGGGCCTAATGGCCTTGACTTTTAATATGTAGGGTTTCCCTTAACTCTAGAAATCTTTGCAGGGCCAACAGGGATCTGTTCTCTTTGAACTTTCAGCTGCTTTCTCACTGTGGCAGATACTAGATCTCTTTCACCACCAGTTTTTTGAGGGGATTCTGAGTACACTTTTTGGTGAGCTTTGCTGCTTTTACTATCTCTGGAGCATGTTTTTGTGGCCTGTGGTTTTGGGGTTATGGTTTTGCTTCCCCCCTTCCCCCCATATTTGTGGGGCTAAAAGCAGCAGTTACTCTATTACGAACCAAAATGTCCTAGTTCACCATTTCTTTAGGCTCCCGCTGCCGCTTTTCATGCCACAGTCAACAGACTATTTGCTGAGAAAGAGAGAAACCTTTGATATTGTGCGAACACTGTCTACCAATAGCCAAAACACTGGTGGGCTACTGATACTGGTTTAGGCACAATCAAAACCACAATACCATATGGGCTGCTGTGAAGAAACTTACTTCTGTCCCAACCAAACCCAGTAAACTGTTACTTCTATTTAGAGTTCTGAAGGCTGAGGCAGCTGCAGCTCCAGACATTTTGAGATTTTTACATATTGGGCAGAAGTTGCTCTTCTGATGTAGCCACAGAAATGGTAAAGATAATCTCAATTGCTTGTAACTGCTCTACTACTATATGCTTCTGTCTCGACTTCTATATTCTTCTCTCCATGGAACAACATGTGGCAAAGTAAGTGTGAAGTCTGCTGAAAGAATTTGTGCTGGATCTGGAAGTAGACTACTGCAATTATTTGTGGGAGTTTTTTTATTCTTGCCCTGACACATTACCCTGTTAGTGCAAAAATCAGAATAGTTTCTCATCAAAAATGTGAAAAACCAGTATGATCTTAAATGACATAGAAGCGACTGAAACTGTGAACTGGAATTTAAAAAGCAAGGAGCTCTGCATTACCTTTTTCTCTAACAATCTCTCATTAATACATACTTATTTTCTTTACTTCATCTCTCCATTGATCCATATTTTATTTTCTCTAATGGTTTAATGGTGAGCAGTACAGGTTGAAGAACTTAAACTTTGTATGCTATTGATCTTATATAAAGGCTGTGATTTGTATTTTAAGGTAAGGTGATAAATAATCAGAGCAGCGAGGAAAGCCTCCTTACTTACAGTATGACACAATTAAGCTGCATTTGGTAGCGCTTCATTTGCTAAATGTTCATGGAACTGTTCTATCACCATCCGTGATACTGATACATGAACTGGGAAATAATTAAAAAGGCATATTTGCTACAGGTCTCATTGGAAGCAAAGAGTTTTTTTGTTCTTCTAATAGAAATGCACCAATCCTGCAATAAGTGGAGGGGGTAAGGGAACATTAAAATTTCAAATCAGCACAGACAAAATACTAAGGAATGTGGTGTTTTCACTCATATTGGTCTTAAACAGAGTCCTTTACTAAAGAGGTGATTGCATAAAATCTGCAAGGTTAAGCTTTCTCAAAGAATTGAGTATCCCTGTTTCTTGTTTTAAACTGACATTTAATTACACAACAGCTACTATATTTGTTTTAATCAACAGCACTTTGAAATTTGAATTGCATGTAAAAATGCATGTGGAAAGTGATAAGTTTTCTGGTGTTTTAGATTTGTCTGTTGTCTCTGCTACCATGAGTGTTTTCAGCATGAAACTACAAAGCTTAATTGTAGGTTGGGAGTTATTACACATAAGCATATCTGTGAGCTCTGTCACAGCCTCTCTGTGGGCCTGTTGACCTTGCACCAATTAGAAGATATCCTTCCCAATGGGATAACAGCAGACCTGCCTTTAGTACTCATGCTCTGGGATTAATTTAATGGGTACAGTGCAAAATGTTACATAGAACTCTGTGAGAACAGGCTGCTATGGGAAAAGCTGGCTTAGCATGTTCTTCCTTTGGTAGAGTTTCAAGCAACTTGGACATTCTTTCTACGGCAGTCGGTGCTGCCAGATGCCCTCTTATTTTCAGAGGTGAATCTAGTCCCTGGAAAAGTAATTTCGTAAGTGCGAAAAAAGGACAATGCGGTTTCACGGCAGGAGTCAGTACTTGATCTTTTCCTGACACTTCAGAACAGGCCTTGTTGTATTGTACGTTAGAATGACTTAATTGGAAGACTGGAATATAGTTGAAAACTTCAGTGGTTGCTTAGAGATGTCTTTTTCCTTTTCTGTCATATTTGGTAAAATTGAATGTTCTCTGTAAATATGTGTAGAAGAAAAAAATTCTTCCTTTCTCAGAGCTCTGCTGAACAAGCAGGACTGTGTTGGTCTTCCTCAGAATTAAATACCAGCCAGACCTGCTGTTCATATGTGACATACTTATTTGCATTTGCTCTGATCTTTTGCCCAAATAAAAAAGCAGGAACTGAATAGGATTTAATTATGAGCTTATTTAAACTTTCTTTTATGCAGACAATTGCGGAGTATATATTTATCTGGGTAGAACCTTTGAAATGTGGTCCTTTCTGCTCTGCATTCACTCTTTTTTAGCAGATACCTAGCCACTGATGCTTGGTTTGTTGTTTTTTGTTTTGTTTCTTTCTGATGGAAACCTACATTTAATGTAATCACATCAGATTACTTCTGTCATAAGTAATGTAATGAAGTAAATAAATCCTTTTTTCTCACACTGTAAGTCCTAAGCAAAAATATTTATTGTTTGTTTCTGGGGTATGTAGCTTTATAAGGTTCTGCTTCATCTTAAGGAATTCTCATTCGCCAGAGTGTAAGTGACATAGTTAGACTAGATTAATATTTCTTACTTTTTGATAGGGATCTTCTTTGCTTCTCAGAAGAAGTTGCCTAATCTAGCTTCTATCACTTTTCTGGTTTTTTTTTGTTTCTCTGTAGCTATACTAAATTATCCTTGCCACCCATAAAGCAAACTGGTTTACTTGTAGCTTAACCAGACCAATTGACATTAAAACCAGACATAAATCATCAGACATCTTTAGAAGCAAGATTATTTTATCAAAGTAAATTTGTATTAATTTTTCATGTGATGATTTTCTCATTTACTCTGAATGTGTATCAGAAATGCTAACCTGTTTCAACAGGACGTCTGATGAGTGAGCAAGGTGTACTCAGTATGGTGAAGTTATGTTGCTAGATGAGATTTATCTTAACTTATGCCCAGGAAGTGAGAGAGTTATTGAGCCTTTCTGTCTTGCAGAATTAGTTCTGTAGAGCTGAGTGTCATTTAGTAAGAATTACATCATGAAAAATATAAGACATCTTTAAAAAAAAAAACCCTCTGCCTGTAATATAAAGATCTTTTTGATAATGAGGTAAAAAATAGGAGGCTTTTATTTTTTCAACATTGTTCACATTCAAGAGATGCTAAGGTGCTTCTGAGTGTTTGTATGTACATGTATAGATACACATATAGAGATAGATCGAAATCTTAATCACAACATATGTTTCTATTGAGTGTCATCTGTTTTCTTCAATGACAAGGCCACGTGGTTATCCCTGTTGGGATTGTAGGCTAATACAGATATGGAAGAATGCACTGGATGCATATTTTTTGTTTAATCAGCCAAGTGATTGGTTAGTCTGGTTATTTTGCAGAGGACAGATGCATAGCCTCTGGCAGACATAATACAATATGATTTTTCCAGTCTTATCATTCTTTCTTTGTGGGTAGTTTGGAAAAAAATATGTTGTACAACCAAGCTCTGCATATTGAAAGTCAGTAACACGAAAATAATTTTGAAAGAGCAACTGGTACATTTTTCAGTGTTGAAACATTTCTTGAAGATTAAGGGAATTTCATAGAATCATAGAATGGTTTGATTTGGAAGGGACCTTAAAGGTCATCTAATTCCTACTCCCCTGCAATGGGCAGGGACATCATCCATTTCTCATTTCCACTTGCTTTTATTTTCACTCTTCTGTCAACCCCATTTCCTTTTCTGTTTTGATCATGAATTTTTTCTGATGTCTCCTATGATTCTGTATTCAAGCCTATTATGGTTAAGAGGTACAAAACTTGTTATTGTGCACAAATTTAGTATTTGCCAAAGTAAAGCCTTCTGGACTTGATTATGTGCTAAGCACTCAATGTCCTTTAGATTATTAAAATATGTAATTTGAGTACATTATTTTGCAGCAGTTTCACCATCATTTTAATTTTTTCTAAATGTGAAACTTCGGAACTAGATAATATCAGAGAAAATATTATTTGCTTACCAGCGATGGGAACAAAACTCTTTTAGAACCAAACTATAGCATGACTAATAGTTGTTAGAAGGGAGCCTATGATTTTCTAGGTTTAAGCATGATGGTAAAACCTGTCCCTGTATGGAAGGCTGATGAATGCTTACCACTTGATTGGAAAAACTGCACTGATGGAAGGTATGTGATTTTGCTGACTTCATGTAAGCAATGCAAACTCACACATTTGAATTTGGCTCAGAAACTTGAAATGCCATGGATCCATGAATGTTCAAGCAAGGAACAGGCCTTTTACCCTGGTCTTTGCATAAGAGCAATTTTTACCCTGGCTGTATGGATTATCCTACATAAAAGGGCTTCAGTTTTAACCATGTGGTTAAAACACATATGCATGTTTTTTTCTGTTACCTCTAGGCACTGTGAAGCAACTGGTATTAATGAATAAAACTAGGCAGCAAAGTCATGGCAGGTGGTTGCTAGAAGGAACACTTCAGAGCCCTCGGTCTTGTAGATTACTAGGAAAAAAGGGAAAAGGAACAACCTCATAACATATAATCTCTGAAAGTATGTATGAACTCTAAAGTTTCATCTGTATTTTGAGCATCTGTACTGCTCAAGGCAACAGAATATGGGACTGATTAGAAGATATTAATTCTACTGCTAAAAATTATAAAGAAGAGAATCAGAGACTAAGTGCAGTGGTTTTAGTTTCTTTTTTAAACTCTATAGTAGTAGTTTGTCTTCCAGTTGACCATAGTATCAAGGTATTTGTAGCTTCATGGAGAGCTTTGCAAGAGATACGTGATTTTTGTCTCTCAAATAAATGAAATATAACTTACAAGGTGAGCTGTGGAAGGTGATCTTACTGTCATGCAAAATGATGAGCTCTAGTAATATATTTCATAGCCCTGATTTAGGTTTTTACCTTCTAGAAACTAAAGCTGGCTGAACTTCTACACAGGATAATGACAAAATGTAAGATTCTTATGTTTCAGAAATTAGTGTTTCAAAATTAATAGTTATGAAGTTCAGTGGATGAACAGTGAACGTTCTTTAAAAAAGATTTAAAAAGGATTACGGCATTCTGGTGAGAAAGATGTTGAAATTGTATTTGCAGCAAGACTATAGTGGCTACTGCAGTTCTGGATTCTTATAAATAGGGAACAGGAGCAGCAATAGGAAGGAGTGTGGAATTCTGTTATACAGAACTAGGAAGATTGGCATCAGATGCCATCTTATGTTAGCACAGGAGAGAAGAATACAAAAAAAAAATCAATGTAAGATCAAAATAAACTTAGAACTGGAAAGCATTTTACAGCAAGACATTTGAAATGCTCCTTCATTCATTCAATTCATTCAAAAAGAAACTGCCCGAGTGCCTAAGGTAGGTTAAAATTGTGAAGGAACAGAGGCCTTTGATCTAGAGAGAGACACACAGCAACATTGTCGCAAAACTGGTTAGAGAAAGTCAAATGAGAGATAAGGTTGTATGTTGTAGTGAAAAAGATTACCAACTGGAATGAATTACCTAGAAGTGTTATGTTTTCTCTTTTTCTTGTTTCATAAAAAGGCCATACGCCTTTGAGAGGTGTTGTAGACGAAGCTGGGCATGACGTAAGAGTATTCAGGTGATATACTGTAAGTAAAAGGAGAAGCTATAGAAAGATATACAGGTGATCCACAGGAAGACCCCTCTACAAAGTATATTCATCCATACTATAATTTGTCCTGAATGAGAAGCTCCCAGACTGCATATGGCACTCTGACTGCACTGACAGAAGAATGTGACTTGTAGAAGCATTTCACTGTGACCAAATTCTTCTTCCTTATAAGGTTGAGGGGAACATAAACAGACTAATGATGTCAAAAGAGGAACAACGTATTTCCTGAATTTGCTGCTTGGTGGATCTATGAACTCCAGAAAAGCCAATAGGAGTAAATGCTTGGTGGTTTTGTGGCTTCATTACAGAAAACCTCTTGGAATATGGAAATCATAAACAGAAGGCAGTCAGGCAATTCTAGTGAGAAATTGTTTCATGATGAAAACTGCTAAACTGTTTTAGCTCTTTTAACTTCTTTCAAAGACAATGCTGCTTGCTATTGTTAAGTTTAAATTTCTGTTTATCCGCCACTGTTGGTAATGGCTTATTGAAAGTTTGAGAATATGTATATTATTAACCAATGTGTGTACATTATTAGCAAGGGTGAAACGCACATTTATGAGTGGTTCTAATACACCACTTTGGCTTTGTGATTGAAAGCTGATTACCTGCATTTCTCTTGCTGAATTCCAGTGACTAGTGTCAGCAACCATTTGCTGTGAATTTCAAATCAACAAGAGTACCTAGGAGAGGCATACTTTGATTTCAGAAAGAAATGTACGAAGGTGGAAGGTACTTTTAGTTTGGTTGTTTACCCAATTCTAACAGAAGGTGCAATCGAAAGAAAACCAAGACAACTTTGGGACAATTAATCTTTCTTGTAACAAGATATTAGTACAAGCCTTGAGCGAAAAATAGTTCACTGTAGTTTGTAAAGATGGAAATAAACATCTGCGGCAGTGAGGGACTTAAAAACCTCTCAGAAAAGAAATGTTTGTATGCAGAATTTTTGCATTTTTGCCAGGCAAATTCAATTCCTAAGCTCCCACATGTGAGGCATTTCTAATTTTACCCAGCTGAAACTTAGCATGCCAGCTGCCAACCCTGATTGCTGTGTTTTTGTTGCTGAGAGAGAGTTGGAGCTCTTCATTTTTGGAAAATTCTTGTTCATAAACTGCAAATTATTCTTCACTGCAGTTGAAAAAAAATCTTTGAGTTCTTAATATCCAGTAGTGTGACTCTACCTCTTAACATACTTGTCTTCATACTAATGTTTTTAAATTGAACTGCTGCATGACAGCTTTTACGAAGTATCTTCAAGAGGGATGGACTGATTGGTTCACAGAGGTCAGTGGTGCAAACACACAAACTGGTAGTGGAAGGCAATGATTTTATCAGAGAGGGAGCAAGAGGGAGCAAGCTGCTCTCTTTAAATAACTTGTGTACATTTTACTTCTTCTACCTCATGGTAAGTTACTTCTGTTTCAAAAGGAGTAACCCAAGGTTAGTGTGCGCATCTGTGGTTCTTCATCAGTGGCAGAATTGCTGTAACCACTAGTCCCCACTGAGGTAACTTTGTTATCTGCTGGTAGGAAAATGTGTAGAAAATAAACGAATTTATATAAGCAAACAGGGCCCTATGAGCTCTGTTATGCCAGTGTGGTGTTATTGTTCATTACACAGAGAGTCTTAACAGTATAAAATGAGCAAGTGGACAGAGATGGGGAATAAAATAGCTGCTGTTCTTGCCATGGTCAGAATACCTTTTCTGTTTGATCAAAGAAAAACATTTTCTGAACTACAAGCACTGTTTACAAAGAATTGAAGTATTTGCATTGGTAACCTAATACTGTACTTTGAATAAATACTCAGTTACAGCCCTTTATCAAAATCATGAGAGTTCTGAAGTATGGATTTGGCTGTTGCCGTTAGTGCTTGTAATAGGCCCAAAGAAGAAAAGTGGTGAGGAATGCCCTTAAAAACCACCTAAGTTTGAAGGTTGTTATTTTTCAGATTGTTTCAAGGGTTTTTTTCATGTATTTGTGTTCAGGCATACATTCACAGGCTCATAATCACAGGATTGCTAGTTGAAGAGCGGATCATTAGCTGGCTAAAAGTAAAATACATATAAAATCACATTGCTATTAGTATCAAATGTATATAGATAGCGTATCAGTGCTTGCCATATAGTCATCTTGCACACAAATTTATGTCAACTCTCCTGTATAGAATACCATAGCTGTTTAAATGCGCTGTTAATTCTGAAAAAAAGATCTATTTTGCCACAGAATATTCTATATTTTCTTAGAAATATAGAGTATTAGGATACATCTAAAAATCTGTACATTAAAAAAAAAAATCGGAAGAAAGAAAAATCTGTGAAAAATCTCTCTAAATATTTGTAAAAAATGCAGTTAAACTATAGTGTACTTTTGAGGTACATGAACTTAATGCCTCTCTTCTCTGTATTCAATATACTGGAAAGTCCATTCAGAGTGCATGGAATATCATACCTGTGTATGTTTTTAAATTGATACCCAAAGATAACATTTAAATCTTATGGTACAAAGTGTGCTATTGTTACATCAAATTGTTGAAGGTGTTAAGAATTACAGAGATCTCAATGACTATTTTATTGCTGGCATACATTTCACATGCCTATTGAAATGAACACTGTGTATTTGATCAAACTGTGAAGGAATCTGTTAAAGACCTTGTAGCCTTTCAGCATCATAGAACAGAAAAAACATTACAAGGTAAGAAAATATAATGGTAATAAGGCATCCTATGATGAAAAACGAATGCTGAGTACGTTTCATGTCCTGTCTTCTGCTTTATAAGCTTTTCAAATTCTCCTCTTTCCATGCTGGAAATAAAACTGTATTGTTATTTACAGTGAGCACAAGATCTGAGGAGGCGTTTTGATTAATCTTGATAAATAATGCTAGATGCAATTGTGAGAGGATATCAGAGATTTACATGAACACTATGTGGATCCATTAGTTTTACTACAAATAGCATAACTTTGTTAATTAATGCTGGAAGAACTTATTTGTTCTATGATATGCAAAATTAAACAAGCAAGCAGAATATGTAGTCTTCTCTGATACAGGAATTTCATACAATTAAAAAGTTTAAAAACTATGTTGTAAAGGCTGCTTAATTTTTTAAATGAATAATAGAGACTTTCTCCTTCTGTTTTTTAATGATACTGAGGACAGCATAATCTTTTCCCCAGAAGACCTTTCTTTCAAAGAAGTTTCTTTGTAAATTTCTCCTGTGCCTTGGTATTGTGAAAACTAAGAGTCCCTTGACTATAATAAATATTGTTTTGTTGACCTTTTTAGACAACAGTTTAAATAGTATGGTTTTGGCTCAAAGCTGTTTGTAAATGAAACAAATGCAATTATTGTTTTTATTTATTTCTCATATTGAATCAATTAGTTCTTTCCATAAAAATTTGATTATTAAGATGTGACATTGGTCTGAGAAATAAAGATAACTAATTCATTATTCAGCATACAAGGTTGTGGTACAATGGCCACAATAACAAATGCAAGAGTGCTAAAATTGTATTTTTTTATATTTTAAGGACATTTGTAAGACTCTGAATCTTTGCCCTATCACCTTTTCACAATTTAAGACCAAATCCAAGCTCTTCAGGAAGAGAACCTGTAGATTTACAAGACTGTGGTAAAGTAAAACACTGTGATCTTTCTCCAGAATGCCTACTTAAAATTATGAATAGCTCCTTTTTTTGCTTTAGTGTTAAGAGACAGCTGTGCCAAAAAGGGCATGAGATCCCTAGGAGACAAGAAGGACATGAGGAAAACGTAGCTGGGCTTTAATATACTGGAGCAAGCCCAGAGCAGGACCACCAGGCTCATCAGAGGACAAGAACACAGGAAGCACAAGAGGAGGGTGAGAGAGTTTTCTTCGTTCAGCTTGTGAGAAGACTAAAGGGAGACCCTGTGCTTGTTTACAGATACCTAATGGGAGAGTTTATAGAAGACGAAGACAGACCCTTCTTGGAGGTATGATCCATAGCATGAAATAAGAGGCAATAGACACAAGTGGCAACAAAGAAAATTGTTAGTTGCTAGAAGAAGCATATTCATAGCAAGGGTAGTCAAATATTAGAAAAAGTTGCCCATGGAGGAGAAGAAATCTCTGTCTTTGGGCATATTCAAAACTTAACTGAACGAGGTCCTGAATAACCTGCTTTGAACAAGTGGCAGAATCAGATGAACTCTGGAGGTCTTTTTTAACCCAAGTTACTCTGTTTTAAAAGGGAGGAATAAAAGATTTTATTTAGGGAAAAGAAAACAAACCAACCTTATTACTCCAATAAAAATTGCTGATTGTGATGTTAGAAAATCTGGACACTCTGAGGAATATGCTTTGGAGTAAAACTACTTGCTTTTCCTTGTTCTGTCAAAGATATACCTATGGCTTCCACCTTGCTCCCCCTTCTTGTTATTAAAATAACACGATTATTTATCTTTGTACTGTATCACCTTCAGTAGCTTTAAAAGAACATTTGTTCCATGGGAGTTACCATCTCTTTGTTAATTTATATCTTCAGCTGGCAAAAAAAGAAAAAAGGAAAAAAAGTAAAGGAAAAAAGAAAAGGTGAACTTACAGAAATACTAAAGAGAAAACTACTATCTTCTCAATTGTTTTCTCGCAGTACTTTTTCTCTCATTTTAAGGAAGAAAGTTTTCCTTGCAAATTGTGAGAAAAGGCTTTAAGGCCAAAGATTGCTTGGTATTGGCATGGCTTACACCTCCTGTGATTTCCATAAAATAGACAGAAGTGCTTTTAAGCTCAAGGCTAGGTTTTACTATAATAAAAAAACCCAAAATAGTTAAGTTTTGGAGTAACTTAAAAATGATTGATGGAGAGACACGTGACAGGTTTAAATATTTCTCCTGCTTCCACTTCCTCCAATTCTGCCTACTCTATTGTCAGTTCAGTTGCTCTGTTCCCTGTATCAATACTTACTACTGCAACTCTTTGATCTACTGCATCTTGTAATCCCTCTGGCTTTCTTCCATCAATCGTACCTTGTGCCGGCCAAGCACAGTCTTTTACACTCCACTCTAATCTGTCCATCTAGCTTCATAGTGGAGCTATGAAGTGTAAAAAATAACAACAACAATAATAGCAATAATAATAAATCATCTTGTTGGGTTCAGAGGACTTAAGCATGTTTACTTTCTCTTGGTATGAGTTTGTTTTTGGTAAAGAAGGATTTGCAGAAGGGCATTCTACAGCTCCCATGAAGAGAAAAGACAGGCATTAAACTACTATCTTGACTTTGTAGGAGCCTGCATTTGTTGAGGATTTACTTTGGTTGTTGGACAGCTGATTTTCTGCACCAGTAAGTAAAAAGATAATGAATATCTTGCTACTTGCTTTCCACTTTAAACTCACTGTATTTAGGAAGAGAAAGAATAGAAGTAACTCTCTTCCTTATTTTTACAGGAAAGGGAATATCAAGGATATTGTAGAAGAGCCCAACTACGTTGAACAACTGCATGCACTAAGTTTAATTATTTCATTTTTCTCTGGGTCTTTTTCATGATTCTATTGTTTCTAGATACATCCATTCCAGGTAAATATCTACCAACTTTCCTTGGAGCACTCAGAAAGCAGTAATTACCTGTTACATAGCAGTTGTGTCAGATTAATACCTGTTTTCAACCAAGTTCTGAGTTCTTCTTGTTGCATTTCTTAAGAGCATCTGATCCAAAGCAGCACTGGGTATTTTTGAGTACTGATGAACTAAATAGTGGCTAAAGCACTCAACATCACGCAGAATCAGCTTTACGAATATATCCAGGATGGACCTTTGTTAATGTGTCTTCAAAATGTCAGTTGTGGACACATTTGCTGCACAAACCAGCCAAAGGCTTATGTCTTGTGTCATTTCATGTTATGGAACAATGGGCAAAATCAGAAAGATCACATCCTAGGGCAACTGCACTGGTTTAGGATGTGTTTTGCATTTCCACTTATTTCTGTTGCTTTGAATGTCATAGTTGGTCTCTAACTGCTGTCATGCATATGCTCTTTTCACTCCCACTTTCTTCTTCTTGTTCACAGACGGCTGAATTGCATGCCAGAAGCTTGATGGGAGCTGGAAAGAGCATGAAAGTGTCCTTCCTGGCTTTAGTTCAATATCTTTGCCAGATCCTGATGTTGGGTGGAACCCGGAAAGTATTCACATAGAAAAACAATTAAGAAAATACCATGAACAATATTAATTTGGTTTTTAATGTGAATTTATCTGACTCATTTGAACAATATTTATTTCAAAGACTCAGAAACATTTTTTAAAAAAAGTTAACAGTGAAATTGTACTACTTGCTCTTTTTTTTGTAGATACCAAGCAAACTTGATTCAGAGTAAAAACTATAATTTGTTAAATTCAGGAGGACATAATTGGCTTCAGAATAATGAAATTGTTCCTGTAATATAAATATTGTTCATTCTTGTTGTTTATAATAAGGATTATATAGTATAATAGGCTATATAGCAATAATTATTCTGTAACACTCTGTTTAAAGAAATGCCTCCTATGTGTATTGACATAGGTGAGTTGATAGGTTCCAAAGGAACAGACTGACCAGCAATGGATGACTATTTGTCCTGGTTTTGGTGGGGATAGACTTATTTTTCACAAGAAACTGCGAGGGGACACAGCCAGGGTAGCTGCCCCAAGGTGGCCGAAGCTATATTCGATACCATCTTGACTCATTCTTGGTATGTGAAGGGGGCTCAAGAGTATGAGCATGTAATTTTCTGGGTTGTGAGTGTTCTGTTGCATGTACCTCCTTTGCTGCCCTGTTAAATTGTTTTTTATCCCAACCCATGCATTTTACCATCTTTATTTCCAGTTCTCCTCCCCATCCCATCAAGACTGGGAAAGGAACAAGTGAGCTGCCATGTGTTTCTTTGTTGCTAGTTGGGGCTAAACAATGACAACAGTGCATCTGGATTCATTTGAGGCAGTAGAAATGGAGTTTCTATACCTTAAAATAGGTACAGCATGCTTCATTGTAGGGCTTGATTTTTTTGGGGGGCTGTTTATCTGTCTTTGTCTGTCTAACACAGTTTTTATACCAATTTCCTTCAGCTCTAGCTCCTCAGCCATTAGCATATATCTGGCGATTAATCTATTTTCCTTTACTGTAATGGCTTGATATGTTACTGTGCTGTTTGACTAAACACAGTCAAGACCTAACCTTTGCTTTGTGGCAGTTACCCAGTTAGGCTTATGCTGAAATATTTTCTGAGCTTGGGCCTTTGGAAAAGAAAAGTGGAGGGGGCAGGGGGGGGCAAAGTGAAACTTGAGACCGTCTTAAAACTTAGGGAAACATTAAACAAATTTGTAATATAATTTTAATCTTGGTTTGGCTGTTGCTTCCTAGTTTTTAATATTCTGATATACCATGTCCATTACTTTTCTGCTTGAATTTTGGCTGACAAGCTGCAGTGTAAATTGTACAATGAGTCAAAACCACCTTTTCAGCATTTGACATCTTTAAAGGAAGGTAAAGGGAGCAAGGGACTGTGGCTAGATATTCAGAGGTGCTTAACTGAGTGGACTGCAGCTGTCCCACAGGATGGAGAGCTCATAGTGCTCCATCCTACAGCAGCTATTGCTTCTGCCTTGTTGGTGAATCCACCCCTCCATAGGCATTCATCTCCTACTGGTTTCATTGTTTCTATAATTGCACGATCTGTCTGTTGAATCTCTGTCTAGAAGAAATCTTTTGCTCTCTATTTAAATGCTGTTTTCTGTGTAAGTGTGACCCCTCTTTTCTGTAGTTGCTAGTGAATACTGTAACTATAAATAATCATCACTTGAAGTTTTTGAAAGAAAAGACACATCTGGCTCAGCAGAGGCAGAGAATAAATTACTGTATTATTCCTGACTTCTAATTTTTGTTAAATTTTTCTAGACTCTGTGTCATAAAATATACAAGATTATGAAGCTTGAACTAGTGATGAATAGTAGGTTGGCCTGCCTCTTCTCAAACCCTCCCAAAACTGTGCGTGTTGATACTTTACACATTTCTTTCTACATCTATAGCTGAGGTTGCTCCCGTCTCTTTGGCAAGGTCTTGGAGCATGGCTACTGCATTGGTGTGGTCCAGGCAGTTCTGATGGTGGGAGTTGTATTGAGGTATGGGGGTTGTACATCCTCCAGGAACACTGAGCTACCCCTCCCATCTTGAACTGCAATCTTCAGAGAGTCTGAAGTTCCTTAGGGATAGTTTTAGGGATCAGATATGGAACTACGTAGTACAGAGAAAAAAGAATTTTCCTAATATACCCGAAACACTACTAATGCTGCCTTGGAAAGGTTTAAGAGGGATCATAAACTGTGGTCTCAGTGTCAAAAGAAGATTTCAGTGGTATTTTCCCTATCTTAAAAAATGCATTTTGAATTTATTGGAGGTTTTCTGCTAACAGTAGTTGATTATTAGGTTGATTTATGAGGTTCAATATAAATTTAGTTAGCAGTTTGGTTAACCTCTATAGTCAGTAATGCTGTTATCTATTAGAAACTTCAAGTTACTTACTAATTGTATTCCCCACCTAATTTTCCAACTTGTTGTTGTATCTGGTGGCCATCAGAAGTCACTGGCATGTAAAATTACCTTATTAGAATGAAAGCATTTTTAGAGTGTCATTGCTTGTATCATTCAGTATTGCTCACATCTTGCTTCTTGATATACACATTTGTCCAAAGAATCCTATGAAAACATAAACTTGTAAGCTCTATACATAAATGTAGACAGTTTCCAAATCTACGCAGAGGTTGTCACTATTGGGATAAGGCCTTTAGGACTATATTTTCTTTTGTTTAAGCAGAGACAAATCATAAACAGTATTATACAAATTCAGAGAGATCTTCAGTAGTGTCACTGTGTAACCATACAATGCAGACAACCAGAGCAAAACTAAACCCATCACACAAACTTATTTAAAAGTAGGAAACAGTTCTTAGCATTCATCTTCAATATTCCTTACCAGCTGAAGAAGATGAGTGGAAAATAGTTGAAAAGTCATGACTTACTGATGATACATAGCAAACAACTGAAGGTGAGGATAGATTCCAAGTACTTGCTTTCTAATGTGTTGGTCTAATTATCACTCATTTACAGTATTAATAAACGACATGAAAGGTAGATATAATTTAAGAATCAGAAAGTTCAGCAGACATTAAGATGTTTTTCAGAAAGTTGACTATCAGCAGCCCCAGAAAGCCATAGATAATATTGTCAGTGCTTGAGACTAGGCAGATAATTCACACTGGTATTTAACTTGACATGGGTCCTAAGAGCAGTAGTAAACCCAATCCTGAACTCTTTTCTCAGGCAAAACTTCCACTGAAGATTCTTTGCCTGAGTGAAACCAGCAGACATGACTTCTTTTCTGATTAAATTCAATATTTAAAAATCTTGCCCCTTAGACTTTGATGTTGAGTTCAGATTGATTCTAATGGATTTTCTGTTTAATATCTTTCCCGAAACAGCATGGCAACTTCTGTTGGATAATTCATAGTATTCATGGAAGATTACAGCAGTAGGTGGACTTCACTGAAATTGTTTGAATCACTGACAATTCAGCAAACAAATGTATTTTTTTCATTCAGTCCATATCCAAACTGTTGGAGTTAACAGTGCTCTTTTTGTTGGAATGGGCTTTGCATAAATACACTCAAGTAGCCAACAGTGCACCAAAGACTTATGTTTAAAAACATTCTATGTCTGTGGTTTGTATTTTAAAACTATTAAAAAAATAATCTGTGGCAAGAAAACCTCTGCTCAGCTGTAGTACAAGAACAGTTTGCCAAACAATCAGCTGAAGCAGGAGGTTCCAATTTTGCAGAGCTTTAGGGGCTCCTGATAGAGAGGAAAGCTGTGTTATGTACATGCTGACAAGTACAACATAAGCAAGCTTTCCACTTGCTGCAGTCTTGTTGGTTTAATTAACCTCCAGTGCCTGTTTGTGATAGCCACTTGGGAATTCAGATACTGAAGATATAAGTTTAAGTTAGATTCTGCCAGTTATCAAGCGATCACACGTTTTGGCAGAAAAAGGAGGGCGTGGCTTAGTAGGGATGAAAACTATCCCAACAGTAAAAGTCAAAAGAAACTTCTTTTTAAAATCTATTTCCAAATTATGATTGGCAAAATTCCAAAATTAAAATACATCTTTGCAAAGTGAGTCCAAGCTATTTAGGCATTTAACAATGTGGTGTAATTTGCATAACAGACCATAGCAAAACTTCTCACAATCTGCTTTGATATCCATTAATATGCTTGAAGGAATCTATAGTATGGGTTGAAAAGATTCAATTTTCCGTTAACACAACCTAAATTCTGCTTGATGTCACATGGGATTTGAGGCAGGTTCTGTAATATTTTGGTAATTTATTTTTTTTGTTCCAATGGTGAATGTATACAAGGAAATGCTACCTATCTGGTAAAATAAGTAGAATTTCTTACTCTGTCCTATAAAGTATTCGATCTTGTTACACAAGGAAGAAATAAAGTAATCACATTGTGATATGCTAATATGGTAGAGATTTCCCATGGAGGGTGACATTCTATTCATGTTAATATTATGAAACTGTTTTCTCTCATCCTTTCAAAAGAATTTCTGATATTTATTTCAGTTCAAATTTCCAAGCTTTGCTGACAATGTTTGAAAAGGCATTTTAATCATACCCGACTTTTACTATTCAGCACTCTGGATTCTTCAATACAAATTAGCCCCGTATTATTTGTAATTCTCCTGTTTTAATTTCTTTCCCATTTTGTTATATTTTTATATTAGTATAACTGTAAAAGGCACAGTATAAGGTCGCATTGCTAACAGCTGTGACTTTACACAAAATTAACAGCAGAGGACCAACTGTTTGGTCCATGACATGACATAACTTTAAGCTATGCTTTCCTGATTTGCCTTTGGAAACTGGACTCCAGCTGTTTGCTTCTTTGTTTTGTTTTGGTTTTACGCAACTCCTAATGCAACAGGGCCTTGTTTTCAGCCGGTCTTCCAGGCACTGTTTTGATATAGATATGTAATAACATTAACTCTCTTTAACAATTCATTCCTCTTCCAACTGACTGCTGTTTTTAGCAATTGTTTTTTCTTCAGCTATAGTGTGTTAGCATCCATCCCTCTCTCCTCTTTCATATTTATTTGATCATTTAAAATCTCACTAGGTCTTTTGTAAAGGGTTTCTCTATTGTTAATGAAGTTCAGAATGTGTCCCAGATCAATATAACATTCCATTTCTCTTTGTTGTTGTTAGCAAGTTCAAAGGGAAATAGATTATTAAATTTAAATCTGGAGTAGAGAACATTCTTATCCACTATGATAATATGTGTGGTTGTGGTTTTTATTTTTATTCTGTTTCCCTGAAAACTTCTAATTGCAATAATGGAGATGCTTGCTTACGCAGCTTAGGATGTCACTTAAATTGGTGGTCATGTGCCTGAGAGTAACCTTAATCTCTTAATATGGAAGAAGTTACATCAACTAGATGCCTGTTAAGACTGTACCATGCAAGTTGTATGGGGCAAAATTGATGTGGTCGCAGATCCCGTTACTTAAATTGATGAACAGGGTCAGTCAGTTCTCATCACGAAGCACTTACAAGAGAACCGGGTGATCAGGCCCAGTCAACATGGGTTCACAAAAGGCAGGTCTTGCCAAACCAACCTGATCGCCTTCTATGACAAAGTGACTCAGCTGCTGGATGAAGGAAAGGCTGTGGATGTGGTTTTTCTGGATATCAGTAAAACCTTTGACACAGTTTCCCACAGCATTCTGCTGCAGAAACTGTCAGCCACTGGCCTGGACAGGCGCACACTCTCCTGGGTAGAAAACTAGCTGGATGACTGGGCCCAGAGCGTGGTGGTAAATAGTATTAAGTCTAACTGTAGGCCAGTTAAAATTGGGGTTCCCCAGGGCTCAATGCTAGGTCCAGCCCTGTTCAATGTCTTCATCAATGACCTGGATGAGGGCATTGAGGGTACCCTTAGCAAGTTTGCAGATGACACAAAGCTATGTGCAAGTGTCGATCTGCTGGAGGGTAGGGAGGCTCTCCAAAGGAACCTAAACAGGCTGGACCGCTGGGCAGTGTCCAATGGAATGAGGTTTAACACGGCCAAATGCCGGGTCCTGCACTTGGGGCACAACAACCCTATGCAGAGCTACAGACTGGGAGAAGCCTGGCTGGAAAACTGCCAGGAGGAGAGGGACCTGGGGGTGTTGGTCGACAGCCGACTGAACATGAGCCAGCAGTGTGCCCAGGTGGCCAAGAAGGCCAATGGCATCCTGGCTTGTATCAGAAACGGTGTGACCAGCAGGTCCAGGGAGGTTATTCTCCCTCTGTACTCAGCACTGGTGAGGCCGCTCCTTGAATATTGTGTCCAGTTCTGGGCCCCTCACCACAAGAAGGATGTTGAGGCTCTAGAGCAAGTCCAGAGAAGAGCGACGAGGCTGGTGAAGGGGCTGGAGATCAGGCCCTATGAGGAACGGCTGAGAGATCTGGGGTTGTTTAGCCTGGAGAAGAGGAGGCTGAGAGAAGACCTCACTACTCTCTACAACTACCTGAAAGGAGGTTGTAGAGAGGAGGGAGCTGGCCTCTTCTCCCAAGTGACAGGGGACAGGACGAGAGGGAATGGCCTCAAGCTCCACCAGGGGAGATTTAGGCTGGAGATTAGGAGGAAGTTTTTCACAGAAAGGGTCATTGGGCATTGGAATAGGCTGCCCAAGGAGGTGGTTGAGTCACCTTCCCTGGAGGTGTTTAAGACACGGGTGGATGAGGTCTTGAGGGACATGGTTTAGTGTTAGATAGGAATGGTTTGACTAGAAGATCCGATGGGTCCCTTCCAACCTGGTTGTTCTATGATTCTATGCTTCTATACTATGAAGGTGCTTGCTGTGAAGTCCATGAAGCTGAGAAATGTTAGCAGCTGAAAGCGTGCTCTGAGGTAGTGTCTCCTGGTGCTTGCTGCCTTCTTGTACTGTTCCCTGCTCATGTGTCTGACTACATGTGAGGAACAGGTATGGGGCTTAATGGACTGTTGATGTAACCACATCACATGCGGCTGCTCTTATATTCTGCCAGTTTCATGTATTTCCCACATTGTTATCTGTGTACTTCAAGAAATACTACAGATAAATTTACTTTTCTTAGCTTACATGAAAGTCCATGTGAAAAAAATTCATCAAAGCAAGAAAGCATATGGAAATGAAGATATAGAGGCTCCTGTAGTGAAAGAAAAGTGAAACTCAGATCTTAATGAACTGAGAGAAGGAGAGTTAGATTGTATCTTTCCCAGAGTACTAAAAAAAGCTTGTATTAAAACTTCTTATTATGTCTATGTAGTTGTGTTGTCTGTCAAGAGCATTTCAGATGGTAGTATACATATTTAAGGCAAGGCAGGAAGTGAACTTAGGATGATTAAGAGCTTCATTGCAATATCATTCAGAGCTTTGGAACAAATTTCAAAGGAAAGGCTAATTTAAAGATAAATGAGTATGGAATTAATTACAAAATGAATTTAATAAGTGTAGGTCACAGCCAAATAACCTGATAGTATTTTTTAAAATTTATAATAGTTGTCAATGCCACACACTAGGACACCAATATTGAAGTCAAAACCCAATTCTGAAGTCAAAAGCTGAAATTCAGTAGACATCAGACCGAGTTCCTTTGCCCCAGAGCTTGTTTGACAATAATCATGCAGTTCCTTCTGTTTGTCATTAACAAAAATAAAGTTGTCAGGACAGTTTGCTCTTTTGCTGCAGTTGGTTTCATTGACCTTCCAGTGCTGTATAATAAAACCTCTTGTCAGCAGATCCAAATGAGACCTTGTTTACAAATAGCAGAACTTTTTAACAAAACTTTTTTTTCCATGAAAATTACATTTTAAGTACTGAATGGAAACCACATGAAGAAGGCAGATATAAATGTTCTTAATGCAAACCTGCAATGCTATTTTTGCTGACTCTTTTTGCATCTGCTTTCATGTCCACCTAGGTATATTCTATTAATGTAAGACTCTAACCTTCCACAGATTCTCAGAAAACTCAGATGGGGTATGAAGAGTAAAAAGTTTGATATTGTAATTTGACTAAGATCAGTCGGAAAGAAAATGCAAATGAAGCTAAACAAAGTACCTAATTTTCATGCACTAAAGATCCAAACTTAATTGCTTAGGTCCTTATTAAATCATAGAATCATAGAATGGCTAGGTTGGAAAAGACCCCCCCCCAGGATTATCGAGTCAAACCATTCCTATCAATCACTAAGCCATGCCCCTCAGCACCTCATTCACCTGTCCTTTAAACACTTCCAGAGAAGGTGACTCAATCACCTCCCTGGGCAGCCTGTTCCAGTGTCCAATGACTCTTTCCATGAAAATCTTTTTCCTGATGTCCAGCCTGAACCTCCCTTGGCAGAGCTTGAGACCATTCCCTCTTGTCCTGTCCCCTGTCACTTGGGAGAAATGCCCCGAGAGTGAAACTAAAGATTATTGTTTTATGTTAAGCAAACAAAAAAATACCTTCTTTATGTGAATAATGAAAGTTTTTTAATCATGTTCATAAAGGCAGGGAATTACTGATATTTGAGAGAGAAGTTCTATTGAACAAGAGGAAATTATGGCTGGATTTGGTTATAATCATGTAGCTGTCACAAGCTCTCAGGGATTCTCCATTAGATGGACTAGTAAAGGCTTGTGCTGTGAAGATCTTCCATTACCATTATATTAAGAAGTTCTTAGTTGTAACTTGTTTATTATAATAAACACGTTTACCAACATGGGTTCAGTATAATGTGTAGAAAACTGTCATAAATGGCCTGTTCATTGAATGAAGACATGGAAAAAAGAAAAATACTCCTTAAATATCAGAAACTGAGATGATGAGGAAAAATGAGTTTAGAACTAAGAGTTACACTGCAGTCACTCCTGCTTTGTTCTTTTCACTCAGGCAGACCCTGCCCCTCCTCCGACCATCACATCTCCCTTTCATCTGATTATCTTTGTAATCTGTGCTACATACTAAAAGCAGCTGATGTTTTCTTTGGAAGACTTTCAGAATGATATGAATGTATTTCTCTTCACAGAGTATGGAATTAAGAGCTAGCAGGCTCAAAAAAGACTATCAGAGAATCTGAAAATTGTGTTTGAATGCAGTGACATAATGACATATCCTAACACAAGGTAGGCCATATGATGGAAAAAAAGATATCTTCTGTTGGAAAATCTCTCCACTCTAGAGACTAAAAATTAATCTAGAAAATAGAAATGTCTTTATTAAACCCCAGACAATTTATTGTTCCTTAATTAGGATGTTCTATATTTGGTACAACTTTAAGCAGAAGCAAGACCTTTTTTCTTATTTCCTTTGTCCTCTTGATGTCAGAAATCAGGCGTTTTGAAGAAATATAACATTCAAAAGCAAATCCTGCAGTACAAGAAGTCTTTTGTGTTCCTTAAGTTGCTTATCTTTTAAGTACCTATAGGAAATGCTTTTCATTAGATAAAAAATAAAAAAGGAAAATATTATTCTGCTTGCCCATGTTTGGCATTTGATGATAAGCAGCCAGAAATTCAGCGTCATCCGTATGACTGAACATTATGCTGCTGGGCACAGTTTCTCTAATGCCCTGCAAACAAGATTATGCATTGAATATCTAGCATATGCATTTATTCTCTCATATTTGTCTTTGTATAATATTATAAAAGAACATTTTGCAGAGACATATAATTGTTTTTTCTTTTTAATTTTTGCTAGTCTTTTGCATAGAGGGTGACAATAATATTCTTGATCTCCTTCCACTTTCTTACAGCCATTGTCAGCAAGGAATGAGAAATGGCCATTGTGAATCATAACCTTGTTTCATGTTGTAGAACACCTGTGAAAACACAAGTAGATGGTGGATAGCAAAAGGAATGTTCTAAATGTGGCACATGTGATACACTGAGGTGTCACATAGTATGTGAGTTTTCATCTTAGTAATTATCTGTGTTATGAGTGTTTCTCAGGAAGACCTCAATAAAGAAATTGTTTAGCTGGAGATACAGAGATGAAGGAAAGGCCATTGACGCAGTATCCCACAGTATTCTCCTGAGGAACTGGCTGCTCATGGCTTGATGGATATACATTTTGCTGTGTAAAAAAATGGCTGAATGACTGGGAACAAACCTTTGTGGTGAATGAAGTGAAATCTGGTCTGCAGTCAGTCACAAGCAGTTTTCCCCGGGACTCAGTGCTGGGGTCAGCTCTATTTGATCTCTTTATCAGTGATCTGGATGAGGGGATTGAGTGAAGCCTCAGCGCAGAACACACCAAAGTGGGTAGACTACTGATATGCTCAAGGGCAGGAAAGCTCTACAGAGGGATCTGGACAGACTGGATCAAATGGGCTGGGGTCAGTTGTTTGAGATTCAATAATGTTAAGTGCAGAGTCCTACATTTGGGTCACAACAGCCCTGTGCAGTGCTACAGGCATGGGGAAGATTGACTGGAAAGGTGCCTGGCAGAAGAGGACCTGGAGGTGCTAGTTGATAGCAGACTGAACATAAGCAGCAGTGTGCCCAGGTGGCCATGAAGGCCATCACCCTCCTGGCTTTTATCAGAAATATTGTGGCCAACAGGATTAAGGAAGTGATCATTCCCCCTACACTTGGCACTGGTGAGGCTGCATCTCAGATACTGTGTTCAGTTCTGGGCCCCTCAGCACAAGAAGGACATTGAGTTCCTGGAGGGCATGCAGAGAAGGGCAATGAGGCCGGTGAAGGGTCTAGAACACAAGTCTTATGGGGAGCAGCTGAAGGAACTGAGGCTGCTCTGTCTGGAGAGAAGGAGGCTGAGGGGAGACCTTATTGCTTTCTACAATTACCTGAAAGGAGATTGTAGTAAAATGGGTGTTGGTCTCTTCTCCCAAGTGACAGGACAAGAGGAAACGTTCTCAAGTTGTGCCATGGGAGGCATGAGAAAAATTTCTTCAGGGAGAGGGTTGTCAAGCATTGCAACAGGCTGCCCAAGGAAGTGTTTGGGTTTCCATCCCTGGAGGCATTTAAAAGTCATGTAGATGTGATGCCTAGGGGTCTGGTTTAGTGTTGGGCATGGTAATGTTGAATTTACAGTTGGATTTGATGATCTTAAGGGTCTTCTCCAAGCTAAATGATTCTGTGATTAGATAGAAACATAGAGGCATAATTTTAATTTAATTTACTTTTACTTAATGGATTTGAAAATTGAACAATTTAATTAGGTCCCTTAACATGAATTTGAACAAACATCTTTTTTTCATTCTTGATCAAAGGTTTATGAGTGTTGTTGAACTTTGTCTTCTGGCACTTTTTAAAGTTTCACAAATACACGTAGATTTGTGCTTATACATCTGTGTTTATAAGGTTTCCCCAGTCTAATTCCTTATACTTTTGCAAAAAGTAAAGATAAGGATCCCTCATCAGGGGTAGGGATGGGAAGATTGAAGGCCAGTAATTCATTCACATAGTCAGCAGCTTTCAAACTCACACTGAGTCAATCTTAGAATAAGACCTCAGGGGACAGTGGCTAGAAATACTGTATAATGTATTATACAGTAATACATTAAAAATTGGCCAAAAGTCTTGATGTATCTCTTAGTTATGTTCTACTTTGGACTATGAATGAAAAATTCTTTCAGTTTTTCTTACGTGTTTGCAAACAATTTTGAAAATCATAGTGGAAACATAGATAACAAAAAGGAGTGAAATGCTCCCTTGTGCATGCAGATGTGATCCTGTCTTGTTTTCCGTGTGCATTTCCTTCTTTATACATATCAAGGGCATCACAGCCTCTTATGACACAGCAGATTTCTTGTTATAATAATTCAAATAAGTTGTTTATCATTACTTGTCTTGGCTTCTGACTGTTAGTCCCCATTTTGTAGGTATGACTTGCATGTTATGTTCCCAAATGCATTATTTTTTATTTCACAGAACTGAAATTATGATCTTCTGAAAGGATGCAGGTTACTAGGAAATTCAGATCAGTTTGTCTTGAAAACCTGTCTTCCTTGTTACTGCTGTATTTTACAATATCTACTCTCATTATCATTAGGGATTTTGGGAGGGTACAGACAATGCTCATTTGAGTGACACTTAATGCTGTAGAACCCAGAAGAAATAATGTCATTTGATGTTTTTTCTAATACTGAATAAAATGCTTTTATTTAAAGCCATCTAAGGTGCATTTCACTTGTTCATGATTGAAATGTAATGTGACATGGAATCATAGTAATACGGAATGGTTTGGGCTGGAAGGGACCTTAAAGATCACCCACTTTCAACCTCCCTGCCATGGGCAGGGACATCTCCCACTAGCTCAGGCTGCCCAAGGCCCCATCCAACCTGGCCTTCAACACCTCCAGTGATGGGGCAGCCACAACTTCCCAGGGAAACATGTGCCAGCGCCTCACCACCCTCATTGTGAAGCATTTCTTCCTAATGTCTAATCTAAATCTTCCCCCTTCCAATTTAAATCCAACCCCCTTTGTCCTATCACTTCATGCTCTTGTAAGAAGTCCCTCCAGAAATCTTGTAAAAGCCTGTCTCAGCTATACTTGTGTACTTACTTTTTCTGTAATAACCCTGGAGAAGGAAGTCAAGTCTCATGATGAGTGTATTGCTTTCTAAAACAGTATCAAGTGGCATTTGATACCTTCATAGTACTGGGTCATAAAAGGCAACAACCTATATTGCAGATAATTTCATTATATCCACCCTTCAAACACTTCACTGCTTTCTTTTGCTTTTCACCTATGCCAAAAATTACTCCTTACACTTTTAGCTTGTAACTTTTCTTTCCAAAAAGCCCAGTTATGGTTCATTCAGTAGTTTCAAATGCAATACATTTCTAATAAAATATTATCAACTGTAGTTACCTTCTGTTTGTATACACTTTATTTTCAAATCTCAGTTCAAGATGTTTGAGTTTTACTTCCTTGCTTCTAATTTTGGTATTGATATTTTAATATTCATTATGTAGTTTTAATATTTTGTGACTTTGTGAGTAAGTAGTGCATAATGTTGGGAAATATTAGTAGATATTCTCAAAACTCTTGTCTAAATAAACATTTCTCAGATTTTGCTTGATTAAAATGCTAAAATATGAACTCAAAGTCTAGCTGAGAGCTTAAAAAAATATCTAATCCCACTGCATACTAAGTTGTCATCTGCTTAGCAAAGCATTTCATTAGGTCTGGCTAGAATCTAGTTTAGCATAAAACTTTGAGATTTTGGAACATGTGCTCATTCAACATAGGAAAAAGGAGAGAGATGTGGATTGAAGAAACAGCTATGAAGAGTGGCATGCTAGAGAAGAGATAAATAGGTTGTCTTCTACAACGGAGATTGGATGAGCTTTGCCTTATCTGATAACTTACTCAGTTTGGACTTCCCAAAGGTCACTTTATAACTCTTGGCTGCAGTGTTGGTTTGTTACAATTGTAGGTCCCAAATTTAAATCAAAGACAAAAGAGTGGCAGGGGTCATATTTCAAGCTGTAAGCCAGCATCCCAATAATGAAAGGTTAAAAAAAAAAAAAAAAGAGCCGCTCTTCCAACATTTTTTTGTTGTTTGATATTTAGGCTGTTTGAAGTAGATATCTTAGTAGTGGTAGCATTTTTTTCTTAGTTCAAATCCCAAATGAAGCTATTAAAGAAGCATTGACTTTACTGCAGTTTCTCTGAATGTTGTGGTTTTATTATTGCCATATAATGGTTAAATAGGGTATAGCATTCTTTGTGACCATCTGTTTTTTAAATATATGTTCTGGATAACTGTGTAAAAATAAAAAGTAGTATCCCTATCAAGTGAACACAAAAAAATTTCAAATGCCAAAAATGAATTTAATTTATCATTTTTTTTTTTTTCTGAGAGTGAATCTGCTAAGTCTCTTAGAACACATGCATCCTCATGAAAAATATCCTACTTAGGAACTTGGATGAAAGTGTTGCATCTTGGAAAGAACAATCATAATGTTTCAGTTTTTTTGCAGTTGCACTATCTTGTCTTGCTGGCTTTACTCTGGTAGGGCTCAGGGTAAAAGGTTTTGATTTTCCAAAGTAACTAGTAATTTTTGAATGCATTGCTAAAAGGGTCTACAAATTTCCAGTGTAAGACACATAGAAAAATAGGAATTTTCTTCCCATTTTCAGACAACGAAGTTCATGTCATGTCTGTTACAGACAGCTCACACACTGAAGAAATCAAAATTGGAATAGTTTTTTTTTATTTTTTTCCTGCATTTTGTGAAAGGAAAACATGTTTCTTAGATTTTTATTTTAATGGAAGTTCATATTGTAAAAAAACCTATTGGTGCTAATGAATGTTTTTCCCAGAAAAGGAAGAGAAGGACAAATCTTTTGGTGAAGGATATTCGGTATGAACCACAACCGTCTGAAAGAAACAAGAATGAAATCCTGCATCTATCTCTGACAATGACTTTCACTGTGATTCTTTTTTTCAGGCTTTCTGCCAGATATGTCCTAGAAATCATTAATCAGTCACTGTTACTTGCTCTTGCTCAGTTTCTGAATAGTTGAGCAGGATACTGCATTCAATGGAATGGAGTGGAAATATAGCTGAGTTGGCGTACTACTGGTTTTACTTTTTAAATTGGACTCAGATCATAGAGAACACATAACTAATTCAAATGGTACACATTTATTTGTATCTATAAATACCCTTGAAAAATAGATATGTTTCCAGTTTTATTTGTATATTCTTCCAGAACTCTTTTCTTGTGAATAAGTGTGAAGGAATATATCTTCCTTTCTTTGCAGTATCTTGAAATTTTTCATTATAAGAACCCTGATTTGTATAGAGTGAGGAATTTTTCCTATATGAACCACAATAAAATAGAGAGGAGATCTAGTCTTATTAAATCTATCTCAGGCAAAATGATTTATTGCAATCATAAGAGTACTATTGGTGCACCAGTTGTAAGGAATTAAATTTTAGAGACATTTCCTGGGGTTTTTCACCAGCCACTGAATCCAGGAGGAGGCTGATGTAATGCTTTCATGCATTTTGGAGGAGCAAGAGAAAATGAAAGTAAATTTATTATTATTATTATTATTATTATTATTATTATTATTATTATTATTATTATTATTATTATTATTATTATTATTATTATATTATTGATTATATGACAAGTTGAGAAAAATCAGTGCTAAGCCTATAAATTGCTGTATTTTGCCTTCACAGAATGAAGTGAAACCAGAAATTGTCTTTTTTTCCCCCTAGAGGTTGTTAATGTAGAGTTCCATGAAACAATCCAAGTACCTCCAAATATTTGCTTTTATTTTGCTGAAGAATTAACGAAGGTAACAACTTTGAAAGGAACCATTTGTTGCAATTAGCACAAAGGTAATGGGGAGTAAATATAATTGTGCTATGTGACTTTCACAATGAAGCTCCGTGTCCTGGTTGTTCATTTTTTATGGCCCAACATAGATCTACATTTTTTTTCAGGTCTAAACCAGTCTCAGTTGCTTTTGGTCCCCTTTTACTGAACATGCAACACCTCAAGGTCAAACCAATCTCTACCACAAACTTCAGTGAGAGTGAAATGTGGCTTTTGTGTCTATAGTTATTACATTCTTTCCCAAAATCTGCTTCCATTTTCTTTAACGAAAGCTTCTATGTCTGATCCAATAAGCTAACACATAAAGATAAGTCAACTACTGAACCATAAGTACTTTAAAGAAATATCTACCACTGTTTTTTAAGAGCCTTTCAGAGCCTTTTGTATTTACTGTCTGAAAAGTAGTCTCCTCAGCTATAGCTACTTTTATCCTGTTAGTTGGAAATTGAAAGAAAGTAGCAAACCCCAGGCTGGTAACACTTTATATTAACAAGCAGTGAGCAATTAGAGCAAGATCACAGGAAAAATGAAGAATTTTGTAGCTCAAACTATTATAATTTCAATAAAAACAGATTTATGTAGTTCTTGGTCTGTGTAAACTGATGCAGCAGCCTTGAAGGCAACAGATTTAGATCATTTAACTTAATACAGGAGTAGGAATTTATTTCTTCCTATATATGAAGTGTCATTTTTTTTAAAAAGTAAACAAACACAAACCCAGTAAATACGCAAAAAATATCCCTTTTCCAAAAGAGCTCCTTCCCACCCCTCTTTGGGTTGATGTTTTACTTCTGAACTGATCTTCAGGCCTATGTCATGTATTGGCTGCTCACTAATCACCTGCACTGTGAGAACAAGCTGTCATCCTCATGCTGTCCCCTAGGTGCAGCGTGTTACAGAGACTAATGCACAGAAGGGGAAGATTTCTGACCATGAATGAGAGGAAGGGTATTTCAACATAATTAGGGTTCATCAAAACTGACAAAACTATGTAGACCTGTAGAACCGAAGGGAGTTGCAGCTGTGTTGTCTGCACTGTATTTCATAATGTATTTTGTGGATAGCCATAACTATAGGTTACAAAACTCGTTTGACTTATATGGCAACACTGAGTGTCCAAGAAATAGTAGAATAGTAGTCATGTGTGAATCTCAAAATCTTCAGAGATTTGTTCTAGTTTGGATAGCAGTAAAAAGAACAGATGCTAATCTGAGCCTATTGAATCCCTCAAAACATGCTGGGGACCCCAGCACAAAAGAAGTCTTCTAAGATTTTGGCCACTGTGAGAATTAATTTTGAGCTGGATGGAGCAGTGCCCAAGGCAGCTGAAAACAAATGGTAGCAATCAGCAGGGAAGACAAACAGAAAGATACGCAAAAGCTACACAAGTAATATAGCCAGATTTATTTCAATTTGACTCTGACATATTTTTCTTATTGGCTTTGAAACCTCTTGGCATGTAGATAAAGATATCCTAGCAGTTTGAGCAAAGATTCGCTCTTCATCTCTTTCAAAATCCAGTTAAGAAAGTTCAGCAGAAACTTGCATCTTCAAACTGCACGTCCAATGTCGAATTTTGGTCTGTTGCCATCCATTCTAATTTCCCCGAGAGCAAGTCTGCCTCTAGACCTCATGCTCCCTTCAATATCTGAAGGCACTGAAGGAGAGTGATTTGTCCAGTGTGGAAACCAGATGCTGGGGAAGTTATCTGATCTGTAAAGCAAAGACAGTGGCTGTAAGTGAGACAGAAGAACAGTGAAGTTACAAGACCAGAAATAAGAAGCTTAACTATACGTTTCAAGTTTTCATAACATTTAAGAGATGTTTATTTTAAAGGACAATATATCCCTAGCCTTACTTCTGTTTTACCTGAGCATTTTCATCTTTACTGAAATGGCAAAACTAACTGAACTGTTTGCATTTCTATGTGCAGTGAGACCTCCTTCAGTAAGAAGTTCACCTGAGACTGGCAGCTCTCCAGGAGGCTGTCAGGAGTGGTACTATCCCACAAGGCAATATATATAGATCTCAGGACCTTATAAATTTATAACCAGCATAAGCAAAAAAAGTATTAAGGGTGTTCCATAAACAGAAGCTTACCAGCTTTGCTGGCATGACCCATGGAGCCTGCAACCTCTGTGAGTGTGTTACATGTCTAACTAATGAGGCTTTTAACTTTTTTGAAAACTTGAGCCAAAGGTAAGACCAAAGTAAATTGCATATAGTCAGAACTTGGGGTCCATAAACCAACCACTCAGTGAAGAAACCTTTTTTGACGCTATTACACTTAGCAAATCTGTGCTGTTTAGATAATGCTAGTTTCTCTATAATGAAAGTAAGGACCAGGAGTTAATTAAAAATCTGTTTTGTCTATATTTTTTTTAGAACTCTTGCTATCAAAATTCTTTCCCCTAAAAATTCTGCTCCTAATCCCTGGCTGAACTAGATTTATTTTTAAGTAAATTGATCAACACTTTCTTGTTTTTATCACAAAACTTTAAAAACTGCCAGATGCTGCTAGTGAGTGGTGGTTTATGAGGGTTCTTGCCAATATCTTGAGGCAGGGTAGAAATAAAAGGGCAAAGGGGTTATTTTTGGAATGTGCAATGTGATATTTTCTGTCACACATTTATTTTAAGAGAGGCAATGGGCTGTAGAGACATTCTAAGGTTTCACCTTTTTCTCCTGATAATTTTGGATTGTTGTGTTTAGAGGGGAAAATTGTTTGGGCTCCTTTTGAGAAAATCTCTAATGATTGCCTGAAACTTGTCACTGGTCCTCTTCAGCACTACAGACCGTTGGACAGTCCAGGAGAAGGCAATAGGTCTATTGGGCAGCACTATTACTTCTGGGTGTCTATAGTGTAAGAAAACATTCTCCCTGTCAGACCTTCCTATCCAGTAAAGGCACTGAAGTTGTTGGCAGTGGTGGTTGATGCTCACTGAGAAAGAAGAGTTTGTGTCTTTGGATCCTTCTGATCATGCCTACTGTTCAGAGAATAGCAAACATGTAGTAACTGCCCTCCCAGTTTGTAAGAACGATAGAATTTGAGCTAATTGCTTAGTCTTCATGCATTAACTTTGGTTTTGGTCTCTTGAACCATCTGTGACCCGTGTGAAAAGGGAAAAAATCTGTTACAGGTTCATAAGATGAGCCGCTGTTTATTTACTCTAATTTACTTCCATGATGAAAAGTTAATGTTGCTTGCCTGAAGTTAGTCCCCTAGATATACAAAGTATATTTTCAGAGATGCTGAATATCCAAATTGTTCCCACAATTTAAGTCATGCAGGAATTGACCCATAGCTGTAGAGACCCAAAGCGTTACTGTCTTTTGTTATCAAACATGTTCTTGAATATAAAGCGTAGACAGATAAAACACAAATACGAAAAATTTACATAAGGCATTGCAATGACTGGACACGGCTTAGTGATTGATAGGAATGGTTGGACTCAATGATCCCATGGGTCTTTTCCAACCTAGTGATTCTGTGTTATTCTGTGATTCTGTGACTGTAATTTTTGTCAGTTGTGTCAAGGAAGCTCTGGAGCCCCATGCCAATCATGTCATCAATATCTGAACTATTCCTTTTGTTGGAAATAGCTCATTGTGTCCATTGAGGGCTGGCTTGCATAGAAGTTGTTAGTCTCAGAAGTTCTTTAGCCTCTGAGCAGGAGAGAGGAGATAAAAAGAAGAAAGTGAGAAAGAGTGTAACTTTCAAACACCACCATCTCCAAACTTTCAGATTTTTTGTGTCTTATAATTGTACAAACCAGACATATTTTAAATAAAAAGGCACCTTTCCTTCCCTCTGTTGCAGGAATTCAGTATTTGAATTATGGTTTAAAGGAAACTCTTATCTCTTGACTAAGAAATTATTGGCATGGGCTCATTATAGTGTGTTGTGAAGAGATTCTACTAGTTGTTACATACAGGAATTTTTCTGGTCCCTCCACTTCAGGGGAGGAAGTCAGGAAACTTCACGATTACAGAGCAGAAGGTTGTGGGGGAGGTCCTGATCCAGTTGTTCTGACTGCATGTTTACTGCATTGTTTACTGCATGAGCAGTAAAGGATGCAAATTATACATTCTAATAAGAAGGGATAAATATGGCAATGTTCTTGTGACTAGTTTCAGTGGAGGGAAGTAGTATCAATAAGCCATGACTTAATTTAAGTAATATCAGTAACTTCATGACTTTATTTAGTCATGAATCATCTCAAATAAGAATCTTCTGGTTCCTTTAACTTAAATGCACAAAAAGGAAATTATGATGCTTATCTATATATCTTCTTTAGCAATGTAAATCCAGCATCTACTTTTCTGATAATTAATCAGTTTTTTATATTTAACTATGTGGTGTTATAAAAAAGTCCATCTGCTCTAGAATAAAAAGGGGAAATTTGTTCCTTACCTCATTGTCTATGGTGTAAGCTAGCTCAGTTCAACAAGGTCAAGGGAACTATTTGAGGGACTAAATTCGGCTCTGTATATAGAAAAACAGAGGCAGAATTTCAAACATTAACATGCATCTACATGAACAATAACTTTTATTTCCAAGTGGCTGATTTTACATCCACTAGTTGTTCATAGTGTTTGCACAGTCACCTGTTGGGTGAGGGCACAAATTTTCTACTGAAGCGCTTTTGGTTACTTCCAAAAAGCTGACCTGTGTTCTGAAAATATGAGACAGATTTTCTTCACAGCTACCTGCACTATATAGTTGTGGTTTGTTAGTCTTCATTGCAATGTGGCTCTGCTTTGCCTATATACTGTACATCCAAACTTTACCTTGATTTAACGCTAGGTACCATGCTTTCTTTTTGTCTGGGGTTTGATAGTCTTATCTTTGCCTAGGAATACAGCTTGAAAGGGGGGACAAATGCTATTTTGTGAGAATCTCTGTTCTCAGGGCAGAAACTGAAGTAATTTCAGGACTACATATTGACATCTTATTTCTTCCTCTCTAAGTTTCAACAACAATGTAAAAAATTAAAATTAGAGCTCATTTCAAATCTAGGTCACCAGAAATGAACTGCTACCATTTTAGTAAAAATGTAGGCACCATCTATTAATCTATCACATAAGAAAAACAACTTAAGACCCGTTTTTGATTTTTAGTTGCTCCTGTTTGGTAGAAAACTTGGAATTTTTTTGTTCAGTGTTTCGTATAGCCACTGTGTGGAACTGCAACTTACTGCACTTTGATCTATTTGCTATAAAAAAATCTCTGGTTGCTACATCCAAAGAATACCCCAAACCATACAAATTTAAATGATTAAGCAAATCATTATTAATTCATAAATCCCTTGTTGGCAAGCTAGAGAAAGAAAGTTTATTTTACCACATGCAACTGAGCTGTACAGATGGATATGCCACTTCTACTGAGTTTTAGGGTTTTCTGTTTATCGTGTTTCAGTATATTTTAGAACAAGTTCAATTAGTTCACAAATAACTAACATAGTGGTAGTAGTAGTAGTAGTAGTTCAAGCATCCTCTCAAAGGGTTATTACATGTTCAAACCCAAAGATTTTTAAATCAAATACTGTTCAAACCTTTATACGTCCAAAGCTAGCACTGTAAAATTCCGCTTTAATTGTATCTTACCTTCACTAAAATGTCATTAAAAGTAAAGAGTAATTTGATAGAAATATGTTGGTTATGATATCAATCATGTCCATGAAGCCGATGTAAATTCTTTCATACAAAGCTAATGGGTAGATAGGACTTTGCATACACGCTTCGTGAAAATAGCTTTTAGCAGCTGTTGAATGGTAATGTGCTAGGTGCAAATAGTCACCTTTATGGGTAGAACTAAACTTTGGGCTTGGAGTATTGACTAATAAATCATTGACTAAAATTGCTACGAGTTTCCTCTGACGACCTTCATGGATGAGAAAGATCTGGAGAAGAAATAGAGCACACTGAACTGTCAATTAAAGCTACACTATTGTTACTTAAAATTACTAGGCAAAGTTGCATTAGTTTTAAGTGCTCATTTGAAAGTACACAAATAGGGCAAACGGGTAGACAGTTGCTGAAAAGAGCAGATAAAATTGGAATATATACAGTAATATACTCTCTTCTTACATTATTTTTAGGAGATGAATATGCCTGGTTGTAGCCTTGGAAAACAAACCAGAAGGCTGATAATAAAAACTATTTTTGTCTAGTGAATACATCTGGTACCAGAAGGGAAAGGTAAGACTAGCCACAGGCAGTTGCATAAATGTAATTGTATCATGCTTTTGATCAAAATTCCATAAATCTTCATTGTGTTCATGGGCAATTGTATTTTGACTTTGCATGAACCCGAATCCTTCATGTACCTGAGGTTAGGAAAATGGGATTTCTGTCCCACATTATTATTGGCCATTGCCACCCACAGTGCACTGCTGCATAAATAAAGTCTGAAGAGCAATCCCCCAGAGTTTTGGCAAGTCCATTTAATAAATTGTGTACAAAGTAAAATATTAAGTCCCATAAGCTAAAGGGAAATAAATGATAGAGTGGAGTGTGCGGGTTCATCTGGTCAGAGTGATGTAAAAATGTGTTTAATCTTCATTTTACATACCCTTTATGTGTTGATATGACATCATTCCATATAAAGCTAGGAATACTGTGCATACATAACCATAAGATTGTATGAGATGCAGCAAATATCCCATGAGAGAAGGAATGAGACATAATTTAAAGTTGGAACCTGGAGTGATTTATGAAGGTCACTGTCTTCCTGATTCAGATACTTTCCACATGTTGTTTAGAAATCCTTTTTTGTATTGTACATGTAAAACATGTTTAGAAAATTAGTTTTTAAGCAACCTTCCTTCACAAAAATATTTTGGTTTTAAAGTGCTGATGTATTTTTGTCTTTGATCTGTGTATTTTTATTGAAAGAACATTTAAAAGTGAAAGACTTTGAGGTAACTTTTGCTGAATTTTGGTGTATTGACAATAATCTTGAAAGTGTTTTTCATACTAGAATATCGTATTGCACTGGATTTATGGTTTGACTTCTGTATCACGTTTAGCTGATATAGAGTATGTCTTGTATATTTTTTTTTCTTACCAGCTGTAGCACATTATAATTCTATCTCATTTTATTTTACAAGTTACTGAAGATGGAACTAGTTACATTAAAATTATGTGATAGGAACATGATTGCTAAAAATATATTACTGTCTGAGGCATTAAAAGACACCATTTAATTTACTATAATATATAAAATAGTTTTATTACAGGGAGACTTCCTTTCACTCATTGCTTAGTAAGTGAATAGACATTTATCAATCAAATAAATCAACACCACTCATGATAACTTGTGCCAGAAATACCTGCTGAGGAGAGATGGATGAACAAAGCTTGAGGAAATAATTATCTCTACTATGCTGTGCCTTTCTGATTGCAAATCTCCAGAATTTATTAATTATTCAAAATATACTTCAAATGAGGATTAATTGATATTAATATAGGGGTCAGGTTTTGTTCTTTGTATATGATTCCTCAAAAAATCCAGGGTTCACAAATGAGGCTCCTAAGTGTTCCTGTGATGCAAATTAATAATAGCATGAATAATGGTTTTCCTCTAGCTTGGCTTTAGACCTTCCATAATGACCTCCACAGACTTTGGTGGTATCCTGGGTAAACTTTAAAATAAATTTTTCAGCATCGCCATTAGGCACTGCCACTTTAAAATATACTAGGCACACTTCCTGTACTCCCATTTACAGAAATCTTTGTTCTGGCGATTGCGTCTGCCATTGAAGTTTTTGCTCTAGGATCTGCAGAAAGTAAATCAAAACACAAATCCACCTGAAACTAGTAAAAGACTCAAATATCACTAAGAAATTGTGAACCTTGTTTTCCTGTAATTGTAACCCAGGATCTATGTTTTTAGAGGTTTTTTCCCCACCTTTCTATCTTGCAAAGATTTTAGATAGTCTTGCTGTGAACCTGCATTAAGATAGCATAAACCAAGTACTGAAAGCTCACTTAGCATGTATTTAAGCCATTTTCAGAAATGTGAAATACCATCAAGTGCTGAAAAAAATAGTAATAGCAAGTCAATTATTTGATTAAATGAGCCAAAAATAGCTATGTAGCTTGAGAAACAGTTGTGTTTCTTTAGTTTGTTTCTTTCCTTGGTGGGTAACAATGAAACTGAGCAGGTTGTTGAATAGCTCAGTAGCAGGGATTTGGGCATCCTTTACAGTTTCCTGTGCATTTATAGTGTATTGGTGCCCCATTCTGCTGTGGACTCCCATGCTGTGTGAGCTTGCTGCTGGAGGGGAGAACAATTGCAGATGTAAAGCTTTAACATCTTCTCCAGCCATGAGTGGTTTGCTGGCTGAGCTTTCCAGCAGGTAGGACCGCTAGTTCCTTGGGTCTGCTATCATTAGCCAGAACTATTGCTGTTCATACCCTTAGGATAGTTAATGCATTTTGTTCAGCTTGAGAATATTTAGTTTGCTAGAAAGGTATTATCCCGGTAACTTAAAAGGAAGGACAAATAACTCTTTCCAAATTATCTGTGGAAGCAGCTTCTACATGCATAGGCTATAAGGCAATATGCTGAGCAGAGTTGTGTTTTTCATATTGATTTCAGTATTTTCACAGAACAGAGTTTACCTATGGGCAGGGGACTGAAATAAAGTGTATGTAATTCTTCCACTCTCAGAAAAGGATTAAGGAAAAGGAATAGAATGTCAGCCCTCTGAGTGGGAATTGTTTTTACATTATGGTCATCTCTTACTGTATTACCGTTGCCTACAGGGAAGCAGCAAGGAGGAAGTGTTTGTGCTTGAGTACTAGTCTGGTGACCATAGATTAAAGAATTATGAGTATGTCATTCAGAATGAGTCCACAGTTGCCTCTTCTAGAGTGTTTATGGTGCTTAAAAATAATTTATCAGCAGTAGATTTCTGCTGTTTGTAGAACCACTAGAAATCCCATTCCATTCCATGGCTTACTCTTTGTAATATCAATCAGTTTCTTTTTTTCACTCTCACTGGGTGATATGGTTAATTAGAGAAATTGGAAATTGCACATCACAGCCTTGGCAAAGCTTCTTCCAAGCACAGCCTTTCCTAGGCAAGGACAGCTCCTCTCCTCAAGATTAGTTTGGATGTACCTTTTGCCTGATGCTTTTCTGCTTCAACATGCTCTGTGTAACTTCCCTCCTTTTCTTTGTGGCACATGGGCATCCATCAATTTTTCTGACTCTGTAATGGATCTTCTTCATTGTATTAAATTGGGTTCTCAGCAGAAATGAAAGTGGAAATAAAATATATCCTCAGCATGGAATAACTGTCAGCTGAAAAGATGAGTGAAACATTTTTTTGTGAAAGCACTCTGTTTGCTCATGAAACTGGTAGACCAGCCTGAGTCATGACAGCTGGAGATTAATATTAAAGTTTTTCTTTCTGGAAACACAGGTTATGTACGAGTGGTATACAGCAGAAGTTTGTCTCTAAGGACTGTAATGTGCAGAAGTTAGACAATTCCATCTTCTCCTGTCTCATGTATAGTCGATTGCTTACTAGAATCACGCTTCAAACTCTTTATTAGCTGCAATATTATAGGAAAATAAACAAAGAGCTAGAGTTTCAGATCTGGAGCAGGCTTTGTGGCTTTATAGTACGGACACTTAGGCAAAAAAATCACCATTCTTTGAATACCTTTGCTTTGACAGGTTGTTCCTAGAATGATAAAAGGATTTGCTGGACAGGCCTGCAGGAGGCAATCTTTTCCAAGCCTGTACTCATGTGATTGTTCCTACTTTGATGAATGCTTGCTCCTTCACTTCCCTTACCTGCTGAAGAAGGTGCCAGGGCTCTGGATGGCACTGCTTACCCAGTGCCAACCTGCTCTTACACCACAAACAAGATGCTGGGGAAAACACACTGGTAGCATTATTTTCCTAGTGGTTTGCAAATGGAGTGGTAACCCACAAAGCCAGAGAGAAGGTGAATAAATAATAGAAGAAAGAATATTTTAAAATCAGCTAAGTTAGGTTGAGCATAAGGACTATTATTGATGTCCTTGGAAATGCTATGATCCAGGAAAGCACGTGATTAATGTTCCTACTCTTAGTTGGAAGCACTTTCCAGTACTGGGAACTGTATACTAAACTAATGTGTTCAAATATAACAAAAATCTCTACCAAAGTGAATGAAGTCAGTACAAAGAAATAACTAGCTCATAGAAACAGACAGTGCTTTTTACAGTGTTGCCAAACGCATTACTGAATTACAGGTCGATTTTCAATACTTTCTATCTTTTTCAAGAGAAATGTTTCGGCTTTCCTGTGCCAAACACAAAAGAATTTCAGTTAAAAAACACACTGCAGACCTGTCAGTTTAATCAAGCAAAAGTATGATTTCATTTTAGCCTGTATAACAGAACCCAAGGATTTTGGCAGTGAATTTATACTGATTGCTCACTGTAGTGAACAAAACAGGCATCTCTGATATTTAAGGGCCATAATATATGATTTGGCGCGTTAAAAATGCAGACCTGATAGGCTTTGTCTCTCTGGGCAGTTAATGAAAAAAGTAGATGTAATTCCTAAGGCACAGGACACTATTCACCATGAATGCATATTTCAGAAGTGTGTTTTTGTACTTTTCTGATCTCTGAACTAGCAGCTGCTGCCTCCCAGTGCTTGATAATCCTTCCTATCTTTTTATAAATATGTTCTGTTTCTTTCCAATATAGTAAATAGCAGAAATGTGTAAATGCTAATATAGAGGCCCCAGGAGAATGAAGTTAGACACTTCAATGAAAAAGAATGAAGAGGAAGTAAGATTTATCTTTCTGGGTCTAAAAAGTAACTGTCAGTAAAAAAAAGTAAAGAGTCAATGACAAAAACACTGACAGAATAGGATTTCAAGTGGTATGAGATCATTAAAGACAATCAATTGCCCTTAGTGTTGCTGTTCTGTCTGAGCACTTACAAAGCCTCTACAATCATGTTTCACCTTTGTGGCCTTGGAAACTCAGGAAACTGGGAAGAGGGTTAAGTGCTATGAAGATACCAAAGATGAAGTGAATCCTTCATCTTTGGCAGAATAACAAATGAGATTCCAGCCAGAACACAAGTAGTGATTAAGGCAGGATTATTCTTGTAAATAGAGATCTAAACAAGGTATTAAAAAGAGTTATGCCTGGACATTTTTTTGGTGAGTGTCTGTATACAGGAATATTGGTTTGTGTTTCAAAGAGATTTTTACCTGTGGTTTACCCATTATTTCTGACACTAGGAATGGTTTCTAGTCCTAGAGTCAAGATGCCAAAACCCATGTAGTAGAAAGGTGCTGAAATACTAAGAGTTTCTACTGATGGGTGACAGAACTGAATTCAGACAAGAGTCTAACTGCTGGTCTGCCCACTTGCCAAGCTCGTCCTTCTTTTCTCTTCGCATTGCATCTTTACATGTGCACAAGTGCTATTTATGGTTGTTATACACTCGTCTTTCTAAAGTCTGTTTGTTTTGTTTTTTCTCCAGAAAGATATCTATATGGTCAGTCACAGCTGTAAGATTGGATTTGTCTGGCATTCATGGTCTGTGTTTTTTCGACCAGAGACACACAACTACATTTTTTTGTCTAATTTTGAAGTACTTTGCTTTTACTTTTCTGTATTCTAGCAAATGCACTTAATACCTTTGCCTGGCCTTCCTTCATTTGTAAATACTAGGCTTGTTTCTCTCATTTTCCATTCTGTACACATATTATTGCTTATGCTATGAAGTTGTAATATACTAACATATCAGAAACAGTGGCATTTGAAATCTATTTGACAAAAAAATAAGTAATGGATGAATCATATCTTTCAAATTTGCCCAAAGTTCCTTCGAAAGAAAGACTTCACTCAGAGTCATAATACCGAATTAAAGTTGTAAATATAATTAGTTACAATTACAATCTTCAAAACTTAGTTCAAACAACTAAATGACATGGCATGTGTACTGTCAATGAAAGGATATAGAGTGAAAAGACCTAAAAGCCATTGTTTGTGTCTGTGGTCATTGTTTTTTATCAGTGTATATAGTCAAATATGGCTTCAGTGTACACAAGTTTCTAAGAATACGTGTTAATAAAATCCAACTTGAATAGAAAGCCTGTACCAAGGAAGAAATATTATGCTATGGTGTATGGTCAAAACTTCAAGTCTACCACAAATCCCAGAAGCACACATTCCCAAAACAAACACTTTCCAGCAAATACCAAACAAAAATAAGTTTTCAACAGAAAATGTCTCTGGAGTATAGAGAAATACCAACCCTCTTAGGGCAGTCATGCAGGAGAAAGTTAGTAAATAGTCATCATAAACTCCAGCTTCTTCTGTGGACTCAGCCAATAACCATCAAGCCTGGATGATGGCAGGAAGAACAAGATTATTTTCATCTCTTTATGTGACAAATTCCTGTGTTCTCCAGATTAAATGAAATAAAGCCCTTCAACTGCATCTGGTGTAATAAAGCTATTCTACTACCTCCTCCTAGTCCAGATGAGGCAATCAGAAATGAGCACTTTTCCCTTACAGCTGTTGCTGTGCTTCTTTTGATCAAAATTGCTCTGTGTTCTTAGTGACTGTAAATCTGAAAGAGGAAGTGTTTTTAGGAGATGGAACAGACATGCATCACCCTCTTTTGTAAGCATTCAAGGGTTTCTGTACTCTGCGGATGGAAAAAATTCCTCTGCATACTTCAAGAACTTCTATGTTCTTTATTAAAGGGATTTTCCACTGAATAATCTCCAAGCGTAAATTGGATATTATTCAGCCAAAATGAATTCATAATTAAGAGTTCAAACAAAGCAAAATCCAGGACTTTTTTGAGAACCGTAATAGATCTCACATTACTGGGTTGTTACCAGCCCAATCCAGAAGGGAATGAATAAAGCTTAAATCATTAAACCATCATGGTTTTTGAGGAAATGGAAAACATCCATCCTATCTAAGAAATCAATTCCACAGAAATTGTTCCATTGTCAAACATCCTGGGAAAGCAAGTCCATTAGTTCACTAGTTTGTTTGGGGTTTTTTTGTTTTTAGGTTTTTTTTTTTTTTCCTAAGCTAGCAGGGTTTTATTAAGACAGATTACTGTGTAGTATTATATATGTTACTTCAACATAAGTTGACCTAGTACGTTCCGATAAGGATGTATTCAGGGCAACTGCTGGCACAGTGGTTGCATTCCCAGATGAGTCTATTCTTACTGGTGGCAACAATACTTTCTTCTTACTACTTGGAGAAATAGCACCTCAGACTGTTTGTCTGGATCTCTGTCACTCCAGAACAACAAGGATTCTGGGTACATGCTATGGCTGACTGAAGGTAGAATTACAATACGGAAGCAACCTGGAAAGAGGAAAATAAAGAGACTTGGCACTATATAGAGCCCCATGCATTCATATTGGGTAGCTTGGATTTCAGAAAGTCCTTGCACAGTAGGAAATTTTAGAATAGTTTGCTGTATCTCTGGTTTGTCACAGGAGATGCAATTAATGCAGATGTCTCTCTTCAAGTCTAACCGCTTTGTATAAAGCATTTTAGAATGAGCAGGAGATTAACTCAAGGTAGAAAAGAGTAATATTTGAAGCTCTTGTAGTGACAGGAACTCAAGTAGGTGTTATATTTCTCAGTGATCTGTGTGGCAGAAGAACTTTTCCCATGGTGACTTTCACAGTCTAAGTTGATACAGTGATTTTATGACATAAGACCTGGTGATCACCGTGATCCCAAAAATTCAATTGTTATAAATTTTCTTTTAAGTCTGTAATATCAAGTGTGCTTCCCATCTTTACCATGTGCCCATCAGCTTTCTGGGCAATTGCCAGTCACTAGAATATTCTTTTTCTGTGTATGACTCTCAGTATACCAACTCTACAGTCAGTTTGTACAGATACTATTCTGTTACAACCAACTAGTCTTTGTACAGCCAGAGATCATAGATGATGTGTATGGGAGCTGAACACTTGTTAGAAGGTCCTACTCACCCAGTTTCACATCTGCCATGTCACTGGTTGAAGAATAATTGGCTATTATCCCATTATTTTAAACTAAAACTATGATATAGTAATATGCAAACAGAATATCTGACATAGCAGAGGTAAAGATTTTTATTAAAAAAAGTAGGCTAAGGAATGCAAGAAAATCTCAGGTATTTTGTACCAAAATAAAATGTCTCTCTGATTTGTACAGGCCAATGTAAGTAGTCAGCAATTCTCTTCCCCTTGGTTTTGTGCATCTCGGGTTGACTTTCTCAGAAAGCAATGCTTCCTGGTGAGATATTTGAAGTTTTCATAGAATCATAGAATCATAGAACAACCAGGTTGGAAGAGACCCATCGGATCTTCTAGTCCAACCATTCCTATCAAACGCTAAACCAAGACCCTCAAGACCTCATCCACCTTAAACACCTCCAGGGAAGGTGACTCAACCACCTCCCTGGGCAGCCTATTCCAACGCCCAATGACCCTCTGTGTGAAGAACTTCCTCCTAATCTCCAGCCTAAATCTCCCCTGGTGGAGCTTGAGGCCATTCCCTCTCGTCCTGTCCCCTGTCACTTGGGAGAAGAGCCCAGCTCCCTCCTCTCTACAACCTCCCTTCAGGTAGTTGTAGAGAGCAATGAGGTCTCCTCTCAGCCTCCTCTTCTGCAGGCTAAACAACCCCCAGCTCTCTCAGCCGCTCCTCATAGGGCCTGTTCTCCAGCCCCTTCACCAGCCTCGTCACTCTTCTCTGGACTTGCTCCAGAAACTCAACATCCTTCTTGTAGTGAGGGGTCCAGAACTGAACGCAGGATTCAAGGAGCGGCCTCACCAGTGCTGAGTACAGAGGCAGAATCACCTCCCTGGACCTGCTGGTCACACTATTTCTGATCCAAGCCAGGATGCCATTGGCCTTCTTGGCCACCTGGGCACACTGCTGGCTCATGTTCAGTCGGCTGTCGACCAACATCCCCAGGTCCCTCTCCTCCTGGCAGTTTTCCAGCCAGGATAATATTCCAGCCTGCATAATATTCTCCGATTATGATTCACCTTTTGGTTCTTCGACGTATTATGTTACATTTCAGTATGAAGTGCTTTAATCTAGGTGTACTATAATAATCCGTCATTTGGATGTTGAAGCGTTGAGGAAGACTGGCAAGTAGCAATTTTCCTGAAAAGATACAGTAACAGAAAGTGAGACTAGCAATGTATTCCCTGTTCACTCAAGGGAATAAGGTTTACCTGATCCAGTGTCTTGCTCCTTGTAGTATTCCACATCCAGTGCTTCAGAAGATGAAAACTCCATAAGCTATGAAGCATTAACCAAATATATTTTTACAATACCGTATCACCTAGGACAGTGAAGTTACAGATTCACTGGAGGCCATAAAATGAGAAGGCTGTGGAGGACTCACTAGGGATGGGAACCTAGAGACAAAAGGTGAGACAAAAGTTTCCAGAGACATCTGTTTTGAGAAGCCTCAAACTTAAAAGGAAGACACAGGACTTGTTCTAATGCCTCTTAATGGAATGTCCCAGCTGGCCTACTGCAATCCTCTTCACCTGGGAGACAACACTTTTCATCTTTTAATAAAACTTCCAAAGAAGTTGAGTAAAATGCTAGTTAACTTCATCAGTAGGAGGTTTTGAAATGTTATCTTCCTGCTAGTTTTCTTTTGAACTCCAAGACAATGAAAGATTCTAGCTTCGCAAAAACTAATTCCAAATCTGTAGCTGAGTTGATCCTAAAAAAATCATGATAAAAAGTGGGTGATAGTCCTGCTCCTGTTGCATTACTAAATCAACTCCTGGAAGCATCTCAAACATAAGGAAATGAAAGCTCCTATGCCATATTGGAAATTGCTCTTCAGCTTTGGTTGTTCTTCTGGCTTTGTCACTGGTGTCAAAATCAGCATTATAGTCCAAGGAATGAGGCACAGACTCAGACTCCAGAGTCTGAGAAACCAACACATGAATTCTAGGAAGGTGGGATTTCTGTGCATCTGTTTTATTACCCTCAATTATATCACCCTTATTAGAGAGATATAATAATAGACAGTCGAATCTGTGTCTGTCAGATGGAAACTGGATTTCTAATTCTAAGATTCAAAAATCCTGCTAGTTCCCTTGTGGTTTTCAGGGTTATAGATTGTAGGCTTGGAATTCAAACAACTGCAAATATTCCAGTTCACCCCAAATTTTACTCTTTTTAAAGTAAATATCTGAGTAATTTCAGATGAGTCCTGTGGATCTACATGCTCTTATAGTTAAATATAGTATTACAATAGGAGTAAAACGCTTTATTTCATATGAAAGGTAATTTTTGATCCTTTTCTACTGTATGTATCCAGCTGCGAAACATTTTAACTCACAATAATGGAGTGACAATATTGATTTATTTTTTTGTTTTGTTTACCAAAAAGATAAAGTCAGAATTAAGGCATGTTTAGCAACAAATGTACTTAAAGATATGAATGTAAGTTCTTGTGTTCATTATCACAAGCTTACTTAAGCGTAAGTAAAGACTATACAAGAAAAGGCTAGAGTAGAAATCATGCATCATGTATTTAAATCGCTTATAGTACCTTTCTATTTTTTTCATCCCTTCCACTCAACCTAATGCACATTAAAAAACAATTACGTGGAAATCTTTAAGAATATGCGTTACTATCAATGTTCTGTATATCATCACTTTCATAAGTTTAATGTCTAAAGCAAAATGTATACAGATTTGCAGGAACACAGACCAACTTCTCTAGCGTTGATCCATTGAACATTCCAGTAGCTCCTGAGGAAAGAATGTATTTGATAGCCATGTCTTAAGTGTGCAGAAGGGGTAAAGATAACCTAAAATAGTAACAGACAATATTTTTCAGCATTTTTAGCTCATTTAAATGATTTAATCTTAGTGCAATTTTAAGCTATGACAGTAATTTTTTCTTAGTATCCTTTCTTCTCTGGCTTGGAAATGAACTTCTATACAAGATGATACAACGCACTAAAATAGTCAGATGCTTATGATGTTTATCATATCACTGAAAAGTTGCATCCTACATGTCTCCAGCTTATTTATTGAAGGAATAGCTTGTTTTGAAGCAAAATGATGTGCTATTATTTCCTACTAGCGCTTGTGAGTAGCTGTAACTGTCCACAATATTATCTTCTTTTTCAAATTATATCCTGACATTTGAAGTGCGTATCAATAATTCTAAATTTTTGTATTCATCCCCCTAGCTAACTATTTCTAATTGGATATGTGTCAGTTTCACTACCAAAAATTTTTTATATTCCATAACTGGTATATTGTATTGTCTAATAAAGCACTTCCCCCTCGCAAGCAACAGAACTTCTTAAGATCTGTTTAGCTACGGATTTTCTTTTAATATCTCATTTATCTCCTACTGTCACTTTGAAAATTATGCTGTTGGGGTTTTACCCTATTTTTAATTTTTTTTTTACAGTTAACCTCTATTTTTTAAATCTATTTCATGAATCCCATGCCTGAAATGCCAAGGAATAAAATGCCACTTTTATTCAGTGAGGAGCGATCAACACCTGTGCTTTTCAGGGGGCAGTATTTTCACTGTTGTTTGTTAGGGCTTTCTGTAGAATAGAAGAGGAAGAACATTTGCTGAAAAAGACAGTGTAATTGCAACAAAGAAAAACTGAACACTTGAGGTAGATAGTCCAGGAACTAAATTTATCTTCTTCAAAGCATTTACTAGATTTTGGGATTATGATGACTGTGTGTCAATTGTGACCGATAAATATGATAAACTGGAGGTATGTATATTTGTTTTGTTACATCTGATATAATGCATAGAATCATAGAATGTTTTGGGTTGGAAGGGACCTTAAAGATCATCCAGTTCCAATCCCCCTGCCATGGGTAGGGACACCTCCCGCTAGATCATGTTGCTCAAACCCCATCCAACCTGGCCTTGGACACCTCCAGGGATGGGGCATCCATGACTTTTCCGTGTAACCTATGCCAATGCCTCTCCATTCTCACAGTAAAACATTTCTTCCTAATATCTAATCTAAATCTCCACTCTTTCAGCTTAAAACCGTTACCCCTTTGTCATATCGCTACACTGCCTGATACAGAGTACCTCTCCAGCTTTCCTGTAGCCCCCTTTTAGTACTGGAATTTTTTATGGAGATAAGTACAGATTGTGGAAGAAAGAATAATATACTACACCATATGAGATGTAAACTTTGGACATTGAAGGAGCAAGGCAAAAATGATTATATTACCTATGTGTTACATGGAATATACTCTGAGACTGATTCTGTGTATTGGGAAAGCATAGACATCTGTAGCTGAGGAAATTTTATACTTGTTATGATATTTGCTAAATGCGTAAAATAAATAGGTTAAAGAATTTATATTAAATTAATCAAAATAGTCAATATTCCTAAAGGAATTTTTTTCATAAGAAATGCAATAAAATTTTCAGGCAAAAAAATTACAATTGGCAGCAAAATCAAATTATAAATGAATAAATCATCCTGCAAAATGCACTGTTAAAAATCTGATTTGAGATAGCATAACATTATGTGGAGGATATGTATTATTTCTCCTCAAAACAGAGCAGGAACACCTACTGCTAATATAAAACGCTCCTTGACTTGCTTCTGGAAAAATGCCACTGAAAATGTAGAGAGACCAAAGTCAGCTCAGTTCAGCTCGAATTTTATGCATCTATGTAGTCTCCTAAGTTAATATTAATGATCTCTAGTTAAAAGAATTTGCATCTTGGGAAACTGGTCTAGGAGGGTATGTAATTAATTGTAATGTATGCACAGAAATTGTTTTGGGGAAGACATTAAGGATGATCGATGACATTGGAAACAGAAGAATATGAGTCCTTTCTTCGTGAGTAGTTGCATATCTGTAGGGACCTAACTTGTCCGCATTAATTAATACGAAAGTATTGCTCAAGTGTTTGTGCATTTGGGAAAAAAATGGTTGTTTTACAGAAAGGACATTTGAAGAAGAATGTGCTCTGTTCTACTGATATAGAGTTTCAAATGAAGAAAATTATGATTTCAATATAACCTGTAAGTCAAAGTCACCCTAGGTGTTGACTGAGATTCAACAAATTAAATTCTTGTGCCAGAAGAGCCTTCAGGATAAGGGAATGTTTATTGTTTGCAAATGGCCATAGAAAACTGAACATATAGATTGATACAAGAAACTTTTGTCTGTGTGAAGAAGAGTTTTTCCGCTGCACTGCAGGTGATCTTTCAGTGGTCTAATCTAAGGACGACTATTAGCCAAGGAGGAAAACCTGATCTGTTTCAAGCATCTTTATTTTTACTTTCTTCATTTTTTTTGTTGCATTGCTATGTATTTTTGCACACTTGTTAATAGTCTTTTCCATTATTCTAGACCATGAGGTTAAGTCCTACAGATGATTTGACAGGTAGTCAGGGGCGTATATCAAGGAGAATATTTCTCCTTTGATTTTGTGAAGCAGCAAATAATGACATAGGTAGTGGTTTACATGAGGGCCATGCTGCTGAGGACAGCAGATGGAGGCTAAATGCAATAAAAATCCTTTCTCTAGCCCAGGGTTATCTCTCTCTGTTTGGTGCAGGCACACTGCTGTATGCATTGTAGAAGAAAACTGAAGCTTGTCCAGGTGACCAAAGACAAATGGAAGAGTAGAATTGCCATGTTTTTCTTGGGTAAGGAAAAGAGATGATCTCTGAGTTGGCTTGAGGTACCTACTGTCTACACATTGTAGAAGAAAACTGAAGCTTGTCCAGGTGGCCAAAGACAAATGTAAGAGTAGGATTGCCATGTTTTTCTTGGGTAAGGAAAAGAGATGATCTCTGAGTTGGCTTGAGGTACCTACTGTCTACACATGCCTCTCTGAAGTACACAGAGAGAAAATAGGAATTTGCTGAAAGCAAAAGATGGCTAGGACAATAAAAAGTTAATGGCACAGCTACCTTCTTTTCTATGACTTGACTACAGAAAGACAAGCTGGCTCCTGCATCTGTGGGAGGCTTTCTGGTTTACTGGTAATTACTGGGAACATTGCTGGGACAGACAATCCCACACATGAAAACTAGAATATATGGGATAAATAAATATAGGATAATCTGTGTATGTAGAAAATGTTATCTTATATAAGTTAAAACACAGATTTCAAAATGCTTTGCAAATGTCTTCATAGACTTGAGAATTTACCCTGATTTTGCAGTTGAAAGAAGAGAGCTTTGAAGATATTCAAGTGTGTGTGTGTGTGTGTGTGTGTGTGTCTGTCTGTCTATCTATCTATCTATCTATCTATCTTTTTTTGTCAGAACTTCTAAAGAGCAAAAGAAACACAGAGTTTCTCAGACTAGCCAGAAGAGGATGAGTTGTCATCATTCCCCTTTTGCCAAAATAGCTCACAGGGTAAGGAATGCTTTGAAGATACTTTCCTCTTGCAAATGCGATGGAACCAGCAAGCTGAAGTAGGTTGAACAGATAACAAACAAATAGCTCTGAGAAACTGTTGAGGTTTTTGGAGCACAGGAGTGGTGTGATACTTCCCAGCAGGTAATACTAGAGAGATTAGCCTCCTGCACTGACCTTCTTAACCCTTGTGATCAATCTCCTGCTGTTGGGAGTAACTGACTCTCAGCTCAGGACTTTGTAAATTTGGGTTAGGAAGATGAGGAAAGGGGGGAAATGCCTAAATCTTGATATACAGAGAGTGACTAAAATGTTTACAGAACCAACACCTTGCAGGCAAGTTTTGGATATGGCCAAACAGCTTTCAGCTGGGGAGGGGGACCAGGTATTCCCTAGCTCCTTTCATGACTTTCAGCTGCACTGCACTGTAACCAGCAGTGTAGAGTGGGAGGCTGAGCTGTGAGGAAAGTCTTCATGTGCATGTTCAGAGGTCTGTTGGTTTTTACTTCTCGTTTGGTTTACTTCTGTGATTTTTGTGGAGTGGTGGAAAAGTGACTGTCTCTCTTCATACAATGAACCTGAGTTGTCAGTTGTAAAGTGGGAGTGGCCTTCTGGTTTTCTGACATGATATTTTTTTGCAAATTACTTCAAGACTAGAAAGTTGATTTCAAGGCTGTTTTATGCACAAGTCTTCAACAAAGAACTGATGAGAGACTTAAGGCCAGTGAGACAGACCTCTGAGTGATACTAGAAAGGTTTTTAAAATGTATCTGTAACATTACAGTTGTGTATAACACCCCACTACATGCAAAGGTGATGAAAAATACCCATATAAATCTACATAATGCTTTTAACTCCAGGTCATGTTCTGACTTCTTTTCCTTCTGCCAGTAATTGCATTCAGCTATTTTGATGAGTTTACAGGACTGCATCTTAGTGCTTAAGAATAACAGTCAGATGTTGCCAGAACATCCCTATGGTCATGTAATTTTTAGCATATTTCTTTCCAAAGTGTTCTTCCTAGTTCTTGGCAGATAAGCATATTGTCTATGTTCCTATCCTCACAAATCTCACCTATTTTATGTATGAATCTCACCTATCTTATTTATGTATCTGATTAGTTACTGTGTCTGATTAGTTACTGTGTTTTTAACTTTCACTCCATGTATTTCTCTTGCTGATAGCCCTCATTTTTAGGGAAAGATAACTCTCATTTTTAAAAAAGGGGGGTGGGGGGAAAGACCTGGGGAAACACAAGCTACTCAGTCTCACTTCCGTGTCTGGCAAGATCATAGAACAGAACCTTGTGGAAACTCTGTCGAGGCATGTGGGAAATAAAGAGGTGATTTGTGACAGCTAAGATGGCTTCACTAGAGGTAAATCGTGCCTGGTTAGTTTGCCATATACAACTGGACTACAGAATTGATAGATAAAGGAAGAGTAACTGACATCATACAACTAGACTTATGCAAAGCATTTGACAGTGTCCTGCACAACATTCTAGTCTCTAAAATGGAGAGATGTGGATTTGATGGATGGATGGACCACTCAGTGGATAAGGAACTGACTGGATGGTCACACTCTGAGAATTGTGGTCAGCAGCTCAATGTCTAAGTGGAGACCAGTGATGAAAGGTGTTCCTTGGGGATCAGTACTAGGACTGGTATGTTTTTACATCTTTGTTGCAGACATGGAAAGTGGGGACAATGGAACCCTCAGCAAGTTTGCTGATGACTCTAAGCTTTGTGGTGTGGTCAATGCACTGGAGGGAATGGATGCTATTCACGGAGATCTGGACAGGCTTAAGAAGTGGGCATGTGCTAACCTCATGAAGTTCAACAAGGTCAAATTCAAGGTGCTGCATATGGGCAATCCCAAGCACGAGTTCAGGCTGGCAGAGAATGGATTAAGAGTAGCCCCAAAAGTGAAGGATTTGAGAATTTTGGTAGAGGAGAAGCTCAACATAAGCCAAAAATGTGTGCTTGCAGCCCAGAAAGCCAACTGTATCCTGGCCTACATAAGAAGTGTGACCAGCAGGTTGAGGGAGGGCATTCTGCCCCGCTAGTCCGCTCTCATGAGAGTGCTGGAGTACTGCATTCAGTTCTGGAGTCCTTAGCACCCGAAGGACATAGAACTGTTAAGAGTCCAGGGGAGGGCTATGAAGATGAGCTAGGGGGCTGGAGCACCTCACATGTGAGGCAGGCTCTAGGCTTTTAACCTAGAGAAAAGAAGGCTCTGAGAGACCTTACAACAGCCTTCCAGTACTTAAAGAGTACCTACAGGAAAGTTGTGGAGATCTTCCTCGAGGCATGCAGTGGTAGGACAAGGGGTAATGATTTTGTGCTGAAAGAGGGGAGATTTATATTGGATATTAGGAAGAAATTTTTTACCATGAGGTTTGCAAGATACTGGCACAGGCTGCCCAGAGAAGTAATGGATGTCCCATCCCTGCAGGTATTCAAAGCCAGGCTGGATATGGCTTTGAGCAACATGATTTAGAGGGAGGAGTCCCTGCCCTTGGCAGGACAGGTTGAAACTGGATGATCTTTAAGATTCTTTCCAACACAAAACATTCTATGGCTCTATGTTGTTTGTTGCTTGTCATAACTGATGGTCTCCTATCAATGAAATATTCTTAAAGGACAGTTTTGAATGAGTTCTAATTATAGCGTTAGCTGGAAAAAATTTGATGTTATCTTAGACCATCTTTCTTCCTTACTTTTTTTTGTTGCTACTCTCAAACACAGCCCACCAATAACTAAAGAACCTCAAGACAGTGGAAGAACATATAAATAAGGAAAGATAAAAGCAACTAGACATGAGAAGTTCGGCCAAACAGTTTCCAAGACAGACTATGAAGGCTTTGTATTTGTTACATGGAAATTCCAGAGAGGGCAGGAACTCGGGCTTGGCAAAAGGGGACCAGAACTGGGAATAATGGAATTGAAAAATTCTAGCCAAAACATCTGGGGAAAAGAGCTCGTTGTAATGGTGTGATATATTATTCTGTGAAATAGTTTCTCCTGATTACATCCTGTCATTTGAGGTTTTCCTTTTTAAAAGTAGTGGTTTTAAAAAGTAGAATGTCTATGTAAGAAATCTTGCACAATTGAGGATACCTTGACCTGAGTTCCAACTTGCTCTGGAATTTTGTAATATTAAATAAAATATCATTGTGTTCCAGGCTGCAATAAGCTTGCATAATACTCAAGCACAGAAAGTCTGTTTTGCACAAGGGATGTGACTTATACAGAAATGCCTGAATTGGGTCTGAATAAAGTAGCTTTATACCAGATATACTGTATCTGCATGCACACTGCATTCTGCTGCGCAGGATTATGCAACCTGCCTCCCAGTGTGTACTATTTAATTTGGGCAGTTTTGAGCTTGTGTGTGTATGCTGATAGGGTTCCCAAGATGTGTTAGGAATGTACGCATTTGTTTCCTTGGACTGATGGCCTAAAATGATGTTCTGAGTTATGCTCATCTGTGGTGGCTGTGTTAATGTGAACTGATTTGATAAAATGATCAGTGAATTAAATGAGTTGAAAGAAAACTTCTTGGGACTGATATGCAAGAGTGCTGTACCAAAATTTTGTACCCTGCATCTAAAAGAATAGATTTGTTCCTGAGAAGTGGCTGTTTCATATGCTTTGACATCCTTTGTTTTTTTTCAGGTACCTGAAGGTAGAGTTTCTTGAATATAAAGCAAAGTCTTTCCAGAAAGTGCTGAAGAAAAACTTGTCAAGGATTAAGTTTCTGCCTTTCAGAAAGTTATAACAAGGGTCCAAGCATGGAACCCTATAGAGAGGAAAAGTTGATTGCCTTTATCCAGAACACCCCGCACTTTTTGCCTTCTGTTTTGAGCACATTGCCTGGTCCTTTATTTTTATTCTGTCAAGGTTTAAAAATTGAAAAAAAGGACGTATATTATTTCATATCTCAAATACGATGCTTAAAACAAAAGAAGCACTTTTATTTTTCTTATATTTTTTGGATACTATCAGTCATCTTTTTTCCCCATGCTTTTAGATGTATAATCGAACAAAGTTTACTTCTTCTTTGTCATGGAAAGAATCTTGACCCCAAGTTCAGTATTGCTTGCCATCATTCTGACAGTGAATGTGCAGTTATTTATACGCATAAGTTCTCTACAAATCTAATTCATGACAGTGCACACGTGCATATTCAATTGTTAAAACTTCCTGTGATAATTTTCAGAACAATAGCTCCAATGTTTGTGCTAGGGATGCTCGTTCCAGATCTACTTTAATGTTATTGAGAAATATTAGCCAAACAATGGCATATATCAACAAGAATACATCAAATGTGGTCTCTACAAAGGACTTTTTTTCTGGCTATCTATCTGACTTGACTTTTTTTAAGAGCTCAGCACCTCATATGTATTAACCCATTATCTAGTCTGGATGCTGAAGTGAGAATTAGATTCTGCATTTTAGCAAAAAAAAGAAAAAGAAGCAGCTGTACTGGCAATAATAGGATTGACTTCTATAGTAAAGAAAGAACTGTTTCTATATCCACATTCTGTTGATTGTATTATTTTTTACCTCTCACAAGCATGACTCTTATTCTACCTACTGTAAGTAGTCTGACCTCAATAACAAATCATATTCTGGGACTGATCTAGGAGTTCCTTCTCCAGTGTCACGTACAATAGGAGCAGTGGAATAAAGCATAGTAATCTCCAGCTGAAACTGGCATCTTTTCATCAAAAAACTCTTTTATTTTTCTTTGGAAAATAATAGTCAAGTTTAAACAATAATGAAATCCAGGAAGTAGTTGGAGCTCATTTACTCTTAGAATAGTACAAAACCTTTCATAACAGGTTGACATTCAGTATGTAGCAAAATGGAATTGGTGTAAAACTGCTTTTTTTTTAAATAAGTACTTTAGCTATTTGTTAACACAAGAAAAAGAGATTACTTTTTGAATTGTTCATCTTTCCTGTTCACAGTTCCAGAACTGCTATTCCACTTGTTTCTAGCTACTGTGTGCAGTCACTGAGCAGGCTGCCAGGAGGAGAAACTCAATGAAAGAGCATGTCCTTCAATTAACAATGACAGATCAAATGGAAAGTATTACTAAGAAAACATTTCTCAGCTATTCTTCTCCAAAACACACAAGTGCGATCAGGAACAAAAACAGAGACATCCTCTCTACTGTCTGGTGTAGGGCATAGTTATTTGAGGCAACCTGCTTTTGGTAAGAAGTAATCCTTACAAAATTTACCCCTTTGTTATGAATTGCAAAGAAACCAGCCTGAAATTTCTTTGTTCCCAGTCTTTTATTAACTAATGTGTAGCCTTAGTGTGTTTATCCTCCCAAGCAGGCCTGGAGACAATGAAGGGCTAGTTTTGATACTTCATCTAATTTACAGGGCAAAGAGGTGTGGTGAGATCCTAAGAGACAGAGAGTGGTAGCTCAGAGCTGTATCAATTTCACTTCTTGGCACTCTTCTCTCTTTTTTTTTTCTTTTTTCTTTTTTTTCTTTTTTTCTCTTTTCTGACAGCACAGATGACATGCAGACTTCGGTACCCTCTACTTAGGTAAAGCTGTAGAATTGTGCAATCCATAACTAGCTTGAATATTGAACCTGCGACACATGAGATAATGGACATATTTCTCCTAGAGGACTGTAGCCCTGTAGCAGTGTTACATGTGGTATCTTAAGCAGGAAGGGGGCGTTTCCAGAATCTTCCTCTTGGCATAGCTTGGCTCCTGTGGTATTCTATAGTAGTTCTAATAATAATGCAGGAGACAAGATGGAATACTTTGAAAACAAGCTCTGAAAGTTATGAACAATAAATTTTAAATGCCAAATACTGAATTAATACCAGAAACCTTCATAGGATGTCACAGAGGCACATTAAGACTTCTTCATCCAAAGGGAAGAAAGGTCAAAGGATTGTAGCAAAGTAGTACAATGGTTATTCAGTTTCAGAGTCAGGATAAGGACTTTTTTACTTCTTGAATTCTCTTCTAGGAACTACTCCTTTTGGCATAAAATATAGCACTACCTTTTGAATACAATTGCCTGAAGCATGGGCCTAAGAAAAGGAGGGAAGACTTAATGTCTGTGAGATGAAAATCAAAAGCGTAAACTTCTGCTGATGTAGCTATTGACTCAGGAGCTGTACTGCTCCTCTCCCACTTTCCAGTTTCATGCCTTTCATCTTTCATCTCACTCCAACTTTAAGGGTGGTGGTCCATCCTTCTCCTCTCTGCTGGAACTGAAGCTGTAGCAGAAAAAGAGAGCCTTAATACTCAATGGGAGGTATCTTGAATTTATAAAAAAGGACAACTTGTTGACTTTTATTTTGTTCTTTCTTACTGTAACTCCCTATTTCAGAGCTATGAAACATGAGTGCAGACAGATTTGGGATGACATTTTTGTTCCATGCTTGTACACATGAAACTTTGGATATTTGGTGTTATACTCTGTATGGAGACCAAGTGAAAATTATGGAAGTAGTATTTCAGGTAACTTAAGAGACTGCTGGTGTACTAGAAGTTTAGGAAAGATACATCCAACACCTCTAAAGTGAGAGCTAAGTGTGTCTTTCCCACTGTCAATTCAGTTCTTGTTTCTCCTTATAGATTTTCTCTAATGCGATTTCCTGTATTTAAATTTTAAAATTAATTAGGTGAACTTTTTCAGATTAGATAGCATTGGGCAGCTGTATGTGCCTAAAAATAAATTCCATAAGTAGAAAAGATAACTTAGAAATTTATATCTCTGCATACCCACATGCAACATAAAATGGCATGGAAAATGAAAACAAAACAGTGCCCACATGAAGTTTTACAATAAGATCTTGCCAGGATCTTGTTTTCTATAGCTTGATTAAATCACTCATACTTTTTTTTTTTTTAAAAAAAGTGTTACATCATTTCTTGAAAGAAGAAATCGTTTACATTTTTTAAGAAACTATTTTAATCTGCCTTACAGGAGATTTCCAGGCTTACTGTCCTTTTAGTTGAATAAAGTAACCTCTTAATTTTCTTGTTCTAAAGCTCCCTGGGTTGAATGACCTAGATTACTCAAGTGACTGGATCCATAACCACCTCTGATACCTAGTTTATTCCTTTGGCTTATTTATGTTTTTATATTGGACAAACTGATGTTTCAATTTGATTGAATACCACTCCAAATACACTGAAATGCAAGTATCTCTCTCTTTTTTTTTTTTTTTTGAAATAATCTCTTAGCACTAGGATGCTTGCCTACCTTTACTCCTGGAATCCTTTTATTAATCCACAGGAGGCAGCTTATATATGGGCTACACCTTAGTTATGTTTTAAAACATATGGTCTCTGATGAAAGACCATAGATCTGCCTAGTTGTTCAAAGTATGCAATTTTTATGAGTGCTGTTGCCAATTAAAATTAGTAATGATTTATCAAAAGATTTTTAGCAAAATAGACATTTCAGTGGCTTAACTCCAGAAGTTTTCATTGTCCTTGCAGCTATTGTTTTGCTTCATTTTCTTTTTTCATAGAATGTTCTGTCTGCAAATATGGCACTTGAGGATTCAGGAAGAAGTGTCATCTCACTTCAGAATGTCTCTGCTTTTCATTAATGGATGTTATGTTATCTTCAGATCAAAATCTGCTTGGATGAATATAGATCAGACCATATGATTAACGAAAAGCCAAGAATAAATTTTGATGCTTTCCTCAGTGTGGGGAATAAGTCTAACACATTTATCTGATGTTTTCCTCTTTATCTCGTGGGACTTGAATATTATTGTTCACAAACCTCTGTTCCTCTATTTGGTTACTGCAACAGTAATTGTTCAGCAGTTGAACTGGGGATTGTTTATTTTGTGCATGGATGGATTGTTTATAATTACTCCGGGGAGAGTTGTTGAAAGTATTGTGGGTTTTCTAGTCTCATTGTAATTCTGGGAATACTCCTGTGGATAGGTTCCAGATGCCCAAAGACTCCAGCTAGAGCTCCTCACCGGGGCAGGATTGCTCCTTGGGTGCCAGGCTCTGCACAGAAGAAACTTACTGGGTAGGATTGCTTGACTAGTTATACCAGAACCACTTCTTTCCAGTAGTCTTGCAGGTATTGAAGTGTAGTGTGTTTGGGAAAAAAAGACAATGTGGTAGTGACAGAGAAATATTAAATTCAGGCAAGATTCTAGTCTGGGGGGGCTGTGAGGGTCTTGGCACTACCAGATGGGTCATGCTACTGGAGGACAAGCAAGGGGCTCAGTTTTTATTGTTTGTCTTCCTGTTGTTCTGTTGCTGTTAATGCCAATAAAAGAAATATTATGTATATGTTGATGTTATTAGAAGGCAAGCTTCAAATGATATTACATATTCAGGCTGTACTGCTCATGATTAAATCCTGGCTCAGAGTATTTACACTGAAACATTTTCTCTGTCACAGCATTGTAGAAAGTAGGTGTTTGGTCATGGACTGATCTGTACCACACCAGGCCTGGTGATGACAGATCGGGTACACCTATTTCAGAGGGGGAAAAGAATCTTTGCACAGGGCTTAAATTAGCAGGTCTCATTCAAAGAGCTTTAAACTAGATTGGGGGTGGTCGGGGGGGGCTGGGGGGTGGTGGTAAGGGGGGTAAGGCTCCTAAACTCAGGCTTCCTAGAGTGAGGCCTGGAGGTGGCACACCAGTGTTTGAGCAACAGTATGCTAACGAGGTCCTCTCATCTGCTGTCTCCTCAGAGGATGGAGATCCATGTGGCAGCAAAGACCCAGATGTTATTGATGTTTTAGAAACCATAGAAGCAGCTGAGAATTGTCATGTAAGAATTAGGGCTTCTACCCACAGTGCATGCAGCATGGGCAATAACCACGAGGAGCTGGAAGCCATTGTGCAGCAGGAGAGATACCATATATTTGCCATCACAGAAACATGGTGGGATGACTCATGTAACTGGAAGGCTGCGATGGATTGCTATAAACTCTGTTGAAGGCAAAGGAGAGGAGATGGGGTAGCCCTGTATGTTAGGAAATGTTTTGATTGTCTAGAGCTTAATGATCCCATGGAAGATGCTTCTACCACTTTTCTGGGCAACTTGTTCCAGAGTTTCACCACACTCATTGTAAAAAAATTCCCCCTTATATCTAGTCTGAATCTACCCTCTTATAGTTCAAAACCATTACTACTTGTCTTGTCACAACAGCCTCTGCTAAAATCTCTCCCTGTCTTTTACAGGCTCCCTTTAAAGTATTGAAGGGCAACAATAAGGCCTCCTCACAACCTACTCTTCTCCAGATTGAAAAACCTCCAACTCTCTCAGCTTTTTGTCACAGGACAGATGTTCTGTCCCTCTGAACATATTTGTGACCCTCCTCTGGACCCGCTGTAACTGTTGCTTTGCTAAGGGCTCCAGAGATGAATTCAGTACTCCAGGTGGGGTCTCATGAGAGCAGAGTAGAGGTAGAGGGGCAGAATCACCTCCCTCGACCTGGTGGCCACTCTTCTTTTGATGCAGCCCAGAATACGGTTGTCCTTCTGGACTGTGAGTTCACTTTGCTGGATCACGTCCAACTTTTCATTGACCAGTACTCTGAAATTCTCATCAGGGCTGCTCTCAATTCCTCCATGTCCCATCCTGTATTGATACCAGGGGTTACCCCAACCCTCATGCAGGACCTTGCATTTGGCCTCGTGGAACCTCATCCATGCAGGCCCACTTATCAAGCTTGTCCGGGTCCTGGGCATACTGTCCAACAGATGCGTCAACTTCACCCCTTAGCTTGGTGTATCTGAAAACCCACTGAGGGTACACTCAGTCCCAGTGTCTATGTCATTAATGAAGTCATTGATGCTCCTGGTACAGACCCCTGAGGTAGTCCACTTGTCACCAGTCTCCATGTGGACTTTGAGCTGCGGACTACTACCCTCTGGATACAACTATCCAACCAATTCCCCATCCACCAAACATTCCACCCATCAAATCCACATATCTCCAGTTTAGAGAGGAGGATACTGTGGGAGATTGTGTCAAAGGCCTTACAGAAATCCACATAGATTCCACCTATAGGTCTTCCCTTGTCCACTGTTGTAGTCACTCCATCATTGAAGGCTACTAGATTGTTCAGTGCGGGGGTACTTCTCTCCCCCAGTCCCTGTCTTGCAGTCCATTCACTTGAGAGGTGTGGGAAGAAAGGTTGCCAGAAAAGACTGCGAGGCAAAAAATTAAGTACCTCAGCCTCTCCTTGTCTGTTGTTACCAGTGTGCATTCATCAGTGGAGTAATGCTTTCTTTGACCTTCCTTTTCTGGCTGATGCATCTGTAGAAGCCTTATTATTCTTTGCATCCCTTGCCAATTTCAGCTCCAGCTGTACCTTGGCCTTTCTGAGCCCATCCCTACACAACTGGGCATCATCCCCATAGTCTTCCCAGGATGTCTGTCCCTCCTTCCACTTCTTGTGTGTTTCCTTCTTGCTCTTTAGTTTGACCAGCAAGTCTTGAGTCAGCCGTGCCATTCTCTTGTCTTCCTTTCCTGATTTCTTATCCCTGGGGATCAAGAGCTCTTGTGCTTTACAGAAAACATCCTTAAAGATCTGCCAGCTCTATTTTTCTCCCTTGTCCCTGAGGGCAGTTTCCTAGGGGGATCCTGTTGACTAACTCCTTGAAGAGCTGGAATTTTTCTGTCCTAAAATACAGGGTCCCTATTTTACTCTTTGCCTGACCCATATCCACCCAGACAGTGACCTCCACCAGAGTGTGATCACTGCAGCTCAGGCTGTCTCCAATCTTGACATTACCGATTAGCTCACTTGTGTTGGTGACCATCAGGCCAGTATCACATCCACTCTTGTAGAACTATTACTTGGCAGAAGAAGTTATCCTCAATGCACTCTATTAGTCTCCTGGGTTGCCTGGTGCTCAATGTGCTACTTTTCCAGCAGTTGTCAGGGTGATTCAAGAGCCTGTGAGTGTGATGTCTCCTGTGGCTGGAGTGAGAAGGCTGTATCAGTAGTCAGTTCTATAGCATTTATGGTGCTCTAAATCCCACCAGTTTGCTGTATACTTTTCTTTTATACATATTTCCATTAATTTTCAGAGAACTCACAATTCTTCTGGTAGGTCAATAATATATCAGGCACTTCATCCAGCACAGAGAATCCAGAAATTTCTCATGTATGATAGCTGTTTTAATTATACAAAACTTTGGGACTCCGTCTTGAGTGCAGCTTAGTTGCAAACATAATTTGCATACAAAAAGTTTATTTCTGATTTTGAGAGCATATTAAAATCGTATGCACGGTTATATGAGTGATCTCTAAAGATCACTACATGAAATTCTGGCTCCAGCCAGCTGGTTTGTGAGAACTGACGTTAGGAACTGGAATAAGGCATACAGATGCCTCACCTTCAAAGATTTTTCTCAAATGTTTGTGAAACTAGCAGTTGAAAAAATGCACATACAATTATTTCCATTATCAAATACAACACAGAACTCTCATTGATTACAACCTCTGAATATAGCAGGGAGTGAAATGTAGGACTTATTTTGATCTTTGTACGAGTCATTTATTGCATGGTGGTCCATGGGTCTGAAGGGTAGACACAGAACTAGTACCTTCTGATTCTTTTTTTTCTCAACTCTAGGAGTATATTCCTATATTACATGTTCTATATATTAGATCAGAAGTCCTTTTCCAAGGAGTTTTGTCAGGTAACAGCAGCTAAGGAACAAGTAGGTCTTTCACATTTGTACTGGATTTCATGTCATTTTCCATCAAATGTGTGAGTCTTTGTTTTTCCTGTATCTTTGAACATGCAATTTCAGCTGAATGTGTTTTATATAATTTATTAGCCTGATTCTTTGCTTAGTTGCCCTGTTGCACAGGGTGTGCAAACACAATGACAATGGCTCCTGAGGAATTTTTTTGACTATGGAATAATTCCCGAGTGACACAAACCATTTTCTTTCATCCTTCAAGTGCTCCTTGTGTGTTTCCAGTGTAAAAGGAACACAGTTCTATTACTTGTGTGACTCAGCTATTCTGTTTTCTGAAGCAACTTTATTCCATAGCAAATTTTTGCTTTTAAACAGTAATTAGATTTAATCAGAAACCTGGATTTAAAGAGGATAGAATTACTGTCTTTCCATTTCCACTTACTCCACCTAAAGGATTTATATTCAATATAGTAAGCTGACAGCAAGCTTTTCCAATTGAATTTGATGACAGCAGGCAGAGAAAACTGCGAGGAGGAGAGGGACCTGGGGGTGTTGGTCGACAACCGACTGAACATGAGCCAGCAGTGTGCCCAGGTGGCCAAGAAGGCCAATGGCATCCTGGCTTGTATCAGAAACGGTGTGACCAGCAGGTCCAGGGAGGTTATTCTCCCTCTGTATTCAGCACTGGTGAGGCCGCTTCTTGAATATTGTGTCCAGTTCTGGGCCCCTTACCACAAGAAGGATGTTGAGGCTCTGGAGCAAGTCCAGAGAAGAGCCACGAACCTGGTGAAGGGGCTGGAGAACAGACCCTATGAGGAGTGCCTGAGAGAGCTGGGGTTGTTTAGCCTGGAGAAGAGGAGGCTGAGAGGAGACCTCATTACTCTCTACAACTACCTGAAAGGAGGTTGTAGAGAGGAGGGAGCTGTCCTCTTCTCCCAAGTGCCAGGGGACAGGATGAGAGGGAATGGCCTCAACCTCCGCCAGGGTAGATTAAGGTTGGAGATTAGGAGGAGGTTTTTCACACAGAGGGTCATTGGGCATTGGAATAGGCTGCCCAGGGAGGTGGTTGAGTCACCTTCCCTGGAGGTGTTTAAGGCACAGGTGGATGAGGTCTTGAGGGACATGGTTTAGTGTTAGATAGGAATGGTTGGACTAGAAGATCCGATGGGTCCCTTCCAACCTGGTTGTTCTGTGATTCTGTGATTCTGAGTGTAGTGGTACCATACAGAGCTGTAACAATTCCTATCTGTAGAGATGAAAAAATCTGAAACCTGTAAGAAATTGAGGCATGAAAGGACTAATTAATGTATCTGATTAAATACTATTTCCTAATTTCCAAAGAATTATAACATGGTGTAGCTGAATTCAATAGATGTATCTATAGCTTGTGTTGATTGGTATAGGGATATCAAGATGTCACTACAAACAGTTTAGAGTGCAGCTGTGTTTGAAAATGTAAGTTATGCACTAGAATGTATAAGAGTGAAGGATCATATGGAAAATATTAAATGTCTTAATAAAATCCCACTAGTCTGTATCATTTAGAAAACTGCTTTGCGCTAGTTATCCTGTGCAAAATTACTCATGCAAATAAAAGAAGTGAAAACGAAAAGGTTAGAATTGCTTCCCTTACACAAGAGGGTAAGAGGTGAGATAAAACAATAAAAAGGGCTTCAGAGAAGATAGTGCAACAAGGGAATTTTCAAGGAATCATATTCAAAATGGATGAGAAGAAATACCACCACAAAGCGTGACTTGGGCATGGAATTCCACGATAACAAGTTGTGTAAGGCACAAATTGAGTAAGAGTCAAAAAGGAATGAGAGGTTTTATGTAGTTAAAAAAATTACTTGGAATTGTCTGAACTGAGTTTAGTAATGGTAAAAGTTCTGTTCCCTGTTCCAGAGATTATTTATAATGTTGTATAAACTAGTAACTGGATTAAAAAGTCCTGGGAGCATGAGCAGTTTTTTTTCTTTTTGTATGCCAATTTTCTTGATGAATTCTTTACTGTACAGAGTTTGGCCTTCAAAAGGGTGTCTGGATGGCAGGCTTTCTCCAAGTGACTCCCAGCTTAGGTGTTATGACAATTCGATGGGGATTGGGAAGTATAAGTTTTAATTCCTCTTAGTCTAATGAGTGGATTTCAGGGAGGCTTCCCCAGCAGCAAGAGGAAGACTAGGGAAAATGTGGACCCACTCTTGAACGAGGTGGTGCTATTGTGACAGAGGAAGCAGAGAAGGCAGAGTTGCTGAATAGGCTGCCTTTGCTTCAGTCTTTACTGCTTAGTACAGCCTCCAGAAATCCTAAACTCTGGAGGAAAGAGAGAAAGCCTAGAGTAAGAAAGACTGTTGCTTAGATGAGGCAGATTGGGCTAGAGATTATCTAGGCAAATGAGACACTCACAGAGCTATGGGCTCCAATGTGATGCACCCATGAGTGCTGAAGAAGCTGGCAGATGTTATTGCTAAACTGTGCTTCATCGTCTTTGAAAGATCATGGAGAACAGGAGAAGTGCCTGAGGACTGGAGGAAAGCTAATATTGCTCTGATCTTCAAAATGGGCAAGAAGGAGGACCCAGGAAACTAGAAGCTATTCAGCTCTACCTCCATCTCCAGAAAGGTGATGGAACAGCTTACTCTGGATGTCATATGCAAGCATCTGGAAAAAACCTGCTTTAGCAGAGGGGCTGGACTAGGTGATCTCCAGCGGTCTCATCCAACCCCCTACCATTCTGTGGTTCTGTGATTTAAAAAGTGTGACATAATAGAGTTCAATGACCAGATCTCACTATTACTTTCTGCGTGGAGGAAATATATGTGGAGAAATTGAGTTATATGCATTTATAGCTAAAGAATGATATGTGCTGATAACCAAAGGATTATATGGTTATATATACTTACTACCAATCTGGACATTCTGCAAACTGCTTCCAGGGTTTCTGCCTACTACTCCCAGGTGTCACTTCACTCCAAAATCCTGATTTGAGGTTTCAGACTCTTAGGCATCAGGTTTCATTAAGTAATTTTAATGGAAGGATGCAACATCAAGTTTGACTCCATGGAGAGGGGATGACATAAACCAGGTGCTGGGCAGTTCTACCCTTATAAGAAATTTACCCACTCCCTCACATGATGGTTTAATCTAACGTTAATTTGTGGGCCTGGTATCTGCTTGTTCCTCATTGGATTACTTTACTTTCTTTTCGACAGGTTGGTTTTTTTGTCTTGATGCAGCTGGTGTTGATGATCTGTATCCTTGAAATCTCTATATTTCTTTGTTTTCATTGATTCTGGAGGCCCTGCATTAACTAGACAGGTTGTACACACTGGGTAATCTTTTTAAATTGAAATCCCCAGATTGTAGCCTATTGTTGCAGATGAAGTGTCACTACTCATTATAAGAAAGATAAGCAGACAGCATATTAAATTACACAAAATTATAACTCTGGAATCTTGTTTAAGCTAATGGTATACTGAGTCACACAATATTATAACACTAAATGATTTCTTGTATTTCAAATTTTACTTCTGTATACTAAACAACTAAACCCTGTTAAGAAGAAGAATTGCTGGTTGTGCAGTCCAGCTGTCATCAAGGGAGGATTTAAATGGGGCTTACCAGTGACCTGTTGTTGGTAAAAGATCTCATTGCTGCAAGGAGCACTCTTGAGATGAGTCCCAGTCCAAGAGATCATTGTTACGCAGTCACACTCACCCTCAGGGTAAGCTCAGAGAAGGTTCATTTTAGCTGTCATGTTTATGGGATAAAAGTGTTTGACTCATAGTCAAATTACATATGAGGTTCCTTATTGGTTTTCACTGTGTGGCCCAACTGAGGGCAAGCCTTTTCCTCCTCTGGAGGTGGAGGGGAATGTATGTGTCACAGGATGAAGACCTCTTCACAGTTGATTCAGATACCTGAGTTCAAGAGAGGAAGAGAAGAATTAGGTGTCCTGCATAACTGCTAAGTTTGAATTCCGTCTTAAGTACGAGACAGAAAGGAGTAGATGCTGCAGTAGACTACATGGGAGTGTCCAGAGCCTTTATCTGAGCTGGTCCATCTTGTGGACAGACAGTTATCCCATGTGTACTTTTCTCAGGGCTTTGGACCTCTCTGCTCTGTCAGGTGCTGGTGACTGTACATGTTAGGATACTGATATGCTGGATTTTGGGACTGATTGTTCATTCCAAAGTCACGTGCCAAGTATTTACTGAAATATAAATGAATTTAGCATTTTGATGTTCATATACTGTGACACTAAAGCTACATATGAAACCAAAGTAATAAACCAATTGTTCCCTCTGTATCTAAATCAAAATAAGACGAAATAATTGATATGGGATCTGACCCAAGTTTCAATGTAGTTACTGACAGTCTTTAAATGATTTCAGAGATAGCTGCAGGTCTTAAGTCCACAGAAATAAGAAAAAGTTACACTAATATGTTCCAAATTAAAAAGAAAATAAAATCCCTATTTAAAATTTTTTCAGACTCATGGAAAAACAAATGTGATTATAGAGCTGAATGAGTTCAATAGACACTTCCTTATTAGGTTTCCTGCATCATGGACAAGGCAACAGAGAAAAAAATTGAATTGAGATTGTTTTTTCTTAATATATATTCCTAAAAGATTTATTCATTTTATAAAAGTTAACTTTAAGCTATGAAATTTATAAATCCTAGCTACAAAATACCTCCAGTTAAACTATAGAGTTTACTACAATGGTATCTTTCATATCATCACCTTTCTCCCTGAGCTGATTTTCTCATGTAACTATATTCCTTACTGTCCAGAGTCGTACTTGAATCACACATACAGACTAGAGACAGAGAACAAATAGAACCAACAGGAGATTCATCAGATAGCAATGTGGATAAAATCAAAGATCGATTTGGGAGTTTGCACATTTCTACAGCCTTAGGGCTGCAGTATACATTTCTGTCAACACCGTTCATGTGAAAAATAGCATTGGCATAATGTAATTGATACAACGGTGTAGCTGTTACACATTGGTGTATGATAACACTTAATCTTAGGACCATATTCCTGTGAAGAAATGAAATGCAAAACTTAAGATATTTTATTTAGATGGTCCTGTTGCTGGTCATACGTCAAATTTTTTCATATTGACTTTTTCATACAGACTGTGTCTGTGCTCATCCAGGATTAGCCATATGTCAGCCTATGCACTTTGTCTGGTAAAGAAAACATTGTAAAATCATCAAGAGCAGTGTGGGTGAGCTTGTGTCCAAGATTTGCAGTGATATTTCAGTTTCTAATTGTTCACTAGCTCAGCAGGAAATCAAGTGGGAAAAAAAGCCCATGCCAAAATTTTACTCTTCGGTGCAGGATATCCAGAAAGCAATGCTTTCTTCTTGATGAGCATATTAACCAGTTCATTTTGGTTTTATTTTTCAAGTTTACGTGTTGATGAAGAAAGTGATATGTTCCCATTGTACTTTTTTCTATTTAAGTAGGTCTGACCCACACATCCATAAACTCCCAAGTCCACTGTTTTTCTTGTTTTGCCTGTATCACAGAATCACAGAACAACCAGGTTGGAAGGGACCCATCGGATCTTCTAGTCCAACCATTCCTATCTAACACTAAACCAAGTCCCTCAAGACCTCATCCACCCGTCCCTTAAACACCTTCAGGGAAGGTGACTCAACCACCTCCCTGGGCAGCCTATTCCAATGCCCAGTGACCCTCTGCGTGAAAAACCTCCTCCTAATCTCCAGCCTAAACCTACCCTGGCGGAGCTTGAGGCCATTCTTCCACACAGTTTTGTGTCATCTGCAAACTTGCTAAGGGTGCACTCAATGCCTTCATCCAGGTCATTGATGAAGACATTGAACAGGGCTGGACCTAGCACTGAGCCCTGGGGAACACCACTTGTCACTGGCCTCCAGCTGGACTTAACACCATTTCCCACCACTCTCTGGGCCCGGCCATCCAGCCAGTTTTCTACCCAGGAGAGTGTGCGTCTGTCCAGGCCAGAGGCTGACAGTTTCTGAAGCAGAATGCTGTGAGAAACTGTGTCAAAGGCTTTACTGAAGTCCAGAAAGACTGTATTCCAGTTTTCATCTGTTTCAGTGCTTTGTTTCTAGTTGTTTTTAGTTTGGGGTTGTTTTTTTTTTTTTTTGGTTTGAGGTTTAGGTTTTGGTTTTTTGGGGTTTTTTGACATTGGCACTTCAGATCACTGAGTAGGTAGCAAAGCAAAAATATCAGGGATCTCAATGATATAAAACGCTATGAAACTTGACACGTAAAAAGAATGATGATAATCAGAAAATAATTCCTCTTTTGGAAGGAGGAAGAACAAGAGTAATTTAGCAATTTATTGTTCTTATTTTTTAAGCAACCAGCTCCAGATCGTTGCTAAGAAAGAACCAGTTCCTTTATAAAAAAAAAAAGCCACAGAGCTTACAAAGATGTAGGTGTACGTAGTGCATTGTAACTTGCGCTCAATTCTCAAGCTTCTCATTTTTTTTTAATCATTAATTCGTAATGTGGATTATGAGGAGTAGTTTATCAACCCAGTCATTAGACTCCCAATTGCTTCGTGTTCAGATACTTTCTCAACACCAAAAGAAACAGTGACGGGCTCTATGGTCTTTATAATATATATAATACATGTTCTTTATAAAACATTTAATCTGTTTTTCACTTCATTCTCCACTCTTTCATTAATCTTTACAAAAGTGGGCTCTGCCCCAAATAGTTTTCCCACTGTTCCAGAAAAATAAAGGGCTTTTTTTTCTGGGATTTTCTTTTCCTCCCCAAACAGAACAACAACAACAACAAAAAAGAATAATATCACATTTCTACAGATTAGTATTTTCAGGGGATTTTTAAAGAAAATGACTGTCAATACTGTGGCACTCTAGAGATGGTAAGAAAATATGTATGTAGTCAGATGTTTTGACAACTGATATTTTTTAGTACCTGTGTAATTCTTAGTTAGCAAGGAGGGGTGTATGTGCTGCTTTGGTTTTTTTCATGGTATTGCCTACATATACCTACATGCCATTACCTTCATATTGGTGTTTTTGGCTAACCAACATCAGCTATTACTTGACCAGGTATTGAGAGAATAGAAAGAAAATAAGAGATTTTATTTTCATCTATGGGGAGTACATGTGCCATACAACATTGTGCATGTATTATTCATATTATTTAAAAGTTGCAGGTTCATTATAGCTACACAATATTGTAAATGCTGGTAATAGCTTGCTACTATACAACAATAATATATTACATGAAAAATACAGATTTCTTCCACATGCATATCTGAGGAGCTGAATGAACAGTCTATACAGCAGAATCATCCCTGTCTATGTTCAAGTGTCACAGCCAGGCCCATGTGCTTGATTTGGTTATTTCCTCTAGTTATACCATGCTGAAACTGAGTGAGGAGCCTATTTACCTAGTTTGATGTCACACTAGCATTAACACAGGTGTGTGTGCACGGACTTGTATCTGCTTCTACCTAGCAGACTGTTGCGCAACCTGCCTTAAAACTATTCTGCATGCATGTACTTTGTTTCTACACATGCAGCCTAATTGTTCAGTATTCCTTTTGGAATCTAGTCCTTAGTATTTTTTTTGCTTAAAGAATGTACAAATGTTCCCTTGTTCTGTGAAATGGAGGAAGAAGCTAAAATGCCACAATTTACCCTAAGCCTTTCAAGAGTTTTGTCAAGAGAAGGGTGGTCCATTTGTAGTAAATGATATATGCAAATGTTGCCCTTTTTCAGTTTACAGTCTATTTAAGTGCAAGACTTAGATTTTTATGAATTTGTTCATTGTTTTAACATTGCTGAGAGAACATTTCAAGCAAAAGCTTTTGGCTTGTAAGTTGTTTGCAAATAATCTATTTAATTCATCTTTCACTATTCATTATTAGGAATTGGTATTAATTCACGCCCACAGGGATAAAGTTTCCATAAACTTTGGGAGGGAAGTCAATGAGATTTCCCAAGGGTGTGCAAGCATTTCTGGGCTGAATTTTCCCACATACAAGTATTAATGATTATGATAACTTTGCAGAATCTGTGTGTAGCTAGTGCTTTCTCACAGAGTTATGAGACTTCTTATTTTTTAAAAAAAATCTCTTTCAAACCTGTTTCTGATGCTGCAGCTTCACCACATTCCTTGCAGACCAGGGGCACCTTGTGGAGGTTAGTTTTTGAGACAGAAATAGCTCACGGCAATGGGCTGAGAAAGCCAGGGGCTTTTTCTTCCTATCTGCCGGCAGGAGATTTGAAGTAGTGGAAAATTAATAAAGGCAGAACAAAGAGGCCAGATGTTGTAAGAAGGACTAGAGAAGATTAAAAAATACTTTCAGCAGTATGAGAGTACATAAAGACATGCTCATGTGATGGGTGGTGGTTTTGTTGACCAAAGTCAAATACAGTAAGCTAAGGTGGCCTGAAACAACTCTCTCTTTCTGAGAAGTGAACTCAAAGTATTTCAGGTGGTTTTACATCCTCTAGGGACTTTCTCAAAAATACTGCAGCATTGTAAGTAAAGACAAATGGCGTGAGAAGTCAGTTTGTACATCTGGTTGGTTATGCATGCAAGACCCTCCAAAGAACTTAATGGCTTAGAGGAAAATAATTCAGATTCTCCCGCAGGCATATCATTCTGGAAGAAAGTTTGCTAAAATTACGAGGTTATCTCAAGGACCTTCCTAGGATGAAATCTTGGAAAAGAATCTGTGTCACAGAAATATTTGTCATTTAAAAGGACTACAGTTTTGCCTGCAGCTTTGCTTTGCCATACTGCTTAATATCACAAATGTATTTCTAGATTTTCCACTTGCTCCTTCCCTTCATCTTGCTCCTTCTCCCTTCGTCAGTGGAGAACATTTCTTTGAATGGATATTGTGCCCACTGGAGCTAGAGAAAATCTGCAATATGAAAGACTGTCAAAACCTAGATACTCTTGCAGCATCATTTCTTTGATGCCTTCTTTTTTTCAAGGAATTAAAGTATTGGCTTTCATTGTAGTTGCTGTTGCTCATATGTGCAGTATGTTCATATTGAGCTATTTATATTGTGACTAAGAAGTCAACACTCTGTAAGCCCATCCACATTCCTTAAGAGAGGAGACATTCAGGATGAGTTTTTCTCAGAGGCAGTGAACTTTCTCTGACTTTCTGTATTTTTATTAAGTTTTTGTTAATACCCAACTAAATGATTTATCTAAAATCTCTGCAGATGCAACTTCTGGTCATCCTCCCTCATCACGTCTTTTATGAGGCTGCCTGTAAGCTAAAGAAAGTGTGGTTGCATGACCGATTTTTGACTGGTGTTAATATCTCTGGGAGATGTATGCAACCTGGTGATCTGTCTAACATAACGTAATTTGTAGCATTGCTGATTCTACATTAAATTTTACAGAAAGATGCTTACACTCAAAACAGAGAAAGAGATCAGGACAGCATGATGAAGATCCCCCACCTCCAGCCCTAGCTGACAACAGGGATAGGACTGTGAAAGAGACTGTTTTTAAAGTATTGCCTGCTTAAGCAAATTTAAACCATTTCAACACTGAACAGAGTATAAATTTTAGATAATTCTTCAGTGAGGACTATGTAAATTTGAATTGCAAGCAGATAATGTCTACTCAAGACCCTGTAGATCTTGCATTTTAATTGGACATTTTAAACTAATCGTATCATAGTAATCCACCTCTATAGGCCAAATCTTTTCATCAAGTGGATAAAATCTGTTTGTATAACTATCTCCTGACTCAGTAATCTATTTTTGTAGACATTTCCAAAATGAGATAGCTTCAGAAACTTCTGAGACCAATCTAGTAAAAATTTTCAAATGAATAACACCTTAGAGAGTGTCAATGAAGAATAAAACCCACTATAATGTCATATCTACCATCTCACAGATATAATTATGACTGTGTTTAGTAAGTGAATGAATCTGTGCTAACTCATTCCCTGTTAAAAGCTGTAGTATCCATGGGACTTCTGTAAGTTTATACAGATTGTAATGTGAAAACAGTTTTTCCTGCTGATGCTAATATATTGAACTGTGGGGGTTGATTAATGTATTGAATCTTGTGAATGCTCTAAAATTTACATGTGAAAGAATTGTTTTTTAATCAATGAATGATTTTTTCTTACACTTTGCAGAAGATGCAAATATTTGTTCAGGCATTTATTTACACTTTAATAAGAAAAAAAAAGAGATTTTTAAGAACAATTGATCTTTTCATATCAATTTGGCATATATATACACTGTGTCATAATTTTCTTTATCATAAAAAATACCCTGAACCTAATTCTATGTGTTGAAGTATTTAATATTCTAACCACCTCAAAAAGGTCTCTGTCATTTAAAAGGATACCTGGAAAAATAAATCAGTTTGGCAGTAATATTCTGAATTATCCTTTCTCTTAGAAAAGTTATATTTGAGTGTAGATAAGACCTTCTATTTTAACTGCTTATGTCCTATTGCATTATTATTTCCTTCAAAGTAGCGTTTTCCATTTCTGATATCCAAAGTGTATTGAAAGAACATGAGACACCCTAAGAGCAAAGGAGAGGGAGAAACTGAGGTGTTTCCCAACCTAAACAATTCTGTGATTCTGTAATTCTATTCAGACAGCTGGGAAACCCAGTATTTTTAGAAAAGGACAAGTTGCTTTCCTCTCTTGTAAGCAAGTCTTGAAGAGTTTGGGTGTTTTTAGAAGAGAAAGGGACTTACTAGTATATTTATCCTCCTTTTTTCAGTCTCACATCCCTGCCAGACTCCTGGTAACAGGGCCTACTGTGCATTGTATTATGGGGCCAGATGCAGAATGCTTCTACAACATGCCATAGAAATGTGAATTGCTTAAAACATTAATTGCTAATAATCTGTGAGGGAAAGGGTGAGGAGAAAACCCAAGGTTAGTACTTCTGTGCTTTTCTGAAATGATTATGAAAAAGAAGGTCATAGTTAAAAGAGCATTCAGCAGCTGTAGAATGTAAACTTGAGATGTATCAATGCAAAAAACTTTTGCTTATTCATATGTGCACAGTGAAGGTATTCAGCAAAGTAATTTTTGAAAATGTACAGTTATTGTCTTGTTTTCTCTCTCTAGTGAACTACAAGAATAGAGAATGGAGTCTATACACATGGATTTTTTGTGTTCAGAAATTACTGTGGTGACAGTGACAGAGAGAGTCCTAGAAGTCTTCTCTCTAGCATTTAGCATTTAACAAACACCACCTCTTCCAAGTTTCTCTGGAAACCTGAGCTCTGAGATGCATACAAATCATTTAGGCTCCAGCCCCTTTCTAATGTTTGTCTTCTGACTCTACAATTTCTCTGGTAGCAAAGTTGAAAAATGTATTTGTGAAACTCACATATGAAGGATAGGGATATTATATTCTTAAAACTATAAAAGGAGAAGCATAAAATATTTACACAGTTAATATGAACAGCAACAGTTGTATTAACAAGAACAAAATATATAAACAAATTAATAGTTTAGCTTTACGATGAAGAATAAAAGCAATGACCGCCTGTGAGCTCCTCATTGACTCAACCTAGGATTCTGACACGCGTTTCCAAACTGTCTGCCCAATTTGTTGGTTGCCTCTAGCATTCTGCTCCTGACTATCCTGCTGTAAAAATGAGTAGCAGTTAGTTTGATAATTTGTACATTGAATGTAGTCTGGTCTTAAATGTAGTATGAATTTGTTCCTATCCCATTTCATGCTAGGTCTTAGGGTCCACCAAACTATTTCACAAGGTAGTTAACCTTCAGATAACTATTAATATGAGTAACAAGGTAGGGTTGTTCTGAATTGAAGGGATTATACATTGAGCTCTAGTCAATTTCCTAAGCCATTCAATCACTGGTATCATTAATGAAAGAAGTTTTGAAATTATTGCTAATTTTCAGAATATTGATTGGATAGAGTTGCCAACATGTAACTGTATAAGATGAATAGTGCTAGAGGACTTCTTTTCTGCTAATCCCATGTTGCCTGCAGTTAACAAAAATGACTACTTATAAACTTGTATACTAACATCCTTGCACTAAAATAATCACATCTACTATTCCTCTTGGGCTGATGACAGACATACCAGTTTGTGCTTATTAAAGAACCCACTGCTGTGACATGTATAGTGTCAATAAACTTATTTTAATATGTATGTATTAATCAGTAATCAGACATAAACTGCCAGTAAAACTGTTATGATGTTTTACTGAGGATAACATGAACATATATAGGAGATGGGGGGTTATTGCAATTATTTTTTATTATTTTGTTTGTATTAAAACTACTGTATGTTGAATGCAGAAAATATCTTACCTTCTCCTTAATGCCCAAGAATAAGTATTAAAAGAAAATCTGCTGCTTGGAATAACTAAACTGAGTTTCCTGTCTTTCTTGATAATTCTTGTAACAGTGAAATTATGAGGGAATAACAAATTTCAGTCTTTTCTTAATTGCAGAGCAATAACATCTTTGGCAAAATGCTCTCTGAACAGTGTGGGCCTACTTTTTAAAATACTTCTGTGTGAAATATTGATCTTTCAGTTTTGTCATCTGTAGTGGAACAAGTTCTTTTATTAAACTGGTGGCTTGAAATGATTATTGTCTAGAAATTATGAGATAGAAGTTCACTTAAACTTAGTGCCCTTAGCTAGCATAAAAATGGTATGAGTTCAGGTACAAATTCTGTGGTTTTGTGTGTATTCACCTTTAAATCATGTTTGAATATGTGATAAGAGAAAGGAAATGAGAGGAGAAGGTGGAAACAAAGCATCGCTTCTCTTATTCTCAAAGTTCCTAAGTCTTAGGTAAAAGTGAAAAGGAAGAAGATTCACAACAGAGTATCTGATAAAAAGATCTGGTTTGGATTGCTGTGTAAGCAGGGAATGATGAATTTTGGCAGAGTCTCAGCTGTGAAACAAAGCAATGAAGAAAACTGATGCTGATACTTTGGATAGACAGGAGAAAAAGATCACCCAGAAAATAGGAAATTGCAGACGTATTTCATTTTGGCAGAGCCTGAGAAATTGGTTATCATTACCACTGTTGTATGAACAGTTACTTATTATCCATTCTGAAGAAAAAAAGGAGGAGGTTAATTCTCAAACCAATAAGCTGAAAATAAAACTAGTGACTTGGGAGTTGAGTGTTAGCATAAAATATAGCCAGACCGCTTGTTCTCTACCTGAAGAAACATATTTTTAAGGGGAAAATCATGTACTCGTTATTAGAAGTAAAAGGCTTACCATACCCAGTTGGGCTACAGAAGACATGTTTAACAGTTGACATACCTAATCTGAGTTAATCATTATCCTTATCACTGAAGGGATACTCAAAATGAAATATATGTTTTAAATTTTATTTATTGTTAATTGATTTATTTTGTTCTCTCTGTTTTTAAGAAACAGGGGTGATATGCAGATTATTCAAATTGTTATATATTGTTGTGTTGCTATAGAGTAAGGAAATTCTAGACTTTCTCAAAATAAAAGATAGCCAGTGAGTCCCCTTAACTACAAGCCAGCTCCAGTCCCTCCTGAAACCAAAGGAACAATTACAAGTAGTGGGAGACGGCAGAATTAGAGTACTCTAACAATACTTATTTTCTGTTCTCATATTACCATGTGAAGACTTAAACTTTTAGTAGACCAGCAAACTCCTTGCCTTAGATCAGTAGCAAAGCAAGGCACACTTGAAATGTACCTGAAAATATGACTTCAACTGAAAATATTCTTCTTCTTGGTGACATTTGGTATTCATAAAAGTTTCACTTCCACATGCTGTGCTTATTTCATAATTCGTTTCTGAAAGTGATCTTGTATGAAGTGTTTCTTTTAATTTATACTGGATGAAAGTGTCTTGATTTTAGTGGTCATTTCCCACCCCTTGTGTGAAAATGCAAAAATTTTAGTGGTTGTTTGACATTTGAACTAAAAAATCCTTGCTTTATGTAGAGGAAAGAGTCCAGGAACTATGAATTTCCTTCCTGTTTACCAGGAATGACACTTGTTGACACTAACACTTTGTGGAAAGAGTGATCTTTCATCTTTCAATGAAATACTGGACATACTATGGTGGATGATTCTACTACATTACTCAAGTGTGCTGGCTTGCCTTAGACCTCTGATATATATTGAACCTCCTTTTCTGTTTTCTTGATGAACTGCATTTGTAACTTTAGATTAGCACTGTGTTAAATAATTCCTGTGGTCTTGGAAACAGCAATTACAGTCAGCAATGTTTTAAAGAATGACAAATGCCACAGAATTGGTGTGCTTACCAAATGCCATATTGAAATTTTCTAGTAAATCATACATATATAAGTGGGCCGAGTGCACTGGAAATTAAATTTAAGATATATACTGGAAATTTTAAAGCAGAGGAACTGGGATTTTTGATGTATGTGATATGGGGAGAGTCCCATCTCCATTGGCAGGGCAGTTCTGCCCTGTAAATCTGCAGAACAGACTCGAACAAACTCATAACCTTCTCTGTGCTTTCCTGTGAAATAGTAGAAAGAAAATCTATGAAGAAGTTTGTAAGGGAAGTTCTGTGAATATTCGGTGTGAGTCATGAGGTGAATCAAGGAGTCCAAAGGAGCTTGAGTGTCCTCAGTGTGAATCTAGAACATGGTGTCCTATCAGCAAACAGCCATGGTACCTACCCACAAAACCAGACCAACGCCTGTAAACCTACTGCCACCTTCCAACGTGGGTCTTGTTTGTAGAAGTATTTTGGTGAAATCATCTTTTTGCTAGAAAACCCCTGCCTTTCAAAAATGTGGAGGACAAGCATGTAAAGCTTTCCCCTAAAGGACAAGTGTGCAGTTTATCCAGTCAAAACCAGCTCTCATAGGAAGCTGGTATACAACGGTACTGCCTATAGCTGTCTTTAGTTTTGTTGACATCTCAAATAACCAAAAGATTCTCAGCAATGGAGTTACAAGTTTTTCATTCCTTCTTGTTTATATTTTATGAGGAATATCATTCGGAAAACTAAGAAACCTGCTTGTGTATTAGTTTTTTTCCTCCCATCCCTACACCAGCTGATATTGCTTCCACAAAAGAAAATAGTTACCTTTGTCTAGTCCCAAGCTAACCATCAGCCTTCATGTTTCTCTCTTCTCACCCAAGGTTCTTACAATAGGAATGTTACTTGTAGTCGCAAGAAGAGTATTCAAGTTTTAATGATGCAATTAACTCTTTTCTTCTTCTGATTTGTTTCTGAGTATTTCTGTACAGTAACGATGATTTGCTGAAATTAAAGGAGGTTATATTCCTTGGCATATAACCTCCTCTCATTATTTGAAAACTTTGGATTGTTGTCATTTTGATAGGAGTTTAGAAGGCCTTGCCTTCAGCACAGTAAGGCTTTGGAGCAATTAATCACTGTATTCCCACTATTTTCATAATGATGCTGCCTTGAGCTGTTACAACAGAATGCAACTGGCTCTTTAAAAAAAAAAAAAAGTCAGCCAAAAAAATGCTCCAATATTGTTACATTTAAATGAAACTATGCCAGCTCTGTACAAGTTGCTCAAGGATTTTATGGCTTTATGTAGAACCCTTAAGTTGCTGCATTTGCTACGTTTAGAAAACATTCCTATAATTTTCCTACTCATGCCAAGCTAAAATAAAGCACCCCTGCTGCCCCTTCTGAAGCTTTCCACTGTGGATAAGACCAATAAGTATTTTTGGAAATGTGCCCTAGAAAAGTTGGTACAATTAGGCTTGCTTTCTTTTACCGTTTCTGTGTATTTTATTGGCAAAAGACTATTTTTTGACATTGATCTGAAAGGGCAACATTCCATCTGGACTCAGCCTCAGCATTCACCCCTTTCATCAGTCTGGTCTTGAAACTGTCTTGTACCAAATGTGAAAAATGAGCCTAATCCGTTTATCTTCTTACAGTTACTTTCCAAGTACTGAGTTCTAGTGCGTGTGCTCACATAACAGTTTTTTTTCTTAAGAAACAGATTTAGTACCAGCCATTCTTTTCCAAACTCTTGTTGTTGCCCTTGTTTGCTGGTTATGCTTGACCAGGGTAGATGAATCTTTCACATGGAAGTATGAATATGGGTCTTGACAAAACTTCAGCTGATTAGAAATGAAACATCTTTTAGTCCAACTTCTGTTCTTGCTGAAGTCAAAGGAGAGAGAGAGTATTCTCCAGCTAATACAAAAGGGCAAATGTAACATCAAGTTTTTCCACAAAGAGAATCTCTGAGATAAAATCTTCAGAAAGCATAGCCTTTAGGTAATGGCAATCAATCCTCGTATTCCTTGACAGTAACCAGGAAACACTGCAGTTCAAAAAGTCACACTCTACCTTCTGGGCTACTCTTGGTTCTGTATCACAAGGTACATCATGTCATGGTCGTGGCTGTCTTTCCCTAAAGTGATGCCATAATATTAGATATTATTAGTATAAATGGCTGTTAGCAGATCTTACTTTCACCCCCAAACTGGGTCAAATAAATAGACAAATAGACGATCTGACTTTGTTTACTTCTAGTGACCTGAGTAATTCATTGGCCTTCTGCATGCCTGGGCTGGTTCTGTGTTCTCCATATCGTCATTGAGCATTTGTACTATGCAGTGTTCCACATAACTCTTTTATTTCTTCTTTGGCCCTCCCAGAATAACTTTTTAAAAGAAAGGACTAAATGATTGGGATAGTGAGGGAAGGAGTGCACAGTAATGTTGCTGAAAGGGTAGATTGGTACCTCTTTGGAGAAGTTTGTGCATTTCTCCCCATTGCTCTGCCCTGAAGTTTCTTCCTTTACCTTTGTTTTGGAAATGTGACTGCCTAGCCTACTCTTTCCTCCCCACCCAGACAAAGAGATGAAAGCAAAGAAGGGAAAATCTAGTGAGAGAAGTAGAGGCTGGGCAGCAGAGATAATACTATTGAGATAATAGAGCTTTGCACCAAACTTGAAAGTTCCCTGAAGGTGCCAGGAAAAAGGTTTTCCCAAAATAGTGTTTTGGACAGTAAATGAATGTTACTTGTCTTCTTTCAGTTTTCCTTGAAAAAAATATGGAAAGAGGTACATATTTTGGATCCAAGTAGCTGCTTTTCCTTATAAGCTTAATTCCAGTGCTGAAATAGTTTCATATGGGGGAAGCTGCAAAGGAGATTGAGACCTTTGATTTGATACCTTCAGGCAGATAGTTATCTAATGTTAGTTGCCCAAGTCTGAATATTTTGGATCAAGAATTTGATCAGTGAAATCTGAGATTGGACCTCAGTTTTTTGGCAGACAGAAAATTCTCCAACTAAAAATTCCAAGTGTATCCTACTGGCTCCAAGCAATGCAACTGAAGCTAGTTTACCAAACTGATTTTTAAGTCCATCTCTGCAAGTTCAGGTATTTCTTACTGTCATTTTCTCCCCTTTGTCATATACCCTGGTTCTTCCTCTTTTTCCTTTCTCCAGTTTCTCATTCATGGACTGCTCATGTTCACCAGAGTGCATTGCAATGTGTGCATTGAGCAGGGGATGTAGTATTGACCAGTTGTGCAACACTGGAGAGTGGAAACAGCTGGGAAGACTTGACAGTTCAGTTTGCTGCTCTTAGCAGAGCCCAAGCAGAGCTAAGTGATGCTATAATGAATAGCGCAAATCAGTCATGTTACATGCATCTGGGCTTGCTTTTCTGAAATTGTGCTGCCACTAGTGAGCAGCAAGTTCTCAAAAAGCTGAATTCTACCACTGTTTTTCCAGCTCTGTCTTTGCTCACCCTCTATGTTAACATCTCCTCCTTGCACAATAGTCTCACCTAGTTTATACTGTGAGAGATTTAATAATACAATGACTTAGAATCATAGAATCATAAAATGTGTTTGGTTGGAAGGGACCATGAAGGTCATCTAGTCCAACACCCCTGCAGTGAGCAGGGACATCTTCAACTACATCAGGTTACTCGGAGCCCCATCCAATCTGATTTTGAATGCTTCGACTTACCTGTGTTCTTTGAAGTGGCATAATGAAAAAGAAACCCCAACAACCCAATGGCTCTGATGTTATGCTCAAGGCTTGATAACTTCTATAAATCTAATTGAGCTAATTCTCTTTGACTTATTTACCTTTGTAGTTGTGGCTTTGTTCTTTTCTTTGGTGAGCTATTTTCTACATCATGCACCAGACTTGGCACATGAATCCATCCAAAGATTGGCTACAGCAGCTGCTCTGCAGATACTTATTTGTCCTGGCCAAACTGAAATCACCAGTCAAGAGCGAGTAGTATCAAGGCTGGTTGTTTTACAGACAACATCAAGCTCTTTCATATTCAGTGGTCATATGAATGATTGATAGAGCTCATTATTTTTAAAGAACTGTTGCACTGCAATGTTTCCAGATGTTCTCCAGTAGAAGATTGTGTTATTGCTATAGGGATGCATCAATCAGTAAATAACCCATGTCACTCTTTGTCCTTCTATGCAATTACAGTGTTTTGGTCTTGTGGCTCTGCTTCGTTTACAAAGGCAGTGTCAATACAAATAGATTATCATTCTGTATGCTAGTTTGCAGACCAGCAGAAGGACAGTTTGAATGCATGATGTGATTAACCTCCTACAAACTAAGTGGAGTTTGGTTTAAGACTGTGAAAAACCCATAACACCAAAACCTTAAAATAGTAACAACACTCCTAAATCACTTTGTCCAAATTGATTCAAAACAAAGACTGGTAAACCTCGCAAATTTTATGCTAAATTCTGTGGTATTTATTGATATGCGTTTTTAACTCTCAGTCTTCAGATTTGTTTTTAGAAAGGACAATTCCAGGTATGTTTTAGGAAAAATTCACTCTATGGCATAAATGAGAATTGCCTCCTGCATTATCCAGGTATCTTCAGGGTTGTAACCTAAACAAAGAAAGAGAAATTAAATATACTATGGTGAAAAAACAGATTCATTTTACCAGTGACACAGCTGAGAGGGATCTCGCCATGAACTTGCAGCCCTTGAAAAATTCTAACCACAGAAACTGCATGCAGGAGAGGGGTTTGCACAGTCTTGGAAAGCTTACTGATAGAGCTGTTTCCAGGTTTTATCTATTCTGATGCTTCAGTGCCAGTTTCAATAGATACCATGTTCTGCAAGTCAGATTGAGGCCTGAGTAACCATTGCTGGTAACATCTATATTATCTATGACAGGATCATAGAATCATAAAATAGGTTGGCTTGGAAGGGACCTTAGAGATTAGTTTCCCCCCATGCAATGGGCAGTGATATCTCCCACTGTATCAGGCCACTCCATACCCAATCTGACCTGGCCTTGAACACTTCCAGGGAGAGGGCAACCGGCTCCAGTGCCTCACCACCCTTATCATGAAGAATTTCTTCTTAATGTCTAATCCAAATCTTCCACCTTCCATTTTAAAGACATTGCCCCTCATCCTATCACTACATGCCCTTGTAAAAAGTCACTTTCTTTCTTGTAGCCCCCTTCAGGTACTGGAAGGTCACTATAAGGTCTCTCTGGAACTTTCTCTTTTCCAGGCTGAACAACCCCAACTTTCTCAGCCTGTCCTCATAGCAGAGGTGCTCCAGCCCTCGGATCATCTTTATAGCCTTCCTGTGGACCTGTGCCAAGAGTCCCATATCCTCCTTATGTATCACTGGAGTGATATGAGTAGCAAGTATTGATTCGTCATGAGGTAAAGAACTGTGACAGAAACTTTGCATTTGTTCTGAACCTGGATTATGGGTTGTACTGCTTTACCACTGGTGCATCCCTGTTGGAGATGTACATCCCGAAGTAAATAGTATTTGACAACTATTAAGACCTGTTGTAGAAGAAATGGTTTGAGTGGATAGATTTTTATGTTACAATTGAGGGACTCTAACCAACGTATCTGCAACTTAATTGCTAATATGGATGAAACGAATGGAAAATTAGAAGATTTTTCTAAGATTCTTTTAAAAAACATTTATTAATTTTTTAAAAAATTTTGAAGATTTTTTCAAGCCAATTTTTTGTGTGTGTGTGAGTTTATGCTACATATTTTTATTTTCATACTTAATACACGCTCAGGTTTGGGTGTTGGTCTTGTATATTTCTTTAACTTTACTAGCATAACTTTACTTGCTAGCAACTTTCTTACTAGATACAGCCTTTTTCATAATTTTCTTTTTTTCATGCAATGTTGTAAAATTTTCAAGTGTCTGAAAATAATAGTCATTACATTTACAGAGTGTTTTGTAAGTTCCGTTTCTGATACGTTTGCAGTGCTACAGGTTTGGGGAAGAGTGGCTGGAAAGATGCCTGGTAGAGGAAGGCCTGGGGATGTTGGTCAACAGCCAACTACACACGAGCCAGCAGTGTGCTCAGGTGACCAAGAAGGCAAATAACATCTTGGCTTGTACCAGAAACAGCGTGACCAGCAGAACCAGGGAAGTGATTCTGCTCCTGTACTCAGCACTGGCGAGGCTGCACCTTGAATACTGTGTTCAGTTTTGGGCCCCTTGCTGTAAGAAAGACATTGTGATCCTGGAGTGTGTCCAGAGAAGAGCAATGAAGCTGGTGAAAGGGCTGGAGAACAAGTCTTACAAGGAGCAGCTGAAGGAACTAGAGTTGTTTGGCCTGGAGAAGAGGAGGCTAAGGGGAGACTTTACTGCTCTCTACAACTGCCTAAAAGAAGGTTGCAGAGCAATGGTCTTCTCCCAAGTGACAGGTAACAGGAGAAGAGGGAGTGGCCTTACGCTGCACCAGGGGAGGTTCAGACTGGACATTAGGAAAAATTTCTTCACAGAAAGGGTTCTTAGGCACTGGCATAGGCTGCCCAGGGCAGAGACTGAGTCACCATTTCTGGAGATGTTTAAAAGGTGGGTAGATGAGGTGCTTGGGAACATGATTCAGTAGTGGACAGGTACAGTTGGACTTGATCTCAGTGATCTTTTCCAACCTTATGATTCTATGATTCTAATATTAATCTGTCTTCCTTTATAAAGTCAAACATATTTGTACTTCAGAGGATGCAGACAAACAGAAGAATGACATGCTCATTTAGTACCCAGGTGCAGCAGATATGGATCACATCCATAATGAATAAAATTGAGCACATACTGGGGATGGTGATTTAATGTGGGAATGCTTGTGAATTATAAACTTGTAAAATAGAAATGTGTGAGATCTGGGGTTTTCATCATTGCTTTTTGCTGTTTATCTAAAAGAGCTCAACTACTTGTATGTAGGGGAGGCAAGAGTAACACAAACAATGTGGCTTGAAACATACATACCTGGGGTGCCTCTTTTGGTGGATGTGGATAACTTTAGGGAAACTAAAGATGTTACAAAGGCTGAAGTCAATAAGAAGAATTTTCAGTAACAATAAGCCCTTAAAAATATTTATATACGGGCACAGAGTACTTCATATAAATGTTTCTTTTCATTAGACCTTTTCCAGTTCATATTTGCTTTGAAGTTTCTTAATAAATTTATAACTTTGTTTCCTCTGAGCCAACTAAGAGCAAAAGCTGATATCATTTACAATGACTATTCATTTTGCTTTGAACAAAACTGATATATTATGTTTCTTTTGCAAGAAGCATTTTTCTCTGGTACTTCACTACTTCCAGTATGGCTGAAAGCCAAAAATTAAAAGAGATATGTGTGTATGCACACACACAAACAGCCTAATTAACTGTTCAAATATGCTAGGATCCCACAAAGTTTTAGCTTGACAAAACCAGAAATTTATTAAGAGCTTTTGTTTCAACCTAAATGAATTCATGTCTCTGTACCCCTGTGCTGGGTTATCAGCCATGATATGCCTCTTGTGAAGGCTTTCCCCATTTGTCGGATTTTCTCTATGGTTGTTTTTCTGAAAGCAAAAAAATTTAACTTTCCTACCACTAGAACCTCACTGATTCTGTCTCTGGTTTTCTTGGCTATTTTTCCTTTTATATATTAACTTCTGTATTCGCATCCTGTCACAATCTCTTTGGTCCTTGGAAGTGGCAGTATCTTCTTTCAGGCATGTTGGCCTCTCCAATTCCCTTTGAAGCACTTATGATCATATCCAAGAGCTGCATTCCAGCTGTGGAGCCTTCTGAGGTACTGAATATATTAAGATAAAAAGGAATAGGCTCAGCTATATTAATAAGAATCTTAAATGTGTATGCAGGAATAAACTTTGAGAAACTAGATACCCTAAAATAAGATTTCAATAGGAATGATTAAGTAGCAAAAATGAAACTCCAAAGAATGATACTCTTTTTCTGGTCCAGTCTCAGTGGTTGCACAACTTTTATTACTGCTGTAAATATTTTACTAAGTGAAAGATACTTTTCTTAGAATATGTAACATGAATAAATTTCAAATTCTTTAAAAATGCTTTGTCTTACTTTTTAATTTCAGTATTTCAGTGAAATCTGTTCTCATAATTTTTTTCCTACTATGCTTGAAGATAAAAACCTACATGCGGATAACGCTCTGTATAATCATAAAACAAATGCAGGAGAATTTTTTTTTCCAGTTTCAGCATTGCAAAGATGTGGTCTGCTCAGAATCATATTCAGCTGCAAAATTGAGATAAATAGGAGACCAAGAGTGAATGAAAATGAGAAGTGGTTCAATGAGATGGTAAATTCAATTTCTGGGTGCCTCGTACAGGATCAAATGTTATTGATAAGTATTATAAAGGATCAAAACTGATCCAGAATAATTTTGCTAGCTGAAATGTGGTTGGAGTGTGTAACTTTGCTCTGATGGGTTTAACTTCTTGGGAGAATATGTGTCCTCTGTCCTTCAGCATCTCTCTCAAGGCATGTGTAACTCAGTCTCTGGCTAACTTGAGAGAAATTTAAGTTTATATCCACACTGGTGGTAGATCAAGCTTATACGGTTGTATGAAATGTTATTTTGCAGATCTGGTACTGAAAGGAGGAGGCTAAGACACACCTTCTGTGTACAACAATTAGGATGTCTTGTGGGGAAGCATGGAGATCACAGGTGCTTTGGGTCTGTTATTACTGATTCATAGAGACCTACTTGAGTGTTTAGAGAAAAAGAGAGAGAGATACGGAAAACTGCCCATGGGCACAATTTTTATTTCTGCAGCCTACTTGATGCCTAATGGGAGGTTTACAGATGCTCTTCAGTACATGGTAGCACTCAAGACTTTCTCAAAGTTTTTTTTCCTACAGCATAGGTGAACAGCTTAATCAATGCTTCTGCACAATGTCTGATTTTACCTTCTTTGACTAGATGAGAAAGTATCATCCTTAAGCACATATTTTCTGTCACTCATTAAAATGGAGTCTAAGAAGGTGTTTTTCTAACAGCAGTGGAAAGCTACGTATACCTAAAACTCCAGTTTGCAGTCAGTCTTGTTTGAAATCAATGAATAGACTCATGTCCTTAAAGTTATGTGCATATTTAAGTACCCAAGTGAACCAAAAACTTCCAATGCTTTTCAAAACTTTTCAAAAAGCATTTAGTTGGAATGGTTTTCAAATTGCTGATGTTTAGATTTTGTGCTTAAAATTGGAACTGTTTTATTTTCATCATGTCAGGAATGCATATGAACCAGAAATAGGAGCTTCTCTGAAATTTGTTCAGAGGTGATATGCAGAGCAGTGGGACTTGCTAAAGTTGTATTTCAACTCTAAACCCCATATCTGTTTATAGAAAGCTAATTAGATTTTATTTTTCCCAAAACAATTTTTCTGTGAAGCTAGGGAGTGAGAGTATTGTTAAGAGGACTTCCTACTATAGAAAGATCATAAAAATAAAAGCAACAAATGAAAATGTGTTGTTTATAAGCTGGTATGTACCTATGTGTCATATTAGCTTCAAAGAAATCATGTTTTGGAGATATGAGCAGTATAAATGGCCTGGAAGTTTAAGTGAATTTTCGCATAAACGGAGCACTAGCAAACAGATGAGGGAAGTAAGCAAAGAACACTAAACTTAATGAGAAATAGTTGTGCTTATCACAAACAAGATTATATTTTTTTGGTCTAACAGGTGTGTAAATAACTTTCTTTTAAATCTCTTTTGGCCACAAGGGACTTTTTTTTTTAAAATGTGATATGCAAGAATGAAGACCTTAGACTTCAGATGTTGCCTTCTTTATTTCATTACTGTTAATACAGGAAATTCAAAAAAGATCACAAAACCACTATATCTCATTATCAGGATGTTTCCTTTGATTCTGAACATACCAGCAAAGAGTGCTCGATCCAGCAACATCAAAAGATGAAGTCATTTGTACCTAGCTGGTTTGCCTTAGATATTCTTTTTTTTCAAGACAGGTTTAGTTTTTCTTCTAAATTCCAAAGCATGAGACTGCAAGTGTATATCTCTTATTGCATCTGTATTTGATGGAAATATCTTACTCGGAACACAACAGAGGGACATTTTAGTCAAGACTAAAGCTCTTCAAAGTTATAGTGTTAATATGTGGGTACACAGGCCTATATATCTATTACTGAGAAGCAGAGGCTGTTGATTTTAGTATTTCTATACAAAGAGATAATAGCCAACAGCAGAAGGATTGTGGTATTTTTTTTGTTTTGTGTAAATAACAAAGATTACTATATGAGAAATAGTTACTAAATCAATTATTGAATTTTAATATAGCTACTGTATTACAAATTTTATTCAACTGACAATACAGGTAATTTTAAAATTATTCTGGTGATTCTGGCTGTGCAGAAGTTATCAAAATTTTTTTGTTGGATTTCAGCCAATGCACTTTCCACTGCATTAAAACACAGAAGAAATTATTTTAACTCACACATTTTAAATTACAGCAATACCTATATTTTACTTCAGACCAGGAGACCAGGGCTGTGTTTCAAGTTTTCAGAGAACAGTCTTGATATTACTATAGATGAAATGTACTAGGGTTTTTTTCCCCACAGATGTTCTGTGGTACAGATTTCATTGATGGCTTGCAGTGAATTTGTATCTTAGAAACGAGCTGATACAGATTATTATCTTTAACCATCCACACTGTATTAATAAATGTACTGCAGGCTAAGTGTATAGCAAATACATAGACAATTGAGACACAGTGTGACAGCACGATAAAATACACACTTTAAAATATCAAAATTATTAGAATCTTAATTTGCATGGTTTTACCTTTTGAGAAAGCTTAGAGCTCGTCTGACAGGATTACTGTAGCAAATGTCAAGTCAGTGACAGCTAAGTGATATAGGGAGACACCTGAGAGCTAGTTAAAGATGATGAAGTGTTGTATTCCTTATTTTACCAGTTTGGAAGGTATATATTTCACCTCTTGAAAGTTTTCACATAACATTCCACATTTGATGACAAATCCAAGGTGACAGTTGCAAGGCTCTTTCTGTTGTTTCATGCTTTCTATTGTTTCAGTATGCTTGAAGTAGATAAAAGTTGTAATGAATTCCAGAAAACCAAGAGCACAATATAAGAATGCCAATCTGTACTAAACAAGAAATGCAGTAATGGAATAGACCGTGGGAGTGGAGAGCATGGGGAAACCATAATAGAATATAGACCTGCTTGTTCACCTTTAAAAATTAGACCAGGTGAGCAGCAGCTAATTGATCATCCTGCTAGTCAGGTCCTGGGTGGCCTTTGGCAATGGACAAATACCAAGTGGGGGATGGAGGATCCAGGTCATCTCAGACAACATGCTGTGTGGTCTTCTGCAGGTAGACCTGGGAGTTGCAGGTGATTTTGTAGTAGTTTCTGTGCTACACCCCACTCTGCCAGAAATGGATATGTGAGGAAGAAGAGGACCTTTTCTTCTGTCATACAATTTGTGTGGGGCTGGATCCAGGTGCAGACAAGGCAAGTAGAAGGATGACTTTCAGGAGCTCCAGTGTGTCTTACTTGCCTATACTATGCCCATAGAAGTGCTAAGGGTAATGCCAAAGCATGCAGAAGGCAGTGATAAAGGGCTGGGGAGGGAGCAGCGCTTCTGTGGTGCAGCAGTCGTGTACAGCTTCTACCTCCCACCTCTCTGTGGAAGCAGGACTTGCCATCTCAGTGCTCCAAATGGTCTTTGTATATAATTCCCCACCTCCACTGTCCCTCTCTTTTTTTTGCTTGTCTCATGACTACTTCCTGTATTGATCATTTGTTTTACCTCAAAGTAAATACCACATCAAGATATTGAAGAGAGAGGCCTCTTAGGTTCTGAAATAAGGTTTATCCTGTCTCATGGTTGTTCAAGTTGCTTGCTGAGAAAGAATAGGCTGGAGTCTACTCTACTGCTGCAGTGTAAAATTGAAAATATTCACTACTTTTGGTCATCATTTTTACATGTGTCCTGGTTTTGACTGGGAAAGAGTAAATTTTCTTGTAGCTGCACTTCTCAGTAACTACTGCGTTTTATAGTGTGAGAATATTGTTGGTACATCCCTTTTTACTAAGTTATGTTTATGCTCTGCTAGGATAGAATTAATATTCTTGGTAGCTGTTTCTCTGGATTTTGGTAGGGCAAGAAAGCTGAAAAATACTGATATTTCTAGATGTTTCCTTGATACCAAGGACCTTTCTCAGTTTCTCAGGCTTTACAAATAAACAGGTGTATTAAGCTGGGAGGACCATATCCAGGACAGCTGACCAGAGGAACTATTCCATACCATAAATGTCACATTCAGTATAAAATGAGAAGTTTTCTGAGGCCATATCTCTCCCCACTTGGCTCCTGCCTGCTCTTGGTACACTCTGCTCCTACTGTTCTACCAGTCCAGTTGTCCTGTTTCTGGTGCTCTGTATCAGGTGATATTTGCACCTACTGTGACCCCTGCAGTTGCTGTGATCATGTTCAGCTGCAATTGTAATGCTTGTAGCCTTCACAATCTGGCACTCACTGCTGTGAGCATGAATTCTGCAACCAGTATATGAGATGGAGTTTGTTTTCATAGAATCATAGAATCATAGAAAAACCAGGTTGGAAGGGACCCATCGGATCTTCTAGTCCAACCATTCCTATCAAACACTAAACCAAGTCCCTCAAGACCTCATCCACCCGTGCCTTAAACACCTCCAGGGAAGGTGACTCAACCACCTCCCTGGGCAGCCTATTCCAATGCCCAATGACCCTTTCTGTGAAAAACTTCCTCCTAATCGCTAGCCTAAATTTCCCCTGGCGGAGCTTGAGGCCATTCCCTCTCGTCCTGTCCCCTGTCACTTGGGAGAAGAGGCCAACTCCCTCCTCTCTACAATCTCCTTTCAGGTACTTGTAGAGAGCAATGAGGTCTCCTCTCAGCCTCCTCTTCTCCAGGCCAAACACCCCCAGCTCTCTCAGCCGCTCCTCACAGGGTCTGTTCTCCTGCCCCTTCACCAGCCTCGTTGTTCTTCTCTGGACTTGCTCCAGAGCCTCAACAGCCTTCTTATGGTGAGGGGCCCAGAACTGGACACAGTATTCAAGGAGCGGCCTCACCAGTGCTGAATACAGAGGCAGAATCACCTCCCTGGACCTGCTGGTCACACCATTTCTGATACAAAATGTATGGTTTTTTGTATGTTTTTTGTATGTTATTCTTGTTGTCATCATCATTAGCATTATTTATATTAACATTATTCTTATTTTTCATTAGCTTACTGAAACTGTTTTTATTTCAACCATGTGTCTTCCTTTCCTTTTTGGATTCTTCACCCCCTGTTGGGAGTACATGAGATAGCAGCTACTTATTGTTTTGAGGCTAGATAAGGGTGGAAGTGGGACAACCTCACATGTGTGCTAGTTTCAGAATTCTTTCGTGAAGTAGCTGAAGAGCTACTGTGAGAATGCAAGTGGAAGGCTCCTCAGGTAGTAGTTATCAAGGAAGAAACTTATCCAATACAGCTTATAGGTAATAAAAGGTCCACTAATAAGGCGATGCCACTGACAGCCCAGCTGAAGTGCCTCTATACAAATGCATGAAGCTCGGGCAACAAGCAGGAGGAGCTGGAAACTCCTGTGCTGCTAGGCAACTGTGATCTAGTTGCCATCACTGAAATGTGGTGAGAGGAACCCCTTGACTGGAGTGTGGTTATTGACAGCTACAGGTTGTTCAGAAGGGACAGATGGGGTAGGAGGGGCAGAAGCGTTGCCCTCTCTCTCAGGAAAGGGAAAGGGAAAGAATGTGAAGAGCTGTAATTGAAAAGTAATCAGGTTGAAAGTATGTGCATCAGAATAAAACACAGAGGAATCAACAGGAACCTTGTGATTGGTGTACTACAGGCCACCTGATCAAGGAGAGCCAACCAATGAAACATTCTTCCTCCATTTACAGGAGGTTTCACGCTTGCAAGTTCTCATCCTACCTGGGGACTTCAATCTCCCAAACATATTCTGGAAAATTAGCATGGCAAGCTGGGGGAAATCCCTGATTTAAATACAGGATGGGGGATGATGTGATTAAAAGTGACCCTGCAGAGAAGGTCTTGGGGATGCTGGTTGATGAGAAGCTTGATATGTGTTGGCAATGTGCCCAGAAGGCCAGCTATATCCCAGGATGCATCAAAAGAAGTGTAGCTAGCAGGTTGAGGAAGGTGATTCTGCTCCTCTAATCCTCTCTTGTGAGACCTCATCTGGAGTATTGCATCCAGTTCTGGAATCCTCAGCATAAGAAGGATATGAAACTATTGGAGTAGGTCCAGAGGAGGGCTACAAAGATGATCAGAGGGCTGGAGCACCTTCCATATGAAGACAGGCTGAGAGAATGGGGCTTGTTCAGTCTGGAGAAGAAAAGGCTCTGAGGAAATCTTATAGTGATCTTCCAGTACCTGAAGGGGGCGGCCTACAAGAAAGCTGGGGAGGGGCTGTTTATGAAGACTTGTAGTGCAGAGCTAGGGGCAATGAGTATAAACTGGAGAGGGGTAGATGTAGACTAGATGTAAGGAAGAATTTCTTTACCATGAGAGGGGTGAGGCACTGGCACAGGTTGTCCAGGGAAGCTGTAGCTGCCCCATCCCTGGAGGTATTCAAGGTCAAGCTGGCTAGGGCCTTGGACGGGGGGGTTGGAACTGGATGATCTTTAAAGTCCCTTCCAACCCAAACTGTTCTATGATTCTATGGATTACTCAAAATGAAGTTTGAAATACTAGTGCTTTAACATGTGCCACAGCCTAAAAATAGGTAAATTTTGTCTACACTGTGAATTTGAAGCATGGGACTGACTCTAGGAGGAACACTATAGACAAATGCTACCAACTAAATATCTTACTAGCAACTTGAGACCCAAGAACAACATGGTCTTGTAATCATACTGTGCTAATATGTTTTAGTTACAAATAGAACTTATTTTTTATCAAGGATTGTCCTGTTCTCACTTAGCTGGCTTCAGAAAAGTACAGTTCTGTTGCAGGAAGCTTGGGAACCTTTGTGCAGTGCTTTCTTGGGGACACACAAAACTAAAAAAACCCTCAACAATCTAGTTCATCCTTTTTTTGAGTTATCTTGCATTACTCTGTGATTCTACATGAAAATGTATTAAGCTTATGTGATGAGTTGGCTTGGATATTCAACTACATGAGACCTGGTGCCTTGACATTTTGAATTTTTCAGAATTAAACTGTGACTTTAAACTTTTTGAGGGAGCTGAAGGAAGGTGTGTGTGTGTATGTGTGTGAAGTAATAAACTCACTTCTGCAAAGAAACAACCAAAGAAGTTCTTTGCCTAGTCTGTAGGTCATCTTGCACAGTTGTGTTTGCTAAGTCAAACAGTTCTCACCATAATTTTAAGATATAGTTACTTATTAGATTTTTCTGTTCATACACCGTTCTTTTTCTCCACTTATTTTCATCTGAAATATCTTGATAAAAAGCATTAAATGTAGGTTGGGGTCACAAACTTGTTACATTTTGGCAGTAGATAGCAGTGTGAGAGCAAATTTGAAAGAAAGTGTTGAGCTTTAAAGGTCTGCAGTTTGACAGGCTGTTATCTTTTATCCTTCCAGCACAAATCTTTATGCTGACTTTTCTTGTATCCCTTCATTCCCTGGGGAACTCGGGTTCACTTGCATGTTGCTGGACAAGAGACAAAGAAGATCTGTTCAACACATGCAGGACAGATGCTTAGGGGAGGAGGGGGGATTTTTCCACTGCTGTTACTGTAATATCCATTGCTGCTGTCTTGCTCCCTGTGTGCTCCTTGCTGCTGTTGGCCTCTGCAGAGCTAATCTTGGGGATTTTCCCATCCTTAGGGACAGCCCACCCAGAGTGCTGCCCCTGCAGTCATTTACATATAAAAAATACTCTTGTAGGATGTCACCTGCTTCTGCACTGAGAGAGCACATTTTTAAGAAAGAAGAGTAAAAGACTGAAACACTGAATGACTTGCTTCTCAAAGATGCAGAATAGGTTTGTGCAAGACTATGGGGTTAGGAGAGAGTACATGGTCACTGATAACAATGGTGATCAACAAGAAAGCATTCCTCTTTCATACTCTGTGATAGCGTAAGTTGTGGAGAACAGGAGGTGACGAGGTATTACGAGTCATGAAGTCATCTGAATCAGTTAGGTATATAATACAGCAGGTTTACAATACAGGTAGCTGGACTTATATAGCTATTTAAGAAATACAGTGATGTCTTATGGAAGTATTTGATCATGGTGTGCATGGAAAGGCTTTGTGATTAATTCTACAAAAGAGGAAAAGCAAATGGCCTTTGTAACTTTCTTGGTGCCTTTTGAGCAAATCTTTAAAGTAATTTTCTGTCAGAGTTGTGAAACATAGGTAGAAATGGTTGTGGTAAGTTAATGCCTTGGAATAACAGCAATGAAGATGCAAGGCATGGAGAAATTACTCTGGGATATAAAACATAAGCCAATTATCCTGTGTTTTTATTCTGTTGTTTTCAACAGCACACAGGAACACAGCAAGAGAGGATGCAGGACAGAATTTGCCCTTCCTAATCGATACATGTAGTGTTAGATTCCAGTGCAGCCTAACAAAAGCAGCAAATACACGTTCTCTTCCAGCTCCTTAGGGGATCAAAAATTAAGGAAAAATGAAAGTATAGTCTGTTACTATACATCTTTGTTCCCTAGGCTCTGCAATTGCCTCTGACCAACAGAGCAAGTAATCACGCTTACACCCAGACATATACTAGGCAGCTACAGAGTTTTATGACTACTGAATAGCTTTATGTCAGTGCAACATGTCTCAGCTAATGAATTAAACTTTTAGAACTCTGATTAGAATGAGGATTTATGGTCTCGCAAAGCACATTTTCAGGTAGGATAAATATTTCAGGTAGGGAAATATTTGTAGACAAAATAGTAGACCTCGTCTACCCATGCCTTAAACATCTCCAGGGAAAGTGAGTCACAGAATCACAGAATCACAGAACAACTAGGTTGGAAGGGACCCATCGGATCTTCTAGTCCAACCATTCCTATCTAACACTAAATCAAGTCCCTCAATACCTCATCCACCCGTACCTTAAACACCTCCAGGGAAGGTGACTCAACCACCTACCTGGGCAGCCTATTCCAATGCCCAATGACCCTCTGTGTGAAAAACCTCCTCCTAATCTCCAGCCTAAATCTACCCTGGTGGAGCTTGAGGCCATTCCCTCTCGTCCTGTCCCCTGTCACTTGGGAGAAGAGGCCAACTCCCTCCTCTCCACAACCACCTTTCAGGTACTTGTAGAGAGTAATGAGGTCTCCTCTCAGCCTCCTCTTCTGCAGGCTAAACAACCTCAGCTCTCTCAGCCACTCCTCATAGGGTCTTTTCTCCAGCCCCTTCACCAGCCTCGTTGCTCTTCTCTGGACTTGCTCCAGAGCCTGAACATCCTTCTTGTGCTGAGGGGCCCAGAACTGGACACAATATTCAAGGAGTGGCCTCACCAGTACTGAATACAGAGGCAGAATCACCTCCCTGGACCTGCTGGTCACACCGTTTCTGATACAAGCCAGGATGCCATGCAAGTCAACCACCTCCCAATATATACAAGAGGTTAATGAGTTTGCTTTGTTCTCAAGAAATACTGGAATGATCTTCTCGATAGTGTATTTTGGCTCTCTCAGATCATCTGGATTTGGGAGTGTCCTGGGAGGACTGAGACATAGGCTAAAGGCAGACGAAGAATTGCCTTCAGTTTATTAGTTGCAACATATGAATTTACTTAGTTGTTTAAGACTGGAAAAGAAGCATTCAGAGTACTTTCCAGGTATGCAATGTTCTCCTACATGGAGAATATCTTGGCCAACTTGAAAGAATTGCTTATTGTGTCTCCCTCATTAGTCCTACCCTTTTACAGTAAGTTGCTATGCAACACTGACTAAGGGGAATAAATTATATGCTCCACAGTCGTATTTGTTTCTGTCTGAGATATCGCAGAAGAAAATCTTGGATACTTCTCCTCTACCTCTGTTCTTATGAGGTACCTGGTTCTTTTTTGTTACAATTGGAATTACTATGGGAGGTGACATTCCGTGCAAAGTAACTATAATCTGGTCACTTCTTCTCAGGAGGCTAGAAGGGGTGTTTGGGATATGCCTTGAGGTGGAATGCCATCCCAATTTGTTGGATCGATTATTGCAGCTTCCTAACTAGTGTGCTGGAGCACCAAATTGTTCTCAGTACAGAATGAATATTGGAGTTGGATGTAATGCAGACAGAACTGGCTGACAGTGCTGCCAGATCTCAGGTTAAGTTTGTAGCTGTGGTATACAAGTTTATTAATTTTTGTGGAAATAAATAAAAGACTACCTGTGATAAGTTAGGCCACAGCCATTTAGTGTCATCAATAATAGTGGAAAGTTTTCAAGAAATGGAATATATTCCATTGTTTTTGTTTGGTTTTTTATTCAGGTGACTGATGGCGTTAAACATCCTGATGCTGAATGGAACTTCAAAATATTTACCTATTTCATACGATGTGTTTTAAAACTGCTAGGTTTCAGACAGCTAAGGCGTAATTTATTAAGCTATTGTGATGAGCCTTATAAATGTGGACTTCTTTTACACAAATACAGAGACCAAGCAACAAACCAGAACCTGCTTTGAGTGCTAAGTATCTATAACGAATGTGATGAATTTAATTTGTTTTAGGTGCAATTATTTACCTTCTTTATTACTGAACCTGTGAACAATTAAATTATGGGGTTTATGGCCTTTCCTAAAAAGTTTACAAAAATGGTATTCTAAATGGAGCTAAATAACAAGCAAAAAACCCAACAACACACACAAAGTAAAAAAAAAAATTGTAACAATCACCTCAAAGTTTAGTGAAATGAAAAGGTCAGAAACTCAAATTTTGTAGAACACAAGGGAGCCTTATGGCATGGAAATGAGTACATGTCTGAGTTGGGGGTTTTCTGGAACGTATTTTCATAAAATGAACAACATGGTCAAGTGGCTTTACACTTACGGTTTCCTGGGGCTATTGCTATTCTATAGAGATTAATCCACCGGATGTCCAAAGTTTCCTGATTTTATTATGTACACTTTACATTGTGGTTTAGACTAAACTACCCCTTGCCAGTTTTAGAAGATATTCTCTTTACTGTTTTGCTGCTTCCTTATGTTATCACTTTATTAGATATCACAGTGAGTTCAATTTTGAGAACAATAACCTTCAAATACAGCGTTTTCTTTTTATTAGCCTAGCCTCCTGTCTAAAAAGTATTTTCAGTTGATACCTTTTCAAACATGGTAGATTCACAGTACTTATTAGTTGCACAGTCTACCTTCAAAATAAAAGATCTTTAGATACAGAACTTGCCTTTGAATCCTTGAACTGGCAAGTAAAGCACTTACCTAGTTTTAATTACATCAGTTGAGTTTCAGCTGAAACTTTCAATGGTTAAATTTCCTGTGTTTAAGCATCTTGGTTGTGATTGCAGGATCAACTTAACATGGTCCAGAAAGGTCTTGCATTTAAGTACCATCTAGTTTGGGTTAGAAGAGATCATTTGGACCTTCTGTCACTTCAGCTGCCTTTAAGAGGTTCCTAGTCTGTCTAGTGCAATGGAAATTGGCAAGATACACAGCTGCCATTCATATAGAAGGATTTTTCATTGCCATTACTTTGACAGGATGCTTTTGGAATTTCTTGCTAGTCTAAGCCTCTTCCCATTTTCCTGTGCTCCTACAGTTGGATATTAATATATATTAAAATTTAGGAATAACTTTAAAAGTTATTTTTTATTATGATCTGAATACATATTCCTAAGGGGGGAATTGGTATTCTCATGTCTTTGGTATTGCTACTTCATCTATCTTGCCTGAAAACAAAAAAGGGAAGGAAATAAGGTTTATTTGACCCTGAAATTCCAGATGTCTGAGATTAAAAGAAAGGACTGGGATATCCCATAATCTCTACTGGCACTATAGCTGCTAAGTAATTTAATGTGAATGCTAAGGACATGATGATGTATGCCATCAATTGCTGTGAACACAGCTGTGTTTCATCAATCTCTGTTTCCCATAATGAGACAGAGGACTATCAATTACTTTTACACATTTGATGTCAGCATTTGGGTAGATCTGAAGTTTAATTATTTTTTTTAGTTTTGTTTCAGACGTCTTTGGTCTTCCCATTCCTTATTGCTTTTATTCGGTAGTAAGACATCACTATTATAATAGCTAACAAAGAGAATTCTCAAATGAAAAAAGTCTGCTTTGTTCATGGGAACTGAGATAGAAAGCAACAATACTCCACTTTTAGATTGACTTTGCTTTTCTGTCATTTGTCAGATGACAGTTAAAAATGTTCCCTTCCTGGCTGAGAAAATACCCCAAGTCTGGGGTGCTCTACCATAATACCCATGCAGATTAGAACTAGTTGGCTGTGAATTGCCACTTGTATAATATTTTTCCTGTCTCTGCATCTCTCTGCTTGTTTTCTTGTCCTAAGAGATAACTATTTCTGTATCTTTTTGTCTTCACACCATATTAAAATAATTTCCAGTAATAACTTCCTTTTTTCCCCAATTAAAATTCTCCTAATCTTCACTACAAGCTGTGGAGAAGTTTCCTCAGGCTTCAGCTTACCGATGGATAACAGTTCCAGTGGCAAGGCTGTCACACTGCTGCACTAAATTGATGGAAAAATCTGAAACGACATGGTTGTGGCCTCATTATACTGTGTTTTTTGGTCACAGAACCAAAACCAGGTTTTGATTTACTGTGACTTTAATTCAGTCATGACATGGGGCAAAACCCTCGATCCAAATCTTTGTAAGGCAGTGAATGCTAAACTACTCTGTTCCCATGTTACTGGTTGTATGTAGGAGCTGCTGCTAGGCTGCAGTATATGTGCAATATACTGTGATATATTCTGGCAGAACTCCTGTTACCTAGATCAAGCAGTGAATTATGTTTGCTGGATGTTTTGAAGTATTTTATACACACATATGTGGTCTTATTTTAGATCATACACTTCTCATGACATCTTTGCAGAGCATAGAATGAATATATTGTAAATTCAGCTCAAGTCAGACATGTCCCTTCTGTGTTTTATTTACATCTACCTATCAGAGAGAAAAGTAGGTGTGTTCATTTACACTTCATCATAATTTGGCTTCTTATGACACTGCATAAACAATGTGGAATCTCCACAGATAAGAGAAAAGGTGCAAATTGTGTACATAAATATATCGTCAGTTTAACATTAAAGATCTCTATTTGGAATTGTCTTTTCAGAAAAGAAAGTGTAATACTCAGGCGTTGTCCTGTCCCCTGTCATAATGATGTGGTTGACTCCACAAAGCACATTTTACTTGACAACTATGATGTTATAGCACATTGGTTAAATATGCTAAAGTATATGAAGTCAGAAGTGGATTTTTTAGTAATAGCATCGTGATTTTTAGCTGAATTGCAGCCTTGAAAAAAGGCAAAGAAGGCAATAAACATTATTTGTCCTACTATGGTTTTAGTTAAGTACCTATTCTTTTCTTTTTAAGTATTACTGGGCTTCAGTCTGAATACTAGATATAACGTTACCAAGCCCTTTGTAGTATGTGCCTCAAAAATAATTATTTCTACTTATCTTTTGCTAGAGTATAGATTTATGTCTGCCCAAGTAAGCCCAAAAAGAGACATAGAAATCTCTGTAATATACTAGGATTTTACTTGCAAGGAGAATTGTGTTATTAAATGAAATAGAAGAAAAAGTAAAGCAAACCTATGTTTTTAATGAATAGAATAAAGGATAAAAGAGAATGTTGATTTAGTCTATTGATTTGCTGTGAAGTAAAAGAACAGATGTTTTCTGTTATGTCCTGGATAAAATTCAGTAGGCGCCACTAATACTTACAGACTGGTGACTTCTGATAAGATTGAAAATTGATGTCAGTTCTGTTGTTACCAAATGGATATGGCAGGTTACACTGCTGTAGGTGACTCATTTCAGAGTACTTTAATACATAAACAACGTCTCATTTTCCTAGACGGAGACAAAAATAAGAAATGTTTTGCCAACAGTTTTCAGCTCCAAATACATGTCAGCTATGAAGAGTTTGATGCTCATGGTACATATAAGTGGAACATATAAGCACCTTTGTTATAGGTCTGCATCCCTTTGGCTGCGTAGAAAAAGGATAGATTACTTGCCTTATTTCTAATTGTCAGTCAGCTCTTTAAATATCCAATTAAATAATTATCTAAAGAGGTGCTCAGGGAGATGTGATTAAACTGTAGAAATGTTGTAAGCAAATCATTTCAACATTGGCCCAGTTTATTTGACTGTCTCTTCTTCAACAGATCCAAACATTAAACAAATTACTTTAATGGAAACTCAAAGCCTTCCCAAAAATTTTCAGAAGACTCTGTGGTTGGGGGGTGGTGGGAGGAAATTTCTTGTTTGCTTTCTTGGAAGCTACTTGAAGTAATGTAATTCTGGAATTCCATTTGTCCCCTTATGCTTTTTGAGAGGTATCAGCAAAGTCTGCAGAGGTCAATGTAGAGATTCCCAGGTGTCTTGCCAGTTTTCAGGCAAAGAGAGCAAAAAATCCAAGCAGAATGCCCCATGAATGCAAATGAAGCACACATGTGATGTATATGTGTTACACATGCACACACATCATACATGCACACACTGCACTACTAGGCAGGGTCTTTCTATGAGATGACTGAAGTCTTTTTTTCTTCCTTGTCTTTGATGCTATTCTAGTCTTCCTTGTATCTCAGCCTTCCTGAGATTTTTAGTGCGGAGCTTTTATGCATTTAAATACATGCACACACACACACACACAGAGTAGATTCACCGTCTTGTTCTTGTGCTGTTCTTGTAAACAGAGACTTCATAAGGAAGTATTTACAATAATGAAACTATAGGTTTTAAATCTGTTTTCTTGATGAAGTGATTTCTAAGTATGCACTTGGATAAGTTTAGTTTTGCAGTAGAAGTTTTTTGTGTGGTAGCAGGTCTTTTCATATAGTGTGCAGTGTCCTAAAATGACAGACAATTCAGATTTTTGTACCACGTGCAGAAAGTCATTGTAGCAACCATGCGACTCACCTGTAAGATGAGGGCTATAAAACATGGTACTTGAGATCCAGTCTGGGGCAGATTAGTTCCTACTTGTGGTTGAAATTTGCAGAGAATTCAGAAACCAAATAGAAGTTCCTAATGTTTTTAATGAGAGAGTTACATAGCGTAAAATGATGTACTCAATAAGAAAGAATTTGAGAAAGAGCATGGCATAGTTTTGATGTGATGTCGCCAGTACGGGTTAGTCAATATTGTTTATAAATCTTCTTTTTGTGATGCATCAGGTCAAAACTTATGTTGACCTCCTGAACATTGAGTACTTATAATGGTCTTAAATACAACCCAGCTGATGTGTAATAGGCATTACAAACTTGGAATGAAGTCAGATGAATGGAAACATAATTTAACTTTCCAAGTTTCTTTTATTTTCAAAGTATTTTACATGTCGTACTATAATAGATTCTGTAAAGAGTATTTGACTCTCAGCTGTTAAGCAGATCCAAGTCTCTAAAGAGGTTTTCCTGAGAGGAAAAAAAATGTCGGTGAGAACAGGGCAATGTTCCCTCTTCTTCTTGAGAATGCTAAAGGATTTTTAGCTTCTGTATGATCAGCTTTACTTAGGGAGGTAGTTGTAATATCCTACAGAATCTAAGCATGGTCTTGTGTCCCTATTACATGTAATCCCATGCTTAAATTTAAGCCATACTGTTGTCCTGTTGAAGTCCCTGAAATTAGCAAATGGAGAAGGTACTATTCACGTACTAATTTTGATACCAAGTATTCATAAATTTTTAAGACCAAAAGATGTTAAAATCACCTAGTCAGGCTCTTTGCACAATTCAGGCTGTAGATCATTAATCCATGATTTCTACAGTGCTTTAGAAACTATCTGTGGCAGTATATGTATTTTTGAATATCCAATCTTGAATTAAAGTCTTCAAGTGAGGAACAGTCAACAGTAGCTGTGTATTGGCTGGTTGGACATTTAACCTTCATTCAGAAGAATCACCCTTCTGATTTCTAATCTAAATTTTTACAGGTTCAGCCATTGTGTCTTGTATTTTCCCTGCTTGGTACCAATAACCTTTATCAGTCTCCTCCTTTTCTTCTCATACAGGCATACATCTCTAATCTTTATTGTGAAGAAAGCAAATGAACTGGATTTACTTGTACTTGTTTAATTAGTCCCTTCAAGTTTCATTATGCTTCAAATGTGTTTCCTCACTCTTTTAAATTGGGAGCAATATGCTTCATCTGGAGAGGGAATTTTCTGATGAACAACAATGTGTAATACTCAGAAGCATGAGCAGCGTGGTTCAGATAAGGACATAAAACTCCAGACTTGTAAACAAATCTTATTCCCAAATCCTCATGCTATTTCAAATATGCAGTATTTGTCTAGACTCCACACGAGATATTATCTCTATGTTGCAGCAGAGATGCAATAGAAGATACTGAAATGGATAAGAAAATATATGAGAATGACACTAGTGGCACTTACAAACTCTGTACTTCTTTTTAACAATGAGATTAGGCTCTGTTGTGCAAGGTTTAAGTCCTGTTGCTGTCTGTGTTCACTAATGTTTTAGACCAGTTAACACCTTGCAAAGCTGGGCCTTATGATGACAAAAGATTGAAATAGAAACATAGAGTTTTTTAAAGTGCTAGGTAGGAATTAATTGAAAAGGCATATACTAATCTGTGAGTACTTGTTGACAGCCTAAATCGATGTCAACAAAAGAGCTTTATGAAGTTAGTCAAATGACTTGGCTTTGGTTTAATACTTACCTAGGACAAATTGCAGTATCATCCAGATTCCAACATCTAGTTTTCCATATGCAGAAGCCCCATCCACCTGCACTATCTTTATAACTTTTGCCCTGGAGTTCAGGTCAACCATTCATCAGAGATTTACACTAGAAATCTCCTGCAATGACTCAATTTTTCTGCCAGGAATATAAACATATATCTGCGAGGGATTTGCAAGGCTCTTGATACAGCTGATAGCTACAATCAGAGATTTGATCATCTTTCACCAGGTATCAATCCATGCAGATGCTACTATCTTTGAAGAAATAGTTGTGTTTATGTTCGCTGCTATGCCTTTAGGAAGGCAGAGCCGTGATTCACCCAACTGCCACCAGATGCCAGTGTTTACTCTACACAAGCGGTCACAGCATGGCAGTGAGATACCCTGACTCTCTCAGGAGCTTCACAGCCTTAAAAAGTTGGTTCCTTTTGTTCTGGATGAGGATTTGGACCTACTGTGATGGTCAAGTTGAGATTATCTGGTAACACGCAGAAATATAAAATGCCTCCATATAATGTATTAGGAGCAGGTAGCATCCCTCTGCCCTTGTGCAGAGTGGAAAAATTGGAGAGCAACAGCCTGGTCAAATTAAGTCAGTGAGAGCCATTGGAAACTCGGGATCCTGACTGTTTCTCCACTGCAGGAACAGGTTTGGTTCAGAGGTGTCTGGCATGCTGAGTCCTTGGTAGACAGGTCAAACTAAGGGAATACAGACCCGATGAGAGATGTGTAAAAGCTGTAAGAGAACTTTGCAGTCTTAGAAGTGCTAAAATTAAAAAAAGCACACTGGCTTGTATAATGCATTACTACTTAAAGAAGTAAAGAAACCCACTAAAACTAAAATAAAATATCAGAATGAAGACGTTGTTGAGGAAATAGTCAGTTCCCCATAAAACAGAGGTGATTGCTTTCTTTGACTGAAGCAAAATTGTAAATTTGGTGTCCAAATTAGTATTTACAGAAAAAAACTCCACATATGAATGTATAAATGTCAATTGACTTTAGCCTGTGCACTTGAGAGGCGTTTTGTTTTACCAGTGAGGAATGTATGTGTTTGACTTGGTGTGGCTTTACTCACGCAAGCCAGTTTGGGGTCATCTATGCTGAACTTCAACATATGATGAAGAGCCAAGAGGTAAAGTTTAAGCTTTCACCTTCCCTCATTTAATTGTTGAAAAATTATTTCCACTACATCAAAGTTTGTAGCATTTTTCCAACAAAATCCTTGACCTAGGAATCTTTTTATTAATGAAATGTTGTTTGTGATGACTTGCACTTCTAATCAAGAAAGAATAAGCACTAGAATTTAAGCATTGATGTCGTTAACTTACTATTTGTTTTAGAGAAATATGTTAATACCTGTTTTTTGTCGTGACCTAGCAAAAATCTCTATTGAGAGGAAAGACATTCATGTTTTAATTATAATAACCTGGAGGCACGCATTTTTTCTCAAAGGTTTTCCTCCATCTTTTTAACCCTTGGTCCTATTCCCCTATTTTTTGGTATGCCTATCCTATGCAAAGTTAGATGTGAAATTGTGCAGCTTCTGAGCTATACAGCATATGAGGCTTGGGCCTCTCTACAACTGCTCTCTACAACAACCTGAAGGGAGGTTGTGGAGAGGAGGGAGCTGACCTCTTCTCCCTAGTGACACGGGACAGGACAAGAGGGAATGGCCTCAAGCTCTGCCAGGGGAGGTTCAGGCTGGACATAAGGAAAAAATTCTTCGCTGAAAGGGTCATCAGGCAATGGAATGGTCTGCCCAGAGAGGTGGTTGACTTGCCTTCTCTGGAGTTGTTTAAAGTGCGGGTGGATGAGGTACTGTGGGACATAGTTTAGAGATTGGTGGGAATGGTTGGACTCAATGATCCGGTGGACCTCTTCCAACCTGATGATTCTATGATTCTCTTTTAAACAAGAAAAACGACAATAACAAAAAACCATTTTGGTTAACATCATCACTGGAAATAATATTAATTGAAAAATCAGAATATAGTTTCATTGTTGCAGTACAAAACTTCTTTGTTCTCCCTGAAAGCTAACGGTATGAAATATGCAAAGTCCCAGCCCATGCTAGATGCCTCTACAAGAAGTTACTCTTGGCAGGAAGTAAAAAAGACATGACAGCTATGCTTCTAAAACATTCATAGGAGGCATGCAGGGTATGTGTAGAAGAGCAAATTTTCTCTGGTTCCTTTCCCATAAGTAATCCAGGGTGGCATAAAATATTACATGATAGTTTGTGTTGTGGTGCTTCAAAGTTGTTCATGTAGGAATGGTGTAGTATGAAAGTCATAGTTTGCAGCAGTAGCGCTGCATCCAGGTGGATGCATTATTATGCAGGAATTCTACACAGGCAATCTCCTGACACCCACTCCCCTCCAGAAAAAATGTCCACAAGGCCAACCTTTCAAAAGCAGCTCAAAATTATTATTTGTTGATTTATAGGTCTGTATTAAGGGCATGTTGAATATTTCTCTTACAGTCTTTTCCTGAAAGCAAAAATAGGCTTTATTTCAAAACCCGAAGCTACTTTCCAAATATTGTATTGAATTAATTGTAACTAACCATAAAATCTTATTCATAGAAGATCTGTAGATATGCTTTTAGTTTGCTAATGTGAATCAGTATGTTTGGTTTAAGCTGCTTAATCCCTTTGATGAAAAGTGAAAAGTGAAAATTAAGAGGGAGATCTAACTATTCTGATACACTACTTGTCATTGATTGTGATGTATTAAAACAGGGAATTACTGGCTATCCCTGAGTGTCACCCTCTCAGGAGCGATTTATTTGCACTGGTCTTTGAGCTCTTAGTAAAGAAGGTAATACTTTCATTTCTAACATGCATTTTAAATTAGTAGCAGCTCACACTTGGAAGAGGAATATTTGCAACTAACTTTCTTTTTTTCTCATTTCTTTTATTGATTTGTGAGGCTTTGATTGAAGACTTCCATGTTTTGCTTTTTGCTTTAGCAATGGTAGTTAACAGTTGCATGTAATAAATGCAGTAGTCAGTCAAAAGGAGGGTGGTGAGTAGAATAAATGCAACAAAAGAAAACCAGCATTAGAACAAGAATTAGAACTTATTTTCACCCTGGTGGAGACTTCTAAAGGATATCTTGTGCATGTGGTCAGGCTAGGGCAAAGGGTCTTTTTATACAAAGGTGAAGGCAATTACTAGGGTCAATCCCTGTTGAAGTATTTTGCTGGCAACTGACTCTGTCATACTGAGCTGAACCTAGTGATCCAAGTCGCTGGTTTTATATTGTCCTGTTGCTACTGCACGAAGCTTTGAAGCATCACAACTTGAAATTCCATGAAGCTTTTCTGTGTCAGCCATGTTACTTATGGGAAAGGGATAAAATAAAAAGAATACAGATACTGTAGCTAGCAACACTGATGCCATTACTGGTCCCCTTTCAATTCCTCTGCCAGCTTTGATTCTCCTCCTTTTCTTTGTTATTTGGAAGTGGTATTAAATCCCGATAAGGTTGCACATATTTGAACTCATCAAAACCCTGACAACCACTCTTAGGCAAACAAACCTTTCTTTGGGGCACCTGACATTAACTGCTCATGATATGGTACTTGATCATAGCCTGGAAGCTATTTAAGTAATTCTGTATTCCGGTTCTGCAGAGCTGGGCAATTTGGAGTAACTTTGATTCTTCTCTTATAATGGGATCATGAATTGGGCTTTTACGGTGGTAGGACACTTGTGCATCTGAACAGATTCCTAATATTGATGTGTTCTTCTTCAAAGTAAAGGATGTGAAGGCTTTAAGTTTCCAAATTTAAATCTTGTAGAAGCCGAGGTAGAAAAGATTCAGAGATTTGGATACTCCTCCAGGTTCTCACTTGCAGTTCAGTCCAAATCAAAGTTGTATTTTTTGTACTGCAGAGGGGTAGCTGACAATTACAGCAAATTTAAGGAAGGAGACAAATATCCTCTGAGTCCACTTATCCATAACAATACTGCAGATTTCTGTTGGAACAAAGTATTTGCTAAATCCATTTCAATTCATGCAAGCTTGGCAACAGGGTTAGAGAATAGCAAGTCTGATAATATTTCTGGAACCATTTATTACACTACTTCTCGTAGCTTCTGCATTCACTTCAAACTTACTCTGAGCTGGGCAAAAATATTTTTTAAGACATGAAAGGAAAATTGATGAAAAAATAATAACATGAATCAGGGATTCTCTAGCCCTTCTGCAAAACTTTGATCTAATAGCAGACACCAAATTAAGATCTCCAGATTATTCCTGCACATTTTCTGAACAAGCAGTGCTATTTCTTGGAAATAAACAGTGGGGAAAATGGTTATTATGTTTCTTAAGTCATACCACACCTGATTTGCTGATCTGTATACAGTACTGGAAGAATATAAGAGAATAAGGCAGTCCAGGTACAGTCAGCATATTTTCTATTCAATTTAAAATTTCAAGATCTTGCTTAGTTTTCACCAGTCACCTGGCCATATACTTGACTGTGAGGCGTGTTCTTCCTTATGTCTATAAAACTACATTTGATTGGTAATTTTTTAATGACTGTTACACTACCTCCTATGCCAGTCTGAGCAGAAAACAAGAAACAAATATGCTAGATAAGCCCCTTTATTAAGATAGAAGTCATCTGTACTAATAAATTTCTGTCCCAAAGGAAATTTCAAACAAGATAACAAAAAGTATGAAGAAAAATTGATTTAGGGAACAAAGCACTTTTTTTTAATGCAACAAATTTTGAACACTTTGGGAACATATTGCTTTAGGAATTGCCTCATTCCTTCAATGGAGTGACCATGTTTGTTACATATGTCCGAAAAGACCAAAAGCTATTTTGGATGTAGAGTGCAGAAGTGCAAAGATCATCACATCCATCAGCACCAGGTTCTTATTCTTTTCTATTACAGCTCTGTAATGTTTAAATAAAAATAAATTAAGTGTTAAGTAGAAGGTCTTCCCGCCTTAGTGCGAACACCAACACACTCCTGGCATGACAATAGAGCAATTGTTTGTTTTGTCCTGGAGATGATCTCATAGTTGTTTAATCTAAAAGGGACGTACTCCACTAGAGGGCCATAGCTATGGAAATGGAATCTTTTATAGTTTTCCAAGAACTTTCTTTGTTGTTGTCCTTTGGGTCACATTTCAAGGCTAATTTTGTTGTGGTAGGGTTTTCTCAGTGAGAAATCACACACATTTTTGATTGTGGAGCCTCAGACAGCTTTTTTTCATGCAGGCTGGGATTCTTTAAAGAAATGAGTGGACTAGTGTCATATCATACGTGGCTAATTTTTTGTATTGGGTGTCTGTGCTTTTTTATACCTTTCTGCATTATCTTTACTTACAGTTCATAAGACAGAACAAGCAGCTGTGTTGTTTCATATAGTGTATGTTGCAGAATATATCAGAATATACTTTTTTGATAGGAGCTTTTTTGATAGATGAGAGGAATATTGTATTCATGTGATCGAAATGTTTTTCTTTAAAGAATTAACAATTACTCAGTAGATTTTATTATTATTTTTTATAATATCGGAAAGCCAATAAGGTACATGCACAAGTGTATTGGAAAACCAATAAGGAATCCACAAAGTTAAAATCTTTCTGGTAAAGGTCTCTAGTTCCTTTACGCATGTGCTTGTAGCTCACAGATACTGTGTGATTTTAGAACAACTGTTGTTAATTAGCAGGCATTTCCAATGAATATTATTGAAACATAAAAGATACACCATGGTTACATCAATCTTATTAATTCTTATCATATTTTCTATATTGCACTTTTCACATCACTTTCTCTTCCTGTGTTTTCTAAGAAACAGATTACGTTCTATTAAAAGGCTATTATTGCAGTCTAGAGGAAACTACTTCTAGCTGAAAAGGGAAATATTCTCAATATGTCTGATGTGGGAACCTCTATCATACTATGTTATCTGGAAATACGAATGGAAAAGTCAGTGTGATCCAGCAGATACTACCAAAGAAATTAGAGAAAGAGGAAAGGAAGAATCCTTCTGACCACTGCTAGATGCAGTTTTGGGACCTAATACATACTGCAGGAATTAAAAACATCCACAGGTGTTGCAGAAAATACCTTCATTTGAATCCAAATCCTATTTGCATTGTGTTCAATAGCAAAACTCCAACAGATTTTTATGGTACAATAACAAAGCCTTATTTTATACCCTGTAGGGATGAATCCTCTTCCTTAAACTAGTTTTCATGCATTTCTGCATATGACCTCAAACTTTCCTATGTGACCTTATAGAACAGCATGATATTCATTATGCAAATTGCAATGTACGGCAACACACTGTAAAATTAATCTATATGAAATAACTTATTTTGCTAGGATATGCAGTTCACTTCAGTTGAGTATTATGAGAGTCATACAACAATTGATCAGATTTATGGGTTCACTGAAATCTGGGATGACATACCCTTGCACTATTTAGCTCTCAGTGCAGCATCTGGGCCTGTATCAAATACTTGATAACCAGGTTATACACAAAGTGATACATTATCTGCTTTGATTTATTGCAAGAAGATGCTCTTCTGTCAGTTAGCATAAGCTAAAGGTCTATAGGTGCTTGATCCAGCCAGACTCTTAAATGTGCTTTTATCTCAATCATGGAGCGTGGGTGAGCCCTGTGCATCCTTGCAATTCCATTCATTTCCATGGGATTCTGCACTGATGTATGGTGGCTTCAGGAGATGTAAATTAAAAACAACCACTCAAAAAAACTGTACTCAATTCCAGTTTCATGAGCCAAACATCATCTTTATTCCCTGTGAATACATTTCTTCTGACACGTGTCCTGTATCTCTTGATAGTCATAGACCATATTTCATTTTGAGAGAGTTGGGACATGCTAGGAATGTATTAATATATCTTGGATATGCCAGAGGAATGGGGAATGTGCATACTAACAGGGCATTTGGAGCCCAGTGGGCAGGGCAAGTGAGGAGGGAGGCGGAAACTCTCCTCCCTGAAGGAGGTAGGACTGGTGGAATTTACTGTGAGAGGCTTTCATACTGAGCCTCTTCTCTGTTTTGCTAGTGGCATCCCTACATAACATTATATCACCTGTTCCCAGCCCTTCGTCAACACCACTCTCTATCCTGTGACCATTTCACTGAATGAGAAGTAACTGGAAGTGGGTGATGTTTTTTTTCCCTGACCTTGCAAGACATTAAAACAAGGAGGCAAGAAAAAGAACACAGATAACTGTTTTATGCCTGTTTTATTTATATAAACACTGATTTATGCATTCACATTTGTGTTTATCTAGTCCTACTCAAAGACATGTAGGTTGTTACAAGTTCTCAAAGATTAAAAATATGATGTATTTTTTGGCAATTCTTTTAAGGGACTTTATATTGTGTGGTCTAACTGTGGGTCTTATCAGTTTTATGTTCTTTCATATACCTTCTGTTTCTGCCAAATGAAAAAAAGGAATATTAATAGGTATTTTATACTCTGGTCAAAACTCCACGTGGCTGCTGTTTGGGGTTTTTTTATTGTTTTTTAAAAAAACATGGATTATATCTTAATAATATCAGTATTGTTAAGAAAATACTTGTTGTCTTTCTTTTACTTGTAGCAATTTTCCACTTACAGCAGCATTTATTTAAATTCCTGGATAATGTTATAATGCAAGCCATTAATAGAAATACTGAAAATATCTAACGGAGGTTGGATTTTGGGGAATTTCTCTCTCTATATATACATGGACATGTATACATATTTAGCAAGGCAGTAATAGGAATTTCTTGAACACAGCGTTTTATCCAGTCTGTGTCTACCTTGGTGGCTTATGAGAATATCAAGGGAGACAGTATTAAAATACTTGCTCTGTTCAAACAGTATGATGTTCATTGCATCTTTACTATTCATTTGGTGTCAATCCTGCTGTAGAAGAGATTGATTTGATGTGACTTCTATTTATCTTTTAGTCTAATTTAATTTATTTCAGTAAAATATTAACCTTTCTATTTAGTAGCTTTACACTCCTCCTTCCTCTAGTTCATATTAAGCCTCTGCTTCAAATGTTGCCTCTCAGTGTTTGTTTTAGCACTCAGAGCTTGACTTTCATTCCTCTTAAAGTTTTGTGATGAGATGATAGTGTTACTGCTACTGGGTTGTAGTGTTTTTTTGGTTTTGCTTTTGTCCTTTTTTGTCTCAAGTTAGGAATTTGTAAACATTTATTATTTGAGGAATTATGCTAGAATGTGTGATTCAGGTCTTCATGAGGGGATCTCAATGCAATACATCTTCACCTTTGTTCTAGACCATAAGAAAATGACTAAATTCCGAAAATGCAAAACTATACCTGTGGTATTTGATCTTGTTGTAGATGATCCCTGTTATTTTTTTTAAATCTTCATCAGTAATAATCAGGAATAATTCAAAGCCTGAAGTCCTTCCTAGCATAGGCAGATTCCCACTAGTGTCCTTTGGAATTCGTCTTAAAAATGAACAAGCAATTAATGTCAGGGTTTTTTTTTTTTGTCTTAAGAGAGTAACTGAATGGTTACTTGGGCAGAAAGCTGTTCAGGTTATCAACCCCAAGTTTCTCCCCTCACCCAAGTCAGAGAGCTGTCTGCAATTAATGCTACGTAAAGAGCTTGGCCAAGATGCTGAACACCCCAAAATCCTATTGATTTGAGAGGGAATTTTTACTCTCAGCCTCTCTCTGGACTAGGCTGTATATGTTTCTAGCTGGATTGCTCCAGAGACCTGACAAAGAGTCTGGAGGGCATTTTCCTAGGCTGTTACACAATGTTTTGCTCACAAATATGCAGAATATTCCCAAAGGACTAAATGTTGTTGGTAACTTGACACACCCTCCTACCCACCCCAAAGAATTATGCCTATTAAACCCTTTTTAATTTGTTCTGGTATTATAGATCCTGAATAGCGCACAGTCACAAAAACGTTGTGAGGCCACTGTCCTATCCCATTTCTCCCTAAGAGGCCTTTGATGCTCTTGATCCTATTCCGTGGCTCACCAGTGTTACTCAAGTCACTACTCAGGCTTTGCAAAACCTGCCCTTGGGCTTTCAGCTTCTTTGAACATGCCTCAGCTTTTCCAGTCTCCAAGTCCTTTCTTCATGCTCTGTACCATGGAAGACTGTTGTGAAACACATTTTCTGCATCCGTGCCCCTTAGAGAGCTTCCATATTGAAGTGTTCTCTTAACTGCTTTCTTTAAGTATAAAGCTCAAAATTTCTAAAAGCTCTGATTTTATAGACTCGAGGGGAGAACCAAGTAGAAACTTAAAGAGGATCATCCTCTGCAGAGTTTTTGAAATAGCAGGCTTTTGGGATGACAAACTAGAAAAACAGATTTTCAATTAACTGATTGTTTAAAATGAAATGGTTGTTTTAAATGAAGCCTCTTGTGACAATTACAATAATTCATTGCGAAATACTATGCTTCCATTGCCATTGTATTTTTTACTTTTAGACAAATATATTGAACATATTTTTTGTGAAAAAATTGACGTTCATCACAGCTTCTACTTATTTGATCAGCCATAGTCTTGGCAAGAGTGAGAAAAGGAGAGTGGCATTTTTGAGAGAAAAATACCTGACAATTTTTATTTTTTATTTTTTTCTAGTGGGGAAGGAGAGGAGGCAATGGATGGTTAAGAAGAAGAGCTTGCAATTTGCCTTTTTCCATCCATAGAGTTCTGAAACACGAAGGGGCCGTATTCAGCTGGAACAATTGATAAAAACTGGAGTTTAGCTTATTTGGAAGACTTGTGTTAGCTCTTCAGTGGTTAAAATAAAGTATGTGTTGTGTTTATGCTTAGCATGCATTTTCTTCTCTGTATTTCTAACCCTTCATAAACCACAACTAAATACAATGGATGAAAGCAGAATTTACCTTTAAAATCTGATTTGATGGAGAGATCTTCTGAATGAAAAATGTTGAAGTTGTTGTTCCCTCTCTACATATTTAGTGCTACAGGATGCATGAGTATAAATGCTACACAGCTGGGAGCTGTTTGCTTTTGGAGAACTGGAAGCTTTTTGAAAGCTGCAGGAGTAGATATGTTTCTGAAGTTCTATTTCATTGTTTAGCTTTCTGTCATCCAGAAGTGCAGTGTTTACTTAAACGTTATACAAGCTCAGTGTTGTAAATTAACAAGTACTGTTGTAAATTAGGATTCTTGGCTTTAAACTGTTGGACTTAATGTTATAATTGAAAACAGCTCTACAAATGCTCAGCTGTTGAGTCCTAACTTTATAGAAATACCTTGGTTTCAGAATGTGGCATTCCCAGGCAGTTCAGTAAGCATCTTGATCTAAACCTGAGATGTGTATTTGCATTTTTGTGATCAAATGAAACCTGCCACATAAATCTGAGAAATCAATGCAATCCACAGTTTGAAGCTAACTAGGCATGCCCTCTTTAGTGGGAGATTTCAGGTGTGAGGTATAAGCTTGCATTAAATAATGTCTCCTCTGTGAGTTTTCTATGCTGATCATATCATCAAAGAAGCAGGAAAAAAACAAGTTGGCTAAAAAGGCAAAACCTCTCTCCTAAAAGGTCACTGAGGTAAGCAGAAAGTGTTCATTGGTCAATCCTTCCAGGAAAAGGGGGTTCCTGTAGGCATCAGAATTGGTGGGGGGTAATAGTCAACAGTTAAGATCATAATTTCAGTGAATGGGATTCAAATTTTCCCTTGTCAGCTCTCCAGTCTACAGCTGAGAGTAATCCTCTCATCTGAGGCATTAAACATGAGGCATCAGTCGATACCCAAGATATTTCAAAAAGTAAACAAATGTGTTCCTTGTTTGTCTTCCCATTACGCTAGAGTGTTAGATTTTGAGGTTACTGCATTTGGGGAGGAATGGTAGGAAGGGAACATACCATGTGTTTCTTTGGTTATAGAGATGGCTCATACATTTTACCTCCAATTCCTGAAGAAATGAGTTCCCACAGTTGAGTAAACCCTGTCATAAGCTGAAGCAAAGCTCTGGGCAAAATTTCTGGTATTGCTAGTGTCGCAATGTCACAAATCATGAGATAAATATAATTTGTTCGTGGTTTCTTTTCTGATATTTGAAATTACAGAGGCAGTTGCTGTGCTATTTTTCTGTTTGGACATTAAAAACCAGCCAGTTTACCTACGTGCATGGTAGAATGTGCCATGTCGTGTCACTTGTGGTTTTCCATGTTAGGAAAGATGGTATACTTCCCAGCTGTCTCCTGCTTTTCTCTCTACAAGGTCACTCAGCTCCCATCCTACACCTTGGAGCAGGATGTGGCTGAGGAAAAAGCCACCAAGGGTGATTTTGCAGCTTGGAATTTCCCCATGGCTATTGTTCCCCTCTTCTAAGTATACTAGAAGAAAAGTGTTTATCTCAGCAACTGTTTTGCTAAGGGCTGATTTTAAATAGTGGACACTACTGCTGTAAACTCATCTTCATGACACTGAAATGAGGCACTTCAATTTCATTGCTGAGCAACTTTTCACTTTGTTAGCTTTCGCCAAGGGTTTGTTTGTCACATATCTCTTTAGGAGACTAAGATGCTCTGTGTGAGCTGCCATGCACTATCCTTCAATTTTCCATGGCAAATAAAATGCTTGTTAAATCAAGCTTCTGTTAGAATTATAAAATTGGGGTTATGAGGCATTGTTAATCTAAACAAATCTGTTGGTGACTTTATTCTAATACCAGATGAAGTCAAGACCTCTCAAGTACTACTCTTTGTATAGAAACAGACCTTTTAACACTATATTGTAGAACAGCAGTATTAAATTCTTGCAAGTAAGAAGGCAAAAACATTTTAAAGAAGGTTAGAGAAAAAAAATGTTAATGCTCAGTATTTAAATTATGCACTTACTGCTGGTACACTACAGCAGGTTCCAAAATTGTTCCATAATGCCACCATGGCAAATGACAGGACTCATGTATGGTCAGTTCTGGTGCAAGCCTAACACACTGTAGGAAATGCATTTAATTCTTTTCCTCCTTTTTTTTTTCTGTAATGGATGCTGAAACATGCAGCTATGACTGGGGTCTGATATAACAATGCATGTAATCCGATGTAATCAGAGTTACTGTCTGGGTGAGGAACCATCACTGACCATTACTTCTTAAAGTCAGAGCTGTAAATTTTCATTTTTCAAGGTATCTTGACTGATTTTTAAGCAGCGCTAAACATTATACCTTCACACCACTCCCAGCTCTGCTTTCTGGTGGAATTCATGGGACTTTAACTGTTAATGGGAAACAAGTACTAAAGCTTGCATGAAACCTTCTCTGTGCATTATTTCTTGTCCTTCTTACCCCAGCAGTTTGTTCCAGTCCCATGCTGGCCCACAGTACTGCTGTTGCTGCTGCTGTGAGGCATGGCACTCATGGCAAATGAGATCACCAGCCTGCTCTTCATTAAAATAACCATTTTTGCTTTCATTTGTGTAAAGGCATTATTGTAACTGCTTTTGCACATTTAGGTTTATGTAAGATTAACTCCTTCCTCTATTTTTCCTCATGGTTCTGTGGAGAGCTGAACCATCTCAGCTGAGGAGTGGCATGACAACAAGGGAAAAAGAGGAAAAGGTTATCTGAGCTGTTCCTCATGCTAACAAATGAAAGACTGAAACTGGAGCTTTGTTGTATAGCAAGTTGGCTTTGGTGGCAAAGTCAGTTTCCTTGTTCCTGCTTTGTCCCACCAATATTCATTGGCTTCCCCTACCTCATGTGGAATCAGAGCTTATTTCCTAGTGCTAGTAATTAAACAGCTACTCTTCTTGTAGAGCACATGCTTTAAGAGTGTAAGCTTAAAGAAGAGCATATAAAGCATATAAAATTGGTCTACATTTGTATGACTTATATATATGAATTACCTGTTTTAAATGAAACTCTTATAAGTACTAGAAATTCATGGATATCATATATCTAGCAGCCATCTTGTTAGCTCTATTTATTTTACATATCAAAGACTTTTCATAAGTAACAAACAAACAAAAAATACTTTGTATGCACTAAGGAAAACAGCAAAACACCTGTAAGTAGTTGTCTAGTCATTGCTGTATGGAGTCCTCCAAGAACCTGCACTGGACCAAGAATTTTTACTCTCCTGCTTACACCCTATGCTTAGCTTGTACTACAGGACTAAATATTGACCTTATCCATTTCTGCTCTTTGTCAGGCTTTGTTTGTGGCTCAGAAGCAGCATGTGGAAGGTGGAGGAGCTTTCATTTCTTCAGGCTTGTATTAGCCATTGGCTTTAGATCAAGTATGTGAGCAACATTTATTAAATTCAATCATTGCAGACATGCAAGTTCACGTCACTTCCACTAACATTTTTCCATTTAAACTCTTAATTCTCCCTCTTGTGACCTCAAAATAGTGATTTATCTCAATCTGCTAGCATTTCAATGTTTCTGGTGTTACAGATAGAGATTTGTGAATGTCCTGTGCCTAGATAATCTCAGGCTAGGTCAGTAGATCCCAGTCTCCTAAATCCTTCAGTGTGAACTTTAGGGGCTATTTTTACAAAAGGGACCATTCAGTTCCGTGAAATCTGACTTTGTTTTCAGAGTTACAGGCTGGAATTTGTGCTTTAGTGAGCAGTGTAGCAAACAGAGCATGTGGAAACTCCTATTGAATACACCAGAACAAAGTGTGAGGGGAGTCCTCCGATCCAGCATGCAGGATGTTGAACAGGCACAATCAGTTCTGTCTCCCATGTCTATTGTAAAATAACCTGAACCACATTATGCCTGGTGATTTGTTAAAATCTCGTTCAAATTTGAGTAGAAAGCTGAAACTATGGCTGGGCTAAAGTCATCTGGACCTTTGCCTCTGACTTCAAAGGGCCATGCATTTTATCCAGGTCTGCAATTGCATGAGTGAATTCTCAGCTCCTTTGCAGATACAGGTCTATTTGATGTACAGCTTTCTGCCATGGCAGCAGAATCTCTTCTCTATGAGATTTAGGTGTTCATATTGCTTATTCCCTCTCCTGAAGTCATAAATCTCTGCTTAGGGCACCAAAATCCTTCTCTGCAACAGCTGGTATTGATTTTAAAGATGCTCCAGGTAAAGAAAAAAAAAAAGTCGGTGGAAGGGATATAATTCCTGTTGGCAGGCATTTTTCCCTAGATATTAAAATTTGAAAAATTAATCTTTTCTCTCTGTCATGCTTGCTTGTTAGAAGAAAAAGCATGTAAGCAATCTCACCTACATCCCCAGAGCAATGACCAGAGGCACTTGCCATGACCACCCAATCCTGAAGCACAAAAGCCCTTCTGAGGAACATAGGAGAGGTAGGAGAACCGCAGAAAAAATAGAGAGAAATATGCAGGACTTTCCGAAGGAGTGATAGGGTAGATCCCCTTTTATGGAAGTTTTAAAAGTCACTTACAGTAACTTTTTTCACAATGATACCTTCCTCCATACTTTGTAGCTGAAACACCTAACTGTCCAAATAAGCAGGATACTTAACAACTTTTCTTCTTCCTTCCTCCACTCCCTAAACAGTTATGGAGGGCCTGGTTGTTGTCTAAGCTTAAATAATGTTTGACAGTTCAGTAATAAGACAAAAGACAAACTTTTTTTTTTGTCTTTTTTAAATCCATATAATTTAATACAATAAAGAAGCAGAGACATCAAAGCAAGAAACCATATACATCATACAAAGCATTGGGAATCTGTTCTCTTTTCAGAATTTTGACATGTGCTATGTAGTGTGGTTACAGATATTAAGAAAATACAGACATCCTTCCATGCAGTCCTCTTGCTAGTTAAAACAGTCATGTGAAATCCGTTTTGATGCTGCACAGAGACACATACAGCTTTATTACTGGCTTTCAGTGAAGGTTGGTAGAATATTTTGGCCTTGTACTTCATCAGAGGTAGAGTCAATTCTAAATGAGAGACAATGATTAGATTTATGATGCAGTAGAAGTTTTGTGTGTGTAGACTGCCTTCTTGTCCCATCTTCAGGGCTCTGGTTAACATCTTTTGTAGCACTTTTGATTATAATTTATTGCCTGACAGGGTATTTTCAAAGACTTTCCTGTCTTACACCATAACACCTAGGCAGGACTGCTATTGAGAGCTAATAAACTAATGCACGGGATCTGCTCTTACAATCTCTGTTATCTAGAGGGCAGTGTGTGAGCCTGTGCCAACACCATCTCTAATTTACACAACAGTTCCTGAAAGCCTTGATGGAGGAGACAAAGGTTCTAACATTGCTCTTAATTTTTCTGGAGATGCTTCTTTTATGGACAGACTGATGGTCCATAAGGCTCCCAAACACCTGTCTACCTTCAAGTAGTAGAAATACATACAGACTTGACTGTAGGAGTCAACACAGTTTAGTCATCTTGGGAGGAGAGGATGAGATGTAAGTTACATCTTCTGCTGGGAAGCAAAATGTAACCTTATATCAGGTGTGCAGTTACCATTGCTCTCCTCCAATGTGTTTGTGTCAAAGCTATGGAAAGACCTTCTGGAAGGCAGGGTGACCTGCAGAAACTCAGTAGCTCTGAAACCTGCACGTGCAATTCTTTAAGTAGGGGCATAGATAAAAATACTGTGGTGATTCAGAGATAAATGTCTACCTTGGTTTTTTTCACAGTTGCGTCCAAATTATCTTAGTTACCACATTTATTATACTTACTATACTCAGGATATTTTGATAATTATCATCCCTTGAAGTATTTTTACAATGGAGAGGTGGTGCTAGAAGATTGCTAAGCATTAAGTTAATGAAAAGGGCTTGGGTACAAGGTTTTAGACCACAGAGAAATGAATGATAGTTGTTGTGTTGTTTTATTTAGCTGTTTATAGATGAATTATTTTGCCATACTATGTTGCCTGATGATAAGTTTAGGTGAGATTATTTCACTGAGTGAAGCCTAATTAACATGGGAAAAAAATTTCACAGTTAATATGGAGATAGTGACAAATTCTAAAGCTCTGCTTCTTACTTAGGTGGGAAGATCAGACAGCATGATGATTTTAAAAAATAAATACATATTTGTAAAATTGATGTGCATACACCAGGTCAAAGCTCTTTTTGGCAGGCTTTCCAAATGCACTTAGTTATCTTAGGAACATGAACTTCCCAGTCTGATAGTGATACCTGGTAAGTAGGGAAATTCAGCATACCACTGTCAATACAGAAGAGATGTTTTCATTCTTCCCAAGTATGAATGTAGTTGTTCCTCCCTCCACATGTTCTGATCTCTACTTCTGTGTGAAAGCTTTGGAAATAAACACTCATCCATTATGAACGCTTCTAATGTGAACAGTAAAGCTTCATGGATTTTTTTTCCTCTGGTTATGACCCATGATGGTCATACTCAAAGAAAGGAAACTATATTTGGTAAGAGTCAGGCTTTGTTGCTAACAAAATGATTTTGTTCATACAAATAATATATTTTATTGCTATAAATTATTGGCTAACAAGATAGGCATCTACGAACAACAGAACTGTGAACCAGACCAAGAGGATATAAGCAAAGGAATGGGGTTGTTTTCATCCTGAATCTTTAAATGGATTCCTGAGATTATTTGGTACTCTTTTAGCCACTAAATTTCCCACTGGCGTCTGATTCGTCTTGATCTTGTCCAGTCCAGGCATTGTTTCTTAATCTTTTACATATTCCAAGATGTCACTTGGATGACTAGCCAGACTCTGTTATGTTGTCAGCCATAATTTCCCATTCAATAACTACCTTGCTGCATCCAGATAACAATCTTCATATGAAGATCATTTGTTGTTGCCCAACATGGATGAATTCCAACTACTATTCAAGTTGAAATGACGAGATTTTTCTGACAGCAGTAGTAACCCCTACATAGAGGACTTACATTAGAAACATATTTATAATCTCCAGATATTTCCTATGGAAAGGGGATTTTTGGACTGATGTTTTTCTCTAGGTAGGTGAGCCCATCAAATAAGGTTGAAATATGTTTGAGCCAGCAGCTAAGTGCACAGCTGAGCCTAGTTTACCTGAAGAGGGACTTCATGGAAGTGTACAGGTCAAGAGTTATTGACTGGAAAAAATGTCAAAGCCTAATAATGGGAAAATACATTTGCTATGCTGCTTCTTGGTTTTTAAAGCTGATAGCCTGGCAAAGGAGTGAGTGATAGTCACTCAGACACAACAGTTCCTTATTTGTCACAAAAAAAAATCAATTAACATTTTAAAAAGGCATTTTATACTTCTCAAATGATGTTGGCATTTTAAATTCAATATTTAATCTGTGTATCAGAGGCTAATTTTCCTGATGTATTATATCATTTTTTGAGCATATCTAGAGAAAATTAATTATTATTGAACTTCTCCCTACTTTTTTTTGTTCTTGCTTTCAGAATTATTATAGTGTAATTTTTTTAAAAAAAAATTATGGAGAATGATATACATTATCACAAAATAGGAATCACAAGTTCCATTCACCTGTAACTTGTGTGAAGTGAAAAGGACACTTCATTATTAGCACTGGAAACAACAACAGCAAGTGTTATTCTTTTCATAGGAATCAGGCAAATGAATGGGCATGAATGGGTGGGCATGAATGAGCAAAAAGGAACAGTGGCAAGCTTTGGGTAATCTTGTGTTTGAATCTAATCCTGTAAAGCTTTAAGTATATGTTAAACTACACTCACATGAATGGTGAAGATGTTGGTTGAGACCTGAATTACCTAGTCAGGATGAGAGAGTTGTTTTAAAGTGAGAGCTGCCAGGTTGTGTTATAGAAGGCACATGTGGCCCATGAAACATTTTGATGTATTTGATGAGAGCCCACTGAGGGGGAAGGATAAGTATTCAGCAGCCAAACATAGCATAATATAAACCTGCTGAGTACATTTTTCCCTCAGCACCAATGTGACTCAATTTCCAAAGGGCTACTGCACAAGAGGACAGATGATCTTGTCCAAAAGGGCATGGTACAGTAGATCCATGCCCAGGGCCTCATGCTAGGAGATGTTCAGAGGTGTGCTTCAGTCTGCTTCACTCAACAGTGTGTAGGTAGAGAGAACTTATTTCCAAAACACAGAAAAGCATATCCACGCCAGAACAATACTGTGTGTATTAGTACAATTATTACAAGCTTTTGAATCAGTAACATCCTGTGCTTTTATATCTCAGGTTAGGATTTGTTTTCCCCAAAGTGATATGAAAACTCTTATGAAAACAGTCTTTTACATTGAGCCTTTGGTACATAGGTGGAGCAACAGGACTTCTATAGTTCCAAAGCTTAGATTTACTTTAAATGTTGCTCGCTGGACTATGTATTTGTGTTCCCTTACTCAGGAAATTTTGTTTCCTGTCCTCCAAAACAAGCAGTCACAGAGAACTATGAAAATGATTCAGGAGGCCTGAGCCCAAAACACACCGAATACTTTTGAGAGAATAATAGCATATGCCAGCGCAAAGAACCATCCCTTATATTAGAGGACAGTTCTCTACCTTACTAGATGTAGTTGCTGTGGAGCTCACTAGAGGGCATTTGACCGTACTTTATAACCCGAATTCTGATTTAAGGTGGGGTGGAAAAGGGAAGGAAAAAAGAGGGAGGAGGTTAGGTCTCGGGGGAGATACATAAAACATATATAGCTGTATTGCAAGTAGAAAATGCTAGATTTTCAGTCCACTTACTTCATTTACTCATTGAGGACATTGGAAATGAAGTTTAGATTAGTTTTGTAGTATGTTTATAGTGCCTTTCCTTCACTAGAGAACTAACACAGGAGTGTCCTCTGCAATTCACTCTGAATTAATTTTATTCAGTTCTTTGCTCTTACTTTTTTTTCTCTGAAGGAAAAAAAAAGAAGTAGATAACATACTGATCCGTTTTTATAAAAGCTGCCAGAATAATCATCTTGGATATTTGCTATAAGTATTTCAGAATATCTAGCATTTCTATTTGTAACCACTTAATCTTATACACATGTTAAAGGAAATCAATTTTTAAAACCAATTATTTTAGATTTAAGTTTTCTGTAGGCAATAGAACCTAGAGGACCTGGTTATTTTTAATATATAAACTATTCCCCTACCTTCGAGCTTTAAAATGCAGAGGCATTTGGGTCAGTTGTTTTCATCTGCTGTGTAAACAATCCCTAAATCTTCTGAATTTCCTAAGTATTTCCAGTTGCTTTCATTTTTGAGGTTAAAAAAAGGCAGAATCAAATAAGTCTAGCAAACCTGGTTTGCCCCTCATGTCACTCTTGCGTTTCATATTATACCTGAGAGGAAAGCGGTTCCTGTAATTTACAACTGTAACAACCTTGTATTTGCTGAAGTGAGAAGGCACAGGTATGTTACTGATTGGTTAAGAATAAATGATGGATTAAACATGGCAGAAGACATTGTTTTGGGAGTCCTGGGCCAAATTCCAGACTTCTTCATTTTGGCTTTGATTCAAACTCCTATTGGTACAAACAGAACAGGTTGAGCAGTATCCCATGCTTTTCCAAAGCATTGTTCGTTAGCATCTCCTAGCTCAGAGAGCTACAGTTAAAAAAAAAAAAAAAAAAAAAAAAAGTTCAGCAATTCTCTCGGACTTGGCAGTGAAAAGCCCTGCAGAGAGCCTCTGTAATGTCATTGTTTGCTGAGGCTGGTTGTTGCATCTCCTACCCATGTCTAAAGAGGCAAGAGGTGAAATGTTTGTGTGATCCATGAATGGCTGCTGAAACCTGCCAGCTCCCCTCTGGCAGGCAATTCTGTTGAAACACATCTGCTGTGTTTTGCTCTCTGACCCATGTCACTGTTCATGGCATTGCAGTCTCAATTTTTCTTTTGTGTGCTCTGGGTATCAGTTGTCTGGTTAGCATCCAGACCCACCTGGACTTCCAAAGCTCTTCAATTTTCCTCCCACCCCGGTGTGTACACTCTTTTTTTTCTCTGAGTTTGCTTCTTTGTTCAACCACTGAATCACCCTGGATCTGCCTTCATGCAGCTTACAAGTTTTTTTCTCTGTTACTACTCCTTTTGTGAAGTGAACACCGCACATTTTAGGCAGGGAAACCATACTGCCTCAGTGTAGAAAATGTTAAAACAGATGGGGCATAAACAGTTGCTCTTTGGACACAAAATAGCTACAAATTAGAATAAGTTATCCTCTTCAGCCATTCCTCGAGATTCTCTTTTTCATCAGTTCCTATGAAAAGCCTCTGAAAGATGATATGGCTGAGGCACAGAGGGGACTAGATAACATTATGGATTTAATTAAAGTGTAAAAAGCTGTAGACCATAAAACGTAAACGTAAATGGCAATATAATCCCTGCTTACCCTTCATCTGTCATTTTCAACAGTCTCCTGTTTGGGCTAGGACCCATGGTGATGTCTGCACTGCAGGCTGCAGCCTAGTGCGCAGAGGTGGCTTTGAAACAAGGAGTGCAAGCATCAGTCTGGTGCTAGTAGCCATCTAGGTGGGGCAGCTGTCAGCCCAGGCAAACCACAAAACCACTTGAATAGCAGACCAGGTTAACCTGCTGTCTTCTGCAACCAGCACCCAGACAACTTGTTTAAAAATAGCTCTTGTAGTTTGATATGGAACTACTGTGTGTTTGCTAAGTCACATCCACCATTCGTAGAAGGCATGTGAAGCTTATTGCTACTGCTAGGTCACATAGTGGCAGTAATATTAAATAAAAATCTGCTCTTTGGGATGGGGACAGTTGCTGCAGTTGCTGTGAAAGCTGGTTTGTCATGTAAGGAAAGTCCCTCTGTACATTCTCTGTGTCATCTGCATTGAAATGCAAACCAGCTGGGGTTAAGAGGATGCATTTCAAAACTGTATTTTAAGTCAAATAGTTACACTAATGAGGTATTGATACCAACCTTCACCCTAAATTATCAGATATTTTGACTCTACAAACACAACAAACAACTCTGTTCATCCATAATTAAGAAAATAAAAGTTTAAAACCAATCAATTGGCTCTCTACTGAAGAAAACCAAACTGATGTATCAAACCAACAAGAAACACTTTTTTCAACATTGCTTCCTTTACTAAAGAACCCTATTCTGCATCTACCACGAAAATTTGCATGGTGGGTTGAGATCACACTGAAAGTCAGGGTGGCCTACATCAGAAAAGCTGCATTTCACAGAACATTTGCTATTGATATGTTGGGAAAGTGTCAGACTTGTGGGAGGACTGGAGAGTATTTGCATGATAAATTAATAAGAAACAGTTTAGTATACTAGATTACTAAAGCATGGTTAATTCTGAAGCCAAAGCCCACACATTCTTAACTTTTTCCCAGCTTAAGAGCCAATATAGTCATGTATTTTACAGGAACTGTAACGTTGTTCTTTGAAAGCAAACCCAGTGTTCTGAAAATCCATAACTGAACTAACAGCGCAGCATATAATCATCACACAGGATGTTATTTTAATCTGTAATACAGAAATGTCAGCACACTTGATATCTTTATTTGCAGCAGTGTGTTTTGAGAACGCAGGTTACATACATTCTTGCTTTGCAAGTCCTGTGAAACTGAGATTATTTAATTTGTCTTGGGAAGCTTGGTGTCTGACAGACTGACAGGAGGTCTACTTGGAAGTCTTCAGGGGTTTCAAAAGATGCAGGGACACATGTTCCTCTCCCTCAGCTTTAAGAAGGAGCTGTTTTTTAAAACTGCTCTCCTCATCCCAGTAGCATTTTGAAATACCAGTTAGTTTCTGAACTGCAGAGTTTAACTGAATTTAACTCAATTTAACTGATTTGGCTGTACAATATCCGCAGCTACTGCGCTTGTCTTCTGGAAGCTTTAGTCTTCTTTCCTACCTTGAAAAGAACAATGGACCCGACCTATAGGAATATATTTCCTCTAGAGTTAATTTTAAGTGTTGCCTTACTAAGCAACTCAGAAAGACTACAAGGGTGTCTTGAGGTTATGCAGGGAGCAAATCAGAAGGGTCAAAGCCCAACTAGAACTTAATCTGACCACTGCCTTAAAAGACAATAAAAAGTGTTTCTGTAAATTCATCCAGTGAGAAAGGATGAGGAAAAGGTTGAGGTACTTAATGACTTCTTTGTCTCAGCCTTTAATAGTAAGACCAGTTGTTCTTCTTTAATAGTAAGACCAGTTGTTCAGAGGGATCTACCGATCCCTCTGAACTGGTCAACAGGGGCAAGGAGCAGAATGAATGCCCCATAATCCAGGGTGATACACCACTTAGACACATGCAAATCTATGGGGCTAGATGGAATCCACCCAAGAGCACCAAGGCAGCTAGTGGGAGTGCTCATGAAGCCACTTTCCATCATTTATCAGTGGTCCGGGCTAAATGGGGAGGCCCCAGTTGACTGGAGGTTGACAAATGTGACACCTGTGTACAAGAAGGGCAGGAATGAGAGTCTGAGGAACTACAGATCTGTCAGTCTGACCTCAGTGCTGGGGAAACACTGGAGGTGGAGCAGATTGTCTTAAGTGTCATCACATGACATGTACTGGACAACCAGGTCATCAGGTCCAACCAGCATGGGTTTAGAAAAGCTAGGTCCTAGTTGGCTAACGTGATCTCTTTCTATGACAAGATGACCTACTTAGTGGATGAGGGAAAGTCTGCAGATGTTGTCTACCTGGACAGTAGTGACAGTAGTAAAGTCTCTGACATCATTTCCCACAGAATTTTCCTGAAAAATTGGCTCCCTATGGCTTGGATGAGTGTAGCCTTCACTGGGTAAAAAACCGGCTGGATGACTGAGCCCAGAGATTTGTTGTGAATGGAATTAAATCTCATTGATATCCGGTAGTAAGTGGTGTTCCTCAGGGTTCAGTATCGGGGCCAGTTCTGTTTAATCTCTCTGTTGGTGATCTGGATGAGGGGATTGAGTGTACCCACACTAAGTTTGCAGATAGCACCAAGATGGATGTTGGTCTGCTTGAGGGTAAAGACCCTGTAGAGGTATCTGGACTGGCTGGATCAATGTGCTGAGGCCAGCTGTATGAGATTCAACAAGGCTAAGTGTCAGGTGCAAATAGAACAAATTAAGTGTGTTCTCAGATTAATCAATGCAATCAAAAAACCAAACACAATCTCCATTTCAAAAGTAGGAATCTAGAGCATCTAATTACCTTGATTTTTTTTTTTTTTTGGAGGATATTTTATCTCTTTGATAATCAATGCATGGTAACATGCACAGGCTTTCACCAAAGCAGCAGAGCTCCACCTCCCAACCACACTGGGCTGGACGCTTGCCTACGGTTAATTTCATCATTGGTCTTATGAGAATGTCTTGAGTCACTGATGGTGTCCTCTGAAAAGTGCCCTAGATTCTTACCCCTTTTATTTTGTTTTGTTTCTGAAGATTACCTAAGTCTGATAGTAACCATCTGGATTGCTTTGATGGTTTGTTACTGACAGTGTGAGCTGCTTGTGGTAACAAATAAAAAGAATAGTTTCAGCCTTTAACTGGGTGACAAAAAACCGCCATGCAGTTTGGGAGGGGGTTATTTCCACAGAGATACTCCTCACTCCTGCCACAGAGGTGCTGTTGATAATGATTAGTAAACCAGTGGGAACAGAGATACAAAGAAAAAGACATGTAGTTAGACGATATGTGTGTTAAAAAAAGTAATAAACCAGTATTAATTTCCCTTTGATTACTTATAGAATCGCTGTGAAGAACCTTCTCGCCGAGTTTCAGATAAAATATTATTGTTATGTGTGGAGACATGGCTATAAAGGATCTTTTTTCAATATGTTTATACAGAATTCAAAAATTAATATAATATTTGATTCTTAGCTTTTATTAGAAGCCATACATAGACGTTCACATTATATTTTTCTTTCATTTTCATCCCCTTCCATTTCAGTATTGCAGACTACATGCTGTTATTTTATGAAAAAATCCTGTTAATGAAAGATTAAGATGTAGTATTTATTAGTAACAACTTATTTTCATCTTGTGTGTAAAATTGGTAAGATTGAATGACCCAGACATAAAGTATGGAGTAGAAATGAAGTAAACTTTGCTCACTGGCAATCAAAGCCAAGTTTAGGCAAATACATAGAAGTAAAAAATTTGAGATTTTAAAATATATATAAAATGTCCCAAACTGAACACACTGGCAAATGAAAAAAATAGTCAAGGTAATAAGCTACAGGTTTAAAACTTTGGGTCAATATCTATTAAATAAAAAAACCCCAAAACATTCATAGATTATTATCTTATTTACTTCTTCCTGTTGTCTCTCTTATGTCTTGCTCACTTTCCCTAATAGTTTTGCTCTCTTCCTCATAGGTTGAATTCCAGTGTTCTGATAACGTAATCATTCATTCTTCACTACTGCTACCTTATAAAATTTTGAGGCGGCTAGTAGCACCTTTTGTTGCAGTCAAGTACTTCTATGGGCAATACGAGCACTTTTCAGAGGACATCTTCTGTGTCAGGATACAAGTTAATATTTTGGATTATTAACTAATGCTTCAAACCTCTAGAGAAGCCTAAAAGATCTAGCCTAGACTGAAAGAATCAGAAACATGAAATGAGAATAATTCTAAACACTAACATTTCCATGCTTCCATTAATTCATTATGTTTTACTTTGAAAAAAAACGGAAAATCAAATTCAAAGATCAAAATCCACATAGCTTTCTACATACAAACTAGCATTTCATCTAGATTTCACATGTAAATAAAGTTGCAGTTTGCTCCTAAGACATAAAAAACAAAGGTCAGATGATGGAAATAAAGGGGAAAACATGCAAGACACTTTTTTTCTGCCTTTCTTGGCAGTGAGTATGTTCTATATCCTGGTATTTGTTATGCAGAAAAATATTGCTGCCTATGTGGGTAATAGGAAAAAAAGGCAAAGGACCGGTTCTGTTCCCCTTGTAACTCCACCAGTGTCAATGGGCTTACACCAGGAGTTTATTTGTCAGGGGTCTTCAAGTCACAGCTTGAGGTCCAAGCGCTAACTTCTTCCCAGAAAAATTATGCTGAGTAAGGCTGGTAAAGGGTCCAATTAACACTTTCAGATGGGATAATCTGGGGCAGAGCAGACCCTGGAGCACCAGTGGCAGGAAAAACCAAGCTTTGGGCAGCAAGCTCAGGCTGAGGTTTGCATAGTTATTTTCTTTGAATTACCAAAGGCCAGAGTGGGGCTGAGTTACCCAATGCCAGAATAGGAGTAAATTTAGATGCTCCCTCAGGCATGTGTGTTTTGAGCAGTGAAGCAAGCACCCTTCTCTCTATCACACTGGCTGGACACTGCAGAGAAGAGGCTCCCCTTCCTTCTCCATCTGATGATCTTTGTCTCCTTCTTACACTGAGAGAAAAATGGAGAAACAACTGCATCGAGGAACACAGCATAAACATACACACACAAGAGGAAAACCCTTGAGCTTCACAGTTGCACTCCATCACCTGTACAAGTAGTCAGAGTGCAGCCTGCATAGATCATTGAATGGCTATCCTAATTTCATCCTCTTTGAAGATTTTTAGGAGGAAAAAGAAGTCCTGTAATTCTGGATTTTCCTGCCACTTTATTTAGCAGCCATATAGACAGTGTGTTTAAAAAAATATGGATTGAACCTCTCTTTTTCCATTCACTTTCAACAACAGGTAGAGAGAGATGGGGTTTCTTCAGCACTATTTTAAAATTCCTTTTTGCTGCTATCCAAGGATGGGATACTATTTTTTTCTTTTCCCCACTTTTGTGAAAATTGCATGCAGAATATTACTCCTCTTTCACAACAATCATGTCCCCTCAAAACATACCTTTGTAGGTCATTAGAAAACAGTCATTAAGTTGGCTTTTCAATGATAAAAATGTTTAATTGAAACAATTAGAATTTTAAAAGGTCACAGAAATTAAATCAAATTGCAGAACAAAATGTTCCAATTTTTTTTTCCAAATTATTTAAATATTTATGTTATTTGTATTATATATTGCCAATTATTGCCAGCATATTTGAATCAAAGAGCTAAATTGATCAGGAACAAAATTTAAAGCATTCTTTCAATAAGAAGAGAAGTGAGACGTCCCTTATTTTGGACAATTATTTATTAAGTCTATATTTTTTTAGAACACAACCTAATTGGAGAGCAAGCTCATAAGTGACCAGTACCAGATTCTTGTTTAATCAATTGGAGTCATATTACCCTGTAAGCAGCACAGGTTTTGACTCTATTTAATGAATGTAGCCATTCAACATAAATCATTATATTGCAGATAAGGATTTTATGCCATGTCATATTATCTCCTGATTCCACAGCAATATACTTGTGCTAAAAACCCCCCCTCTGTGTAGGGGTTTAATTTCTAAAAGACTTATCTCTCCATATTTTAGTTGCTTTCTTTAATACAGATGGTGAGTAGAATTGAGCAGTCACACAGAGCAGGCAGCAACCTCCCTAACTCTTTTTATTTTTGGTGAAAGCAGAGGGTTTACTCTTTCTCTGAGAGTGGGATATTAATTACAGCCTGTGGATACACCATCCTAGTTCCAAAATAATTTATTTAAGGTAGATTGGCAGGCCAAAGAAAATGATTCAAAATAATTTTAAGTGTAAATGCTTTATACCATTTTCAGATGTGACTTAGTTTATCATAAAACATGAGATAAATGTAATAAACAGCAATCAGCTTTTCGGTATTTATTATAGCTAAGGTTGCACAATGATTTCCATTCTAACTCCCTTTTCAGCCTCATAATTTTCTGCTGCTTTCATTCCCAAGAAGGGAATTTCCTTACGGTTATTTTTCTTTGGAAAGTTTGAGTAACTTGGCTCCAACATTGCCAAGAATATTGCAAAGAAAATGAGTGTATGTAGACTTGCTAATTATAAATATTTTTATTGTTTTAACAACTCTTCAACATATGTAGCTGGGAGAGGGAGGCTAAAATTTCAGCTATTCTCATATCAAGTCTGCCATCTTTCTGGGCTACCGCGAATTCGTGGTTTGGTTTTTGTGTTACAATCTTTGGGAAAACCACGTGCTGTGCATGAACAGCATAGCTCTCATATGTCTTCCTTGTGGTGCGTTGTGCTGGGGAGCTCTCTGAGAGGGCCAGCAGCCCTGCATGAGGACACAGAAGGAGAAAATACTGCCTGACCACTGCTGCTTCTCTCACTCTGCTTTTGTGACTTGCTCCAGTCAGGGAGATCAGAAGGTTTAACTTGTGGCCTCCTGGGCATGAGACCCACACCTTTGCCATGTTTGGCTGAAACCTTTCCTTTTGGAAAGTGCTTCTTTCTTGGACTAACATTAAAATGTATGTTACTCTGAGAGTGGGGTCAGGCTAAGTTCAGTTCAGTGACACAGTGAAGATGTTTTGGAGAAAATAATGAAGTGGCTTAAAATAATTTAAATTGACTGGTTATTACATTTGGCTTTTGAAGAAACATTTGTTGATGATTATTAATTTTGTTGGGCTGGGAGTGTTTCCCTTCGCTTTCATCGTCCGCCCAAGAAATTGGTGATTCGTACTCCAAAGGGTTAATCATTGTCAGAGGGGCTGATTTAAATCCCGAACTTCAAGCAACCAAACCAGTTGCAGCACACTGTGTCATTCATCAACTGTGACACCATCCTGAACTGTTTTAATCAGAAAAAAGGAGTTATTTACGAGGAATAACAGTAACATTCAGTACTTGTCTTTTTGAAAAAAAAAAAAAAAAACCATCAGGACAAAAATCATAAATACAGACTTCAAAATAGTTTTATTGCATCATTTGCCTTCCTGCTCATGAGGAACACGGCATTAGGAATTAGACTCGAAAATACGAAAATCAAAGGATGTGATATTTCTTCTCCTGTTTCCGTGACTGGGGTTGCACACTGCGAGACTGCCTTTCTCTGGGCTGTGGTCATGTCTCCTGCTCCGGCTGCAGCCGGGGCTGCCTGTTGTGTCTCAGCCAGGCCAGGCAGTAATTACACCAGCAGCTGCGCTTGATGACAGTTTTGGGGAGAGAGTAACCTTTAGAGGGAGAGGTGAGCTGGGACCTCTTGATGTGGCCTGACTAGGCAGGCGTGGCGTCAGCCAGTGGATGATCCGCAGCAGGCGTCAAACCCCTGCCAGGGGTTGTTTGTGGTGGCAGCCCAGCGAGTGCTGCGCTAGCTTGCGCTAATTTCTGGGTATGCCAGAGGTCCTGAGGAGTGATGCTGAGACGCTGCTGCCAGAACCTCGCTCCGTCATCTCCACAGTGAGCTGGCAGTGTGTCCTGCAGCACAGAGCTGTCAGGGATGAAGGCTGAAGAGAATAGAAGAGTTTTACCTGCCTGATATCCTGTCCCAGTGGCTACAGAAGGGGCTCTCCTGCATGTTTGATTTGCAGGGGGAGGACTGTGGCTTTCACGTGTCTTCAGTCAAAAGGAAAAGAGGAGGAGGTGTGGGCCACCCATTAGGGCACTGGTCACATCTGCGGACTTCAGTATTGGTAGAAACATGGCATAAGCTCTAATGAGTGGTTCCCCTGGTGCTAATACAGAAATACTACCTGTGGAATAGAGTTTGGTGGTGGCCATAGTCTTTCTTAGCATGGATTTCTGGAACTGACACCCACCTGTCATGTTTTCAGGTATCACAAACACCAACCTGTCCTCTGGGTGTTTTGCTGGGGGCTGTCATCACAACACATAGAACGTTCGGTGGAAATGCCAGAGTAAGAGGATTCCCTTACCCTTTATCACCATCCCACAACCAGTGCCTGTGCTTTCTTGCTCTTGTACTGCCATGGAAAACCTTCTCTCTCTGTGTGTGTAAGTGGATTGGACATAGGCTGGATACAAAAGTGGTGAAAAAGGAAAGAAATTACCCCAATATGTGTCCCTACAGAGAGCTGGAGAACAGAAGGGAGGGAGGAACTCCTAAAACATGCTTTTTAAAAAGAAAATGTTGCATTGTTGAGCTGCAGCCTTAGCAAATCTAGGTATTGCTTGATGGTCCTTACTGAATATTTTTAGTCAGAAATAAAATAAATGACAGAGTAGACCCGAGAGGCAGTACTGAGGGAGATTTGGCCATATCCAGGTTGTGAGAGTTGCTGTAATGGGCAATGGAAATTCAGCGCAGCTGGTGAACTTAAAAAATAATAACAAAAAACAATACACCCCTGTGTTATAGAACATATTTCATACAACAAGTATCCCAAAATGCTTTGTACAGAATTAAAAACAGATTTAATTTGAGGAACAGGTAATTTTGTTTATTTAAGGGAAAGAAAAACATAGGATATTAGACTGGACTAAAGCTGGTACAAATAAAAACATGGCTGAACTGAAGTCAAGTGTCTTAGCATACAGATGCTTTAAAATACAGAGGATTATATTCTAGCCCACAATAATTTGCATTTAGAGTATGGGCCTTTGGAGAAGGTCAGGTTAAAGGATCTCATTTTCTTTCTGTTTCCTTTTTGTCCATAAATTGAACATATTATTTTCTCACGTTCCTTTGCTTCTTGATTTGTTTCTGGTAGGCTTTGGTTTTTCCAAACATTTCCTCATTAAAAAAATTTGAAGACAAAAAGGGGGGAAAAAAGCAAGAGGGAAAAAACCCAGAATACTCCTCCATGACTTTCCTGCCCTTATAAAATCTCTTTTTCGCCACAAAAACTGAAAAAAGGCTACAATGAACCTGGTGAAAATCCCTGGTGAAGAACACAGGGAAGGAATACATACAGAAAAATAAAAAAGTAGTAGAAAAGCAATTAAAATGTCAATATTTTCAGTGGAAATGCTAATATATTGAGTTTTCTTTTGCCCATTTTTTAATTTTGCAAGGATAGGCCTTGAAATTAGAAAAAGTCTATGAAAATCTTTGTTTGTTTAAGGCCACAATATATATATATGTGACCTTAAAACACATATAAGAAACTGTTTTAGAAATAAATACAAGCTTTACTACTTTGTAGTGAATTTCTTCTTTATGGGTGCAAATAAGACAGAACCCCCTGCTTTCTTACATAAAGCACACTAGCTTAGACTCAAAGAGCATCTTTCTGTATTGAAACATATATATTTTAAACATTAAATCAGAACTGAGTACTTGTGGCTTACTGATGTAAGTTCTCAGTGTTTGCATCTGGAGGTCTCACTGCTGTTTAGTGAGTTTTCACCCTCGTAACTGTTGAGCTTTGTGCACATGGGCTGTCACCATCACACCCTCGCCTTCTGCCATCCAGAAATCTGCGGAAGGAAGTAATTGTTAAAGCTGAGCGTGGGGGTCTTAAGACAATCTGCCTCCCAAAAGAGGGTCTAAGTATAACCTCTGGAGGATCCCAGGAAGATCTGTGGTTATGGATGTAATGAGGTGGTTCGATCTCTGCAATATGGTAATTGATAAGAGATTTCTAGTGACCATCCCAATCGTTACGTAGCATTGACCCCTGACTGATGTTAGGGGTAATTCTTCTTCCATTACTCTGTCTGGTTAGCTGCAAAACATTATTTTAGGCAAAAGACTATATTGGTCTGAAATGTTTAATTAACCATGGGCACGCACACAAAGTATGTGGTACTCAGCTTCTCCAAAGAGGGCACCCAAACTTAGTGGGGAACTTAGTGGTAAAATCCCTTTAAACCAGATTTTTGGAGAGTGACAGCCTCTTCTTAGTGCACTTCATGCATTTAGCAATCACTGGATTTTGTAGCTGGTTCCTCTGTTAGGTCCTCCACAGCGTTCAAGTGTTTAAGATATTCTTGGTGTTTGACAAAACCTAGGATGCAGCGGAATATTCATAAATCTGTAAACTAGAGATGCTTCTTGGAATTTTTGCCTCTATACCATCTTATCTGAGTAAATCTTTAAAGGATGTAAAAATTGCTGCAACGAGGAACATAGGAAATCTCTACCTAGATTTCGAAGTCTATATTTATTTGATCACTTTGAAGCACACAAAGCATGGGCTTAATGCTATTTAAAGTGAAATAAAACCCAAAATACCAAATAGCTTGTTTCTCTACAAGTATATCTATATATCATGTGGGGGAGTTGGGGGGAGTTCCTCCCTAACACAGGTTTAGTGTTCTGTCCATCTGCTTCTGATTTTGTTGGTCTTAAGAAGTATGTTGGTCCGGCAGCAGTTGCCCTGCAATGAAGTTGGTTGTTGCTTCCTCTGGAGGGAACCATCTGTCAGGGTAACAGAGCAAAACTTACTTCCATTTCTTCAGAGATGCTGCAAACTCTTCCTTTCAGAGCAGTGAGTTACACAATAGGTCTTGCCCTGTTGGAAGGATACTGACTTCCATTCATTCTAAATTTAAATTAATGGCTGGAAACTCAGTTGAATCCATCTGACTGATAAATTTCATATATAGCTGGATCCAGACTGATTTGAAAAAAAATTAGTTTGGGCACCTGTTCTTAAATATCTGAGAAGCTTTGAGAATTCCTCCCTGGTTTTCTTCAAATTTCTAGAGGTTATGAACTTTATCATTTACATAGAAGAACTTGGAATGTGCCTTGCTTTTTACATTTATTAATTTAATTAATTATTTTAGTAATATTAATAAGTATATATGTAATTAATTTAGACAAAATCTCCTTACAGTCTGTTCCTTTAGGTGCTGTATGCCTTTAATAACACATAGGTTCATTTATTTCAAGAAGAGCTGAATGATACATGAGATCATCATATTGTTCTTTTTATTGTCATGGATTCTTTTTTGTACATCTCACCAGTTTATTTTGTTCTGTCTGTAATCCTCCCTTATTCAAAGCAACTCTGGTGGAGAATACTTCACCAATGACTTATAAACTTCTCTTCCTTCCTGTCTAAGAGAAACACAGGTGGATATTTTTTGTGGGTTTTTTTATTTAAAAGAGTATCAGTCATAGCCAAATAATAAAACAATACACCATCTCACAGCCCTCAGTGGAGCAAAAGACAAGTGGGTGGAGGTCTTTCTTGAGTGCACACAAAAGGTAACATACAAAGCAGTCATGCTTTCAGGTGGGTTTCTATTGCTGTCACCAGAGTTAGCAAGTCAGATACCGGATTCAGAGTCCAGTGAAGCCATTCCAAGTGGTGCAAAACATTTTGGAGAAATGGACTGTTTGAAGTGAATTGATCAATAGTTCAGACCCACCTTTAATTTTATCATTGACTCAGGAGTAAGAAAATGTTTGCTCAGTTTTGTGGTAATCTTGCAAAACATGTTGACTTCATTTTATACAATTTTGATACCACCCATGCAGCACGACTGACCAGTACTATGGCTCTATAGAGGTGTATATGGAGAATACCAGGAAGAAAGATGTGAAATTTAACTTAAGTGTTCTCTGCAGTGTATTCATACCCAGCAAGAAAACTAAATGTAACTAGGGCTGTTCTAATCCTAATTGAAAGAAGAAACTCAGGATTGACTTGTCATTAGAAATCAGGGAGCTGTTAAATGTTTGTGTTTCTCCATCTCAGTGTGATCCTATATGAAAGGGTAGGTGGACATCAGCTGTGCTGTGTTTGTGTGTGAGGCTGCCTGCACATGTCTATATATACACCATGTACATATGTCTAATTTTGTGAGTGTATGGTTTTGTATGGTGTTAATGCGGCTTGCAGTCAACTTTCTATGAAATTATCTGTTAGAGGTTTTCCTGTGGCCCTCATACCTGTTTGCTATCTGGTTTGGGAGGTGAAATACCAGCCGGGCTGGGTGTCCAAAACAATTAAAAAGTACTGGCTATTATCAGTTTCTTGTGAAACTGCACTTTGTTTTCCAGTCTTTTAGAAACATTTCCTTACAAGTGTCTTCAGGCATTATCAGTGATGAAGACAGACATGTAATTTTAATTTATTTAAGGCTGTGAAAAGATGGATAAATGGAATGCTGTGAAGAAGGAAAACACAGGCTTTTTTCTGTTTGTGGTTTTTTTTTAAACCTAATTTTCTGAAATAAAGTGCTAATAAAACTGCTTCTACTTCAAAACCAGTAAATATGTGTTCAAGTCAGAGAAAATGCTGCACTCCATAGAACAGCTTAAGATCCAGCCTTGCAGGTTGTTATGTCTTTTTCAGTTATTACTTTAGAAAAAAAAACTTTCCCTATGAGAAGGGATTAAACACTGCCCTCAAAATTCTAAGGTTTTAGTTGTGGAAAAAGATTTAAGTTCATCTACTCTTTACAAGATACTGTGCTTAATACAGTGCAAACACTAACATTAGGACATGCTGCTAGCAGTTGTGTGTAAATAGATAATATTTTAAAACCCTTATCCAAGGTGGTGTGGCTCATGGCGTATTCCCTTCAGAGAGCTCCTGTGCCTTAGGAAGGATTCTGCTCACTGGGAACAGGAGAACTGAGGGACAAAAGAGTGCTCCACTCTCTGGTAATTCTTACCCTAACAAATTCCTTCTGTACAATTGATAGGTTAAAAGATGAAATTTCAGGTAAGCATTTATTCTTCACCCCTTCTGCTGTGTAAAGATGTGGAGTAACTGAAAAATATTGATTGCTTGGAAGAGGTACACTTCAGGAGAGGGGTAAACAGGAAAGTTCTCTGAACTCTTCCCAGATGAGGTAGTGTTTGTACACGAAAATGTGGGACAGCAAGAGAGTTGTTCCTCTCACCCTCTTTTCATCCCTCCACCACGTCAAGGGGAAAGACAAAGGCTTGTAGCTGTTACGCTGCAGTGCCCCATGGTGATGTTCTCTTTGCCACATCTATTGCAGGTAACAAGGAAAAGGGAAGAGCTATCCCAGTTCAGCTAATTTTTTACAGTCCGTGTCCCCATTTACCTTCCTTTTTCTGAAACACAGTGTTTCGGTGTTGCAGCAGTGAGTATCTGGAGTGTGGCTGGAGTTAGCAGCACCTGGATGTTTCACAGCAATTGGGTGTGTGCTCCTGCCAAGGAGGTGGAGAAGATGAACACAAATTAAATCTCTCGGGTTGCTTATGGTACTGTAGCACTGAGAGGTTAGTTTAGGACTGGTGCGGTGCGTGCCCTTTACCAAGGCAGTGGACTTCAGAGGCTGGATGAGGGGGATGGAGAGGGCAAAAGTTTGCAAGGCACAGGGCAAGGAGGCTGTGTTAATGAAGGGTGCAATTACAGGCCACTGAAGACCCCTAAGTGCGAGAGACAGCAGTACAGGGGTCCTGCCCCTGTGCCTGTATCCTGGGCGAGCAGCCCAGGCCTCCCCTGTCCTGCCCACAGAGCCCCTCACCCTGCACCAGTGGGGCTGGAGGAGGAGGAGACGGAGCGCTTTCGCTCCCGCTGGCTGCAGAGACTGAAGCAAGAGACAGAAAAAGGAGGAGGAGAATAAAATGTAAAGAGAGGGGGAGAGAGAGGGTGAAAGAAAACTAAGCCCAGCTTTTGCCGGTGCTGCTTGGATTGGATCTGGTTTGAGTTTCCTCTCTGCTGGCTTGTGCAGCAAGAGAGGAGGAGTGGGGGGAAGTAACTCGCTCATTCTTCCTCTGAAGCTTTAGCAAACGTGTTGGTGACTGCACTGGTGGGAAGCTGCCCTGGGTGCAGTTGCCTCGTAGCTTATTGCTCTCAGTCACTAAAGACTTGCCGGGACTTCTTGAGGACCTGGAAGAAAAAGCTGTGACTTCTCAGACCTGATAGTTACTCAGTGCCTATAGACTTGACACAGTTTCTTCCTTTTTTTTTTTTTTCAATTTTTAGTTATTTTTCTCCTCCCGTGTCTCTCAGAAGAGCAGCTCCTTGAATGTGTGGCATTGAAATCTATTGTTTTGTTAACAACTTTAGGAGATATTTTTAAAAAGTTATTTTTTTTCCCTTTCTTTTGTTTTATTTGCCTTCAAAAACAAACAAACAAAAAAGAGAATCCTTTTGGGGGGAGGGGAGATGATCGTGCTGATGTGGAATAAGTGCTCCTGCTGTCTCCTCTTACTAGCCGCGGTCCTGATCGTGGAGAGCTCCCAGCTAGACAGCTCCAGCTCCAAGGTGAACTCCATCAAGTCCACCCTGATGGGGGAGGCTCCAACTCAGGCAACCAACAGATCTGCAGGCATCCACCAGGGATTGATGCTTGCTAGCAGTAAGAAGGGCAAAATTCTAGAGCAGATGGGAAAACCTCCCAAGCACTATCACCGCCAAGGAGAGGTAGGACATTGCTTCATCGCTCAAGTGTCTGTTCGTCTGCATGCTATATGCAAATAATTGTTAGTCCTCCCTTCACATTGTTTGTAAATATTAACTCTGCTTAATTATTTAATTTACTTCATTGGGGTTGTCTGGTATAATATAATCTCATAATTAAGTTAAGAACTGTGCAGCTGGCAGTCCGAAAGTTTAAAAGCTTTCCTTTTTCTTTGTAGGATTAAAAACTGATGGAAGAAAGAGTAATCTAAAATATATATATATGTATATATAATCTTCAGGATTTCTTTTTTTGAATCCTACAAAAGACTGTTACAAGAAAACGAAGAAATTTCTTAGTAATTCCCAGACACTAAGTGAATTGAATTTGAATAGGTGAGGAAAATTTGGGCATGAAGTGAAAGCTTTTATTAAAAGTGATGAAACAAACTCTAGCAAGATGATCTCTGATATCTTTCTCCATGGTGAGAATGAAAAAGCATGCATTCCTAGTTCTATAGTTTAAGGTAATTTCATTTGCTTAATATGACAGAAAATAAATTCCAGGTTTATTGTCCAGAATATACTCCAGTGGTTGTGAAAGTTTTTTTGGTTACGTCCAGATGAGATAAGCAAGGAGTAACAGCCATGAATACAAAGTTTCAGTGTAAGGAAGGGAAAAAAAGGTTATAGAAAATTTATGAAAAAAGATTGCTGACTTGCTTATGCAGTCTTTTCCCCTCTGCCCTGCTTGGAATCTCTGAAGTCTGATAGAAAATTATCTTCATTCAACTATCTTTATTGTAAACTATAAAGCAACATTGAAAGTCATCAGTTCTCTACTTCCCTATCAAGTCTCAACTTGGAGGGTATAAATGTTTTGCATTGTGGTGTTGAAGGAGGTAGACTACTTCAGAAAATATAGATTTTATACTATTGGCTATTGCTAGTACCTCCAAATACAGCTGCTTTTCATAAGCAACAAATAGTGTAGCAGCAAGGGAGCTGCCAACATTCAGCACTAAAAAGGCAAAATACTCAGTGCCTGAAGGGTCTGTTTCTTGCCTACATTTTCCTAAAAGCAGCAGAGAAGCTGCAAATTCATGCAATCCACAGAATTTGCTAGTGTTGCAAATCAGCTTCCTAATAAATCAATATTATCATTTGGTTCTGCGTGCAGGCGTAATAACAGTAGGCCAATTTTGGTTTTGTATGTGAGAAATTTGTTTTTAAACTCTTCCAAGATTTCTTTCCCTAGCCACTCAATTGTTTTATAATTTAGCCAGAATTTGGTTGCCTCTCCTTACCTCTGAGCAAAGTTTAGTAACAGATGCAGTACTGAAGTTTCATGTTACTGAAGAACTGTGTTCTTTCCTAGTGCACATTGTAATAATTACTATGTTTAATCACCTTGAGGAAATACAGGAGCATGATACTCTTTCTTATATGCTCTCCTTGGGTTTTCTTTTGTTTTCTGTGTATTCAGCGTCAGTATGTAGGGACCTATTTTCTCACCAAGTGTTATCTCAGTCTCATGAGTTTTAATCCAGGCTGCACTGTCCAGCCCCAAACACAATATATCATTTTTGCCTTTTGAGGAAGTCTCGCTGTTATCTGTTAATAATATCCTTAGAACTTCAATGTGTGTTCAGTGCAAAGTTGTGAATGATTATATTATAATTCACTCAGTTTGTGGAAAACAAGTTGCAGTGCTCACTGATCATATTGGCAAGAATTCCCCCTTATTTGCTAACATGAATTTTTTTGCCGGGGGGCGTTCTCACTTTTGTGAACCCACAAGGTGCACTTCAAGTCGGAGACAACACTGTGTAAGTATTTGTACTGATAGAAGAGGTGGCAAGCATGTTAAAGTGTCCTGTTTGTAGCACAAGCAAAGACCCCTTGAGATTCTGTGAATTTGTCTTCCAGGGAGCAAAGCCTGACCTCCTGTAAAAGGCTGTCATTGACGGTTTCACTTTCTTTCCCTGGGACTCCATTCCAGCACCTGCATGGTCTCACACCGACGTAGTCCATGAAAATAACCCAGATTTGCTACCAATAGTTGTACACGTTACTTTCAGACACCTTCCTGAAGTAACAGAGTTCATGCAGAATCACAGTAAATAGAAGACACAGAAAAATAAAAATTAAAAAAAAATTAGTCTTTTTGTGATAATGCTTTACCTTTTCGGTACTACCGATTACAGGGTGGGTAAGCTGCTTTGTTTTTTATGGTGGTGTCACACATCTCAAGCAATTCAGACACGGCATTTTCATATTTTTTTAAAGTACTCTCTTAATAGATTAGTACTTGATTTATTTATAGTATAGGAGTTTTTGTTGAAGTTTTGCATGACGTTTGCTAAAAGAACAAGCCTTTGCTTTTCTTTCTACAACAATCTGTTGCATCAGTGCAATATATAATGTGTCAAAAGTGGCAGTACCTTTTATATCTTGTAACATTAAATGTGGCTTGAATATCTTGCTTACGACTATGAAATAGCATTAGTGAAAACCAAGGACATGCAGCTTAAAGAATAGCTAACAGAATTTTGTTGTTGCAGTTGTAACAGTTATAAGCTGCATCTTTGACTGTCTGCAGGTGCACATAGTGCAAATTAGAACTCTGAGCACCGATTAAATGACTGGCAGGCAGCAACCTATTTACTTATTCAGCTTGGTAGAACAACACACTTTCAGAACATTTCTTTACTACGTTAATGTAATATTTTCAGTTATGTTAACTCTCAAGACTAGAAACAACTTGGGAATCTTTAATCAGCAGTAAAACATAGAATCATAGAATAGTTTGGGTTGGAAGGGACCTTAAAGATCATCTAATTCCAACCCTCCTGCCATAGGCAAGGACTCCTCCCACTAGATCAGGCTGCCCAAGGACCCATCCAGCCTGGCCTTGAACACCTCCAGGGATGGGGCAGCCACAGCTTCCCTGGGCAACCTGTGCCAGTGCCTCATCACTCTAATCGTGAAGAAATTCCTCCTTATGTCTAGTACTATCACTGCTATCAATTTTTACTTTGTAAAAAGTCCCTTCCCAGCTTTTTTGTAGCCCCCTTCAGGAACTGGAAGATTGCTGTTGAGGTCTTCTCAGAGCCTTCTCATCTCCTCAGAGCCTTCTCTTCTCCTGGCAGAACAACTCCAGTTCTTACAGCCTGTCCTCATACTGCTGGTGCTCCAGCCCTCTGACCATCCTTATAGCCCTCCTCTGGACTTGTTCAAACAGCTCCTTATCCTTCTTGTGTTGAGGAATCCCTAACTGGACATAGCACTCCAGATGAAGTCTCACAAGACAGGAATAGACGGGCAAAATTACCTCTCTCAATCTGCTGGCCATGCTTCTTCTGATGCAGCCCAGGATAGGTCTGGCCTTTTGGGCTGTGAGCACATGTTGCCAGCTTATGTCAAACTTCTCATCAATCAGTAGAGAATGAGGAGGACTGATGTGTTAAATTAGTGAGATTCTACTGTCTTTGCTGTTCCTCACTGGCTCTCCTGTTGTATGCTTTCTGCAAACTGTTAATGTTTTCCCAATTTCACCAAAAATTGGAAAGTCTACAGCATTTGCACTAGGGAAAAATAGGCTCAGAAATAGGACTGTACAATGCATGTTAGGTTAACTTACTATTTTTGGGGGGGCTGGGGGGAGGACAGTGTCAGTACCATACAGTGTCTGTTATCAATTTTCTTTCAAAACTTGATTTAGAGAAACGCGTTCTAGGAACAGATAGCACACCAGTATTGTAGCCTTCCTAGGAAATTGTTCTGGGCATATAGTCTCTCTAAATATATACAACACAGTGGTTAGAATAATAAATTAAAAAAAACAGAGTAGCAGAGATAGTGGATTAATTTTTTTCTGCACGTTAGATACAACTTCCACTGAGTTAGGGCAAGCTTTCTCACATGTATGGTCTCACTGAACTATAGGGATGCAACTTGAAAGGAAAAATCCTGCATATTTTAACTGATTGATACACAGAGTCATTCCATAGATTTCTGTATTACGGTTCTGTAGACTCCTTAATTCACTTCAGCAGCTTTCAACTTCCTTGCCCCTCTGCTCTATAGTCCCCACTCTCCTCTGAGCCTTGTTCACTCTGTAAGTGATAGGGTTTGCACTCCTTTACACTCAACCATTGATAATAATCTGGTAGCTGAGACCCACCAAGTTTATTTCCAGCCATTTCCCTTCTTTATAGGGCACTATTACCTTCTGCCCTTTCTAAGCCCTGGCCACAACCCATTCTTTCAGCTTTTTTTTCCACAGCAAATTATGTCTCTCATTTCCAGTGATGCTGTGTGGCTGGTTAGGTTTGTGCTTCCCACTGGGACTGTCTCCCAAGCTTCCCCCATGCTCATGACAGAAGCAGCAGCAATAAAGGGGAGAACTGGGATAGCTAAAGAGAGGAGGCCAGCACAACTATGGGGCTGAATAAGAGATAACAAGGTCTGGAAGATGGAGGGAGGAGAGAGTGAAAAGCTAGGACAAATTTTAACATTTCAGAGGCATGGTAGGCCAATGTCAGCTAAGGCTCTGTATTCCAAATGTACTTGGTTTAATTTAAAAAATGTGGGTGTTTTTTTTTTAAATCTATCACAGCTTGAGCTAAGAGGCTTAAGACCACAGAAGCCAAACCAAAAAGGCATTAATGCATTGGCTAAGTTGACACTGATCTCATACTTATCAGCGCATGGGCATACATGTGTTTCTAGAGCAGGACTTAGTTACCCTCAAGAACCTGCTAGAAAATGCTTGGATGATGCTTTGTTGCAAGTAAAACAGCATGAGATGTAGTAATTGGCTGCAGTGCCCTGAGAATGTTACAATAAATTGTACCAAAGACACCAAAAAAGTAATTACAATATCTTGAATATCCAGTAACCAGCATGGTATAAATGATTTCTTCATAAGATTAAAAGTAATTACAATGCCTACAATTTTTCTTTTTTTTGAGTAAATAAAGTACTGCTAAATCTGCAGGAGTCACCAGTGAATGTATTCTCTGCTTTTGCTGTTAGGAATCTGGGGGAGACACTGGTTTACTGGCAGTGGTCTTGCTACATAGCTGAGCCGGTTATTTCTTGATTGCAAAATTGGGATGCAGAGTTTTATCTCCTTCCTGGGTCATGCTTGGTATCCCCTTCAATTTGTTGTTTACTTGACTGAATAATGTAGTGTGAAAGTTCTGATAGAGGGTCTTTATTACAACTATACCCTATAAATGTTGGAAAAATATCTAGGAATCTTCCAGGACTCTGCTGAACTATCAGGTGAGCAAATACTTAGGAAGAACTTGTTTCTGTCTGGCAAGTCTAAGGACAGCAGAAAAGAAGATGACTACATTTTGCCCTCAGAAAAATAAGTCTGATTAACTCATTATATTTGATTAACTGACGCTTTGCAGATGCAAATGTAGGATAAGTTTAATTTTTTTTTAATTATACCAGCACCATATGTATCTTGAAAACACTTCATATCTGAGGTATTGTCGTTAGTCCTTTTACATCTGTACTTACAAATGTTTCACTCTGGAAATGTTGTTCAGGAGGAATTTAGCTCCTCAAAGGAGAAGCCCCATAAACCTTCTGCTTCTGTTTGTTCTTCAGGCAGTTCTTTTCTCTTTGGGTTTTGTTTAATGTATATGTAAAAATGTTAATTTGGAGAACACCTTCAAAGCAAAGTCCTTCCCTTCCCACTCTGGATTGCAGAAGTCCTTACCAAGCTCATGCTACATCCCCACGTGCAAACTGATCACGGTTGGCAAGAATCAGAATGCAGTGGGCCAGACTTGGAGCCAGCAGCCTTGACTTGGCCCATTGTTGGTATGTAGCTTGTCAGCATGATCTGGTGCAGTGCTGGGGAATTTTGTGTCAGTGTAGGCACTGCATTTGTTAGGCTTTCATAACAGATCTGAGGACCTGAAGTTTGTATGACACTATAGAAACAGGGCAGAAGGATAGAAGCCACCTCTCTGCTTTTCCTGCATCAGTGAATCTCCAAGTGTGTTTAGGGTTTCGTGAGGTTTTTTGTTTGTTTGTTTGGTTTTTTTTTTGAGAGAGAAAGTTTTCCTTGGAAAACTTTGTGTTTCAGTGTAATGTTCTAGGCTGTGTTTCTGGTACCTTTAGGATGAAATCAGCTTCTTTGAGCTTCATATACTTGGATGTGAAAGGCCCATACAAAAGTCAAGATGATCAGGTTTGTCATTGTTTTAAAATTAAATTTGCTTGTAAAAGTCTTTATTTTCATTACAGGACATGAACATTCACCTCTTCTCTTTTGATCAAATATAAGATGTTCACTGACATCCCTGATTGAAGGGCAGATTTATTTTAATGGAAAATTTCATGAACACAAAGCAATTTTCAGATAACAATGAAATGTAAAAAAAGGTTAAGTTGTGGTACTTCCATGCTCATTGCAGAAGCCTCTGCTATAGAATGAGCTACAGAGAGAGATATGATCTAAGAAGATGTATATGGTCAGACTAAATGACCAAAGCACAACAGTTTTCAAAAAAAAAAGAGTTTTGTTCATCTCAGTTTCAGTTCCTTGGGATTGGCCCTAAGTACATCTGTGATTTACACATTTGTGTTCACACAAACAGAACTTTAATTATGAGAATGAAAGGATGAAAACACACAGTGAGAATGCGGAGTTCACTCTTTTAGCAGCTATTTTGTTCCTAGTAAAGGAAAGGTTGGGACAATGCTACAGAAAAAACCAGAAGGTTGAGTTGTTGTATTTTCACCCCTCAGAGCACATAAGCACACAGTTCATCCCTTTGGGACTTTCTTAAAGCTAAGCTTTGATATGATTGAATTTTCATATGCACAATAATGAATCTTGGAGACATGCGTGTTGCACATATGTACTGCAAATGGCACTGGTTTAGCATTTTTAGCAATAAATGAAGGTGGACTGTTCTGCACATGCTCGGAAATGAGGTGTTGCTTCACTCCGCAAGCCCTCTGCCTCATTCCCTGTGCATCATGTAAGTGTGAAGCTGGGTGTGCATGCTTTTAAAAGTGTATTTATTGGTCCAGTGAATGAGAGGACAGGGTTCAGTTCTATGCATTTTGGCAGATTGTATTGAATGAAGCAGTGACTTGCTGTCGGTGAGATGACCTCCCTGCAAGTCTGAAATGCCTAAAGTGGAGATCTCTTAAAAGGATTTGCGAATAGAATATATTTATATCGCAGCAGGAAAATGTTATTCTTGGAATCTCATTCTTAACTAGAACAGCATCAGGGAGACTAATGTATCTGATGAGGCAAAATCTCCTTTAGTTTTCCTTTTGCACAGAGCAGGATAGTTTCCACAATTGTTACTTTTGCTGTGTATTCCTACCAAAGATGGTGCACCAATTCTTAACAGCCTGCAAAGATGCTAAAGCTGCACACAAACAGAAATGCAATATTCTAAGCTAAATATTCTCATTCGCGTTAACTTATTTTGATTAATTTTCAGAAGTATCAAAACAATTTAATCTGCCCCCCCCCCCCCCCCCCCCCCAAAATGGTACTGACAGGTACCACCTTGTATCTAACCTATGACTTCCTCCACTACTTTTGGTATATTTTTTTTAACAGCAAAACTCTAGTGTTTCATGAAGTAAAGCCACTGTATTCTGGACGGCCAGTGTCAAATAATCATACCAACTCAAAAGAAGCCATAGAAATCCAGGGCCTGAGTGTTATTTGGTACCCTCTTAAAAGCTGTTGCTTTCCGAAGTCACTACTGGAAATAGGTTTTGGGCTTCCCAATGTTGCAAGTTTTAAGGAAGAATCCACCTTCTGCATGCCCTTACGGCTAGATTTACTGGTATGTTGGAGTGATTTCACTGATTGTCTTACCATGGGTGTGTTCATGTGGAGTATAACACAGAGGTGCTTTGGCTTGTATGGTCATTGTTCAGGGTGAGTTTTTATGGATCATGGGTTTAAAAGGAGAAAAAAATCTCTCATAGAGCAGCAGGCAAGTGATGGTGTTAGAGAGCCTTGGGCTTGACAGTTTGTCTTAACTGTGTGTCTTCAGTTGCAGCTGAGTGAAAAATGGTCAAATGAAACTTCTGTCAGCCTGAGCTGGCAGGGCTAGTACAGACTGCAGGACTTGCCATATTTATTTGTTTCTTCTGGTTTGGCTTGAAAATGAGAAAGCAGAGCCTGCCTACCATCTGATTCATTGTGAATTTCTTGGGACACTCAGGATCCTGTTTTCTATCTTAAAAAAAAAAATAAAGTTTTTGCTTCTCTGTACCTTATGGGGCATTAGGTTGTCCAAGGCACAGAGACTGATGTGCGAGTCTCCTATTTCTCTTTGGTAGGAGGAGTACTGGATGGATGCTTACTTTCTTATACAAATGTCATCACTACTGTCATTCTTCAAGTGGGAGGGAAGGAGAAACATGTCAAATGACATTTTCCTCTTTTAGATGTAGATAGGACAATGGCATTCCTTACTAAAGAAGAGCTACAAATTGTGATGAAATTGTTAACATACAGCTTCACATAGAGAAAGACCCTGTGGGGCAAGTAACGTGAAGGGATAATAGTGGAAGAAGCAAAAGGAAAGAAAAAAATGTGTTTACATCAGGATGATGACCATTTGGCATGCTAGAGAAGGTGGCATGGTGGTTGTGTTATCTGATGGTTCATGAGTATTTATGGAGATAAACAGTCTGGCATCATTAGTATTCTCTTTGCAGGGGAACTGGTTAATTAACTCCCTGAGATAATGGGAGCCACCAAGCAAATGTGAAGACTGTTTTATGTATTTAGTGTAGCCCAAACGTTTTACCAGCATTGTCTTAAATTTTGACTTGTCACCTACTCAGGTACTAATAATGGTGCCATCTGACCCACATAACCAAACACACACCATCGTCATGTAAACTGAACACTGTGGGGTTGCCCAGTGAGACTGAAAGTTGTTCTTCCAGACTCACTGAGTACCAGTCACTCCCAACAAAGCTAAATTTACAATGTATATTATTGATAACCAAGTAATTCAACCAACTGCTGTGTTGAGGAGAGAGAGTGGGTGTGGATCAGAACTGAAGAATGGATACTCTGTGAGGATATGGAAAGACTGGGAAACCAGGAGGTTGCCATCCTCACCTTGCAGCTTCTCCAGTGTAAAGCCTAGTGTCGATATTGCCTCCTGTGATGTCTTAGGGTGAATGAGGAAAACTCCCTATCAACATTTAAGCTTAAAAGTCTATTTTTATATTTTGGTGGAGGGGCTAAACTGCTTAGCTGCACAAAATGTTTTTGTAATTGTTTAAGTAAATACAGGGGTTTTAAAATGCTCTTCAGGAATGCTTGTAAACTTCTGTGCTTGGTTTTGTCCCTATTACTATCTTCCAGACATCCCACTCCTCGCCAAGGAATGGCTTTTTAACAAGAAGAATCCTCTGGAAATTACTTTCTGAGGGGGTCCTTGCCACAGCAGCTGCAACAAATTGCAACTGAACTTTAGTACCAATTGTTTTTCATTACTAAAAGGATAAGTGACCAAGTTAATACTTGTATTATATCTCGTTACAATTTATTAAGTATCAAAATTGTAGTCTGTGGTGTTGTCTAACCAGAAGATTAAGGTTTTCTCTGCGAGTGAAATTTCTCTCAGACTTTGTACCAGTGCTTAAACTCAAAGAGGCTGGGAAGCTTTGCTGATCCCAAACTGTCCTGTGGTTAGGCCAACATAGGGTTTTTCTTCCACTGAGACCTCACTGCTGGGGCCAGGGCATTGCCAGTAATGTCAGTGCAAGCAGAGCATAACCAGCATGAGGCAGCTGAAAAGAGAAGTCACGGCACCGCAGGCTAATGCATGCTGATCCACTGCCTGCTGTGTAAACAAGTCTCCGGGGGGCATTTTTTGAGCAAGCTGTTTTTGGAGTAACAGCATAGCTTTAGCATAGCTCAGATTATGCTAATTAGGAAGGATTTTTTGGCAAAATTTTCAAATAAGAAACACAGAGTCCAGGGAGGTTAAGGAAGGATGAAGCGAAACCTGGGGTGGTGCAGGCTGCTTCCTTGTGTCTTTGAACAGGGCTTGCCAGCTGTGAAGGAGTCACAGGTCTGCTCGCCTTCCCCTTGACCTCTCTGTTCCAACTTTGGAGCCAGCAGGGAGGATAAGGAAGATTGTCCCTTCATTTCTCTAGACAAGTAAATGGAACAGGAAAGAAGATCAATCTTTTCTTACGTGGGAAATAGGAGATTCTAAGTTTTGGCATTGCAGAAGTATATAAAGTGCTAGAGAGTGCAAAATTTTCTTAGGGTTTCAGAGGTAGAAACTTCAGCTTTCTTAGCTTATGTATTTGTCTATATGCATATGAAGAACTTGGTTTCAGTATTATCTAAACCACAGTGGTAAACAGACACAAATGACATATTAAAAGGTGTTGTTGTTGTTGTTATTATTATTATTAAATATGAAAGAGCTTTTTTTTTATCTTTGCATTTCACTGGACATGTAGAAGAAACAACTGGCTGAAGGACTAAAGAGGGATGGTTATCAGGTGGTTGGAAACGTGATCTTGAAAATCAAAGTTTCACGTTCAGCTTTTCCTTGCTTACTTTCCTTTTTTGCTTGTCTGGGAAGCACATATTTGACCCTGTGACTGACAGGTATTTTGGATGCCTTTATTAAAAAAATACTTGTAAAATGTATGAAGACCTTCAGGCATAGAGATTCATTATAGGCAGAAGATGTTAATTTATAATATGGTGTTAATTTAAAATACAATTGGTGCACTTCAGTGAAGTCAGGTTGTGGTGGGCTTAAATAACAGACAGCAAAACTAGAGGTACTCCTCAGTCCTTGGGAAGCAAAATTCTCATGAGCTTCATGGATCAGGTTCCCTCCTTCCCTAAGCACACTGCCACTGGCCTTACTGTCACTGCTGTAGGTTTGGATTTTGGGTCTGGTTTGTCCATTACAGTCACAAGGATGGTACTTTTTCTTAAGCACTGTCCTTTTAAGTTATCAATGAGGGACAAATAAGAGAAGCACACATGTGCACTGCAGGTGTGAAGGGAACTCTTAAACTGTTTATGAGTGCACAAAACCCCATGAACAAAGAGGGTAAAAAAGAATGTTGTTGTTTTAAGGAAATATATCTTTGAAGGCCCTGTTAAAAATACAGCCCAAAAGGACTAGCCAATGGGCTGCAGATTGTCTATGTAACAGGGATTAGCACTGTGAAAATATTTCATTTTTCTGAACATGCATGTACCACAGACAGGCCTAGCTAGCTGAGATACCATTCAACACTGGAGGGGGTATCCACTTTCAGGTTCTTGTCTCAGCGAGCTAGCTACAAAATCCCCCTCCAATAGGAACAAACAGACAAAGAGTAGGATAATACCGTCTTAAGTCTGTTTTAAATATTTTTGATAAATAGAAACCAGTGCATGCATTGTGCAAACAGGTATAATAGCAACGTATGAGTTCCAGATCTGAGGTGCAGTTGTCACTCATTAATTTGGTGGCTGAAGTCTACTTTTCAACTAAAGGGTCAAAACAGAAGGATCAAGGATAGGGAAAGTGAGAAAAAACCTGTTATCTTCTGTAAGAGCCACACAATGATGTCTTCACTTGTTCCAGAACAGCTTTCAGGTCCACTGAGGGGAACGTCTGTAATTGTGGTGACAATTCAGTTCCCAAAGAAGTGATGTAATTCACTCCCCTCTAGCACTGTTTCCCTGCAGATGCAGCAAAAAAATAATGTGGCCACAGATACAAGTTCATGCTGACCAGAAATGACAGACTTTGTCTTTCTACTCTGCAAAATGTGCTGTCTCATTGCCTGTTATCCAAGAAGTGCTTCATGATTCTATGTAGAAAGCCATTTCAAAAGTTAGATCCTGTTTATAAAAAGGATGAATTTGGAGGCTATTTACTCAGTTCCTCTGGCCCTTCTGTTTGAGTTCTGATCTCCATCTAGAGACATTCTTTTCTTAAAGCAGTGTAATTACTTTTTGTTGTAAAACTGGACAAGGATGCAAAGATGTTGCAACCAGAGCTGTAGCATTTCTTTTTAATGAGCCTCTTCCTGACCGACCCTGTGTAATGCAATTGACACATCATGTGTTGTGCAGCTGGGATGGCTACCCTGGCACATATATCTGACACATGAATTGTGTTGACTTTGGCCTTTGGGAACCACTGGACCCACGCTGTTCTCCAAAGATATGTCTAAGTCACTTCCCAGATACTGTGGATATAGTGACAATGGGGGCAAAAGCTGAAGTGGAGTTCACTAATTCAGATTTATCTGATTCTGTGAAAACAGATTGCTTAACAGAGACTGACATTCAGTTTCTGGATTTTATTTCCTCTTGGAGGTCTTGAAGTGCTGCTTAGTAGATGCAAGGTTGGATTTCAGCTAGGGTGATCCGTGCTACTGAAATAGCATAAGCAGATAAGACTAGCCGTGAACATAGTTCAAGTGCTGTCAGTAGTGTGACATGTGTCTCTGTTACTGCAGGACAGGTTGCTCAGCTGCTCCTGATGCTATTGGCTTCACTGGGAGTCTTTCTGCTTGTATGCATTGATTGCTTTCTAGTAAAACTTCACACTGCTTTTTCTTCTGATCCTCTTTCTCCTAAAAACCCTATTGGCAGGAAATTAGTTTAAATAGTAGCTACTATAAGATATTTTGTGAACATTCGTTTCTCCTGAATTTTTTTTATAGTATGTTTCACCTGAATTGTTTCCACAACAAAGAAACTTTAAATGCTTTGCTGTCCGGATAACATGTGTGAGGTTGAGGGTTCCCTCTTCCTTCCAGTCTGCTACACAAAATACTCTCTTAATGTTCATTTTTAAAGGTAATATAAGGTGAATGTTTCAAATAGCACTTTCTCACTAGGCTAATGACAAATCAAAATCAAGCAAAAACCTTCCTGGCAAGTAATTTACCACCACTCTTCAGATATTTGAATGAATGGAGCTATAGTTCAAGCACAAAACTTCAAATAAACAGAACTGACAAGGGATAAACCATTTCATAACTGATTAGAATACCTAATAACTAATCAGTAGACAGGAAAAAATAACCAGGGCTACACAGACAGCTTTCACAAGGCAGGGACACTATAAGCAAAGTTTCACACAAATCTTTTAGAGCCTGTTTCTGTTCAGCTTATTGGAAACAGGGTTTAGTGAGGCACAGAAGTTTTTGATGAAATGTATTCAGAACAGTAAGAACTTAAATGGACCACAAAGAGTTGTAGTAAATGTCAGTGTAGTGACAATCCGAGAAGTAAAACCCACAGGTAAAAGTCAATTTCTACAGGATAAAGCAACAAGCATAGCATACTGGTGCACAGTGATAACGTCTAGGTTAGAGTCACTTGGGCTATCAGTTAATGGTGAAGCAGCAGGAGAGAGAGAGAGACAAAAAATGAATATTAAAATAAAAAGCCAAGCAGAATATCAGGAACTGAGAACAAAACAGAGGGTAATTTTACACTAGTTCTGATTTTATGGTGCTCAATAAAAAGATATAGAAGCAGCCAGGATTAGATGGAGGAGGACAACAGCAGGGAAGAGAGCAGCAGAACTGCCTCAACGTAGAAGAAGTTAAAGAGGACATAGCGTCCCACTTTGGAAAATGTATGCCCATGAGAGAAGAAGAGAGTGAGCTATAAAATAACAAAGAATGAGTGGGGAACAATCACTCAGTATTTGCCCTAGAAGAAGAGCCAAGAGGAGACAGTGTGAAATTATCAGACAGCCAGGAACTAGTTTTTCATATTGTATAGCTCATTGCCACATGATGCTGTGAGGGCCATCTGGAACTGCTCAAATGGAGATGAGACAGATGCAGAGATGAGTGATTGCACTGATAGGTACTAAACACAATGGTAAAACTTCCAGCTTCAGATATGTCTATGATGCTGTTGCCTAAAGCTGGGAAAATGTATCTGGAAGGAATATTTCTATACTTGCGTATGTTCTTTCTCCTTGGAGTATTTGCAGCTAACAGGACACTGGCCTAACTGCTTTGCTCTGGTATGTTATGGCAACTTTTATGTTCTTACGTAGTTTATTATTTATCAACTGCACAGGAACACTTCCAGGCAGGTATTAAATATATCCAGAGGAGGAGATTCCACAGCCTCCCTGTGCAGCCTGTTCCAGTGCTCTATTACTCTCACAGTAAAGAAGATATTCCTCATGTTGAAGTGGAACTTCTGGTGCTCCAGTTTGTGCCCATTGCCCCTTATACTGTTGCTGAGCATCACTGAGAAGAGCTTGGCCTCATCCTCTGGACATCTGTTCCGTAGGTATTTATAAGCACTGATAAGATCCCTTCCCAGTCTTCTCAAGGCTATACAGACACAAATCTCTCAGCCTCTCCTCATAAGAGAGATAATCCAGTCCCCTAATCATATTTGTGGCCCTCTGCTGGACTCTTCTGTACTCCCTTGTCTTTTTGAACTGGGGGGACCAGAACTGGACACAATACTCCACATGTGGCCTCACTAGGGTAGAAAAAAGGAGGAGGAAAATGTCCCTCAAACTGCTAGCCACACCCTTCTTAATGCACCTCAGGATACCGTTATTCTACTTGGCCATGTGGTCACATTGCTGGATCATCATCAATTTCCCATCTACCACAACTCTCAGGTTCTTCTTTGCAGAGCTGTTTTTCAGCTGGCCAAAACCTAACCTGTATTTATGCAGGCGTTTATTCCACCTGCAGTATAGAACCCTACACCTACCTTTGTTGAACTTGATTAGATTCCTTTCTGCCCAACTTTCCAGCATGTTCAGGACTTGCTGAAAGACAACACAGCCTTCTGGTGGATCAACCACTCCTCCCAGTTTTGTATCATCAGTAAACTTGCCGAGAACACACTCTTTCTTGATAAATACATTGAACAAGATTGGGCTGAGTACAAATACCTAAGGAACACTGCTGGCTGCCAGCTTCCAACTAGATTGTGCACACACACTCGGAGCTCTGCCATCCAGCCAGTTCTCAATCCATCTCATTGTCCACTCATCTAACCTACACTTCCTAAGCTACCTGCATCCTTGCAGCTTCCTCAACATTCAGCATCCCATTGAGGCCTATAGATTTGTGACTATCCAGTTTGTCTAGATGATCCTTTTCGACCAAGGAACTTTCTCTCTTTCCTCCAGAGTCGAGGATTCCTTAGGGTCAGCCTTAAGAGTAAAGACTGAAGAGAAGGTGGCCATTCAGCTTCTCTACCATCTCTGCAATACTTGATGTCTTACTCGATGTCCTTCTTGCTGTCCTTTGCAAGATTGCCGGGTCCTGCACTTGGGGCACAACAACCCTATGCAGTGCTACAGACTAGGAGAAATCTGTCTAGAAAGCTGCCAGGAGGAGAGGGACCTGGGGGTGTTGGTTGAGAACCGACTGAACATAAACCAGCAGTGTGCCTAGGTGGCCAAGAAGGCCAATGGCCTTCTGGGAGGTTCTTCTCCCTCTGTACTCAGCACTGGTGAGACTGCTCCTTGAATACTGTGTTCAGTTCTGGGCCCCTCAGCACAAGAAGGATGTTGAGGCTCTGGAGCGAGTCCAACGACAAAGCTGGTGAAGGGGCTGGAGAACAGGCCCTATGAGGAACGGCTGAGAGAGTTGGGGTTGTTAAGCCTGGAGAAGAGGAGGCTGAGAGGAGACCTCATTGCTCTCTACAACTACCTGAAAGGAGGTTGTAGATAGGAGGGAGCTGGCCTCTTCTCCTAAGTGACAGAGGATAGGACAAGAGGGAATGGCCTCAAGCTCCACCAGGGGAGATTTAGGCTGGACATCAGGAGCAAGTTTTTCACAGAAAGGGTCACTGGGCATTGGAATTGATTCACCTTCCCTGGAGGTGTTTAAGGCATGAGTGGATGAGGTGCTGAGGGATATGGTTCAGTGTTTGATAGGAACGACTGGACTCGGTGATCCAATGGGTCTCTTCCAACCTGGTTGTTCTGTGATTCTATGATTTAATTCCAAGTGGGCTTTAGCTTTCCTTAAATAGAAGTAAATACTTTCACCAAAGGGTTGGATTTTCAAGTCATTCATCACTCAGAACGAGGGGGTTTTTTAGGGGGTTATGTGTGCTCTTTTTGCTTTCTTACGTTACTTCCTCAAGCTCTTTTGTGCTTGTGAGTACATTTCTCCCTCCCAAATTATCTGTATAGATAGGGCTAAGTATCTTCATACTTTATGGAAATTTCATAAACACATCCTACAATTTTGTTATGAGCTTCTGTGGTAAGTACTGTATAACTCAGTGAATTGGCTCAAATTAGCCTTCAGAATCCACCTTCTTTTTTCTGCTCAAATCTCTCAGCCTTTCTGTACACGCAGTTATCTTTGAAGGCAGAGTTTGCTATAGATAAGGTCAACAACTTGGACTGGATACCAGAATGAGGGTCTCTTGTGGGCTCATAGCACAGTCAATACTTCTTCCTACCTCTTGGTGGTTTACTGAGCTGATGAAAATATGCAATTCAGGAAGGCAAAAGTGAGATTTTTCTCCTTTAAATACACTCTGTATTTCAATGATGCCTTTATAGAACACTTACTAGTGCAAATTATATAACTTCTGCTTTGTAAAACGTCTACCAGTTTTCCAAAGCTGCTACAATTTTGATGAAAACTACTGTCACACTAGAGAAGTATGGGTTTGATTTGCTCCATTGACAAACAGATACAGACAGCTTAGGAGAAACAGCAGTGCAGGATTACAGTCAAACATAAGAACCTCTTACTTTATCTTTCAAGTGGATTTGACCAGAGATTTTCAGAAGCGTCAATAAAAGCCATGGCATTACAAGTGCTGAGGAGGTGGTTTTCCTGCTTTCACCAGATCTCTCTCTGTATCAGGCAATAGTGGGAATTTATACTGTGTAAAAATATTATGTTCCCTTCACTGCTTCTGCAAGCTGCATTCTCCAGTTACCAGTTCTAATTTAATGAATATTCTTAATATTTTAAAAAAAATTAGAAGCTGTCCTTTGATTCACCCATGAGTGTAAACCTACTGATTTTACTCCAATGTTTGGTCTGATGATGTTTTTTTATGCTAAACTTTTATGGCATTGATTCCAAAATTCATTGTTATATGCTGTCTGAATTTCCCCCTTATGTGGAAGTGGTTCTCTCGGAAAAAAAATTATTTGATATCTTAAGGAACTCCAAACATTTGGAAGACTGTAACCTAAATCCAAACATTTACACAATGGGAAGCAGAGTATTTTTCAGAGAAGAAAGACACCAATGAAGTTAATACAGATTGAGGTTACGTGTCATAAAGTTTAGTAGTAGGTACACAGATTGAAAATTATACTGAAAAAGATTCCACTTAGCATCAGTTTTTCCAAACCTGCCTTATAAATATTTGTTTTAAAATAATGTATACCTAACATAATTTCTACTTTTGTAACTCCATTTTTTTACAAAATATTCTGGTTCCAGATTTCCTGGAAATCTCAGAAATTACTGAGAGATTTGCATGCTTAAGAGAAAAAAATTCAACGGAAACTGCAGGATTTCACTGAGTCTGCTCCATTTTCCAATAAAAATTCTTCAAATAAAAAGCTGCTTTTTTCTTTTTAATCATTCAGTATAAAAAATGTGCTGCATTCATAATTTGTACAGATTCTAAGCAGAAGAATATCAAAATTTATTGCAGATATGAATGGTATTTGCTTTGGGAACCTGTGTTCGCTCTTGAATCTGCAGGTTACTGCTACATTTGTTTTCCATCCTTCTCAGCTTTCATGCTCTATCATCCATCTCCTTGCAAAATTATATAGTTCAGTTTAGTAAACTCTTGAGTGTATAGGAATCTAAGTTCCCAGGACTCTGAATTAGACTGGAACTCAATTCATCTAACAGACTTTTGAAACTGGGGCTGCAATTCCCATTTCATTTAGATATTTAATGATCATCTAACCCTACGATGTGTCTGTACTTGTACATGCTGACTCATTGCTTTTTAGGCAGCAGAAGTTAGACAATCTTCAGATCAGAAGCACATGGTGCCCCTCCAGCAGACAAACATTTCTCACTAACGTTTTGAAGAGAATAAAAATCTAAATAAATAAATGCAAAGGTTGAAAAGCACCAATTCACCAACACTGGTAAAGTAATTCTGTAGGAAAAATAAATTTTCAGCAGAGTGATCTTTCATTTGAAAATTGGATCCAGATTTTACAAACTGAGAAGGGTGAACAACCATGTCAAATGTAGGGCAATGTAGTTTGTCCACAGTGTTGCCACAAGGTACTAATATTCTGTTTATGGAGAAGTGCAATATGGACCAAAAAGGGCATAGTTTGTTTATCAGCAAACTGTTGAAATCACTGTACCATGAAAGCTATTCCTCATGTGATATATACAATTCATGTGTATGTACCACCTCCCAGCTAGTTCAAAATTATATAATTCTGGACAGATTCATCTGACAACCCCTAATTTTGAAAATGAAGCTTTCTGTTCTTTGAAGAAAGATGGTAAAAAGTCATTATGTCCCAACAGCAATAAAAATAGATCGCAAAATGAGACTTTTTGGTAAGTGAAGCATTCCATTTTCTGTTTATCTTTTGTTCTCTCATAGTTTTTCCTTATTTAAATTCATCATTACCTTTATAGTCTCCTTTCATGAGAAGTATTCGCTTTTACCAAGGAACTAAATGTAGTAGTAGTAGTATGTTATCCAACCATGAAGTGTAGGGACTTAGCAGCCAGTTATCCTGTTAAAATGAAGTGTTGGATCCCCTTGCCTCTTCAAGCAGCCACACGTATTGGAAAAATCACTATAAGCAGTTATAACATGGAAAACCTCTTTCTGTCTGAATAGTATTGATTTTTTTCCACCTGCAAGTCCTCTGAATTGAAATAAAATTTTAGCAATACAATGCTTGTAAGTTTACAATATTTGTAAAGGATAAATCCAAAGTCTTTGTGCTCCAGGATAAGGTGAATTTGTCCTGCAGTTGACTTAGCAAGTGATAAGGCAGGCTGTGGGAAAAGATTTTTATAAAGCAACTAAAGCCTTTCTGCATTTAAAATCCTTCCAGGACTTTAGCCAAGAATATAATTTTAGGGATGATATGGTAAGGAGAATGTCTCTGGCTTTCCCACTGTAATAGCATATCCTATTTTGGACCAGTATATTATTTTTTACATTATATCTGAATACACATGCATATGTATACTATTTATGATATGTCAGTTAAGCAGGAAAATTATAATTTATTTTCTCCCTAATGCTATTAGAATTGTTTTTGCAATTCCTTGTTCCAGGAAAAGGGAAAACACCATAAAGGATGCTTACCTGAGAAGTTTTGATAAAGATATAAAAAGTTTAGTTCTTGTTAGGGGTGAAAAAAACTTCTAGAAATAAGGTGTTTTACAACTTAGTTATTCACAATTCTAATTTTCATTATTCCATCTTATTCACTGCTCAAACCATAGCAAATATCCTTTTCTAAATAGCTTTTGAAGACGAGTTTAAAATTCAGAATTAAAGTAAAATTATAGTGAAACAAGATGTTTTAGAAATGGCATAGTGCACTTTTATGGATATTTTTTATGCTTAACTTTAGTCAGTTCACAAAGAGAATGAAGATTATTTTGTCTATTGGAGATTAGACCTTTCCTGGGATCGGACTGTGTACTTTTTCTGGTTCACTCATCACCAAAATTCTTTTGGTCAAGAACTATGCTGGTAATGCACACGCTAGAATTGATTTTGGTTACTTTAGCTGGATCCAGATTAACAGAAGTGAAATATTTACTGTACGAAGGAAATTCAGAAACCATCTGGTTCTAAATGGATCTGATGGGACACAATCCCTTACTTCAGCAGTCTGATTACAGGTGGAAAGACTGAGTTTTTCTAGTGCAGACACTAGTGTTTGTGACACCTGTGACAAGAGTTATGGCTTTAATCTTGGAAAAACATTGTTGTTAGTATGATGCCAAGGAGAAAAATTCAAATTTGAATATTTGCCATTCCATTTCCCCTAAAATGTTTGTCTTACCATCCTTCTCAGTTTTGTGGGCTGGTCTTGTCTTCCTTCTGTAAGGTGGAGTTCCTTCTGTATTGTATTCTTTGTTGTTGCGGTTTCTAGTGTAGAGACTCTTAAATGGGACTCGCTGGAGAATGGGTCATTTGCTCTGCATTAAGGTCTTGAGGAAAACCAGAAGCAGTTGAAGAGCTTCCTGAGCAGTGTTGAATCAGAATAGGATTTGTATAGAATTGCAGCTTATTACACTGCCTGCTGTTTCCGTAGAAAGCTAGCACAGGTGAGACTGAAGATGAGTGAAATATGTATACTCTGCCCCAAAGCTTGTTGAAGTTAGCCTAGTGTCAACTGATCTGAATTTGCAGGGAAAACTTTGACTAAGATCTCCCAAAAGAGATTATTATTATTATTATTATTATTATTATTATTATTATTATTATTATTATTATTATTATTATTATTATTATTATTATTATTATCATCATCATCATCATCATCATCATCATCATCATCATCATCATCACAGTAATAATAAATGTAACATTGCTCTTGTACGGATAAGCAAGAAATCTGGAATGTGAAGTAGAATCTACAGTCTTACTACAACTTGATATACTTCTGTGGAAAACAGTGGAAATAAATTTATCTTCTTCTAAGTCCCACAATTCTTGAATTGTAATGCCACAAACCAAATCTGCATCAATTATTTCCTCATGTAAGTGTGTACCTCAGCATATCTGACACACAATAGTAGCTAGGGATATTAACCAATCTTCAATGTTTCAATTTTTTTAAGTGTATGTCGATTGAACTTGCCATACAAATACATGTTGTCTTTGTCCTATTCCTCAGCTTTGGAGAAAAAATTTAAACCACAGCTATGATGCTTGTTTGTTTGTGTAGATCTGTTACCTTCTGTTGTTTTGGTCTCATGATAGTCACAAGTACACACTGAGAAACACAGTTGTGGCTTATATAGAATTACTTCTAAACCTCTTCCAACTTGTAAAGGTAAGGGTGAGATGGTAAAACAAAGAAATATCCATTTGAAATGTGATGTTGTGACTCACAAGATCTTATTTGTGACTTATTTGTATGGTGTGACATCAATCAGTTTTCAAACGATATCAAAGTGGTATTTATCAACACTTTTATTTTTCTGCAGCACTGAGAAAAGAATAAATAGGTGTAATGAAACAGCTTTTTAATGTTCTTTTAAGAGAATTTAAATCCCGTATTTCCCAACAAAGTGATTGTGGATAATTCAAATGGTAAACCAGGAAGGTTTATAGTACATATGGTACCCATTTCAATTTTTTAAATGTCTAATTTCTGCTGTGGAAATGGAGGCCAGCTTGCATTATTTATTGTGGGATGCAAGAGGAAATCACGACCCTTTGCAGGGACACATTAGAATCCCTGTGCCATTCAGTCAGTTTTCTCCTGTCACACCTACTTAAATTTTCAAAAAGATACTTTAATGTATTGAGTGTGCTCTAGATCATACTAGTTCCTCAGCACTTATGACAGCTTTCAGAGTTTGCTGGTGGCTCCCAGTAGATTGTAATTCTAGAAACAGGAGCCTGATGCTAAGCATCACCACCTGTTCTCCATTATTTTTCTTCAGAAGAAAACAATGCGAGGATAAGATTACATACTAATGGAACCCATTTTCACTAAATAGGTACATTTGGTCACATGTAATTTGGTGGCCCATAAAAGAAAAAAGAAAATAGTAAGCTCTTTTCAAAAGGGAAAAGCAAATAAAACTTAAATGAAGAGTTTCCTAACTACGTTAACTAAACCCAAATCTTACATGGCAGGTATACCAATATGCAGTATGCAAGTGCTTACAGATCCCTTGTTGGAATGCCTGTGTTTTCAATTTGATTTGTTGACATATCCTAAAAGACTCTGGACCTCATTCAGCTCTTTGTAAATCCACTACAGAGCTAGATTTGAACCCTTCTGGCATTTACACTGGAATTCCTATTTTTTCTTTCCTTAGAACAATGCAGCTCTTGTCTGTAACCAAGATTCCGCTGCTACGTCTCAGTAGAAAAAAGAACCAAAACACTGTTATAACAATACTTGCAAATTATGTAGTTGTTTGTAATATTCTGTTACCATTTGCTGTATGCCAGCATGGTCCCGTATTAGATCTCTGCTTTACATTTATGCGACAGATAACTAGGTAAGTGAAAGTATTTAGAAAAATAATTCAATAATTCTACATGCACCTCTATATAGGTTTTAGCATGTGCGTATGGTAAAAGTAAATGCTAGAGTTTTCAGGCATGAAAGCATACATATGCCTCATTCTCCCGAAATCCTGAACGCAGTAGAATCCATATAGAATCTGGGATAGCCTGGCTCATGGCGGTCACTAATCCTGTTTATGGTCTCATACCATTCTCTCAGTGGTACCTAAATATACTGCTTAGTACTTTTTGTTGTGTTTTTTCCTTTTGCCACTATGTTATTACTAAGACTGTTATAAAAAAGCACATTATATTTAAAAAATATTTAAATATGTATATTATACATATATACGTAGATACATATATAAAATATGTAAATATGTATATTTAATTATATGTTTGTCCTGTGTGGTGATTCTTCTCTGAGACCCCACGTCAGATCACTGGTAGCCTTTCAGTAGCACTGCTTCTCGCAGACTTCTTGGTAAAAAGTGTTGAGGTTTTCTGAAATAACATTTATTTTCTGAAGAGTGTTAGTTCCTGAATTTTGAAAGCATAATTTAGCAGTTAATTTAAAGGCAGCAGAGGAAAGGTCACTGTACTTTACCCGTGGCTTTGTGCTTTTGGGGAAATAGTATTATTAGCTGTATTGGTTTACTGTGTGCCAGCTTTGGTAGGTGCTCTCTACTAGTGCAAGCCCTGTTGCCTGTAGCGTTGTACCCTGTCACCCTGCTCTGGAGCAGCTCCAGAGCTCCTTTGCTGGTGGACAAGGATAAGTTTAACTCCTCTCAAACAACGATAAAAGTTTTACCTGTCATTTTAGGCCTGGAGAACTAAAATGTTTGTAGTCAAGACTTCCTGTGTGATCTGTGGGAAGGCATCCAGCAGAGACCTGTGGATGAGCAACACCATGAATGGAAGTTAGGAGTTACAGTAGATGGTAGAGATCCACCGCTCTTCTCAGTTGGGGCTTAACTACAGACCTGTGAGTCCTTTCTATTTTCCCGTAAGCAGCCTGATATTCAATGTATAGAGCTCCTATATTCACTCACTTAGGGCAAAACTTCCGATCAGTAATCCCATCAGAATCTATGGAGCCATATATAGGACACTTTGTAGAAACTCAGACCATTTTCTACAGTAGGTTTGGTGGCCTTATGGAGCAACCTAAATGTAAATGTTGTCTTACCCATAATTACCAATGGAGAAAGGCCTAGAATCAAAAAGTAATCTGATTTAGAGTCTTAACTCTGAAATTGGAACAGGTTTTGCTCAGAGAAAGTAGAAAAAGTAGATGTATGGAGTGTTCTACAGCTGCTTTTTCTGAATGTAATAATCTTTTTAAAAGTATTTTTAGATTTGCAAGCACGTCTCATGACTTAAATATTTATTGACTTGTTCGGTCTACAAAAGCAGATTATTTAAGCTTTGAGACAGTTTCATTTCAGATGTACAAAATGCATTTTTGAGTGTACCGTCAGACTATGACACTACCATATGCATAGATGAGTGGATGAGATGTTTCAGAAAAGTTGTCACACACAAGCCTTAGCTTTTCTGTGAACAAACTAAACTGTTTGCATGCCTCTTTTCAAGAGTTTGCCCAAGTTGTTCTAAAATAACTTAATGTGAATGCCTCCAACTAACACATCCTTACATTTCATAAATTTATGATGTCATATATTGATGACCTGCAATTCAAATTCATTTTTTAAATCCAACCAAAATATGGGATTATGTATCACAAAGAGAACTAATTGCATTATGTAAAGATTGGAGGCTGAGAGGAGACCTCATTGCTCTCTACAACTACTTGAAAAGAGGTTGTAGAGAGGAGGGATCTGGCCTCTTCTCCCAAGTGACAGGGGACAGGACAAGAGGGAATGGCCTCAAGCTCCTCCAGGGGAGATTTAGGTTAGACATCAGGAGGAAGGTATTCACGGAAAGGGTCATTGGGCATTGGTACAGGCTGCCCAGGGAGGTGGTTGATTCGCCTTCCCTGGAGGTGTTTAAGGCACAGGTAGATGAGGTCCTGAGGGACATGGTTTAGTGTTTGATAGGAATGGTTGGACTCTATGATCTGGTAGGTCTCTTCCAACCTGGTGATTCTATGATTCTATGATTGCAAGATCATTCCTTTTTAGCTTTTTGATTTCCTAAATAAATTAAAACCTTTGTCTGATTTTGGCTGGGAAAGCCTCATTGTTGGCCAACCACAAAATTTCCATTCATTTGCATCAGGGTTTTCTTGATTTTTGGTGGGTTTTTTTCCCTCACAGAGCAGATAACAGCAGTGCTGGATTGAACATTGAAAACATGGCAGAGCTGGAGCATGCAACTGAGCAACAAGCACTGCACAAATATCTTTGCTGTTATTCATGTAGCTTGCTAATGAAAACGGTGGTCCCAGAGACTCATAAACAGAGTTCTGCCTAATGGAGTCTCATTAAAACAACAGTTTACCTCTTTCTTTTTGAACTTTTGGAAAGTCTTCCTTGACTTACACCCAACAGGAATGATAAGACATTCCTCAGCAAATCTGTTATGTGCAGGCGTTTTTCCATTGAGATGTGTGTGTACTTAAAAGATGGGCCTAAGACAGACTCTCATTTCCAAACCAGATGTAGTTTGATTTGAAGACTTTAAAATAATTAACTTGAATTTTTTGCTGTATGATAAACAACTCTGTCTTAGCTATTAGTAAAAAGAAGCTGACACTGAAAAGAAGCAAGGAAGGGAGGTCAACAAAGGTTTGTATAAATAACTGAATGAGGTGCTGGGGAGGATCCAGGCATTTGTATTTTGCTCCTGGCATGCAGTCCCTACTGGCCATCACTCTATGAACAGCTGGGTTTTCTCGGTGTGACAGATGGCTGCACTGCTGCTAATGCTGATATTTATCAATGCCTTCGATCTCCCTTCACTGAGTTTTTTAACCAGGACTTAAAAATACAGGAGAGAAATAGTGAAGTCAGTGATTGCAAAGGAGTGTGCATAGATAGACTTTGTTTAAAGAAAAGTGAACTAACTACATTAGCATGTGCTTCTTCCTTTATTTTCCAGATCCTATGATCAAGCTTTTGAAATCTTGTTAATAGAAAAGGAGAAATGAGAAAAGATTTGGAGAGGGATGTTATGGAGCAGAGTGATTATGTTCTCTCAGAACATCCTAGACAAATGTCATGATAGCAGTGTAGTTGTATTTTAATGTGCAAGTATTCTCAGATATGCAGAGGCCTGACTAATGAGCAGCACTTGTATGATAAAGCTTACTGAGGGAACTCATTGAGAAAAAAAAATATTCTATTGAATAAACCTAGATGAGTACTTAAATTAGATTAATACTTTGTAAGTATGCTATAAGCTATCTAAAATTTAAGCACTTAGTAATTCATATCACCTGTTGTTGCAGCTCAGGATAGCCCAACACCCTCAAACGAAGAACTTTAACTGATAATTTTAATGATATTCATGAAAATATATGTTTCTCCTTTAACAACAAAGCTTACCTCTCTACAGTGTATATCTTAATTGTGAACTCCTGAAGGTAGAGAGCTGACTTGCTTTTGGAACAAGTCTCAAAGTGTCACGTTTAAATGAGGTTCTGTTGATTAAAATGAGAACAGTGCACCAAAGGGACTAAGTATAGGTTTTCAGGACAAAACCAGCATTTGCTATGCACCATGTAAATCTATGTCCAAGAAAAATTAACTTGTAACAACTGACACTAACACACGGGGAACTGGGACTCTGTAGCAGCATTTCCTTTCCCTGCAGGTAAGAGGGTGGATAGAGCCATTCCTCCTTCCTTTACTCTTTGCACCCACACTCAGGATGTAGAACATCAGCACCTGTAAAGAAGGCTGCAGTAGAAGCTTATTGCTTCTGTGCCATGGATACCAGGAAAGATGAATAGCAATGACATGATACTTATTTATTGTCTGTGTGTTTTCACAAATGTTGCAAACACTTGGGTGAATTTAAACACTTGTACACAGGAAGAGCTGCCCAGTAGTTTTTTGTAGCTCTTTCAGTAAAGTAGGTGTGTGACCACTGCTAATGTAACTGTGGGTTCAGTTACAGGTGGAGAGAAATCAAGCCTGAGCTCTCTTCAGAGCACGATCCTAAAGACCTGGTGCAAAAAGTACTCTACCAGGGAACTGTGTTGTCTCACTTGTTTCAAATGAAAAGTATTCTGCACAGTCTTGTCTCACTGAGAAATGAAGAGGGAGAAAATGAAAAGGAATTGATTGACTTGGGAAATACCCTTCCCATGACCAAGGAAAGCCATCTAGTGTTACTTCATTAGTTTTCTGTGAGGAAGTACTTTTCATTCACATCAGTCTAGTCTGCTTTTCTGCCTCCTCATAATGTAACTAGAAAATAATCTCTTGCCTAAGAGGTGAATCATGCTTTGTGTACAGCAAACTATTACAAATATATTTTTGCAAGTGTAAAAATATAGATAGCATCAATAATTTGAATAATTTAGCTGCTGCTTTTTGAACTATGCAAGACCTATTTATAAATATTTTTATCCTCTTAATAAAAACTTCTGCTTTTTTTTTACATCTGGAGTGGCACATGAAGTACATGGAAAACAGTAAATCACATCTTCTTTACACCTTCCAGCAAACACTCTAGCAAAAACACAAGGAAGGAAAAATTTCTTTGTCATAATCACATAGAATGGTTAATGATTGGTTTCAGCAAGGAGTTTAAAGAGAGCTCAGCACATATCCATACTCCAAGATTTTTTTTGGTATTTATTAAGTAGGCTGAGCAAGTTCATCTATAAAACATGCTTTAGGCAATCAATTTATTTATGTACTTCTGTGGGTATGACTACAAAGGGAGACTACTTTTTTTCATACTTGACTGGTACATGCTGCCACTTTGATTTGTGTTTGTATTGTGTTTGAGAGGATAATTGTTAAAGTACATCTTATATTTAGTACATCTGAAAGGAAGGGTACAAGTGCAGAAAAAGGAAATAATCACGCAATTAAGTGGATGAGGGTTGAAGATAATTACTTGTTTACTGTGTCCTTCGTATCTGGCCTTGGCATAGCCAAGCCATTTAATTTCCACTACCTTGGGTTCATTTGTTTAAAAAAAAAAAAAAAAAAAGAAGAAATAAAAAATGTAGCAAACAAAACCAACCAACAAAACCCCTTAGAATCTCATTAACCTTTGTTTGGTATTGCTTATGTAGGCTACCTAGCAGTTAAAGAACTGATCATGCAGAATTGTAAGAAAGTGTTGCATTGAGACACTGCTTTGGGCATGGTTATAATGAATAATACCAAATAATACCAAAAAGAGCAGTTCAAATATGGGTTGACTATGTGACAAATGCCTGCTAATGAAGTGTGCAGTACCCCGGAGGATCCAGCTCATGCAGAATAAAAGTCGTCAAGAAGATGGTGCAATATTACCATGATTCCCTTTTCTTGGTTTTCCTAACAAGTATCAGATATTCATGGAAGTTTTCATTTTACAATAAAGTTGCATGAACTAAAGAGTAGTATCAGGTTGCTGCATCTGGCTTAGCTTTAGAAGTGGAAATATAGTAACGGGATAAACGAAAGGGCCACCCACTTTAAAGTGTGGGTGACCCATATAAGGGAAAAAAAGTCTTTAATGGATATTTATTCCAAAGACTGTTACAAAGAAACTGCACTCAGACTGATGTAGTGCCAAGCATAGAGGATTAAACTTTTTAATGACTTTTTGTTGATCAACATCCAAGACATCTAGGAACAAAGAAGAGATTCCATAACTCCACATTAAGAATATTCTTTTCAGACAAGAAGAGAGTACTTGAAAACATACAGTAAAATGCATCAGGGAAGAGTATAAATAAAAGTCTCAGCTGCAGAACAGCTTATTTTGAGGGTGGAGAACGGATTTATTGTAAATTCTATGTTAAGTGACAGAATCCTAGGTAACTGCACGCTGACGAAGACTAAAATAGGACAATGTTCATTTTGGTTTGATTCAGAAATTGCATAGGATTATTCCTGTTTCTTTGGACTTTTTTTTGGTGTACCATTTTCAAGAAATGACTGTCCTTTGTAGGTAGTGCATCTGACTCTGATTCTGTTCCTCTCTATTTTTTGTTCATTTCTGTGACATGAAGTGCTTTTTTTCCTATGAATTAGATATTTTTGGAAATCCTGTTGTCCTTTATCTTCTGTGTTATGGTGCCTAGCACTGAAAGAAGTCTTGCTTGAAAATACAAAGGGGCCAATAATATTGAGAAGAGGGTGTAGTCAGAGTACAACGTCTGGAATGAAAGATGGTCCCTCAGTGGCTATTGCAAACTGAAACTAAGACCAGTCCCTACTAACTCAGGAGCTGTAGACATAAATGTAGTCTGAAGCCACTCTGTTCTTGCCTCCTGGACTGCATGTGCTCAGCTCACTCTTTTGAGAATTGGGGCATGGGTTTGTTTGAATTAATAGTGAAGTCATTACACTATGTAAATATGTTAGTGTTCATCTGGTTTTACTCACAAGTTATTCTTGCCTTGCTGTGTTGTTCCTGTTTTCTTGTTTGTGCAAAATTAACCAGGAGCATTTTAAAAGAAAAAGGGAAAAAGGGTAAATAGTGTTGAAATGTTGATTGCTATGTTATTTACTACAGGCTGAAGCTGGGTAGGCAGCTGTAACTTAATCGTATAAGAGTACGACAGCTCTTTTTAATGATGTTAGGGGTCCTTTCCTTTTCTGCTATCTTTAGCCTCCTTTGACTAAAATGTGATTATTTGCCTTAATAGCCTAGAATTCTAATTTTTTCTTTTATTCTTACTGGAGTCAGCTGAGCAGCAATATGAGTTTAACCACTTCAAAGAGGTTGCCTGAGCCGTCAAGGGGCTGTGACCAAGCCCTTTCCCAGGACAGCTGCTCTTTTGCTCTTTTCCCACTGCATGAGCACTGCTGGCTCCTTGTGCAAGCATAACTGCTCCTTGAATGAGTCAGGATGAGGAGCTGTGCTCTCCTATTGTAATTACTCCTGTTGTTATGAAGGGGAAAGACCCAAGTTGCCTTATTGACTCATCCCGTTTCTCACTTAAGCAAACTTATCACCCTTTCCTGCTCCCTCTCCCACACTACCCCACCCCCCCCACCCCCCCTTCCCTGTCCTCAAAAGTCATGAACTTCTGTGGCTGCACCCCTGAATTCTCTGTGTTGCATGAGACTGGAGAGTGCAAGCTGGTGTGGGTGCCCCAACATTATTTGCTTGTTTCAATATTAAAGTTAGGTTGGCTGATTTCCTTAATTTCCATGCTCTGTAGGTGTTTTGGAGTTCAAACAATGTGGTCCTTCTCAGTTCCCCTCACAATGGAACAGTCACAATCATCACGTTGCAGAGGGGCTCATGTAGAGCAGGAAAAGAAGGAAAGTGTTTTGAATATCGGATGACAGTGGTGGTTTCTGATGCATGGAGAAAGAACTGGGGATTGAAAAAGGCGTATGAGCCAGGTGTTCTCACATAAATGACCATCAGGGAGACAAACAATAATGCTGACATTCAGTAACAATGTTAGATTGCAGTCAGCAGACTGCTGAGGTGGAGACTGCGGTTCATCCTTCTCAGACATACAGCATCTGGCTGTCTCTCCAGCTGACACAACTCATGTTTTCAGGGACGTCCCTTTAAACATGAGGGCCAGAAAAACTTCATTTTGAAAACTAGTGTCTTAAATGCTTTGTATTCTGCAATGCAAAGCATATTGTGAAAGAAATCACTAGATGTCATTTCAAGGGTGAGGATCACAGATGCTACACAAATGTTCATAACCTGGAAGCATTCTCTCTCCAGGCACTGTAGCAGATAATGGGAGTTTCTGAGGTTTTGTGCTGACTTCAGTAAGACTGTATTTCCCCCATGTTTTTTCTAGATTTTGTGAATATTTAAAAGCAAAGGAAGTTTATTTCCTGAAACTGGCATCTTATCTTTCTTGCTGTGAATACTGGCAGAGATGGCTCCCAATAAAAGCTTCACCTTGGAAGGGCACCATGATTTGGTGACGTTCAGATCTAGATGTTAGAAGAGTAACCTACTGACAGTTCCTAGCAGTTTCATTCTACTCCCAACCACGATATCTGAGTATCTACCTGTAGTTTAATGTTTTCTGCTTCGTAAGCCATAGGATCTTCTAGCTGCTTCCAGTTGCATAGTATTCTTAGATAAATAAAACCTCCATATTTCTAAAGTTTTCCAGAGGGAAAACTGGTTTTGGCAACCTACTGTTCATCCATTGCAGTAAAAATGTTGATCAAAAAGCCAGAAGAATCTTACTCTGGAATAGATGATAAATAGCCAATTAGAGACAAAATTAAAAAGCAAACCATCAGAAAAGAGGAGGAGAAAAGGCAGAGATAAAAGGGCAAGAACAGTCTGCTGAAAAGGCTGGACATAGAACAAAGTCCATGTTAAAAAACCTTTATTCTTTGAGGAGTCTTTAGTGATGCATTCAAAAATGGCATAAAATTAAGACCTAAAGGCTTAATGTCACATTGATTTACAACTACATTGTTTACTTCAAAGATTACCTAACATTGTTTTGATGCCCTCTGTTGTAATGCTGCTGCTGGCAGTTTACCAGACAATATGAATCATACACATTGAGACATAAAATTTGGGGTGAAATTGACTGTCCCTCAAAACTTCTGAACATTCTTTAATTGTGTTTTCTGTAAGGCAGCAGTTCTGTAGAGCAGAAAGCTTCCTTCAGAATCAAGCAGCATAGGAAGCTCATGGTCTCTCCAAATTTTGAAAACAAAGCACTGATGTATAGTCCCATGGTCATGGTATATGGCAGGGAGGGAAAAATTGAACACCTGTGTTGCACAGTATGTGGGGGCGGGAAACATAGTATGGTTCCTTTGAAATGACAGGATTCAGCAGAGTGACATCAATATAGATCTGTGGTTGATAATTTACCTTACAGGTAAGACAGAAGACCCATAGCTGTGCTGCCTTGGGAACTACAATGTATATGCTGCGTCCTAGTGATAGTTTTGTGCTCTTCTGTGGTATAAGCAACATACATCTGTGCATATTTTGGCCATTGTGTGCTGCCTTTTAAGTAATTTGGAAATATAACTCAGTCCAGGTTTTACCTAGATGAAGAACTGAAGGTGAATCAAGCTGAATAAATTTATAAGGTGGATTACTTCAAATGCCTTACAACCTTGAGTTTATACTTTCATAATTCATACAAAATATGCTAAATTTAGTCCAATTTAATTCAGATAATAGTACCTACCCTGGAATTTAATTGGTACACTTGCAGTCTTTAAAATTACCTTCTCTGTATGTCTTCCTGAAGCCAAGGCCAGTGTTAAACAGACAATGCCTCCACCCATTTCCACTCAAAATGTAGATAGTTCTGTAATGAAAGGTGTTGATTTGTAAGCTGATGAATAAGAGGTTCTGCTTTAGACCTAAAATGCTCATTGGAATCTACTCTATGAGCCAAGTGATCACACAGGGCCACGGTATGATTTGAGACTTCATACAGGAAAAGACTTTGGAGGTTTTCTGCCTGCACTGGGAGAGTCTTCACACGTGCTGGCTAGTTCTGCATGCAACAGGGTAATGCAGGTTCTGTTTTTATTTTAAGATGTTTGATTCTCTTTCCACCAGGTGCAGCTATATGCTCCCAAGCACAACTCCCCACACAACTGCCTACTGCTCGCAGAACGGGAGATAGTTTTCCAAGACATTTTTGCTGAGATGAGGAAAACTTTACTCAGGACCCAAGTGCGTCCTGCAGCGTTGTCAGTTCAGAGAGATCTCAGTGAGGTTTGTTTTTGGTTGTTAAGTCTGCTAAGTTTGTCTGAGTTTTCTTTGGCCCTAGCAAATCATGAGAGCTGGACTACTGCACGTTTTAGAAATCTTCTTCCCTTGGTGGTCTAGCAGTGGGTTGAGTATTACTTTGAAACATGAATATTTATTGCCTTAATAATGCAGGCTTCAGGGACTATTAGCCAAACAGTTTGAAGGAGTTATCTTTGGAGGCTGCAGTATACGTATTCGCGCTGTAGCACTCTGTGAATCAGACCTCATGAACAGCAGTGTTGTTTTAAGCTGAAGATTTAAAAATAATTCATTGCTAGAAGAAAGTGCCTGTTCTTAATCTAAAGGCAGAAGATGGTGCTTTTCTCTCTGGGTCTGGCAGAGAAGTGGGTGAGAGATGTATTATTTTAACAAGAAGCATGCTCAGTGAGAAAAATTGAATCATTAAACTTGTCATGGCAACTGAATGAAGTAAATCTGTTTCATTTGCAACTACTGGGAGTTTTGCTTTGAGGAATGGTCTGTGCCACAGCAGTCACTGAGAGTCAAGAGTTTCTGGTGAGATCAGTCTGAGACAGGATCCATGTCTGGAGCTGTCTGAGAGCACAGCGTGATTTCCTCCATGGGATAAATTAACCATGGCTTTCTGCTCGTGCACAGCAAGATCCTTTGCTATCATCTATGCTTGTGTTGAGCTAAGAATAGAAAAAAGCAACATCAGCAATGCTGTGGGAAAACTGCATTTCTCCAGATGGTGCCTGATAAACTCTTTTCTCATTTGGGATTAAAAACAAAATAGAAGTAAATGATGGTCATTTCCCATCCACATCTTAATGTACATGTTTTCTTAGCAGCTATGAGAAAGATAGGCTGAAGTTTGTCAGTTGTGGATTTGTCTGAATACATATTAAGAGCTATCAGAAAATATTTTAATTCCCTTGCAAGAACCCCCCTCCCCCTCCAAATAGCTAAGAGTTTATTTGGACTGCTCATTTGTTAAAAAGCTTTGACTCCCCTCCCTTCTGACCTCCATTTTGCTTTATCACATTAATGGAGTTCTGAATGAAAAGCTCTCATTTCCATTGTTGCAAAGGTTTGTATTATTATTGAGATTGTATTACGTCTTATCCTTGACTTTCAAAGAGGATCTTCACTGTATCTCCAAAGAGATGAGTGGGACTAATCTCATGTCTGATGTATCTGTCTAGAACAGCCCACATGTTTCATGCTACTGTCCCACCAACGTCGATCTACTAAAAGCCAAGACAAATTTGAGATCCCAATTCAGAATCAAGCCCAACCCAGGAACCGAATAATGACTTGCATTCTTTGTAATTAGTCTTGACAGCAGGCTGTTTGGTTAAGGCATGTTTGCATTTTCTAATTTATTGTCATGCTTTTACTTTGGATGAAGTAATTCTTCAGAGAGAGGAAAAAAAAATCAAAAGCAGACCTGGCACCCGCGTGGCTATTTCATATGTTTGCTCTATGGACAACAAGTCCTTGCTCAGAAAGAGAGTTCTTTCCTGTCCAAAGCAGGATGGAAAGGAGAGGCTTTCACCATGATTAATTGAGTTTATTGCTTCATGATGTCTGGTGGCCGTGGAATATTAAGCAATATGTGCATTCTGAAGACTGAAGGGCAAACAAGCTTTCTTATTCGTCTCTTATATGGAGGATGGAAATACTGTCCTCTTACCTATAGCTGAGCCTGGATTTGATCATCTAGTTAGCACACTGGCTGCAGAGAGGTCAACTTCCTCCTCTTTTACAGTCTTTCTTTTAAAATTTATAAAAGTGTAATTAATTTGAATAGAGAAAATAAACTTCTTTCCTTAAGTAAGTGAGTAACAGATTAAATTGCAGTACCAATTAATTTGTGGTGAGCTGTCCCATAGGCATGGTGTGAATATAAAATTTTATAAAATTTTATATAGATGTGATAAAAGAAGCCTTTTGAAAGTAGAAGAAAACATTTTTGCTGGATGTGATAGCATAACATAGTGGGACAGGTATTTGCACAGGGTATTAATAACTAGGGACTCTATAAGTACAAGATTGTGAGTAGTAGCCTAAATTTGATTTCTAACATACTGGTACCAAGACAGCAAGACATTCCTGGGGTAACATACGTGTCTATTTTCTTGAACCATTTGTCTCATGTTTGCAATAAGTGCCAGGTGAGAGAGTGCTGAAGGCATGACCTGGCAGCAGTACAGTACTCTTACATTCTGGCTGTACAACTGGTTGTGGTTTTTGTCTTGTTCTTCAGGTCAGTCCTCAGTACGGTCATGGGATGTTTGTATGAGACAGAAGCTGGCCAAGTGTCTAGTACAGTAACATCAATGATATTGTCATTTATATGGTGCATGAGACTTTAGTTCTCTTCTTGAGTGCTGCTCAGCTTCCACAGTAAAAGGGTAATGAATTACCTCCAGGCTCTTTCTTCTGCTGTGAGTGGTAGTAGTCATGATCTCCTGTCAGGACCAACTCTGTGCTTGGATTTTATGATGTGTTAAAAAAACCCCACAAAGTTAACTGCTTCTGTGGGAGTCACTGCTGATATCTGTTACACCAGATCACTTATTTAGGTACAGCTTCTCTAAGTGTTGAAGGTGGGTCTGGAGCCAGTAGTGTTTAGGACTACTTGTGCTGGACAAATGATGACAACCTAGGTAAATATGCCAGTAGCTCTTCTTTTCTTTCTCTGAAATAGTTAGCTAGTACAGCGTGGAGTTACTCAAGCATAAAAACATATGAAATGTTATATGAGCAAATGAGAAACCCATGACTAAGACACTGGCTGAGAATATTGTCTTCAAATATTTGCTGGAGATCACACTGAAATTCAAGCCCTTATCTCCCAAAGCTCAATAAAGTGTCTGCCGTCAGTCTACTGTCTCACCCTCCAACACATTACAGCATCTGTCTTACTCTCCCTCTCCACTGCTTCTCCATTACATTCTACAGTGCCAGAGAGATCTGAACTGACTGACTTCATGACGCAATAGTCCCACCGCTTAGTATTGCTCCAGCTTGAGGTGAAACTCTTTCCTTCAGGATGACTGTATTAAAAACACAGGATAGTAAGTGACTGTAGCAAAAATATCAAGAAAATCTCATTGTGCTGAGAAAAGTTGCTGAATTAGATCTCCTCTGCTAAAAAAGGAAGACAAAGGTAGAAATAAATTCCTGCACAGTCCCCAAATCAAGGATTTGGCATTTAACCACTTAGTCACAAAAGTCTGATAATCAGTCCCTTTCTAAGCCTCACTGTGAAGTTGATAAAAAAGGAAAAGCCTCAATAGTACTCCTGGAAGGACTTGTTCAACTATAAAATCCCCAAACTTTTCTCCTCTGTCCTCTACAGAGTTTTCCTTGAGTATTTCTATCATGCATTCTTGCCATTTTGAATATAAATTCAAGAAGGGCAGGAATAGAGATTCATATTCTCTGTCTCAAAAAGAAATGTTTACCATTTATGTGTTGCTATGACCTGGCTAGCAAAGGTTAGTCTCAGTGGACTGATGAAGAGGGCATCCTGGAACAACATGAGCAGCACCCATTTAAATATTTAGCCTGGAGATGCCAACATTGCAAAAAATCCAGTACATTTTTGAGGTATATTTTTGGACATGCATTCAACAGTACATTTTATACAAAGATACAAAAGCAGTTGGAATGGCTGACGAGAAAACTGCTCAGTAAGCAACGCTCTTAATCAGACAACACATTCTGAAAACACAACTCATTATCGCAGACAAATCTAGTATATGTCATGCTATGGGTGAGTTGATTATCTGTACTCTGGGTTAGCAAAATTAAATAAGATTGTTTAAAATACAGCTTCAGGGAGTGCTACATATTTTATCTTGGTTTCATCTGCTTTCCAATAATATCAAAGCCATGTTTAATGGATAGAGATTTATGACCAGAAAATGATATGTATAGCTGAAGAATGTGAAGGGATGATGTGCCTTGTAGAATTAGTTATCATTGTTGGGGAAGTTGAGCTGGTTTACAGCTTGCTTTTTTCCCTCTCCATCTGGGTCTGATTTGTGTCTTCACAGTGTATATAGGAAATGTTCTCTGCAATTCTCTAAACATAAAGACTGTGTTTCAGGCACTATGGTGTAGGAAATTCTGAAAACTTTGACTTGTGCATGGACAATTGTTAGCATGTATATTTTTAAACGTATGTTTTCTTTATCCTGTATTTTCGAAAATACATATGTATTAATACATAGATTAGCTCAGCTACTGCAAACCATGGGATGATTATGAATACATTTTCCCTGCTGTTTGCCAAGGTTATGCACACTATATTATTTTATTTTTGTGTTTTAATGCCAAATGCTGCACAGCTATAAAAATTGCTTTCCTAGGAGCTATTCCAATGAATGTCTAGTGACTAGAAGACAGACATAAGAGTATGTAGGCATTTTGCCAGTTGTTCTTTGAGCTATATGTAACACAAAATTATTTTTTAATGTGCTGCAGTCATATGCCTTAGGTAGGTGAATGGCCTTTTTTTCATTTCAGAAGTGTCCTCTTTATTTAGGATGAGGCTCTATGTTGAGACAAAAGGCTGAGTTATGATACTTTTCCTGGCAATTTTTAGTGTGAAAATTGTCTTTGACTACTTTTGCCATTCTTAAAGACAGGACTGAGAGTAGGCAATTGGATGCATATCTTAAAACATCTTTTACATGTCACTCAGCCTAAAAACCAAAAGTTAACCAGACACTAGATATGGTATGTGAGAGCATTCATTAGCACCATTCAGGATCAGGGAAATCTCTCTCTCTCTCTTTTTTTAAAGCTATTTGAGAAACAAAAAAGCCCTGCAAGTAGGTTTCTTGCTGACAAGTTGCAGGTGTAAGCCACATGCCCATATTGGGGAAAAAAAAAAAAAAAAAAAGATGCGGTTATGAAGGTCTTGATGACAGACAAGGGTTTAAAATGCCTTCATCTCCAGGTTTTAGCTAATTCATCTGGTTTTTATTTCCATTTCCGCCAGTTAGCAGTGTTAGTATTTTCCAGATTCACTCTAACCGTGCACAGGTCTATATAAAATCACTATTCTGTGTTGTTAGATCCTGAGTTTAGTAAGGTCTCATTTAAGTCAAGGAAGCCTTACTTTTATGGTAACTATATCATAAATTGTAAGTCAGTCTTAATGAGGGGAAGGAGTGATGACATTGAGGGGAAAGCTCTTTAGTTTCACTTTGTTAGAGTAGGTAGAATCCATTTATGCCTTCAAAGTTTGAAACAGGTGAGTATTTACATTTGTGTCTTACTGCTACTCCTGGCTAAAAAATCTGGTCATCTTTGATGTTCATCCTTTCAAGGCTGAACTCAAGAGGAAATGTTTATTTTTAAGGGAGAAAGACTTATACATACATCAGGTTACGCCAAACATCTGTACTCTCAAATCATTCTTCAAAGACAGATCTTCAGAGGGTTAGAAGTAGTGGGGCAGCAGAACTTATATTCAAGCCTGAATTTAAAACATTATTAGATATGTAACCTGCCTACACTGAAAATTAGACAGTTGAGCTTTTTGTTTGTAGTGAATAATTCAGTTGCAAGAGTCATTTTGAAAAATGTAAAAACAATAGTTTGATTTATTTAAAATGCTGGAGATAATTAGTAGAGGAAATGTAAGCATAATTTCAGAAATTGCCTGAAGTACATTCTCATCTTTTTAGCTAAACAAATTCCTCAAGTATAATTTTGAGGAATTAAAAAAATCTATTATTAATTTAGTAGTAATTAAAATTAGATGGAGATAGGTAGCATAGTTGTAGCTCTGTGGGAGTCAGTTGAAAGTATTTTGGAATGTGGCTGTATGTGTTTCTATGTCTCCTTTAAGCATCATGTCTTTTCCTGCTGTAGGAATAAACTTTTCTGTCTTTTCTCTTTATGGGAGAATGCAGCGTTTTCACACCTTTTTTTTCAAAGTTGGTTTTGCTGTAAGAGAATGCTGATTTTGATGAATACAGAAGAATTGTATACACGTGCCTCTTCTTGCAGGGAATCATATGTTCAAGACAGCTTGTGCTTTGTAATAAATTCCAAGCTGTATACCACAGGGTGCTGTTTAGCAGGTGGCAGGTGTAAGGAATACACTAAGCCCATAAGTGAAGTAAAGGTTCTCAAAGTGAAATGCTGACCAGTAACGTTCATTCACTTCCAAGGAGTCCAGCTGGTGTGGGCCAGTGGGGAAAGGTGCAGTTGCAAAGGAGCTTATATGAATGTGGTATAGGTGTTTACTGTGAGAACCATGAACTTATTGTCCATCAGTGTATTTCACAACTATCAAAGGAAAATACCTCCTTGCAATTTAAATTAGAATGTTACCATCTGAAGGGTGTGTTTCTGCATTTTCTTCTAGTTTTATGGCTCCATTTACTCTTTGTTGTGGAGCTTTAAGCTCTTGTTGATGAATTGGGGGCCTGAATCCAAAAAAATTATGAGCTGTCTTGTGCCAACATCTGTTTGAGGCAAGGAATGATGAAACCACCAGGGAACTGGTTATAACTCCTTAATTCTTTAAGCCGATAGATCTTCACCAGCAGCATGAGGGCATGAGGTTAGAAGATTACTAGACATGGTGGAATAGGGCTGATAGCTGGACTTCATAATCTTGGAGGTCTTTCCCAACCTTAATGTTTCTATGATTCTGTGATTCCTGGACCCAGTGAACGGTATCTCAACTGTCTATTTCTTTGTTTGTTTAGGGGTTTTTTTGTGGTTTTGTGGGTTTCTTTTTTATTAAATGGGTTGCATACATGACTTGTATATAGGAATGCTTCATTGTAAACCTTTCACTCACCAGGCTTATCCGTGCACCAACGATAAAGAATGTGAAGTTGGGCGATACTGTCACAGTCCTCATCAAGCAACGTCTGCATGCATGATGTGCCGGAGGAAGAAGAAGCGCTGCCACAGAGATGGCATGTGCTGTCCTGGGAACCGCTGCAACAATGGTACTTCAGTGTTTTCTTGGGTGTCCTCCATAAAATCAGCATTTCCATAGCACCTATTTCTCTGAATGTTCCCAGCTACAGTGTATATTTCTGAGTGACTCCATGTCTTTTTCTAATTTAAGAAAACTTCCATTTTCTACTTCATCCCACTCCACTTCCTTTTCTTTATTAGTATTTCTATGTCTAAGGCTTCTATACTAATAAGCTTTTCCCCATTTTGGGGTAGGTAAACCCAAAAATGCTGCTTCTGCTAACTGAAAGCACAGCACTACATTCTAGTTTGATTAACTGGAAGACTGCACAGAACCCATAACTTTAAGGAAGTGAAAGAGATTTAATGAATCCTAATCTTCTCTCTCTGGAGTGGGTTATAACAGTATTGTTTGTGTTCCCATACTTTCCTCTGGAGACTGGGGAGTGATATGTATGAGGTAGTCTTTGAGTGCTTAGACCATGAAACCAAAGCAACAGCAAGGCTATTGGCCAGTGACTGTAGCAGAGCTGTAGTGAAGTTAGGCACTGGGGATGAGAGACAGAGGTATGATTAGAGATGAGTGTTGCTAAGGTCAAGCCCCAGCATTTTCATGGTGCTAGTCCTGATCCTAGTTGTTATGTGTCTTTAGGTTGTTTTTCCTCCTGTTCAAATTCTTTGACTGACTGTCTTTTCTTCACAGGTATTTGCATACCAGTAACTGAAAGCATCCTTACACCTCACATCCCTGCTCTAGAAGGGCCACGTAACAAGAAGAATGGTCATTATGCTAGCAAGGACTTGGGATGGCAAAACCTTGGGAGATCACGCTCCAAACTGTCACACATAAAAGGTAAGATGAGATCTGTACTACATGTCATGAATCACATTATTGCTGTTAAGGTAAAGCAGTGCAAACCAGAAATAGATAATTTCATAGGTAGTGAATGTCACATCTATCATGAGAATTCATAGCATGATTCAAAAAGTGATATGACATCAAGCAACTCTTCTTATGACTGAAGTAGCATCTGCTTTCTTCTCTGTGTCAGAGGTGGACAGACAATCCATTTCTGAGTTGTGCAAGACTGCACACATCCTCTTCTTATAAATGTCATGTAATAAAACACTTGTAATTCCACTTATATTCCTGTAGCTGAATTGCTCCTTATGGAGTCTTATGGCAGAATCACACAGAATCACAGAATCACCAGTTTGGAAAAGACCCACCGGATCATTGAGTCCAACCATTCCTATCAATCACTAAACCATGCCCCTGAGCAACTCATCCTCCCATCTTTTAAATACCTTCAGGGAAGGTGACTCAGCCACCTCCCTGGGCAGCCTCTGACAGTGCCCAATGACCATTTCCATGAAAAAAAATTTTCTGGTGTCCAACCTGAACCTCCCCAGGCAGAGGTCTCATTACTTACCCACTTGAACTGGCCTAATTAACACCTTCCATTGTGCCTACATCTTTCAAATAGCCATAGGTGGAAATATCATCTCTCCTTTTTCTGAGCTTCATTTGCATTAGTCTGCAGTGAATCTGTACATTTTCCTATGAGGTAAAATAATTTGGTTGCTCTTTTTAGGACATGAAGGTGATCCCTGCCTACGGTCATCAGACTGTATTGAGGGACACTGCTGTGCTCGCCATTTCTGGACCAAAATTTGCAAGCCTGTGTTGCATCAGGGGGAGGTGTGCACCAAACAGCGCAAGAAGGGCTCCCATGGACTGGAGATTTTTCAACGATGTGACTGTGCTAAGGGGCTGTCTTGCAAAGTGTGGAAAGATGCGACCTCCTCTTCTAAATCAAGACTTCATGTGTGCCAGAAAATCTGAATGATGATAAGGAAGATAGTACTAAGTGACTATGGCTTAATGTATTTAATGCATTATGGCATTGTGGAAAAAGAGGACTGCAAATGAAAGCAGAATGGCTAAGATAACAGTTAGTGTAGTGGTAGAAGTCACACCAAAAGCATTTATTTTTGAGCTGATGGTAAACACGAGTGCAGCTGAAGTTCTCCTACTGTACAGCTCTTCTGTAAATAACTTCTACAGTTTGTGGGAAATGCTAGGATGCAATCAAGTACAGTGGACATTAATGTCACTTACCTTGCTGTGTTGTCCCATGATGTTTCAGGGGTTCAGTGTTAGGGCTACAGTGGGTGTCCAGCATGGTAATGGCTGCTAAATTAATTATATACATTGTACTCCTATAAGAAGCAGTGCCTGCCCAGAAGGTACATCTGTTGACATATTATCAACCACATTGCAGGTATGAGAAATGGAAATAAAGTTACTGTGAATGTCCACAGGTCCTTGTCATTCAGGGTTGACACTTCAGCAAAGAAAGCCCTCCTGCAGGACAGGAGTGCTATGTTTTGCAGGACCTCATGAAAGAGGTGAAAGCTTGCCATCTCACATTTTCAAGAGAGCAGCAGTTTCTCTACGAGGAGACATTTAAACAGGGTTTTGTTTCCTTTAGATAGGTAAATTGAAATGCTTTGTGTAGTTCAATGTCATAGTACAGCACTTAATTGCTTGTATTTGCGTCAGTTTACTGTTAGCATACATTGGGTTGAACAGATGAAGCAAATATGTGCATGCTGAATCCAGAATTATATACAGCAGTTGCTCATTAGTCATAAATACACGTTCCTTGCCTAAGCATGCTTGTATTATAGATATTTCCAAAAGAAATAGCAGAGTGTTGAAGTGCCTTACACAAAGAGCTATGAATTTGTTTCACTGTTGGTGTTATAAAAGATGATACAAATGTTTGTTGAGGTGTTAGAAACATACTGCTGCAAACTCAGATTTTTACAGCATGGTAATGGCAACAGGTTACTGATGGCACTCTGCAGAAATATAACAGATTTGTTTCTTAGAGGCAGCAAAGAAAAAAGAGTTGACTTCTCTGAGTACCTCCTCTCCTGCAGAAAATGATGTGAGAAGATAGTATGACATCAAATGACCCCTTAAACATCATGTGATGTCACAACATACCAGCCTCCAGCATGTATTCATACTGAACTTGGTGTCCTCTCAGTCTGGACTGTTCTGTCAGGAACCATGGAAATATATGGACTCTGGAAACAATCTGACAACTCTACATTGTTATTGAACTTGTTACAAAAAGGACAGTCTCCTTCCCCCGACTTATCGCCGAGGTCTTTTTATTCATTTTACTTATTTGCAAGTATTCCTTTGTAGAGACATTGGTAAAGAGACTGTTATTTCTTTAAAGAAGTCTGATTTTATAACTGACCTACTGCTAAGTTTTAATTGTCCATTTATTATTACCTATTTTCATGTTTTCTAATACAAGGGACTTTTCTGTTGCATCAGATATGAACAATGTGGGTGGGCCAGTATGTAGATGAACTTAGACCTGCCCCCCCCAGCTGACACCTCTTTCCACCAGTGGTGGTTTGAAAGCTGTAGCTTAGCTCTACCACCACACTAATTCTTCCAATAGGACAGAGACCCCAGCTACATTGCCTTTATCTTTCATAAGAGTCTGAATAAGAAGAGTATTTCACATGTCTCTTCCCCCACTGGAGTTGGATTTATTTTCCTAGAGGGTCTTCTGTTTTTCAATAGTCTCAGTCAGAGTATTATCTTGCAGTCATGTCATTGCAAACCTGCTATTTCAGAATTTTTCTAGTGCCACTGAAACAGGAATAAAGCTCAGAAACAGTGGAATTTCAAGACATTAAAAAAGTACAGGAACTGATTTTGCAAGAGTTATTTCCACTGACACACTGCATACTCAGAAGAGGAATTCTGTTGCTGTCATTGTGACTACATATAGAAGAAAATGATACATGGCATGAGCAGGGGTGTTTGCAGAAATATGGTCTCAGCAATTTTTAGCTCTTCTTATTATTGGCCTATCCTTTTCCTCTTGCAAAACATAGTTATTCGGGATAATTTATTTACAGGAAATGTTTAATGAGATGTATTTTCTTATAGAGGTATTTCTTACACAAATCTTTGTAGCAGAATATATTTGCAGCCTCTTGACTTTAATGTAGAAAAATGTATAATAAGATTAAATATATTAAATTTCCTTTTCCATTCCTCCCCAAATATTTTACCCATATTCATTTCCTTACTTGCTGCTTAAGAAGAGAAGTTCTTTCTGGAAAACTATGCAGATCTATTGAAAAAAAACCCAAAACAATATATTTTAGCTGTACAAGAAAAAAGCATCTGATTGTACTTGTGTCTCAAAGCACTGTCTAGGCTAAGTTTTTGTAAAACAAATGAAGGTCATCTTAAAATCCCCACGTGTCTTTTCAACAAAACTGGTTTAAGTGGCAACTCTTTGTATGCTTCTCTTGGAACACTTTATACCTAAACATTTGAGAATAATTTTTGAAAATAATGCACCTGAGTCCATAATGTTCAATCAACCAGCCTAAATCAGAAAGGTGCCCAGATACATTCCCTGCATAAATATACACAGCAGAGAGGGTAAAGCTGGTATTCCAATTACCTGGTATTTTGCTATAGGTTATGGCATACAAATGCACTGCTTCAAGATCTGTAACTAGCAACTTCAAAATAGCAGAAAACAGCATTCAGCTCTAATAACATGAAACAATCCATATGACAGAACTGAAGCTATTGCTACTAAAACAAGCCAAATTCTGACCCCACATTCCCCCCCCGCCCCCCCCCCCTCCCCCCGCAGAGCTCAATAAATATTGCAAAATAATGGTTGTGCTTATTGAGCAATGGTCTCAATATCCTTGTTACTTGTTTCTGCTAAGCCTTTGCTCAAACAGATATACATTTGGAGGGTGGAATGGGCTAAAAGTCACACTAGTGTTTGTACAAAATGAAAAGGCTTTGCTACTGTTATTTGCAATATTTGGTGGTTAGGCCTTTGCAAAATTATAACACTTTTAACAACAACATAATAAAGTTGTTTGGTTGGGGGTTTTTATAAATCACACTAATAATAAAGCCATGCTTTCTTACCCAGCTCACTGGTCTGATGTATCACATTTTTCTGATGTTGCATTAGACAGGAGTGAAGGAGCAGAGTTAGTCTAGGAGTCTGTGCTACCTCATTTTAAATCATACCATTTGACCAAGATGAACAGAAGTTTTCTGCTTTATTATCTAGTATGGTCTTTAACATGCTCACAGCTACCAAAGAGTGCTTACAGTTCAACAGACCCTACACAAATTCTTACCTCTTGGTTTGCCTTCATCTCTATATGACTGTTGTCCATTGCTGAAATGTGGCAAACGTCTGCCCCCTTTTATATTACTGCTCTGCCAGCTTTTTACAGATGCTCTTGAGCCCACAGTGCAGGTGGTAAGGAGGAAGCACAGTAAATGGCAGTGATTGAGGAAAGGGTGGACTGGAGAGAGCCAGCCAGGATCTTGAAATGGACGAATGGACCCATTACCAAGCATGGATGAAGGGCAAACATGCTCTGTCTGTGCCACATCTCCACAGTACAGACCCAAAGGGAGGAGGCCTGATTAATTGAGTGATTCTTGTCCCTCAAAAGTTGAAGTATTGAGCACACATCCCCCTGACGACAGTAGGCATCTCACCTTGGTCCTTTGCAGACCCAAATCTTACTCATTCCAGAGGCTTTGATTTGGTACCAACCCTCAGATGCATTGTTCGTTGCTACAGCTCACAGCCCGGCTATGCCTAGGCATCCCACTGGAAGACTGCAGCAAAGAAGGAAAAGACAAAGCCAGGAGACAGCTGCTGCATTGCAGAACTCCAGCTGGTCTCAGAGTTATTATTTTGACCACCACTGATGGGACTGACCCCAATGAATATACAACATTGGACAGAGCTCATTGAAAACTTGTTTATTCTGGCAGCTCCCTGTTTTTTTTGGAATTGCTTATTGTTATAGCATGAGTGTCAATTACTTATTTACAAATGTCTGTTACCAATAAACTCTGGTTTTTTACAGTACTGGTTTGCAGCTTGATTTAGAAGTGGTTTGCTGCATGCCAACTTCCTGAAGTAGAGGAAATAAACTTCTAAAGGAAATCAACATTTTAAGAAGCACAGGCTTTCCCTCCACCTTTTCCTCTTAGAAAGAAACCCCCTGCTTTTAAAAACAGGAGGAAAAATACATAACTAACACAAAAAGATATCCTGACACAGTTTTAGTCTTTGTGTCCTTAGCAAAACTCATACTGTAATTTTCCACTGTTACTATCAAAGCTGGACAAAGACTCATCAGAAAACCAAAATATACAACTGTGTGATTGCTATGGCATGTGTATTCCTGTTTTCTATTCCATATAATCTATTATTTTTTTCTGAGGTTATGTTATTCATCAATATTCACTTGGCAGGTTTGCATACTTTTTTTTTTAAATCAACTATTATTAATAAAACATTCAATAGTTCAGTACAATCATAAGCACAGAGCTCACAAATACTGTGTCTTTCCTTAAGAACAGTAACTTAATGGACCCATCAAGGCGTATAAATACACACGAAATAGTGAATGACATGGCTCTGGAAAAAATTGCCAGGAATTTTGGAATGCATATATTAATGAATCAAATGGCCACCTGAAGCTATAGGATAATCCACATCAAAATTTTCTGGGGAATGTGTTTATCTATACAGTCTGTTGCCTGAAATACCTCTCTGAAATTTAAACACTTTTGAGTATCTGGAGGCTGATTTACCAATGATCCACTTAGCATAAAGTCCTGTAGATGTCAATGGGAGCAGCTGAGGTGCAACGCTTTGGTAGTGTCATCTGATGTCTTTGTGGCACCTTTGCTGAAAAATAAAAGCAAACCCAGAAAACCCTCAATGCAGAACTGCAAAGGCTTCAGAGATCATCAGTAAGAACATTGTAGCAATGGAAAACTGTTACAGGAAAGGAGAGTCACAGAGAACAATGAGGGTTAGTCTGGGGGTCAAGGGTTAATTGGTTATTTTAGAAAGAGAATTGTAGTGAAAGTTATGATTAACTACTACGAAACAATGAGGAGTTGAGAGAAGATAACCTGATGCAATAATTTAAAATTCTTCAAATCAGAAAGAAAGAGTAGGTCATCATTGTATACCTGTGCATAGCAATATACTGTATTTTGCCCACTTAGCTCTATAAACAGTGATGAACATTTTTGTACAGGGTACACTGCACATTATGTCAAGTAATATTTCCCTCAAAGCCTTCTCGGTTTGAAGTCACAAAAAGAGAAGGTAGCTTGTTCCATGTTTAAATACACCTGGCTTATCCCCATTCATTTTTATTTGGATTTATTTTTTCATTTTTCTGCTGATTGAAAGAGACACGGTGTAGCTCCAAATTTCTCCTCATTAAGGCACTTCTAAACTGAAAGTAACTCACATTTTGATCTTCTTAACAGTCTTTGTATCATCATCCTTTTTGCTGAAAGCACACATTAGCCTTATAGAACACCTAAAAAGACATAGCAGAAGGTTTTTGAGAGCTGAACTGGGGACGTCTGAGGTTCTTGCATCTAGGGAAACTGATGAGACTGTTAGGGATTTTGGGACAAGCACAGTAACTGCTAAAGCTATCAGCAGTTAAATGCTCATATCAGCTTTGTTTCCATTTAAATCAGTACCTGTGGAGGTACTCAGATAAATGCTGTGATTTAATGCTCATCAGAATTAGAGCTAGTGGGAAACCTGTGCGATTTATTTTTTTTAGGTTACTTCTTCCATTTGGGGGTAGAAAACTTTCTTGATCATGGATTTTTATGATTGGTCACCTCTAGATAGAAATATATTTTGTACTAACAAAGTGTTCATTATTAGTGCTACTTTTTTTTTTTTTTGCAAAAACCAATTATGTGACCTTGATATTTAGAAAGTTTCCTCATGTCATAGCAATAAATGTAGACTATAGCCCTCCCTGTCTAAGCTCTCATCAAAGAAATGTTTTTCTAGTTTTTAGTACTCAGTGGCGATGGTCCCCAAGGGACACCTCCAATGCCTGCCCAAAAACATTTGGCTCTAGCTCCTCAGTTCATGATTCTCCCTTTGTTGACTGCTCATTAAATTTTCAGCCAGAGTTTTTACTCTCATGAACCCCTCATTTCAAGAAGAAACTCCCTGTAACCACCAGGACACCCACAAGCACCTTTGACAGCAGCTGAATGACGAGCATTACCCTATTGCTTTGTTTTATCCAGTCCAACCCCACCCTAAGGCTGCAGTCATCTCCCTGTAGTTGAAATCTGAAGTCTTTGGTGCTGGGACTGACTTTTTGTCCTGCATTTGTACAGCACTTAGCACAAGAACATGCTAGTCTCTAACTAAAGGTCTATTAGCTTTATTATTTCTACTACCATATATGACTGAAAACATGAGCATCAGATATAGGATTATTCTGTCAAGACTTCCTAATGTGAAGTGAAACACAGCACTGCCCTGCCTCATACTACAAGTTTTCAACTCGTTGAAATGAATCACAACTTGTGATTCGTGAACCCCCCACATTCAGAGAGCTTAAGCTAGAAAGCTAGCCTTGTTGTCAGTAAGTTGAAAAAAATTAGGAATTTGCAAATCAAAAAGAGGCTAGAAAATTACTGTACTGAACCCAGAGTGAAAAAAACCCTCATTTTTTTGCAAGAAGGTGAACAAGTTACAGGCTCTGGGAAGTTATTCTCTCTTTTCAGTGAGAATGTGAATCAAGCGGCAAGTATCTGGGACAATACATGCCCTGCAAATTCAAGCATGCTGGTGACAGTGCTTCATTGTCCTCTCCCAGGAAGGTGGAATTGCTATTTCTGTGGCTGTATGTTTCTATCTATGACAACTATACTTTAAACGATATCTCACCATCACACTTGATATCATGCTAACTGCAGAAATCCTTGTTGTCTGTGGTTCTCGTCCCATGAAAAACATGCGACTATGCTATACGGGGATTACAAACTGCTCCTAAGGTAACATGATAAGTTAAACTCCATCTCTCAGATGGGCAAGGCAAACATGCACTAGATGGGCCTTCCAGTTAGTCTTTTTTTTTTTTTTTCCCAATGAATGATGCATGATGGTCATACGCTAAATTCATTTGTCAATCTTATTTTTTTATCTGTTGCTTAGAAAATGCATCAGCCTACTGATGGAAGGGAGATTTTGGAGCTGTGAATTAAAAACAGCCTGCTATGAGGAGTGAGGACAGGTGCAGTCTTTGGTCAGTTAAGGAGGTAGAGGAGTTGATTGTGAGAAGGATCTAGACAAGACCATTAATTAGGAAGGAGGGAGGAACAGGGCACTTTTTCAAAACAGTTTCCAAATTCATGATCTTTCACCTGAAGCACCCTGATCCAAGTCCAGACATGAGCAAGGGGATTCCAGCTTGTCCTGATGATGTGATAGTAAAATGGTCTACACACAGTGGTTGGTGGTCTTGGATTTCTTCCCGGAGAAGTAGAGTTCCCAGCCCAGCTCAACTTTGGTCCAACTGGCAATCCTCATTATGTTATAATGAGGCCCAAATGGAAATAAGCTGCAGAGGCACATTCTTTCTTTCCTCCTTTCATGTGCCTTTCTGAGAAGGTGCTGGCACACTGGTGTGGCCACGTGAGATGTGTCATAGACATTAGCTTGAGCTTTACCATGTTGAGCAAAGTGACAGTGTCAAGCCACTGCATGGCCCATGAAGAGGGGTTTCGTCAGAGAAAGAAGAGGTCCTGTGGTTTTACAAAAAAAACTGACCAGGCCTCCAGGAGCACAGTGCATCAGACGTGGAAATTCCAGGGTGATATTTTTTCATGGCCAACACAAGGCAGCCCTCAAGGAGATGTGATGGTTAAACTGAGTGGTGCAGTCTACCAGACCTGTTCATTTGTTCTGGGAGAAAAGAGCAAGCACCTGCTACATTTAGATGATGTTATGGACATGTGTGTCCTTGCTCACATAAAGGGACAACTCTGACACTGACAGCCCCATACAAATATGATTCTGCACAAGTTCATAAAGGTTGGGCACACTGAGCCCCATTGACTCATGCCATGACACCTATTTGATCCCCTGTACACCATGTTGACTTTTGTGGTTATTAAGAGGTATTAATCTATGAACTCAGGAGAAGAAAATAAGTTAAAGTAAGGTTTATAATACAGGAATTCATTATATTATATGAAATATAATGAGATCTAAAGGAAAAGAATACTTGCCACTCATAACTTAAATGAACACTATATAACTTTTGACCATAAAGTGATGCCAATCCTCAAAAAGTGAGGCATGGGAACATTTTTGTGTATGGTTGTCAGGTTTTTTTCTTTTCTAAGTAGAAGATATTCCTTCCTTCCTCCAGATGCTATCAGTCTTTCCTTTACTAGCCAATATTAAATGATTAAAACCTGAGAAGTCTCACACAGTATCACATCACTCCTTCCCCTGAAGGGACAAAATTTCTGATCAGGTTAAGTTTCTTGAATCTTTTTCCTTGAAATTACTTTATTTTTTGTTTTGGGGTAGTTGCTTTGCCTCAGGACAGTATCTTTATCTGATGTTTGGTTGACTTTGCAGTGGAAAGGGAAGGGGTATTTGGACTTATGAATTGGGAAGGTCACTGCTGCAGTGTAAGGGTCCTTCAGGCTTATTCTAGGAGGTCAAATGGCATCTGTGCATTGGTTTTTGTTGACTGGATTTACTAACGAAGCCTAGAGCTCAGGGACAACTGTGTGATCAGGCCCAGCCAACATGGGTTTACAAAAGGTAGGTCTTGCAAAACTAACATGATCGCCTTCTATGACAAAGCGACTTGGCTGCTGGATGAGGGAAAGGCTGTGGATGTGGTCTTCCTGGACTTCAGCAAAGCCTTTGACACAGTTTCTCACAGTGTTGTGATATGGAAACTGTCAGCCTCTGGCCTGGACAAGCACAAACTCTCCTCAGTAGAAAACTGGCTGGATGGCCGGGCCCAGAGAGTGGTGGGAAATGGTGTTAAATTCAGCTGGAGGCCAGTTACAAGTGGGGTTCCCCAGGTCTCAGTGCTGGGTCCAGCCCTGTTCAATGTCTTCATCAATAACCTGGATGAAGGCATTGAGTGCACCCTTAGCAAGTTCGCAGATGACACTAAGCTGGGTGGAAGTGTTGATCTGCTGGAGGGTAGGGAGGCTCTGCAAAATGATCTGAACAGGCTGGACCACTGGGCTGAGTCTAATGGCATGAGGTTTAACACGGCCAAATGCCAGGTCCTGCACTTGGGGCACAACAACCCTATGCAGAACTACAGACTGGGAGAAGTCTGTCTAGAAAGCTGCCAGGAGGAGAAGGACCTGGGGGTGTTGGTCGACAGCCAACTGAACATGAGCCAGCAGTGTGCCCAGGTGGCCAAGAAGGCCAATGGCATCCTGGCTTGGATCAGAAATAGTGTGACCAGCAGGTCCAGGGAGGTGATTCTCCCTCTGTACTCTGCACTGGTGAGACCACTCCTTGAATCCTGTGTTCAGTTCTGGGCCCCTCACCACAAGAAGGATGTTGAGGCTCTGGAGCAAGTCCAGAGAAGAGCGACGAGGCTAGTGAAGGGGCTGGAGAACAGACCCTATGAGGAGCGGCTGAGAGAGCTGGGGTTGTTTAGCCTGGAGAAGAGGAGGCTGAGAGGAAACCTCATTGCTCTCTATAACTACCTGAAGGGAGTTTGTAGAGAGGAGGGAGCTGTCCTCTTCTCCCAAGTGACAGGGGACAGGACAAGAGGGAATGGCCTCAAGCTCCACCAAGGGAGATTTCAGTTGGACATCAGGAGGAAGTTTTTCATGGAAAGAGTCATTGGGCATAGGAATAGGCTGCCCAGGAAGGTGGTTGATTCACCTTCCCTGGTGGTGTTTAAGGCACAGGTAGATGAGGTCCTGAGGGACATGGTTTAGTCTTTGATAGGAATGGTTGGACTTGATCCGATGGGCCTCTTCCAACCTGGTTGTTCTATGATTCTATGAAAAGAAGGGAATCTGGGCTGCCACAACCTGTTTGCCTGTCCCACAGCATTCCATGCTGGAGGCTTGGACAACCCATTGTGAAAGGCGATAAGTGTCTCACAGAGGTGATCTTCTCTGACTTGAGTCATGCAAGCTTTGCAGAAGAAACTGTAAGGAGGCACGGAAGGAAGCAGAGTAGCTAGAGAAAATGTGAAAGCAGGTCCTGCTGATACCAAAAGTATTGTCTCAATTCTGACTGGATTGACAACTGGCTGCTTGGTCCAGGTTTCTTCCATTCTCATCTCATTCCCTTCACCTCTGCTATGCTCCACAGCTTCCCCTTTTATTTTCCTCTCCTCCCCTTCTTTTTTCTACATAACTCCTTTTTCCCTTGACTTTCTAATCCCTGAATAACTTTCCCCTATCAAAAAGGGAGAATTAAGATGTAATTTATCATTACAACATTGATAGTTATGCACTACCCCTCTCAATTCCCTTCTCTTTTCATGTATATATAAATATGAGTGTGGGTGTGTGTGTGTATATATATTCCAATTCTTCAAGGCAGGGAGACAGTCTCTTACCGTACCACTTGTACATTGTCCAGAAAACTGTGCCTGGTTTTAATTGGTCTAAGTTACATAGTCAGTAAAACCTCTGCAAGAAGAAAAGCAAGGAAACTTCCTCTCCAAGGACTTCTGACAGTGATGAGATGTTTTCTCAATCTGAACTCTGACAGAAAGTACCACAGTCTCACCATGTAGAAAATTCAAATAATTAGTCATTTGACTTATACGGAAAAACCGTGTATACTCCTAGCACAACCTATAATTCTTCACCCATGGATTAATAAGATGCCTCCAAACTTTTCTCTTTGAATTTCTTGTTACTACTCAGGTAGTGCAGCTGCAATACTCTGTTTCTTGTAAATACACAATACAGAAAACAACCCAGATTTCCATATATCCCAAACTCCTGCATGATGTGGCTCACAGTGTTTGAGTGGTCGTTTTAAATTGAATAAATAAACAAAGATCCAGATAATCTTTCCAATGCAGTTGTAGCAACATCTCAGATGATCTCAGCTGTGCCAGGGACATGGTTATCAGCATATACTTCTACCACAGAAACTTAAAAATAATCTAGTTTTTAAGACATGTGGGGTAAAGATAAAGATCACTAGAATGCTACAGATCTTCTGCCTCTGAGTCAACAGAGCTTGTCATATTGTTGGAGAAATCCCTGGTTTGTGTTCAGTTTATAAGTTAAAAAAAAAATATTTGTATAGTGAAAAACTAGACAGTATAAGAGCACAGCATTCTGGAAACCTGGGAAACTTCCTTCAATAAAGCTATAAAGCAAACTCCCACCAGTATTTTCCAGATTTTGTAATGTTCTTATCCATTAGCCTTCTGAACAGACACTTAGGGCCTTTCAGGGATTCCATTTGCACAAACCACCATTCTTTCACTTGGTCATTTACAGCAATGACTGAAGCATCTGTACTGGCAAGTCTCAGTACAGATTCATTACTCTGTCACTGTGCCTTCCCTAAGCCATGACTGAAACATGCAACAAACCCTCTTATGCCAGACGTCTCCGTCTGCCTCCTCAGCCTTCTGTTTTCTTGTCTTGTCCTTCCCTGAATCTTCTCCTTTACTCTCCTGTGAACACCATCCCCCTGCAAAAGCCACAAGCGCTGTGGATTTTATGCTCTTGGCCTGGTTTCAAGATTCAGTGTTTCCCTTCCTTTTTGCCCTCCATGTGCTAATCAGGGGTTCCCTAGTGGGGTCAAAGATCTAAGTGCCTGTTTATCTTCTGTCCTCAACATTTCAAAACCATTAGTCAGGGACTGGACTGTGGCCATCAGAATACTCGTATTGTAATGTAAACAGTAACTCCCCTATTTTCTTCACTCCCTGCATCTGGGAGACAAATAATGAGTCCCACAGTGTAATTTTTATTTTCATTCCATATTAATTTTAGTTATGATTATAAGCTAATAGCTGTTTCCTGGGTATTAGGTTGAGCACATTGAAGTACCACAAAACCTGAAGATGGGCACTCTGAGATGGGAGGAAGGTACTCCTGTGCCTTCATGTACTTCACTATATTCTGAACTTTCTCTATAATTAGTAAGTTTGGTAATTTTCACTCTAATGAATTGCCTGTGACAGTCTGTATTACCTGCAAGATAATTACTTGATCCATTAATGATCCAAATTATTGTCAGTGCAAACTTCTATGAGTAAAACCCCATTAATCCCCCAGGGGATTTATTGTGATAACAAAACCTAGTTCTCAACAAGTGCTGGTGAGATTTAGGTGCATGTAAATTGGTTGTATTTCATTAATATAGTACCTAATCACGTTCTGGTACACATCATTGTGATCTTAATCATAAAAAAAACAAATCAGTGAATATGTGAAAATGAAAACAGATGCTTTTATAATAACTGTAATTAAGAAGATAAATTTACTGACTAGAAATATTTGTTTGTATGATCAACAATGATGCAACAGATCAGGTATCTTCTGCATATTTGTACAAGTGAATGACTTCCTTTTTGCTTTATGGAAAAGCATAAGACTCTAACCCAAATCAGTTGAGGAAAGACCATCTCAAGAATTATGCAGAACCAGGAAAGAAAATGTACCATAGCATAAAAAAACCCAACCCGTCCTATGAGGAGAGAGTAATATGACAAAGTTTTTATGTGAAAAGAAAGGCAATATAGAAGTAAAGAAATCCTACCAGAAATTGCTTATCTGAGGCAAAAATATGTGCATCTGCATAACTTTCATACACAGATACATTACAGAGTCTGGTTCATTGAAGCACTTACTCGTGCTTCAGTTTCAGTTTGAGAACAACCTGGATAACTTTTGGATGCAGTTAAGATGGCAAATGTACTCCAGCGGTTAATGGAGAGTCAGTCTATAGAATTAAGTTAGAGCTTATCCAAAGTAATTCTGTGGACCATAAAATGTGGTCATCAAATCCGCAGCACCAGTTCCTTGTGGAAGTCCACTCCTACTGGGTGCATTACTTGGCAACATGATAAAAAAACGAGATGAGAAAAACCTTGCAAGGGACTAAGGGCTTTGTTAAAATTTGTTATGCAAGAGGCACTTCTTTTTTTCCCTACCTCAAGAATGAATACATAACTATAAAGGAAGCCCACCTTTCCATGAAGCCAAAACAAATATCAGCATGCACTTAAGTATGATATAGATGTACAATAATTTCAGTGAATGAATCATGAGCATCAAACTTCTCCATCCTAAAACTCCTCTTGCAACCCAAACTGAACTGTCCAGGGGTCACTGGGGGAGAACAGCAGCAGCTCAAAACTATATGTGATATTTGGTGATCCATTAAAAAGATACTATTTTTTAAGCTTAAATGTTTTCAACATTATAATCTTTGCCATCCACCTGAAAAGAAAAACAAAAGCAAAATATTATAAGGGATGACATCCTAAGTCTATTGAAATAAGTGGGAGTTTTGCCAGATGAAAATAGCCTGAGTGTTTGCACTAAAGAACTCTGAAATATATGTGCAGAAATATCATCTGTTACCTTATATAGCGTTTGGTTGAAATTATTACAACAATAGTATTGACCACTGACTGGAACACACACATTTCTGTTGGGACAGTTTTGTTATTTCAACAAATGCTGAGAATAAGAGAAGAAAATTTTATGCATGACTGTAAATTTATAAAGTAGTCAAATTTCATCGCCATTGATAGTTTCCCCATTTTTAATAATCTTTGGAGAATCAGTTTGCTGAAAAAAATTTATTGAGAAAGAAAAGAAATCTTAATGATGCACTGCAATAGCAAGACTAACCAGTAGCTTATGTGGCACAAAAACTTACTGGAAACATTGATATCGGAAAAAATATTTGCATTAATGCTTATTCAAAGAAACAAGCACCATTTGTAAGGACAATTCAAATTTTTTTTATAGGGTTCTCTAAGTCAGCTAATCCTTCCAATATTTTTATTTTTATTTTAGCTTTGCTTCCTTGTTCTTGTTTGCAAGTTTCTGTGCTGCACCTCAAAGTCTGTAGGCTACAGGAGTATCATCCTTTTATCATCTCTGAATCTTTATGTATTGAAATATCACTTCATTATTAGGGACTAAATTTCTTCCTCCCTTTCATGCTTTTTTGATCTTTGTTCCTGAGTTTGTTTTTGCTTGTCAATACTTTTCCCCCAATCCAGTGTCTAAAGAAACCACAATGCAGAAAGAAAGTTGTCAAATATAGGATCACGCCTTAGTGTATCAAACACTGCTTTTGACACTGTCTATGACTATTATGAAAGTTACAGAACATAAAAATCATTGAATCTTGACTCGTGCCTGTACGCCACACTAAAGATTTCCTTTGGTTGCGATGGGAATAAGTTCTTTCTCAGGATAAAAATTGTTTATAGACTATATGTTCACTTGCATCATGGCTCAAAACTGAGAGTTGCTTTTATGGAAAATCAAAGAAACAAGAAATGAAAGGACCAGAGAAATGTAATGATATCTAGTACTTCACCAAGATGCAAGATAAGGACATGATTCAAGATACTAATATCTAAACTACTGTCACATAGAATCATAGAATCACAGAACAACCAGGTTGGAAGAGACCCATCGGATCATCGAGTCCAGCCTTTCCTATCAAACACTAAACCATGTCCCTCAGGACCTCACCTACCCATGCCTTAAACACCTCCAGGGGAGGTGAATCAACCACCTCCCTGGGCAGCCTATTCCAATGCCCAATGACTCTTTCCATGAAAAACTTCCTCCTGATGTCTAGCCTAAATCTCCCCTGGCAGAGCTTGAGGCCATTCTCTCTTGTCCTCTCCCCTGTCACTTGGGAGAAGAGCCATCTTACTCACTTGATAAATACTCAAAAAAAGAGAAAATTTACACGTGTAATACCACAGGTGAAACCAGATTTTCTGCCAAATTTTGCACAGAAGAAAGTTGTTTCCAGGAGGAATTTGAATAACACAAGGAGAGTTTCTTAGTGCTTGATAAACTGAAAGTGTGAGGAATCGTATGAGATCACCCACTGGAGATGTAAAGCTATGAAAGATAGAACAAAAATAGAAAGGAGTTACTGAGGAAGGTCAGTAAAGAAGAGCGAGTAAATACTCTGTAGGGATGTGTGCCCTCAAAGGCCTTGAAGTTAGCAGGAGATTATATTAATCTCTGAGTAACTGAAGCATAGACTGAAGCCCAATAATTTTGCTCTTGGATCCAGTGCTTCCAGGACTTCTGCTGATGTCTGTGTATCAGAAGCCCAATAATAAATTTAGCCTTGGTGGTAAAATGCTCAGTCCACACTAGGAAACATCATACAGAATAAGACCTAATACTGAGCAGCGCTGAATTCCAACATGTGCAGATCCATCAGTTTCAATTTCAGATACAAATCTTCAGCTCAGAAGTATAAGATGAATCCATTCTTCCCACAAAGCATCTAAATTAAGACCTTACATTAGGAAGCTGTGCTTCTGACAGTCTTGGGACAAAGAAAAACCCTTAATTTAGGTAGTTTGAATCACACCTTGGCAGGTCTCCTGGCTCTACAGGAATAACCAAGACTGAGGCTCAGCCGCCCTCTCTTGTCCTGTCCTTGGAACGCATTTTGCACAGCCATAGAGGTAGCAGCACGTCATGCAGTTCCTCAACTTTTATTGAATGCCTTGGCTTTTCCCCTGAACTTCACTTTCTCACTCCCACACCATAAGTTAAAATGCATTAATGAAGACACTTATATAAATTAACTTAATATAGAAGAGAACTGCAGTCAGCACTCAATTATAAAGTTTGAACATTATGTAGCTTGTGCACTGATCTCAGAACAGCTCTGGCAGAGGCATTTAATTGGATTTCCTCCCCTAAAGAGAAGATTCACTCTCTCTGTACTCCCCTCAAATGGATGTAGTAATGAAATAAAGTATCCAGGCCAGAAAATCCAGATGTGCTCCTTTGCGTGCTATTGACACCCAACTTCGCAGCCACTGAGAACAAAGCTAGACATGTTCACCACACCCAAGCCATCCCTGAAGAATTAGACAACTATGCCACTATGCCCTTTCTCCATCAGATTAAGCACTTAAGACTCCCTGGTTTTGTTAACTGCTTTCTCCATTTTTAACTTTCTTCCCTAACAGAGCATTTGCCTGAATGAAAGCCCTACTGAGCATTGTTTCTAATGAAAAAAATTCTTTCAGTGGTACTTAATATTTTTATCCAAGAATTATACTTGGGCTACAGTATAGTCCTTCTTCTGTTCTGCACACAGCTCCTCTTGGAATGAGCAAGAAGTGACAGTGGAAGGGGAGGAAGAAATGTTCTAAGAATCATAACAGAAGAATTACAGAATGAAAAAAACCTACTTCTTTTTGAGTCCAGCCTCTCCTCTCTGCTCTGTCTCCCTCCCTGCCTGCTTCTATCACACACATATACACTATAGAGTTAGGGTAAACTGCAAAGTTTGCACAGAATAAAGAACACTTATTGTTACTGACAGTGCTATATGGAGCCAGTAACTAGGAGTAACTGGGGCCAAGCCCTTAAGGAAAATGGCCAGGAATATTCCAGGGTATTTTTCCTTTCAGCACTAAGCAATCTATAGGGAGTCAAAATTTATCAAGCCTGAACTCATGCTTGAACCTATCAACTTTTTCTTCCAGGAACTTTGGTCCATATAGAAATACAGACTACAGATATCCTTACATGCTGAAACACTTGGTTTTTGGTTTTGCCACAGGCGTAAGAGAATGAACATGGGTAAGTATACATGGATATAAAAGTAAGAGTGCATAAGATGTAAATCTATGGTCTAAGTAAAGAATTTGAGCATGAACCTGATTTTACTAAGAAGTTATATTTATGTATTTGACATTTGCATGCTGTATTATAAAAATAAAATTCTTTATAAAATAAAGATCAATGTTCAACCATAAGATTCTGTGAAAACAGATTCAATGGAGACACAAGGGACAAAAAATCAAAGCTCTGACTGTAACTGTGCACATAGTCAATAAGCTAGAAATTGCACACAAGGCTTCATTGATAATGAAAACAATAATGTTAGCCTGCTGCTTCCCTTTCACAGAAGAGCAGCAGAAGAGGTAAAAGCCGAACATTTGGCGAAACACCCAGAGAGCAACCACAACAACCCCACAAATATACACACATTCCCATGGTACAAAGCATCCTGTATACAACTGCCCATCAACTTTACTCTTTAACTCTTTTCTTCCCCCCATATTGTAGAACTTTCTTTCACAACTATTGCTCGAAACATGGAAACTCCTCTCCCATTTGAAAACCAAAATCAATCGCCATAAACTTTCTCAAGTTCTCAGTCATTCTGAACCATAGGTCAGTCATTTGCTTTTGGTTCGGCATTAGTCCAGCAAAGCACTTACACATGTAGTTAACTTTAAGCACATGAGCAGTCCCATTGATTTCAGTGGGACTTCTCACAGGTTTGACATTAAAGTAAGGGCAAAAGTGACTTGCTGGACCAGTGCCATAGACTGAAAAGCTCTTACTGCGGAGACTGAATATTTTCATGCATGGAGTCCCTGTCCCATTTTGTGTGAATGGATACCTAAAGACAATGATAATCACAAGAGCCTCTGCTATTTCAGGTACAGGAGGGAATGGAAGATTCCTGTTGGACAGAAAACAATTATCCATCCGAAGTGGTATGACAGCTGCTATCAGGTGTTGTTTCTGTGTTTCCTAGGACAACGAAAATAACATTATTGTGTTTCCACAGCAACACAAATGGATTATGTCATGACGCAAAATACATTCACAGCATGCAACGAGAAAAGAAAGTCTTATATATAGTAACATAACAGATGAAAGAACCCTATCCAGCTGAAGTAAAATTTTTTCTCCAGTAAGCTACATAACATAAAATCAGTTTAGAATATATATTTCTCTGTTCATGCACTGTGCACTGGCACAGTTCTACTTCACATCAATGAAGTGACTGTGTTTTGTTGGGTTTTGAACGTAGATTCTTTGCATTGTGTGATTAATCATGGGTATCAGCCAGAAACTGTCCTGTTCTTCTACTTACTCATGCTTTTCTGATCCCTTTGTTACTTACCATTTGATAAATGTGTAGTACTACAGAATGGACAAAAAATTAAGCTTGACACAGGAGGCATGTTGGTGATTGACTGAGTCTTGTCTGACTCAACCCTACGGAAATCACTACTGCTCATATGCAGACAAGCACCATGACTCATAAACAGATAAACTGCAACATACAGGGCGTGCAGCACACACTGGTTGTACTAAATTTCCTCAGTACACCAACATCAGCCCCACATAGCATGCAAAAGACTCAGTCCCAGGCTGGATATTTGAACTCATTAAAACCATCTAGCAGGGATGATTTACATGCACAAAGGCTGTCATGCATATGCAATAGCTCTTACCTACATCACATACACAAAGGCAACTGTCCATGTCCCAAGGACTACAAATGCCTGCATTTCTCTTCAGGATGTGTCTGATAGAAATGTAGAACGATGATACATCATAGATGAAAACCTACAACAAAAATTATCACTCAATCCTTGGCAAAGGCGTGTGTCACTGAAAGGGCTGTAGCTGGAAGAACTGATCTTCCCTACAAAAACACTTAGTTAGATGATGACTCTTGGAGTTGAGCCAGTCACTGTTACTCTAAAAGGCCAGGAGAAATCGTGTTCAGCACTACCAGTTCACCCATGGGTGAATCTGTGCTTCAACTGCGTTTGATCAAGTGTGAATGGCATGTAACAGAATCAAATTTATCTCAGCTTTCAGAAAGTCATAGCTGGCATTTTGCTGCCAGGAGTCATTTTTTGATAGCTATCTTCTTCATTTTACTATAAAATATCATCCTCAGCTTACAGCAAAACTGGAATGGAACTGGTGGGACGATATAGGAAATGTTGGCTGACTAGCCTGTTTGTGAAATATAGCTATTTCATTTTTGATGAGTAAAGAGAGATCACGGTCACAGATACAAGTATTTACAAGTGCAAGCTATTATCTTAAGAACTCTAGGATTTAGCTAGGGAAAAATACATTTACTGGAATGAACACTGACAAGTAAAATATTTAATCCCTAAAGTTTTATTTCCCTCAAACATAAAATAATATTACTTTGAATGGTCCATAAATAACATTAATGGAGAGATTTTGAATGGGAAATCTCTAATGATATATGAGAGAGGACTTTAACAGGATAAACTGGGCTCTTTCTCAAACTTGGCAACTGTATTATAAATGGTTTAGTTTTTCTAAGCAACATTATGATCTGTTATCTGTTTGGATCAAATCCTAAAGAAGCTTTTTGTTCCAAATTTAAAAACATCTCCAACGCAGAAGCAATTATAGGAAAAATAGTTTCACTGACCTGCCAAATTTAGAGAAAAGATTATTTTAGTCCTCTGTGCTGTGATGTGAGGTCTCTGTATATGCTAATGGAGAATTATGCAAAGCCTCATTTGTGCTTTAAATTAGTGTACATAAACACAGTCTTTACAATGAAGCCCTGCCTGCATAATCGCAGTCTGAGCATACCTCCAGAGGACAAATGGATTAAATGCTGCACTTTCAAACTAATGTTTTCATACAATGCTATTTGGAAAATGTTTGGGATAGGTAAGTGCTATTGATCTCTTTTTGCAAGTTAAATAAGCAAAGCAGAGATGGACAAACCAATTGTCCAAATTGGCATAGGAATGTTTCCCCCCATCTGTAGTCCTCAGCTATATGCCTCAAGCAAAAATAGTAATTCTGGGACAAAAAATACAGGTCAAAATTTAAACTCGTGTAAATTGACAGTATTCTCCGAACACGGCTATTGTAAGCAAAATTAAAATTGTGTCAATTATGAGTCATCAACAGAGGTTCCATTTAGGAATGAAATTGTTGCTAGAGTGAGGAAACAGACCAAAGCTCCGCCTTTAAAAACATACAATGGATTTATGTGGTAAAGACTTTAGCTGCTCACATTCATAGTAAAAATTGTGCATTGATCCAACATTTTCTAGTTTGTATGCTGAACAATTTTGAATCAATAATGTAACTTTACTGAACTTATATATGTATGCTGTAGCTTACCCCACTGAAAAAGCAAAATTTTATCTAATATATTTTAGAAAAACAATTCAGAGAAAGTATGTAGAGTATAAATAATAAATGTAAAACTCTCTAACTAGGAAAAACTTAAACTTACACAGAAAGATAATTGTTCAAGAGTAAAATTATGGGGGACAATGTCATTATGCATAACAAAAAATCTCAAAATAAATCGATTTATTTAAATTTGTGTTTAGCATATACTATCTCAGTTGAAATGCCATGTGCAAGGCTTCACTAAGTCAACATTAAGATGCCTTAATTGCAGCATTAGGAAGAAACAATATTAAAAACATTCAATGAGATTACTACTCTGCCATAAAATTTTGAGTTATTGGCATTTTACACTTGATAAATGCTTCAACTCTGTGAATATGACTTAAGAAAAAGATCCTAAGGCTACCCCAAGAAGTACATGGGTTTAATGCAAGTAATCATGGACATTACATTAAGCACATAATTACTCCTTTCAAAATTGACAGAAGGAGGTATATTTTTATAAATTAATTGTTGATTTGTATGCTCAGGAAGACAGGGAATTTCTATACAAATCAAACTCCTGTGAAAGGTATTCTGTAACTGTAAACATAACAGTCAGCTCAAATGAGATCAACTTGTACTTTTACCATACAGATGTTTTCTCTCCTTCAATAGAATTTCTTATTTTTCTGTTTCAGTGTAATTAATCATCTAGGTAAGCTAAACTCTGTCACCAATGAAACTAGTTCTAGGTTAGCCAAAGTATTATTCAGTGGATCTGTTTCTCCAGATGTTGGCACTCAGAAAAAAACCAGAATTATCCAGGTACACAATTGGTACGAATAAAAAATCCAAAGACAGTGTCTGAACAGACTTCTTGCAAACAAGCTATCAGTGATGTTAATTTTTTTCATAGTATGAAATGAAATTTGCAATGATCATTTTCTCTAATAGCCACTGTAAAATAGAACACCTTCAGTAATATTTTTTTCTGTTCTAGTTTAACTGCAGAATGGAAGAAAAGAAAAAACCAAAACCCGAACCTCAATTACAACTTCTAACTATCATACAGTTTCATGTTCATATATAGTCTCCACTACACAATATGTCATTAGTTGCTAAGCTTTATGTAATAAGGACAATAACTTCTAAGAGAGGCTTAACTCCCGTCCCAAAAGTGAAAACACCTCTCAGAAGCAGAATTAGAGGTATTGATAACAATGTGTACTACAAATCATCTATTGAAAAGAAAGAACTTCTATGTAAGCTTTAAATATTCTTAGGACTTCTCAATCTACTTTTCACTTGACTTTTCACAAAGCTCTGTATTTTACTTGCTTTTACCATTGATCTTGCTGTTTGTAATTATTGCTCACTTTCAGATAAGGAAAAGCATGAAACAACTTCAGAAAATTTAAGTGTCTAAACCCAATATGCAGACACATGTCCCACCTCTCCAAAAAAAGTGTCTGCAAAGCCACTTATGTAAACAGATTTAGATGGGGAGTTACATATGGTAACAATGAACTGAGTATTTGAGAAGGATATAAAGAGAATGAGATTGCACATCTTTTGGATAGGGCATGGAGAATGCGGACAGAAAAAAAGAAAGCAATTTGTTGAATGAAAGAGCTGTAGAGCTAAGGGAAAAGGTTGCATTTCTCCTTCAATAAAAGAAACTATATGTCCAACATTTGGATGAAATCATCGGTGTTGCCTTAAAGGTCAACCTACTATATGAATTTTATCTCTTATTTTTGAGAACTTGTAATTCCTCCTATTTATTTTCTAACTCAAAAGACATGAAGTTTCTAAAATTAATGTACCTCAAATATTAAGCTCACGTTCTGACATTTTCACCTTCACTCCCTTCAATGGAAAATATTGATTGTTTTTGTCAGCTATTGGAGGTAGTGTCTTTCCAGCTAAGTACAATACACTTATTTTTGTTAACATTTAAATGAAAATACATAAATGGAAAGAAACAATGAAAAATTAACTATACCAAATTGCTACCATTCAGGTCTTTTTGAATCACACTAAATTATTGTCCCATAAGTCCCGTGAATGATGTTGTGCGACTCCCTGCAAAAAGAAGTTACATGACTGAAGCAGTTCCAAACTCTTTTGTAGAACAATAAAAGTCTTGCTTGTAACTTTGAAAAAATAACCCTCTTTTTTGTGTGGAAGCTTGGCTCAAATTAATTAGACATTGCCATAATACTGATGTTAATACCTCATTTAAGGGAAAGTCCCATTAAAGTCACTTTATATGGACTAAAGAAAACTGTTGTGCCAGAGGAAAGATCAGAATAAAGTTCTTTTCTCCCAGTTCAAAGCCATTATGAAATATTTGCTGAAGGTTCAGTTCTGCGACATCAAGAACCTGATTCAGTTGGACCTAAATTCAACAAAATTGTATCTCTTTATTTGGTTAAGTGTTGGATCATGTCCATCACAAGACAAATTATTCACTATTATTACCACTTGGGAAACAGAGGTCTCTCGGTGCTACAAAAAAAAATATACAAAGAATCGAAACACTTTCAAGATAAAAAAATGGAGCTTAAAACAAGACAGAGATACTGTTGATCAAATATATGGTATAGATAAAAACTTATATTTATGTATTTGTTTTGATTAATCAGAAATACTGATCTGGTATCCCAGAAGATTAATGTTTCCTTACATCTAACTATGGCAGAGAAATGTTTCATACAAGTGTTGGATTCCCTGTGCCTCTGTCACAGAAGTTCAGAATTGTCCTGCATTTAAATTAATGTTTGTCATTTCAAGCTTCCTTCAGAAATCTTTTCTCATAGATCAGATTAAGATGTTTCTGGTGTGCTGAAATTATCACCTCTTTTTGTTTGCTTGTTTGTTTGTTTGTTTTTTTGTTTAAATGAGCGTTCTTACAGGAAATCTGTAAAATATCAGAGTATAAAAAAGTTTACTTTTATCCTTTGACTGGAGCTGGGAAATTCAACAACTAGTAATCTCTTCCTGCAGGGATTCCTGCAGTTCTTCTATTCCTTGATTTAACATAATTTTTAAGATGTCACAGATGCTGTTTTATGAACTGATATCTTTACAAGTAATTTACATGCATTTTGTGGTTTAGAATATTTTGCAGACTGAATCTTCCTCTTTCACTCAGTCTCAGAACCTTCTCACATCTTCTTGCACAATTATTTATTTAGCTTCCCAAATATACTTTTCAACTACTTAACTAGAAAAAGCCTCAAACACCACACCTCATGGTGAACTAGACTATGACCTAACATGCACTGTGTAAATCATAGATAATGATACCAAAATCAGTGCATTAAAACTGCTATACATTCAGTTAGACAAAAATGACCTCTCTTTGTATACTTCAGTTTAGTGACTCTTCTTGCTTTTTTAGGGCTTGCCTGGTAGATGATTCTTCAAATTATGCTCTGCTGCTGACTTGTCTTTCAAGAATTCAGCCTGTTTCCTTTACTTGCTTTTGTTGTGTATTTCATTCCACTGTCAGCCTATAACACACTGTAAATACTGATGTTTTTAAGTGTACTTTCAGAGGTGACTAAAGTTGTAGTGACGAAGCAGAGTCTGGAGCTCACACTGAGTGGAGGAGTGGGAGAAACAAGGCTGATAATCCTGAATGAGGGAGCCTCATTCAAGGGAAGTCTGATCATCCTAATACTTTTCTATACCAGTCACAAAACTACAATGTGCTTACTCCAAATGTAAGCTATTTCTCCCTCCTCAGAACCAAAGACTTCACATCTGCTCTGAAACAGTCAGCTCATTAAAAGAGGCTTGTCATAAAAACAACTTTAAAAAGAGAAGGGTTCAGAGCATCCAGCTTTATATCCCAACTCATGGCAGCTCTGGGTTTGGACTCAGTCACTGTTGTTCCAGTAGTGCTTTCTTCTTTGTGTAATCACCGTGTCTGAGATAACCACACACATCTAAGGTGATGACTCTCCATTTACAAAGCAGTAAGAGTATTTCCAGTGACATCAAAAGGCACAGAATCAACCCCTTAATGAGGAAAACTACTAGAATTGTTAAAAGCATCCTCAGTTCTATCTCTAAATGAAAGTGCCCTAAATTAAGGTATATTTCCTTCTTTGCAAAAGACTTGCTCAAACTTGCATAAATCAGCACAGTCCTTGGCTCACACTATTTTAATAAGACCCAAGTGCATTAAACCAGATTATATGACATATGTTAAGGTTCATGTTTGATATCAAATTAAGTATCCGGATGATTTATGGAAAAGAGTTAACCTCCCTTTCCCCCACGTGAGGTTTAAGACTAATCTTCAACCACATCCTCCAACACTTTCTGCATTTAGGCCTCCCCACTTGAAACCTTCAATGTTGTTTTTTGACCCAACCTAGCATCTGTTGTTATTCCCTTGCCTTCTCTCCTTGGGTGAATGTATAAACCTAGCATATATCACTGTGATTACTGGATGCTGCTAAATTCTTAGAAAAAAAGGAGCACTGCTTTCCTCTGCATTGTAGAAGGATTTGTTTGCACTGTTACTCTATGCACTAATGTGTTGCTTTGCTATAAAGAGAATTGTTGAGTAGTTTCCTTAAAAAACCCAAAAAACCCATAGCAATAAACCCCCCACAAGCTACATAAATGAAAACTCACCATTAGCTTTTACCCAAAAGAATCAGTACGACAGCTGTACTGATAACAACAGGCATTTGACTAGAATCATTTTGGGAGTCAAGAATGTGAGTTACACCTCCCTCTGTCCACCAAGATGCTGTGCATTAGCACCTGTTACTGAAAGCAAAGGCAGGTGATACTATAGGCCATTCACCCAATCCAGTCATTTCCACTGACACAGAATCTTCACAGTTCACCAGAGACGTTATTAGAAATAATCTCCTCAGGCTGAAACAGGAATTCATTATTTCTGAGATAACCCTCAGCTTGCATGTAATCAGCACCAAGCTTTGAAAAGCACTTACCCATTGTGACCCAAAACCCACATTTCTATTTCTTCTTCTTTTTGATACCACAATAACCTAGCTCCTGATTCTTTTATTTAGGGTTTCCCACTGTATATTCCAGCCCTGGCCCTTCTCCTATCTCCTTATATCATCTTGCAACATTCAACCCAGTTCTCTCTTTCTTCAAAAAGAAACCCAAACATGTTTGTAGGTATTTAGTCAATATTCTAATGAAATCTGATTTTATTTTAGCTACATAAGCAATTTGGTTTTCCACTATTTACTCTTTTCTTTCAGTGCAGAAAGAAGAAGTTGAGGACTTTGATGCATAGTTTTCCTTCTTCTTTGGAAGGTGGTATAAATGGTTACAGACAGGTATGTTGCAAGTTCCCATAGACAGTGATCCTATCCACAGAAAGTATTTTCAAAACAATAGTTATGTCTGAACATAAATGCATAAATACCTATAGGCTTGTGTTATGAACTTGAATCAATGTATAGACTTGGCGTTAATTAACTATGTCTCATTAGTTTCAGTGGACCCCATCCTCATCATGTGCCAGCAAACTCTAGTTATACTTATTATCCGAGATATTATAGGTTGAAAAAGGTCTTCCAGAAAAACCTATTACCTGAACAGTCAGGCTACACTGAAGCCTTGGTATTTATACAGGATTTCAGTATATGCATATCACAACCCTTCTTTTACAGGTGGCTCTTCCAAAATAGTTTAACAAGGGTTAAGTTGTTTACATGCTGAGATAATTTGCTGTTCTGTAGATATATTCTTTTATTATTCTCCTCTGCTATGTACACACATTTTTCCACATCTTAAGCAAAGATAATAAATTCTTCAGGTCACAGATTCTCTTTTTGTTCTGCACTTTACTGCACTTCAAGCAATGGGAATACACTAAGGAGGGTGTACAGGCCAAACAAATAGTATGGTCAGCAGGATCAGGGAAATTATTGTCCACTGTACTAGTAATACTGCGTGCAGTTTCGAGCCCTTTACTACAAGACCAGCTAAGATGTGGGAAAGTGTACAAAGAAGAGCAATGAAGGGTCTAGAACACAAGTCTTATAAAGAGCAGATGAGTGAACTGGGGTAATTTAGTTTGAAGAGGAGGAGGCTGAGGGAAAATTTTACCACTCTCTATAGCTAAACCCTTAGCAAGTTTGCAGATAACACTAAGCTGGGTGGAAGTGTTGATCTGCTGGAGGATAGGGAGGCTCTGCAAAGGGATCTGAACAGGCTGGACCTCTGGGTTGAGTCTAATGGCATGAGGTTTAACATGGCCAAATGCCAGGTCCTGCACTTGGGGCACAACAACCCTATGCAGAGCTACAGACTGGGAGAAGTCTGTCTAGAAAGCTGCCAGGAGGAGAAGGACCTGGGGGTGTTGGTCGACAGCCGACTGAACATGAGCCAGCAGTGTGCCCAGGTAGCCAAGAAGGCCAATGGCATCCTGGCTTGTATCAGAAATGGTGTGACCAGCAGGTCCAGAGAGGTTATTCTCCCTCTGTACTCAGCACTGGTGAGGCCGCTCCTTGAATCCTGTGTCCAGTTCTGGGACCCTCACCACAAGAAGGATGTTGAGGCTCCAACCTGGTGATTCTATGATTCTATAAAGAAAGTTGTAGCAGGGTGGGTGCTGGTCTCTTGTGCCAAGTAACAGGCAATAGGATGAGAAGAAAGTGCCTCAAGTTGTGCCAGGGGAAGTTTAGATTGGATATTAAAAAAGATTACTTCACAGAAAGGGTTGTCAAGTATTGGAACAGGCTGCCCAATGAAGCTGTTATGCCACCATCCCTGGATATATTTAAAAGACATGTATATGTAGTGCTTAGGGACAGGATTTAGAGGTGGACTTGGCACTGTTAGGTTTACAATTGGACTTGATGATCTTAAAGGCCTTTTCCATCCTAATGGATCCTGTGATCCTGTGAAATTCCCAGTAAATAGAAAATTCAAATTACTTGTCTGAGAACACATAAACAAAACCCAGTGAAAAGATTCTGACAGAAAAACACTTTCATCTGTGTTATACACTTATATAAGCTGCTTCTTTCCTCAATGCACTTCAGAGATTTGCCTCCTCTATCCAGTAAGTTAGACTGAATTGGTCACAGAATGATTATACAGAATCATTCTACTCCATGAGATATAAGCAGCCTTTCAGCTGATGGAATCACTTAAAGTGGAATCCTCAGCCTTTACGTTTATCTGCTCTACAAATTCTATAAATATGTTTTCTTAAAAAAAAAAGGTCAGAAACAGCCCAACAAAATTTTAGGAACATTCATTACGTGAGTTTTCCTTTTATATCTCCATTAAAAGCAGCCACACAGTTAAATGCTATCTATTTCTGGTCCTGTCTTTCATACAATAGACAAAGCCATTTTAGAACAATGTTCTGTTACTGATAACAATTTTATTCTACAAGTTTTACTGATAAGACTTTAAATAGAGGATGACAGCGCATATTACTGGCAATATATCCAAAGAATTACGGATGATGCCTTATCTGTTCACAGAATGCTATGCATGTTTCTTGAAACTATCTTTAAGAATCTAGTCATCATCATCTAAATATTTTTCAAAATCTTCTTTTAATGAAACACATTTAGGAACTCATTTTAATGAAACACATTTTGCCTTCGCATGCACTGAAATAAAGCAGGATTTTGCTGTACTGCACGTTCCTCTTAAAGGAATGAAAAGCAGAAGACAATTCCATCACAAAAGCAGCAAAACCACCTGCGCTTCCAGTTTTCTATCTCATTCCTCTTTCATTTCCTCTGCCTGACAGCACACCAATTTATATGCCCCCAACATAAAAAATAAAGACAAGCTATTCTCATTCTTTGAGATCAGGACTTAATTTTTCTTACACTCTATGCACTGGACTTTCAAAATCTACTTAGCTAAGAGAAGATCTCCTTTCCCGATGTTTCCCTTCTAGCCAAATAGGTAGCACTTAAGCTGTATGAGTTAAATATTTTTAAAACATAGTTATAGCTATGACGATGTCAGCTACCTCCTTCCAAATCTGTCAGCCACTGACTGCATGCCCTCTGTATGAGAGGTGCAGTGGTAAGGAAGGAGGCTGTCACCATGTCCACTGGGATCTTCATACTTACACTCTCAACCAACACACAAATGCAAGAAAGACAAGCATGACAGCAGCCTCCAACTCTCAAATGCTTTAGCATGTGTCTAACTAACCAAAGGCAACTACTCAGGCTTTTGCAGAAAGGGAGCCTAGCTGCTTAGAGTCAAATGTGATTACAATCTACCTATGGGCAGTAGGACCAAGCCTGCCACAGTCTGAACAATACTCAGCCACTTAATTTCTCCTGACTTGTTCCCCAAATACAAATACAACCTAGAGGACATATGTTTCCTGTCCTTATGTAGAATGTAATTAATATGAAATTAAATACAGAAATTTTATTTTAATAACATATTTGAAATTTTCTTGTTCCAGTCAGACTCCTACCTGTTCCATTTGCAATTTATTACAGCTGTAGATAGGAAAATTCTAAATGAAAATAGTAAAAATATTTAAAACACAAAAATAAAAAAAATGTTTCCAAACAAGCCCAGTGTTGGGCAGAAAAATTTTGTGAAGGCTCTTATAAAAACCTCTGTAAACACTTGGTAAAACCAGAGCATTGCCATCACTTCCACTACTTCTCTACTGAAATGTCCACAATGAATGGACTAAAGCTAGTCATAAGCTATGAAGATCTACTAAAAGATAAAACTTAATCAATGAATAAAAATTGAGAAGAAATACAAGGGTGACAAATCAGAACTTTACAGGATGGAATAAAGACAGACACATGTTTATATTTCTCAAACAGGTCTTCCGCAAGGAGTGTACAATGTTATCACAGATTTAAATGGGAACAAGATCAGACCAACAGGCAGAATTTTTACAGATCCTACCCTCTGTAGAAATTCTCCAGAAAATTATTTCCTTCGTAGGTAGAAAACTTATCTCTGGTAAACTGCATAAAGCACGTCCCAATTTGTGACCAATCTTTGGTATAAACTTTGTCTCCAGTCACCAGATATGAAAGATGGATAGATCTTATTTATGAAGGTCACTATATTCATTGTAGTTATATTTTATAGTAAGTACCCATTAGTTTTTATAGCAAGAATATTATAACTCCACCCAACTTTCATTATAAAGTCTTCAGTCTTTCTTATTGTAGGTCCAGAGGACCTAATCAAACTCCAGGAAAGAAAGTTATCAAGTGATTTCTATAAAGAATTCAGAAAACCCCAAAATATCCAAAAGCTCACTGCTGAACAAACCAAATGAACTAAATAATGGGAAACACATTTACAATGTCCTTTAATGGTAAGCCTATCCAATTTGTGATTTAAGAGGTCAAACTATTGGTTATTTTTACATTCCTGGTAATTTAAGAAGTAGCAGACTGGGAAATGTACACTCGCAGGCCTTATAAAACTGACTTCCTTATTTTGAATAATAGACATCTATTGTAACAAGCTTACTAGTGGAAAAGCCCCCCTTCATGTTTACACGCTTTGGCTGGAGAGCCCACTGCCCAAGAGGCTTGCAACGAAGAATGAACATTTAAAGAGACAAAAGAAATCAGCCACAGAAAATCCTGCCACCCATGTGTCCGGAAAATATGAATTGCTCCAAGAGTCAAGACAACAGGAATTGCTGACACCACATGTTCCCTGTGAGAGTGTTGTGCCATGATCTTGTGCTGAGAACACAGGGGGTTCTCCAGGGCCTGATGCTAAGCCTAATAATGGGTCAAGCAAGAGGAAGGAAAGGATGAGATGGGAATGCGGCTACAGCTCTCAGCTGCGGCAGCCCAAAAGACTTCAGCCTCTGTTGCACCAGCCCAGGGTCCAGCTAGCCCACCCACAGAAACCACCAGGCTGGTTCTAATCAAGCTAAAGAGTATTTTATAAGAACTGAGGTCTGCTACATTGACTTCAGTGGATTACCTTTCTATGTAAAAAAAAAAAAAAAAAGTAAATTGAGGCAAATTGGCATTCGTAAGATAAATGATAAATGATTTCTTTTCCTATTCAAGAAGGACTACAAAAATAACTTGAACAATAGACAAGCACACATGCTACCTTCTAAAAAGGCAGTTGTAGAGCTAAGAAAAAGCTTGTACAAACCACTTAGCAGTTTTTAGGGAATGGAAGTTGACTAGGGAAATCAAAGAGCAGTTCTTCCAAGTTTCCAGTATAGGGAAAGAAAGCATTTCATTATAGGGACACAGCAAGCATTAAGTAATTTCACAATTTGGCTACACAGCATTATCGTTCACTGAAGAGTGCTAGCTGGAACATTTGTAATTAAATTTCATTTAGTCACAAGCACATTGGTCATTGTTCATTTGAGGTTTTATATTCCATCATGAGTGGAATACAATAGGCTGGTGATTGTGTCACTAACTTCGGGCATGGGAGAGTGCACTTCAACTCCATGTGCTATCTCCTTAGGGTTGACCCAGCTTCAGAAGAAGCAATCTGCCTGAAGTTAGCCATAAAAAAGCAGCAGGAAATGGAGCTATGTGCACCCTGTGGCTACACAGCTACACATCTAAAGTCAGTCTTATTCTTCAAAAAAATAAAGCCAATGGATTCTGTAATGGATTCATCTTCAAGTAATTTCCAGGCCAAGGATCAAGATAATTTTAATGTAATGGCTGATAAAGCTGAAATTTAAGCAGAAGGTAATTTTAACACTTTCAGAAACACTCATACTCTTAAATGATATTAGCAATTCAGTCTGTGAGAGTTAAGCCAAAACATGGGCAAGAGGAGAGGCAAATACATCCTTAACTCAAGTAAAAGTCAAAGTCAGTGTTGCCTTCTGTGCATTTTAAATCAAGATTAAAAAAAAATGCTGCTCTTCAGACAGTCACATTTCACTTTTACTGCTTTAAACTTGACCTCTGTCATCAACCTTGGCTGCTGAGAACAGACTGCATGCCCAGGGGAATTGTTTGTTTCTTCTAATCTTATTAGCTCATCTAATGATAACACGCCCTAATGAAGTCAGACTTGCTAAAAGGCAAAAACTAAACCAAACTCAAACCTCAATGGTCTTTTAGGTGAACTCACATGACTGGTTGTGGAGATTTGTATATGTGAATGGTGGGAAACACCTACTTGGGTTGTGCTTCTTGTGATTTTGGTAGATTTCATAGGGGCTGAGCCTGTCAGCACAGAAAAATTTGATTATGCACTCGTTGTTTATGCAGGAGGTAGATCAGGAATAGCTCTTTCCTTGACTTTTCCTTCAAGATTAACCAGAAAGCCAAGTAAGATGAGTTTCAAATTGTTGTGTTTATCAGGTAAATATTGACAAGGTACCTAAAGGTTTTTCATAGCTAAACAGATGATATTTCATATACATTTTTTGCCTTTTTTCACAATACTTGGCTTTTGTGTGTACATGGGTAAGCTAGTCTCAGATCTAGGTAACCAAGAGATTTCCTAAAGTAGTTAAACAATCTTTCCTGATGTAAAGAGGTGATCTAGTAACTTAATAGACATAAAATAATCTAAACAGATTATGAGATTATAAATCCTTAAACTGTTGATATCTGAAGTAGATTTCTTTGTTATACAGAAAGTGTGGCTAGTTATTATGTGTGAATAATGGCAAAACTGCATTAACACAAGCAAAAAAAGTTCACCTATTGTCTGAGTGATGTACAGGTTGTTTTTAGAGTAAAAGCCCACATCTAGGAAAGGTAAACTGGCAGCATCTTTCTGTAGACTGAACTGCATGGGAGCCTTTCAGTGACTGTAAAGAAAAGGAGGCTTAATTCTTTCTCTTGCACACAACTCTGGCCAAGCTGTGTCAAGAATCTGAGGGAAATAAGATGAAGTTACACTCGTTGTTTCCAGTTGCAAGGCAGGAAGCTGAGATGCACACTTTGTTTTCACTTCTCACTCAAGTAGTAAAAGCAGGGTTCAATGTCAATGTACCCGTTGCTTCAGGACAAGCAGAAAAAGAAACCTAACCCGTCCTTGCTGCTTGGAGAGCTGACCATCATTTTGTGCTCTCAAGACACCTGATGTGTTCCAGCTGCTCTGACCCCACAAAGATTTACAGTCAAACACAGCACAACTTCAGTCAAGATAACTTTCTACAAGCTGCATCTGCAGAAATGAAATTAGCAGCAATATATCCTTTGCCTCCAAGGACTGCACTGAGTCTTCATTAGTCAAGTTTTCACATGGTTAGAGAATACTGGATAGGGCCTCTGTACAAGCACAAGGCGTTATGACATTACATAGTGCAAAACTTAGTAAAGCTACAATTTTTGTGGTAGCCTGGGGATTGTGGTGGTCAGAATCAATTATGTCACTCTGTAGTTTTGGTTACAAAGTAAAATAAACTATTTGATTTCAGAAAGTTTTACCAGCCATTTAGTTCACCCCTCACTAGCTGTCCCTCTCTTTTCTGCTGTCCTTTTTTTTGGATCAGAGAGCCTTTCAGATTGGAAAGGACTCTGGGAGGTCATCCATCTAGCACATCCTTCCAAACAAAGCAGTCCTAAGCCTGAATCCATCCTGCATTTCCAAAGGTTTTCTCCAACCCTATCTCCCCCAAAGACAGAAATCACACAGCATCTCTGGTCCAATGCTTGGCTGTCATAGTAGAAATCATTTTCTGTGTCAAATGGGAAACTGCTCTGTTTCAATTTATGCCCACAACCTCCCCTCCACTTGCCATGCCCCTGTAGGAGGCTGGTGGCATTTCCTTAGTAGCTTTCTTCTAGGCATTGTCTGATATGGTTTCCTCCAAGAATGTCTATCCTCCCGGCTCAGCAAACCCAGGTCCCTCTCCCAGAGTAGCTGCCAGAGCAGCTGCCCCTGTGCCCTGACCATCTTGGTGGCCCTCAGTTGAACTTGTTCAAGTCTATTAACATCTTTCTTGTTCTCAAGCCCCAAAGCAGGATGCAGTACTCCAGATGTGGTCTAGTAAGTGCTGAGTGAAATTTTCAGTCTTTGCTTCAAACCAATCTAACATTTCCAACATCGATGGTCACTAGTTTCAAAGAGAAAAAAAACTGCAGAATTTCCCACTGAAACAATTTAAATTTTTCCAGTTCTTTAATGAATTTACCCCTGGAGAACTGTTTCAGACTCAATAGTTTGAATTTCAACAAGAGATTATTTTAAGTTAATGTTTTCCTTTTTTAAACAAGGAAAAAGAAACCCAAACCTTGCTCTAAAGCATGCTTGTTTCTCTGTTCACCTTGAATCCTGTGTTCAGTTCTGAGCCCCTCACCACAAGAAGGATGTTGAGGTTCTTGAGGGGGTCCAGAGAAGAGCAACAAAGCTGGTGAAGGGGCTGGAGAGTAAGTCTTACGAGGAGCGACTGAGAGAGCTGGGATTGTTTAGCCTGGAGAAGAGGAGGATGAGGGGAGACCTTGTTGCTCTCTACAACTACCAGAAGGGAGATTGTGGAGAGGAGGGAGCTGGCCTCTTCTCCCAAGTGACAGGGGACAGGACAAGAGGGAATGGTCTCAAGCTCCCCCAGGTGAGGTTCAGGCTTGGCATAAGGAAAACTTCTTCACTGAAAAGGTCATTAGGCAATGGAACGGTCTGCCCAGGGAGGTGGTTAACTCGCCTTCCCTAGAGGTATTTAAGGTGCAGGTGGATGAGGTACTGAGGAGCATGGTCTAGAGATTGGTGGGAATGGTTGGACTCAATGATCCAATGGGTCTCTTCCAACCTGGTGATTCTATGATTCAAGTGCACACCATGGTGACATCTATGCCACCCATGAGTGGCAGAGTCACTTTCACAGTACACTTTTGAGAAATTCACATGTACTTTGCCGAGTTTACCAGCTAGAAGCACTTCTGCCTGTCCTGATCTTTGTGCAGTATTACTCAGTTGCCATTTCTAATATCCTCTCTGATTTATGTTTTTCCTCCAGGGCAAAGACCTCAGCAATTTACTTTGGGTTTGGGCCTACAATCTGACATATGTTGGACATTACCTAATTTTCAGGTGTTATGGGGTACAGGAACTGTGCAAATAATTACTTTTTTTTGGATCTGTGACTGAAGTTATTTTTAATAAGACTTTGTTTGATTTCTCAGCATTTGGGATTATTTGTTTTCATTATGCTTGTAATACATTTCTGGCAACGGCATATGCCTTCGCGTATATGACAGGAAAATTACCATTGGCTTGATCATACAGAATGATTTAGAAATCTGTTAATGAGTATTATGGATCACTTATTGTAATCCTAAGGGTTAGCTGAGCTATAAATTGGCACAATGAACAAAGGAAACAAAGATATCTGAAAATAGTAGTTGTTTATTTAGTTTTAATATAAGCTGAAATTAAATCCTTGTCTGTTCCTTTGGTGTATTTTTAGGACTAAGATGGGTGGTGTACAATTGTGAATTGGAAGAAATTGCAGACATTTGTATCGATTTCAAAGAGTATTACGTACCTTTTAAAATTCAACCTGAGCCTTCCTGCTCTCAGAATACATTTTAATTACACTACATTCATTTATATAAGTCATTTATAAGGACAACGATAGGAAAATATTTGCAATAACACATTGGTACGCAAATACCTCTGCTCAGCAGCCCCTTTTCTTTGCTGAGTTACAAATGTACATTGAATTTTCCTACCATTTAAAAAAATCATTAGGAGCAATAGAGAGAACATTCTTATGATTCAGAGACTCTGCTTCTGTCTGCCCACTGTATTTAAGCAGTTTTCATCTTCTCTGCCAGACTGCCTGGGTTTCGGCAGAGAAAATGTTTGCTAGTTTTGTTTTCATTTTTTATGTTCAGTAGATTCTCAAAAGATCAACCTCCTCAGCATCTTCTTTGGAAGATGAATTAGTCATTTTAACAAAAGCAGAGAATGTGTTTTACCTTAATTCAGCTTTGAAAAGATTCAGTGTTGAAAAGTTAGAAATAACTGAATTAATTTTCCTGAATTTTGTTCTTGAACAAGGAGGGTCAAAGAAAGAAACAAGGAAAGGCTGGGCACTTCAACTCAGAAATCTTAAGTTTAGTGAAGAATTTTTACTAAGAGGAAGCAAACCATCCTACCCCAATTATAAATGCAGTGGTTTAGTGTCAGTGGTAAAAAATGCAAAGCCGGAATGTTTCCTGTAATTCATTTGCTATCCAAATGTTTGGAGAAATGCTTGTGTAAGGCTTGGAGCAATGGATATTGAGTGATGAACCTTTTCACTGCTCACAGTTTCTCTTCTTCAGTTTCATGAAAGCTGGATTCTCATCTGCGGTTAGGTTCCAGAAACACAACAGGACTTCTGATTAATGTGGGTGGGATAATTATTCTGTGATCCCCCAGAGATGCAATCTAACCAGAGGTCTTCAGCCCATGGGACAGAGTGTAATTGTATGTTTTTTAGTCTTGAGGAAAGGAGACTGAGGGGAGACCTTATCACTGCCTACAACTACTAAGAGGAAGTTGTGAAAAGGTGAGTACTAGTCTCTTCTCCCTAGTAACCAGTGACAGAACAAGGGGAAATGACATCAGGATGCACCAGGGGAGATTTAGGTTGGATGTCAGGAGGAGTTTCTTTACTGAAAGGCTTGCCAAGAATTGGAAGAGGCTGCCTAGAGAGGTTGGTGAGTCACCGTCCCTGGAGCTGTTTAAAAGACAGGTATGCGCTGTGCTTGGAGACATGGTCTAGTAGCAGGCTTAGGAGGGCTGGCTCAATGGTTGGACTTGATCTTAAAAGTGTTTTCCACCAAAACTACTCTATGATTCAACGATCAGGCAACAATAAGCAGAACAGGTTATTTCCTCTTTATCCATGCAAAACAAATACAGGAGCAGGAAACTGGCTATTTAGGCTATTTGCATTTTGTATTTATCTGTTTTCTTCAGATTCTGCATATTTCCTTCCCCTGAATCCTCATTACCTGTAGGATCCAAAGAAATAATGTTTTCTTTGGTACATTAAATTTCATATATGACTAATAATGAAATATAACTTAAAAAATATTTTTCTCATGTGGTTATTCTCTTTTGAGCAGAAATTGGCAGTAAACAGCCTATTTAAAATGTAGGCACAGCTCCTTGCTACTGTTCGCATCACACTAGGAATGTTAGGAGCAGAATTCTTTCATAACATTTGAAACTGTCAAATTTATTTCCTAAATGTTAGGAACTGCTGATTAATTTTGATCATCAAAAAGCAATTTAGCATGCTCCACAGTGTGTTTTATTGCTTTACTAGGGACACACCTGGAAAGCACATTTTGCCTTAAACTTTAACTTAGAAAAATTAGTGCAATGTGTAAGCTAATGCTATATTTAGCACTAGTTTCATAGGCTGTACAACATTTAAATTTTTACTGGCATTTTCTAGAGCCATGTGAAGGAACACTGTATCGGGAATGCTTAGTATCACCTCCAAATGAAATAACTTCATCCACCAGCATTGCAAGTTTGCCTTGAAGCTGTGATAGCTAGAAAAGGTCTAGAAACTTTGAAAAATAAGGTACCTAATCTGGCATTTGCACAAATAGATTACACATGCAAGAAAAAGAATGTGTCAATCATAAAATTGGAAATATAACAAGTTTATCTTTTGATTCACTGCAGGTGAAACCTCTTTATAGTGTGTTTCATATCACTACTTCTCTTCCCAATTATCAAAAATCCTTTCTTTCCCTATTCACAACAAGCATGAACACTATAAGCAAAACCACAGGTGTTTGCCAAAGGAGTTACTTCATTGCTCATAGTTTCAAAATTAATATTTACTTTGGCTTGTCTTAGGCTTTTGTTTTTATTTTTTCCATCAGCATTTAAGACAGACTGTATGTACAGAGTCACCTCAAGACAGCATAAAAAACTGTTCTTAAACTACGCTGGAAAAATGAAAACCTCATCAACACTAAATAAGTTTGCCTTGGAAAGAGCTTTCAGGTTAGTTTTGCCCACTCCCCCTTTTCTCCCAAATCAGTTCTTGGGAACTCTTATGGTACACTTGGTTGTTAGCTTCTACTGTATATTAAGAAGTTGAAGAAAGCCAAAGAGAACTCTTTGACTGACAATTATTACGCAAGGTGATTTGAAGGTGAGTAGATTTTGTTATTTGCTCATATGGGGTAGGGAACGATAAACAGAATGGTAGAACCAAAACATGAAACCATAAACCATTAATCTATGTCTTTCTAACTGAAAAGTGGTTTTTTGTTTTCATTTTTTATTTCCACACTTCAACTGACAGCCACAGGATTCAGAAAATATTAGCAACATGAACATTTTACTAAACAGTATTTTTCTGGCTTTTGGAATTTACCAGCTTTAGATGCATCAGTCACTTGTTAAAGCACCAATGTAGCATTAAAACTGACAAAACACCTTAAATTTACCTTAAATACATCAATTCTTTGGATTGGTAAATACAAATGTCCTCAGAGTAGATGAAACATCAGGTGAAACCACAGACAGAGCTTGAAAGAAGCAGGTAGAACCACATATAGTGTATGTCAGATAAGCTGACTCCTTTGGATAAGGTCCTTTGGTCACACTGCTGCTGTATGATCATAAAAAGAAAGCATCTCTTTCTGCATCACCACCACGAATATTGTATTTAGTCATTAACCCTTTGCCTACTAGGTGGCATTTCCTGATGAGGAAGTGTTAATGGCTCTCACATTAACACATGGCGAGCATCCATGAGTGATGGACAAGGAGAGGGTTAAAATTAATTTCTTTATGCATATGGTTCCTGTCTCAGCTCTGAGCTTAGTTATAGGTCCCTGGCCAAAGATAACAGCTAAAATACAGCAGATGCTGTTGCTTCCACAGCTGAGGTGAAGTATTTCCTTTCATCCTCACTAGTCACTGATAATGTCCCAATTCTCTATTCACTGGAAACGTCAAGGGCACGAGCAGGTTATTACAATGTGAAATGAATGGACTGTTTAAATTGAGCCCACGTCTGTGCATGGTGTGATATTTCTACAGTCCCAAGAGATTAAAACTCAGAGCAGAGAAGACAATGCTGCACTCAAAAAGGCTGTCATTGGACACTGAAAAGCAGGGTCCTTTTTAGTAAGGTACCAGGAGGAAAGAGGGGGTCAGCTGTCATAATCTAGGCCTTCCAGGCAAAAGCCATAAGTAAAGGCTGGTGGACAAATACTTCCTCCCTGCGGCTACTGCCAGTTTGTCCAGGTCTGTTACTTTTTTAGCTCAGTTAAAAAACAAGTACTTGTGTATGTAGCCAGCCCACATGGACATAGATACTGTAAAAGGAACTAAATCAACTTCACAGAATTTGTACTTTCCCAAATACGTCCAATATTTTATAACATTACCCAGCACTCATTCATACTTCTCATTTTTACAGTGAATACATCTTAACCTTTAGGATTTTGTGGGGTTTCTGTGCTTTAAACATAACCACAAAATGTTTACACATCTGAAACCTGGTCTCCATAAAACATTTTCCAAGCAACGTTAATGACCTTAGGGATGTATTATGCTAGTAGTTAATTATACTGGCAATCATGTTGCTCTTCAACAGTATAGTTGAAATAATTTTATAAGACATAGCGTTGGCACTAGTGGAATATTCTTGCTCCTGTGCAAAAAACCAAAATCATAAAAGCTCAGTATGTATGCAGAAATACATTCATACATTAGGGGAGCTGGAATATGCATAGCTGCACAAATTTGGAGAATGACTTTTTGCCATTTTCCTACACAAACGCAGTCCTTCTTCCTTTCTGCTGCCATGAAAGGAACTAAATCAAAACCTGTAACATTACCACACTATTAAGAAAAAAATAATAAAGTCAAGCACAAGATGCTCCAATATAAATAAGGATACATGTTTCGGTAGTAATGATATCCTGGGGAAATGTGGTTTTCAGTTACACTCCTGTATGCAGCTCTAGAGTGTGGTTGTACAGAACCGCTATGCTGGGAATCAGGACGGCATAAGAATATTGAATAATAAATAATATTTCCATAAAAATTACTTAAAGAGAAAGAAGAGTTTAAAGAAACAAATAGAAACTAACAGGTTGTGATGGCTATTTTCCTTGAATCAATGTAAGTGAATATTTAGAAGAAATACACAGAATATAAAGCCTGGATTGCAGCCTGAAGTGCTTTCCATTTGCCAAAAAGCCACAGAGATGCAATGGTGATGTGTACAGTCCTGTATTTCTCCATATCATCTGGTCACCAATTTTGTATACATCTCAATCTCTGCTTTTGTTAAAATATTCATCTCAATTGCTGACTTGAACTAACAGGAAAAACTACCTATACAGGTAAACCAAACAAAAGAAAACTTAAAAATAAAAAAAATCCAGAAAGTCTAACATTCACTAAAAATAAGAAGATCTTATATTAAATGTAATGTCCTGGTAGTTGGAGAGAGCTCTCTGAGCTATAGATCAAGATGGATCTGTATGGATATTCATTGTCCTTATGCTTTCATAGGGACTTCCTGTGTATATAAGCTCCAGGCAGCATAAAATGTAGCTACCTACTTTGGTAACTGACTCCAAATGACCAACATTTTCAATGGAAAAACATTCGTTCAACCTTAAAACTCTTGCTGACAGAAGTTTAATTTTTCAACTAAGGAACACAGTTCTGCAAAAACTATCAGTTTTCCACAGGAAAATCAGATAGGTAACTAGAAAGCATAACAAATTAAAACCTGGAAGCAAATACAAATTGGTAAAATATTAGATTTAATTTTTTTATATGTATGTAACTGTGCCTTGTGGAGGTTACTAACCATATTCTTATCCAGGTTAGACTGCATCTCTCATCATACATCTGTTCTCCACACTAAGAAGAGATGCCACAATTTCTCGTGGATACTGTAGTATAACAAATAAACTGAATCCATAGAGGAAAAGGACATCCTGAGACAGCTGAAGTACAATTCTCTTCTTGCAAATTAGGCATTATTTCAGAAAAATCTATTAGTGAAAACATGAAATATTCTCAGTTTTCTTACTTTATTTTCTTTTTTAGCAAGAAAACAGCAAACTTGATATTTTTTTACCTTTTGAATTAGTTTTTATATTCTAGATAGACTGTGTCGGAGGCCACATTATGTAAGCTGAAGGACATTTTAATTCAGAAGAACGAAACTTCATCTTTTTTTCAGGAAAAGAATACCTTTTAACTTACTCATTGGAATTTAATCTGCAGTACAAGAAATCTTCAAAACGTAGAATTTCTTAAAAGCATATCAAAATAAAAGGACATGAAAGAAATATAAGTGAAAATTAACTAAAAAACCTAAGTATAGTGTCAAAAGCAAACAAGTTCAGAAAAAGATGGGATTTTCTTTCAGTATTTAAGACAGCATCTAGAAAAGAAGTTTCAAGCTATTATACTTATAAAGCACTTTAATGGAAGATCTCTATCTGAACAGCTGTACTGAGGTTTACCTGAATCTGTAAAAGAAATTAGGCTCTGAAAACCAAGATCTAGCTATTTATTTTGATGAATTTTAACTAAGATGACCAGTAACATGAAAGTCAACATTTTTATTTAATCCTTTACTACAGCATAGCAAAATAACACCCTTGCAGCCATAATGATGCTCTTATACAGGAGGCCATGCAAGTTATTATATGACACACTTAATTCCTGTGTCACAACAAAATTAATTTTTGGTAGTATTCAGGTATCAAAAAGTGAAAAGTGTTCAGAAATTCCTAGGAGGACATGATAATGCTATGTCATTTTTCTTTCTAATGGACTGAACCAAGCCGAAGAAGTTAAACACCTGCAAGTCCAGAGCTGGCACAAGAAGTGGTAGGTATTTCAGAGTGAAAGGAACACCAAACTGTTCTTTCAGCCACTCTGTTAATGAGTATTATCTACTGATCAAATACTTGCCCGAGAATTGTACCAGAACTTTGCATCACGTTACATCATTGGAAACAACAAACTCACAAATACCTAATGCTTGATCCATGGCAATCACTGACATGCAAAACAGTCTTAAGTGTAAAGCATCCTTTCTGTGTTCCCAATGACGCTTCTATTTATCCTTTTAGTGATAGCTTGTTAGAAGTTGAATCTCGTGGTCATTCGACTCACTGAACATGGTCAAAAGATCTTCTTGTAACCTTATGGATACCTTAAGTAAAATCATCTATTTCCCCAAACTGGGGGAACAACTGGAGCTCTTCTAAATTTATTTTTGATAGATGTCTGTTGTGGCAGACAGAGATGAACTGTCCTCCCCCTCCATTTTTTTTAAAGCAACATGTGTTAAAGGTATTTCATAAAATACATGTTTATTATGCAGTTATCTCAGCCTGAAGGCTTATGGTTTTCCAGCATGTATAAAACAGTACATAACTATAATCCACAGAGACTCCAGGTTTATTTAAGTCTCCTGACTCTCGGCAAAAATACCAAAATAGCATAAAGCAAGTAGAAGAGTGCCTGACTATAATAATCTTAAAAAAATAAACAAGCACATGTCATAAGTAAGCACAAAACAGCACTGTTGTCTAATTTAAGTTCCAAAACTTACTACCTCTATCCAGATAGTGGTAAGAGTTGTTCACATAGTTGCAAACTTACTAGTTTCAACCATGCTTTCCAAATAAATCATGTAACCATATAAAGATATTTTAATAGCCAGATGTACTTTGGTTCCTCAATCATCTGATGTAGTAAGAAACATCTGGTAAGGAACCTGTCCAGAGAAGTACAATTTTCCTTCCCATAACAAACATACATACACATACGCACAAAAAGATATCTTCCAGCCTCAGATATGCAGGTCTACCGCTAAGTATCACATCTTCTCATGTTTAATGATTCTCTGTGGTTCGATATTTAACTATTTTAGCTTTTAGTCACATGGACAAGTGCATGTGCTTTTGTATTCAGCAAACTATAAATGATGAAGAATGACATTCTTTACTGATTGTATCTGAACCAAAAACTTGATCAAGGAATCAAAACAGATGTCAACTTATAAATCTCAGGAGGTGGATGTAGGGGGAAACCTTCTGCAAAAGCCAAGCAGGTTTTCACACTTAACACTTGCACAGGGAGCTTTCAATGCTCCTATTGTCGAAGCTGATGCACACAGAGTTAAGTGCTTTATTTGCAGGAATAATTCTATTGCATCCAATTATAGTTCTCTGCACAAACTGTTAGTGTTTTCCCATGAAAATGAGAATGTTACTCAAAAAACCCTGGAAAATTCTTGGAAAACATGACAGTATTTCAGACCCTGTTATGACAGGCATTTGGCATCTTGAACAACACTACCCCACTTCACCATAGATGAAAAAATCACTGAAATCTAATTTATCCAGACTAATTTTCACTAGTGTAACAAATGGCTCCATTCTTCTTCATCACTGGGTCTTGAACATTAGAAGTATCACAATGGTGTAATAAGGGAAAGCATTATTATATTTATCACTGAAATCTGTGAGGTTTATAGTGACAGTGGTGACTTCAGTTGGTGGGTAGAAGAACTATAGAAGGCAGTTTACCTAAGTGGCTATTGACATACAGGAATTCATATTTTGTTCGCTTGAAGTGTGATAGGGTGTTTTCTGTGTTTTTTTTTAAATTATTATTATTAATCCCTGGAAGGAAGGATCAATACACTTGAAGTATTTCCTTTATTTGCATGAATTACACTGATGCAACTCTGTTCAGACCTTCATGAATAAACACTTGCTTTTCAAATAATATGAAGTATGATACTTGGTTACTGCCAAGCTGATAGTTGCAAACAGCTACTGAAGAAAACAGATGGACAATGGAAATAATTCCTCTGAATTTGTCAACAGAAGTTTATGCCTGCTACTGAGATGTAACACAGTGACATTTCCTATTAAACTTCCTTGTTAAAAGACTGAGAACAATGATTGTGCAGCCTTAGGACAAATAAATACTGTGCTCCTTAATAAACACTTCAGTAGTAAATTTGGGAAGCATGATGACTTGACTAGATAATGCAAAACTACAATGCAGGTCTTATTTCTAGAAAAGGTAACAGAGAAAATAAATCAAGAGAGTGGAGCCAAGTGGTTTTTATTAGTTATTTTATGGTTCAAATAACAGTAATAGAGATTTTTCCTACTTCACTGTAAAGTAAGAGAAACTCTTCTAAACATTTTGCATGTTTTTCCTCCACACACATATTAATTATTATTATATTGCCACTGGATATTCATGCATAATATGTAGTAGACAAAACCCCATGAAAAGGAACTCATGTGGTTAACTAATATCAGTAAGGGTAAAATTTAACAACATAATAAAAACAGATTATATGTAACATTTAGGCAATAGAAACAACAAATATTCAAAATATTCTGTTTGAGGTGTTTACTAGCACAGTTCTTAACCAAAAATCAGCAAGAAATCTCCAAAGTCAGTGACTCATAATCCCACAGATGGTAGCACTGACCCTTTGGCTCTTCAGCCAAGTTTATAAATATGTTTCAGATAGCTAGCATACTTATCTTATCTGATAGGGCAATTACTTTTCTAGACGAACCAAACACAGAAAATCCACTGGATTTAACTAAAGCATTTGATATTGTGCCATATGAGAAGTTATTAATTCCACTGATTAGAGTGAGATTAGCACCAGAATCATTAAAGAGATCATGCAGAAGAATTGAAACTATGAGGCTAAAATGAAATTACTATTATAACTCCTCAACTGTTCTATGTTTGAGCCAAATATTCCAATTTAGTGACATTTTCACAAACAGGAGTAATTCACTAGTGAATCTGCCAGCAATGTTAGGTGCA